>CM077082.1:39424979-40024979 GCA_039513925.1 Platanthera zijinensis
AACCATCGTCGCGAATCCAGTCATCTGAGGGAGCAGTCGGAGGGGCCAGGTCAAGTGGTGAAGAAGACCCTTCGTGTACAGAACACGGCGAACCGAGTGAACCCATTCAACAAAGTTACTTTTTCCAGTGAGGGAGATAGTTGTAATCCGTAATTCGTCACGAAGTTCGGAAGCCGAGGCAGCCGCACGGGCTGGCGGAGCAGAAGTAGAAGCAGAAGTATCGGAAGCCATGCGGGCCAGCAGAAGAGGCCGGGCGGGGCGGTTAGAAGAGGTAGAAGAGGTAGTCGCACGGTCTCGGCGGACACTCCAGCGACCAGGAGATCGCGACCAAAATGCGACTAGCAGAGGGAGATCCAAGCGACAAGGCAGGCCGCAGGCGAGTAGCAAGTGTGAAGGACAGCAGCGGATAGGCGAGGCCGCAGCGAGCGAGAAGCAGGTCGCGCCGAACAGAAGAGGCAAGTTGTCGCAAGCAACGGTTAGCGAGCAGGGAGAGACCGCGGCGGAGAGAGAGACCGCGCGGAAGTTTCCGCAAGCCGCAGCGGAGAAGGCGAGATAGCACTGAGCATAAAAGAAGGGCAGGTCGCGACGAGCAGGAGAGCAGGGGCGCGACGAGCAGGAGGCAGGTCGCTGCGAGCAGGTCGCTGCGAGCAGGTCGCGCGCGAGCAGGAAAGCAGATCGCGGCGAGCTGCGATCTGCGAGCAGGAAGAGGCCGCTATTAGAGAACTCGAGCGATCAGAAGAAGAATCCGCGAGTTAGAGAACTCGAGCGGATTAGGCAGAGAGAGGAAGCCGCGAGTAGGAAAGAGAGAGCCCGCAGCGGAAAGCAGAAAGGAGAGGTCGCAGCGGACAGAAAGAGCCCGCGCGGGTAGAGGATGAAAGGAGAAGGTGGACCCACGTGAGAGAGGATTATAAAAGGAGAGGGGGGAAGAGGAGGGAGGTGGAAGCCACGAGAGAGGCAGAGTTTGAGGCGGGTAGAAAAAAGAGAGGCCACAAGAGTCCGCGGCTAAGGGAAGCCGCGCGGACAGGGAAGGAGAGAGGCGGCTAGAAATTGGCTAGGCCGGATACCAAGGAGGAGACCGGTTGGCTCTGATACCATGTAAAGAGAGGCCTCAAACCTTGTATATACTTCTTGAATGAATAGTTACAAGTATGAATACACTTATATAGGAGAAGGATGAGAAGAGAAATCCTAAATACAAGATGTGGGACTAATACATGGAGAGAGAAAAGAGAGAAAACATTGGCCCTTAATTGGGCTTTTTTAACATTTGTCATTACCAGTTTCTATGAGTGTTTGTTGTATTGTTTGTTCTTGCTGGTTGGTTGTTGCATGTTGCAGATTTGGGATGCAATTAAGCTTTTCGTTAGTATCATTTTTAAAGGTGTAGTTGAATGGATAGGAAACCTTGGGTGTTTGGAATGTTATTGCGTTGGATTTGTCGTCATTCTCGTTGACGGGCTGTCTGACGGGTTGTGTGCTCCTTTGGTAGGATTTCTCTTGGTCGTGGACCCCTTCTAAGAAAAGATGAATTGTAGTATTTGTTGGTTGCGTAGAGCGTCCTCGTGGAGATGAATTGTAGCATTTTGAAGGATGGAGGAAGGGAGCGCAAAGTTGCAGTAAGCCTTGGGGACCTGCATTTGAATCATGAGGGAGCGAGCAACATCGAGAAAATTTCAATTTTTACATTCAGCAGCGCCATTTTGTTGGGGGGGGGGGTATAGACACACGACGTCTGGTGAATAATTTCAAATTCAGAGCATAGATTAACAAATTCATGGCTAGTGTACTCGCGAGCATTATCCGTCCGGAGAGTTTTTATTGGTTCGGAAAACTGTGTGCGAGTTTCAAGAACGAAGACCCGAAACACGCGGGGAAACTCGGAGTGATCACGAAGTAAGTATAGCCAAGACATTCGAGAATAATCATTCATAAAGGTGATAAAATAACGATAACCAGATACACTAGTAATTTTGTAAGGGCCCCAATCATCAGAAGGTACTAAAACATAAGGAGCAGAGCTCCGAGTACAATGAGGAGAAAAAGAAGAACGGTGTTGTTTGACCAAAATACATGAATCAAACTTAAAAACAGGAAGAGAGTCTCTAGAAGATCCTTCTGGAGGACGGGAAGAGGAGCATGTCCAAGACGTCGATGCCAATCAACGGAGGTGATGGATGAGATGATGGTAGGAGGAACATCCAGAAGGTAGAGCCCATTTTGCAGTCGTCTGTTATCATTGATACTCTGCGTCCGTCGATCCTGCATCAAAAAAAGTGTGAATGTGACAGAGCATGCCAAATCGGCAGTAAGACGACTAATATAAAGTAAATTAAATGGAGAGCCCAAGACATGAAGAGCCGAGCGAAGAGAGAGAGGAATTGAGGAGGATATCAACGGAGCCGGAGATAGAAACGGTGTCGCCATTTACCACTGTGATACACTTAGGATGCGGAGAATCCAAGTATTGATGTGGCTTCAGCGAGGTGATATGGTGAGTTGCACCTGAATTCACTATCCAGCGCGGACTAGTGAAGAGACAAGCGATACCTTCATTGGAGATGGAGGCAGCGGAGGCGGGCGGGCGGCTGAGCATGTTGTGAAGTTGCTGTAGCTGAAGGAGAACTTCTTCAAGGTCAGCACGAGCGGCTGTCGGCCGCAACAAACGCAATCGGACGAGGGGAAGACCATGTTTGCGGTAGCAGGTCGCCTTAAGGTGTCCGTCCTTACCGCAGAAGGAACACTTAGGATGTGGTCAGCCACCACGACCTAGTCCTCGAAAGCCCGAACGCCCTCCACGGGCAGGAGGAGGGATAGGTAGCCTGGGCGCAAAAGTTTGCTGAAGGAGGGCCGGCGAGGGGGGTCCAATAGTATCCGGAGGTGGTGATACTTTGAGCAGCGTGGAGCACACATCAGAGAGTGAGCGGATAGCAACAAACGAGAGGATCTGAGCCCTGACGCTCTGAAGATGAGGCGGGACACGAGCCATCATCATGGCATTACAGATAGCTTCTTTCTGAGCACACTTTGAAGCAAGATCTGTAGTAGGGGGCTGATGGCGGATCCATGCTTCGGCCAGTGTCTTAGCCCGAGCTACAAAAGAGGTCAAGTCAGCAGCACCACCAGTGTCAAGAGTCTGAAGATCTTTGATGATGTCATATAGGTGCTGGAGACTGCCCTTGCCGGAGTATAGGAATGGAGTTCTTCCCACATCGCCTTGGCCGTCTCGTGATACATGGTCATGCGGTAAGATTCATCATCATGTGAGTTGAGGAGCCACGTTTGAACACGTCCATCATGACGAAGCCAGTCATCGGTGGGTGGAGGAGAATCCGTAGTGAGATGCTGCAGAAGTCCCTTAGATTGGAGAACCCGTCTAACTGAATGCACCCATTCAATGAAGTTCTTCTCCCAGTGAGGGAAATGGTGGTGATTCTCAACCCATCACGCAGTTCCGGAGCAGGGAGCCATCAGGCTGGATGAGGGGGCGCGGGATGCTCTGAAGAATCAATCGAGGACCCCATGGAGTCACAACGGATAGAGCGGCAAGACAACGGCAAGGTCGCAATGGCAAAGCAGGACAACGCTAAGCGGCGGCTAGACAAGGGGAAAGGTCGCAACGGCTAAGCAGCGACTAGACAAGGGGCAAGGTCGCAGCGGTAAAGCAGGAAAATCAGACAGACACAAGTCACACAAGTGAAGCTGTGAAGTCGGCAAGAGCAAGAGTAGAAGGCGCCCAGATCGCGCGGCTAGAGAGGTTGGCAAGGCTGCGCGTCACGAATAGTCGGTAGGAGTAGGTGTCGCGAGCAGGGAGCAACAACTAGAATAGTCGGCAAGACCGGAGGAGAGCGGGGCACGGGGAGACCGTGGCGACTAGCAGAGGTCGCAGCGACAAGGCGAGCACACGGTGAGAAGACGAGGAGAGATCGCGTGACTACAGAGGCGAGCACGCGGCGAGAAGACAAGGAGAGATCGCGCGGTTAGAGAGGCGAGCACTACAAAGTCGAGGAAGATCACGCAGGAAGATCGCGACTAGCAAAGATTGCGGCGGCAACGGCTAGCACGGGGAGACCGCGACGACTAGCAAAGATCGCGGTGGTAAGACGAGCACGCGACGAGAAGACCGGAGAAGAGCGGGGCCCACCTGTTAGAGGGAAGAGGGCTATTAGAGAGCCAAGAAGATGTGGAGGTGGAAGCCACGAGAGAGAGAGAGAGAGAAGCAGAAGCGGGTAGAGAAGGAGAAACCGCGGGGGGTCTGCGGTTAGAGGGGCAGACCAGTTGTCGCGGTTAGAGTGAAGGAGACCGCAGGTGGTTAGAAAAATTGAAGCCGCAGGTTCGAACCTGACTCTGATACCATGTTGAGAAAAGCTGAATCTTGTCAATACTTCTTCATTATTAAATACATTGTATGTATACATATATATATATATAGGAGGGGAGAAAGAGAGTAGGGTCTCCTATACAAGGTGTGAGTCTATTGTATAAAGAGAAAAAAATAAAAGACTAAATGAACCACAAACATGAGCATTTACGTGGACTTTTCTAACAAGTACATATATATAGGGAGAAAGAGAGAGAGATGAGTTCCATTTACATGGTGTGAGAGTAATACAAGAATAGTTGTATTTACACTAAATAGGCCTATACATGGGCCTTTTCTAACAAATAGTAATAAACCCTTCATCTTAAATTCCAATTTTCAAGAGCATGACAGATTTTATTTATATAATATGGCATAGTATTTGCAGCCAGCTTAGAGTGAGAGACCCCGGTCCAATTCAAGGAATCCAGCCAAAGAAGATGCTAAAAAGGAATGTCCCAATAGTAATACTAAGATGAAAAGGCCTACATTCTTTGAATGCCCCAAAACCAGCCATAAAAACAACAATTGTGTAGGCTTATAACAACCGGCCCTCTTATATTTAACACAATTATAGGAAAAAGCCCAAATTCAACCAATCTCTCAATTAAAAACAACAAAGCTCGATCAGATAATGAAATAACAAACCTAAATCAGGTAATGAAGAATAATTGTGAACCTTAAAATCTCAGTGAAGGTGCACTTGCTCCTCGTCCTTAAATTCTATCATCATTAGAGGGACTTTACTTAGTTTTTTGTTGATTTTGCTTTATTAAATATAAATCTTTATTCATTAGTCTTTGTTTGGGGGGGGGGGGGCAGCAGTAAGATGGTGTTACAGATCGGTTTCAGATCCTTCATTGTTTATCATATTATATGTTGTATGGAGTTCGTATTAGGAGTCTAAGTCTTACTATATTAATATTTATGTATTTTTAATATTTTTTGTGATATCATGTAATTACGGGTTTGCCACTCCGTGGTTCTATTTATAGAAGACCCTTAGAGTCTTGTATCAATTATCAATGAAATGAAGTTTTAGTTCTTGTCCCTTGTTGTGAGATCTTAGTCGCCATCTCCTCCAACGAACAACCCCGCCTAGGCAGCTGCGGTACCAGCTTCACGATATCCTCCGCCACCGCCATCTTCTCCACCTCTAGCCTCTCTTCCGGCAACATTCCAAGGGCCATAACATCTGGTATCAGAGCCAACCGGTCCTCTTCCACACATCATCGCTCGATTCTCTCGTTCCAGCAACCCCGAGCCATCGTTTCCAGCCACGACAACCAACCCCACAACCATCAACCGTTGCTTCTCCATCCTCGGGCCTAGCCCTGTTCCGCCTCATCGACCCCTGCCCTCAGGACGACGAAGACCTCTCCCTGCTGCGTCGACACCACAAGAACGCCAGCTTGTTAAACTTCATCCGCTCCATTCTATGTAATCGATCGAGCCGACTGTCTTCGTTCCCCTGCCAGAAGACCCCCACGCCCTCCACTCTACAACCATTATGTTCCTCCCTCACCAGCAAGCCCATATTCCCTCCTCTATCAAAGCTCACGCCGACCGAGCTCCTTTTCGCGTATCGATGCAGGCCTCTTCGTCTTTCGTCGAGTCGGCATGCTTCTTCAGCGCACCAACATGGAGCCCATCCATCGAGAACAACATCACCACCATCGAGCTTGTCTGCTTGTCTAGCGTTGAGCCCCATAGCACCCTTGAGCGCCATCGACAGAGCTTACTCATTCCTGCTCATTCCTGTTTTTTCTCGAGCCCCTCACGCATTACACGGGATCTCCTCGAGCCCACCGCACACAGCAGCCCACACCAGCTTTATTTCTATTTTAAACCCTACGCCTGCCGTAATTTAGCAATAACTTTATTTTTCATTTAAACCCTCCTGCAATCCTATTTCTTTCTTCAGCCCCACCGACACGCTTTTTTCATGCCACTTTTCTTTAATTATTATTCTAATTCCTATTCCTACCGCTAGTATTTTAACATTTAATTAATTCCATCAAGTGTTATTATGGGGAACACCAAGCTGACTACCATGGATGCGGATGCCATCCAATCGAAGCTATGAGAAATATTCAACCCATGGATGCACGCCTTCGAGATGTCGAAACCATTGGTCAGGTTGCCATGACAACGCTCCTCCACAAAATTGCTAATTGATGTTGCTCTTCCGCCGAAGCTGCCACCCTTGCCGTCATCGCCTCTTGTGAAATCACCGTCTGCGCCGGCCACTAACGTGCCACCGCTCTTAGCGATGATTGGCCTTCCTCCACCTTCCGCGGTGGTGTCGTCCTACCTTGGGCCACCTTGGTCAGACACAGTGGCCGCCTTTCCGCCAGCACTTGCTCCACCGACCCCCGCTCCGTCGACCCCGATGGACCCGTCCTGCCTCCGACCACCTCACCGCTTTCATATTCGTTCCTTCTATCGGTCGTCACTTCCCTGACCTACTTGTTGTTGCTACTCCTCACCGCCCCACCAACCTTGCCGAAGCCATTACTTTCGCTGCTCGTCTTTCCAACGGCGCCAACGCCACTCACCGGCGATGATGCCATCACTAAACGATATCATACATTGTTCTCGTGGGAGATCAAGCTGCCAGATGATCCGGTCACCACGTGGAGTTTGAGCTTGAGGGCAAGCTCGATTTCTAGGGCGGATGAGATGTTACAGATCGGTTTTGGATCCTTCGTCATTTATCATATTATATGTTGTATGGGTTCGTATTAGGAGTCAAGTCTTATTGTATTAATATTTATGTATTTATAATATTTTATGCGATATCATGTAATTACGGGTTTGCCACCGGGGATTCTATAAATAGACTCTTAGAGTCTTGTATCAATTATCAATGAAATGAAGTTCTAGTTCTTATCCTTGTGAGATCTTAGTGGCTCTCTCCTCCAATGAGAAACCCCGCCTAGGCAGCCGCAGTTCTGGCTCCACGGTATCCTCCACCACCGTCATCTTCTTCACCTCCGGACTCTCCTCCGGTAATGTTCTAAGCCCCATAACAGATGGCTGACCCTAATTTTTATGAGTCTTATCCAAGATAAAATCCCAACATAGTATAAGAAATGCAATAGATAATAAAGTACTGAAATTAAACATGCTCCCCAAAATGATACTTGCGCATGATGTTTCTTCATTTGATTCCCGTCTTCAGGGTTTGCGTTGTCAGTAAACGGGCCACTCCCTTAGTCTCTTCTCCTCTTCCGTCACATCTATAACACAATATGGTTTAGTATTTAACAAAAAAAAAATTGAACAAGCCCGTGGTCTATTCAGAAATGAGTTTGGAATCAAATAATCTGTACGCTTAAAAATTTTTCAGTTTGTTCAAACATAATCCTTGATGACCAAATAGCGACAAGGAGCAACACTAGGCTATATTGAGTTCAAACTTCAAAATGTAGTTTCTTTTTTCTTCAAGTTTAATAATAGCATACTTTACTGTTCATAAGAAGACAATTTTCAATTTGATAGCTGAAGGACCGAAAGATTTTCTCATTCTTGTCCTTTTAGTTTGGCAGTTTTCTCTTGTATGGCTTGAACTTTGATTTTTTTTTTTGGAATCCTTGCAAGCTGGGAGGCACTTGCAATGATAAGCTTGACAAATTTATACCATAAGGTTATCTTGCATGCAATAAGATATTATTATGAACCACTTTTATATATGATCTCTATTTTGTAATCCTGTTATTATTTTCTTTTAGTGTCTTGTAAGTTTTTTTAATCTTTTACTTCCTACTAGATATTTCTATTGTTTTCTAGTTTATGAGTGTGCATTATGATCATCAGATGCTAATGTTGTGTGTATTTGGCAGATTTGTTCTGTTTATCACTTCACAATTCTTCATTGCAGATACTCAGGAATGCAGTCAACAAGACGTATAATCGCATCTCTGATCTAAGAAATGAAATTCGATCACTTGAGAATGCAATTTTAGTTGCAGAGGAAGCTTCAATGAAGGCTCAGAAAGATTATGAAGCTGCTGAATCAAAACTTGAAGTTGTTGATGGACAACCTGTGCAGGCTGAAAAACCAGGTAGGTTAAAGAGATTGAAAGGTTATGCTGATAGGGCAAAATATGAGGAAACATCCACAAGGGAATCTCTAGAAGCAAAGGAGGCTCTCCTTGTACGAGCACTAGAAGAAATAAGGTGCCTCCTTTTGTATTATTATTTTTTATAAGCCCGACACCTCACAAAAATTTAAATTTGGTACTTGTTAGAAAAGTCCATGTAAAGGCCCATGTTTGTGATCCATTTAGTCTTTTATTTTTTTCTCTTTATACGTTAGTCCCACACCTTGTATAGGGGACTCGTCTCTCTTTCTCCCTCCTATATATATGTATTCATACATTGTATTTGATAATGAAGAAGTATAGACAAGGTTCAACTTTTCTCTACATGGTATCAAAGCAAGGTTCGAACCCGCGGTTTCAATTTTTCTAACCGCATGCAGTCTGCGGTCTCCTTCTCTAACTAGGACCAGCGACAACTCGCCTGCCCCTCTAACCGCAGACCCCCCGAAGTTTCTCCTTGTCTACTCGCTTCTGCTTCTCTCTCTCGTGGCTTCCACTTCCACATCTTATTGGCTCTCTTATAACCCTTTGGCAGGTGGGCCCCGCTCTCCTCCGGTCTTCTCGCCGCGTGCTCGTCTTGCCGCCGCGATCTTTGCTAGTCGCCGCGGTCTCCCCGTGCTAGCTGCTGGCGCCGCGATCTTTGCTAGTCGCGATCTCCCGCGTGATCTTTGCTAGACTTTGTTAGTGCTCGCCTCTCTATCCTCGTCTTCTCGCCGCGTGCTCGCCTTGCCACCGTGATCTCTGCTAGTCGCCACGGTCTCCTCGTGCCCCGCTCTCCTCCAGTCTTGCAGACTACTCTGCTCCTGCTCCTGCTGACTATTCGTGACGCGCAGCTTTGCCGACCTCTCTAAACGCGCGGTCTCGGCGCCTTCTGCTCTTGCTCTTGCCGACTTCACTAATCGCATTGTGCGACTTGTGTCTGTTTGGTTCTCCTACTTTACCGCTACGACCTTGCCCCATGCCTAGTCGCCGCTTAGCCGCAGCGACCTTGCCCCTTGTCTAGTCGCCGCTGTCCTGCTTTGCTGCTGCGGCCTTGGCCCTTGTCTTACCGCTCTAGCCGCTGTGACTCCATGGGGTCCTCGATTTATTCTTCAGAGCAGCCCGCGCCCCCTCATAGAACCTGATTGCTCCCTACTCCGGAACTGCGTGATGAGTTGAGAATCACCACCATTTCCCTCACGGGAAAGAAGAACTTCATTAAATGGGTGCTTTCTGTCAGACGGGTTCTCCAGTTTAAGGGACTTCTGCAGCATCTCACTAACGATCCTTCTTCTCCACCCCCAGATGACTGACTTCGTCATGATGGACGTGTTCAAACGTGGTTCCTCAACTCTCTTGATGATAAACCTTACCGCATGACCATGTATCCGAGACGGCCAAGGCGATGTAGGAAAAACATCATTCCCTATACTCTGGCAAGGACAGTCTCCAACACCTATATGACATCATTACAAATCTTCAGACTCTTGACACTGGTGATGCTACTGACTTGACCTTTTTGTTGCTCAGGCTAAGACACTGGCCGAAGCCTGGATCCGCCATCAACCACCTACTTTGGATCTCGCTGCCCAGCGTGCTCAGAAGGAAGCCGTCTGTGCTGCCATGATGATGGTTTGTGTCCCGCCTCATCTTCAAGGCGTTCGGGCTCAGATTATCTCGTCTGCTACTATCCCTCACTCTCTGATGTGTGCTCCATACTGCTCAAAGTATCACCACCTCCTGATACTACTGGACCCCCCTCGTCGGCTCTCCTTCAGCAAACTTCTGCGCCCCTACTACCTCTCCCTCCTCCTGCCTGTGGAGGGCGTTCAGTCTTTCGAAGAAGGGGTCGTGGTGGCCGACCACGTCCTAAGTGTTCCTTCTGCTGTAAGGACGGACACCTTGAGACGACCTGCTATCACAAACATGGTCTTCCTCCTTGTCTGATTGCGTCTGTTGTGGCCGACAACCCCTCTGTCACTCTTGCTTACCTTGAAGAAGTCCTCCTTCAGCTCCAGCAACTCACGACATGCTCAACCACCCTCCTGCCTATGTTGCCTCCATCTCCAATGAAGATTTCGCTTCTCTCCACTAGTCTACGCTGGATAGTGGATTCAGGTGCTACTCACCATATCACCTCGCTGAAGCCACATCAATTACTTGGATTCTCCGCATCCTAAGTGTATCACAGTGGCCAATGAGACACCGTTCCTTTCTCCAACTCCGCCGATATCCTCCTCAATTCCTCTGTCTCTCCGCTCGACTCTTCATGTACCGGGCTCCCTTTTTAATTTACTTTTTGTCAGTCGCCTTACTACCGATTTGGATTGCTCTGTCACATTCACACCTTTTTTGATGCAGGATCGACGGACGCAGAGTATCATTGGTAAAAGACGACTGCAAAATGGGCTCTACCATTTGGATGTTCCTCCTACCATCCTCTCATCTATCACTTCCGTTGATTGGCATCGGTGTCTCGGGCATGCTTCTCTTCCCGTCTTCCAGAAGGCTCTTCAAGAGATCTCTCCTTTTGTTTTTAAGTGTGTTTCATGTATTTTGGGCAAACAACACTGTTCTTCTTTTCCTCCTCATTGTACTCGGAGCTCTGCTCTTTTTTTAGTGCATTCTGATGTTTGGGGCCCGTACAAAATTACTAGTGTATCTGGTTATCGTTATTTTATCACCTTTATTTATGATTATTCTTGAATGACATGGCTATACTTACTTCGTGATCGCTCCGAGCTTCCCTGTGTGTTTCAGGCTTTCGTTCTTGAAAATCTCACAGTTTTTCGAACCAATAAAAACTCTCCAGACGGATAATGTTCGCGAGTACACTAGCTATGAATTTGCTAATCTATGCTCTGAATTTGGAATTATTCACCAAACGTCGTGTGTCTATACCCCCAACAAAACGGCGTTGCTGAACGTAAAAATCGACATCTTCTCGACGTTGCTCGCCCCCTCATGATTCAAATGTTGGTCCCCAAGGCTTACTGGAACTGTGCGTTGTCGACGACATGCTGTCTTATTAACCGTCTCCTTTCCTCTGTCCTTCAAAATGTTACTCCGTTTAGTCTCCTCTTCCCCTCTACTCCGTCATTCTCTTTCACCCCTCGCATCTTCGGTTGTACTTGTTATGTTCACCTATTTGGTCCGTCCACGGACAAGTTGGATCCTCAGGTAGCCAAACACATGTTCGTCGGTTATTCTCGTACTCAGAAAGGGTATGACTGCTACTCTCCTACTACCCACAAGGTGACGGTTTCTTCTGATGTTACCTTCCGGAAAGATCAACCGTTCTTCTCCGCCCCAAACCCACCTCTTCCACCACAATCCGTCCCACGACCTGTCATCCCAGTTACCTCTCCTCCACCACTGCTCCTCCCTGACCCGGCTCCCATTCTCCACAAGCTCCCTCTTATCCGTGTCTATACTCGTCGCCCTCCTCGCTCCGCCGCCCCGATGCAGTCAGCTTCGACCTCTGACATTGTGTCTTGCTGTTCCGGCACCGGCCTCCACCGCTCATCCCATGGCGAACTATGTATCGTTACATCGTCTATCCCCTCCGCTTCACACCTTTGCTATTTCTTTATTCTCTATTTTTGTCCCTAACTCTATGCAGAAGGCTCTCCAACATTCGGGCTGGCGGGCACCCATGGATGAAGAAATGACAGCCCTCTGTGCTAACCAGAAATGGGATCTGGTTCCCCTTCCTCCAGGACACACTATGGTACAATTGACCTTCTTAAAACCGATCGGTGGCTTGTGGCTTTACTCATCAACAAGGTCTCCATTATGAGGAAACGTTCTCTCTAATGGTCAAGCTCAACACAGTTCGTGTCCTCTCCGTGGCTGTGCATTGCCACTGGCCCTTACATCAGCTGAATTTCAAGAATGCGTTTCTAAATGGTGACCTACAAGAAACGGTCTACATGCAACAACCGCTCGGGTTTGAGACCACGGGGGATTCCCGAGTTTTCACCTTAAGAAGCCTATTTATGGTCTTAAACAATCCCCTAGGGCATGGTTTGATAAGTTCAGTAAGGCTGTTCGGGAGGTTGGCTTTACTCGGAGCTCTGCAAACTTCTCTCGATTCACTCGACATCGAACTACAGGAACGGTTCTTCTTTTGGTATATGTTGATAACATCCTAATTACAGGAGACGATTTAAAGGGAATACAAGTGGTCAAACAACATCTTAGTTCCGTGTTTCAAACAAAAGATCCGGGGAACCTTTGATACTTCCTTGGTTTTGAGATCGCAAGACGTCCTGATGGACTTGTCCTCTCTCAACGGAAATACTGTCTCGACCTTCTTCAGGATGCTGGCTATTCTGGATGCAAGCCGATTAACACCCCAATGGATGTCAATCACAAGTTGTGCGCACATGCTTCTGATGCAGATCTTCTTCCAAATTCAGAATACTATCGTCGACTTGTTGGAAAATTTATTTATCTAACGGTCACGAGACCAAACATATCCTTTGTTGTTGGGGTGGTCAGCCGGTTTATGCATGCTCCTCGGATGTTTAATCTACAGGCCGTCGAGCGCATCCTGAGATGTCTAAAAACAGCCATTGGTCAAGGGATGTTATACATAACCTCTTCTTCTACTCTTACATTGATTGCATATTCGTATGCAGATTATGTTGGTTCCCTGAACGATAGGCGGTTTACCAGTGGATTCTGTACCTACTTTGGAGGTCACCTTGTGACCTGACGTAGTAAGAAACAAGCTGTGGTTGCTCGATTTTCAGTTGAAGCTGAATACCGGTCGATGACGTCAGTTGTCTCTGAGCTTACATGGCTCGAAAGTCTCCTCGATATTATAGGAGTAAAACTCCCTTCACTTGCTACCTTACTATGTGACAGTCAAACTGCTATACACATGGCTAAGAATCCAGTCTTCCACGAAAGAACGAAACACATTGAAGTGGATTGTCACTTCATTAGGGAGATAGTCCAAATGAAGAAGCTAGAATTGAAGCATGTTCCGGGCACTGAACAAGTTGCTGATCTTCTCACTAAAGCCCTACCGAGTACCCTATTTTTTCAGTTCCGGGCACTGAAAAGTCCATGTTAAGGCCTATGTTTGTGGCCAATTTAGTCTTTTATTTTTTTCTCTGTATACATTAGTCGCACACCTTATATAGGGGACTCTTCTCTCTTTCTCCCTCCTATAAATGTGTATTCATACATTGTATTTGATAATAAAGAAGTATAGACAAGGTTCAGCTTTTCTCTATAGTACTTATAACTATGTATCCACAAGATCTGTTTCGCATTTATTACTTTCTTTTATTTTTTCTGTGTTCTCTTTCTGCTTCTAGTATACATATTTTTCCAAGCTAAGTGTGTTGATGATTTCCACGCTTCTGAATATTTTACCAAAATCTATGAATGGCTATTGTTAAGGAATAGATATGAAAAACTCGCCTCTAACTTCGCAGAAGTGCAGAAAATGACCAATACCTCACCCTAAGTGTACGTTGCTAGCATACATGTACAAAAAAATAACCCTGGAAGACTCCTCATGTATGTTTAAAATAAAAAATTAGAGGGAAGGTTTTGGTGATTTTAAAAGATAGAGGGAGGTCCTTGTAGTTATGCAAAGTTAAGAGGGTCCCAAAAAAGGACCCATCATTCTTTGAGTGCACAAAATATATGCAAGAGAATTATGATATATATATATATATATATAAGCTTAGATTTTTCGCAAATATATGTCTAATTAGCACGCTTCATCATTTACAGTACCTTTTTTTTCTGGATAATTTAGTTGAATAAAATGCATAATTTTATGCAGACACTATTTATCATGCTATATAAGAGCTTTAAATCTGTGCTCATGGCCCGTTTGCCTCCGCTCTCTGCTGATGGAAAACTACCGAAGTTGAGAAGTAGTAAGAAGGAAATTGTGACCATGGATCTTGAAGAACCAGCAAAGATGGATCTTGATCATGAAAATGGGAACAATGATACTAAGTAAGCTTTTTATGGAACCATGAAAACTTTATTCCTACTGCGAACTTTCTCACATTTGTTCTATTAATCTCCAGCATCACATCGGATATTGAAAGAGTTGCTAATAATATCTATAACACCGGAGAGAAAGAGCAGTGGTGTCTGACAACATTGGGCTATCTGAAGGCTATTTCCAGGCAATATGCATCAGAGGTAGATTTTTAAACATTTGATTTTCATCTCCTTCAATTCTGAGGTGTAGCTAACCCAACTAGTTTCAGCACTTTTAATTAAGCTTTCCAAAGTCCCTTGTCAGCTAGGCTATCCTTTGTTAAGACTAATTATATTGCTCAATATAAGTTAATATAAATAATTCTTAGATTGTAGTCGAATCAAAATTAGTTTAAACCGGTCTGAATTGAATTTTGATTGGGAGCGTTTAGCCATAATATATTTTGAATTAATTATAAATCTTCGTTGGAATCTATTTTTCCACTTTAAAGTATTACTATTATGTATAGTTAATACGTAAGGATAAGAATTCAGGTCAAGACGAGATAGATAATGATATTTGGATATGTTTACCTGGGATCTTAGCTTGAAAAATGATAAATCATCATCAAAGCAGTCTGTGCAGTCAGATATTTGGTGTCCGCCCAAACCGTTCTTTTTGTTATTCACTAGCTAGATGATCCCTCTTCAGCAGCTTGGGTGATTGTCAATTTAGAGCCCCCTCGACCTATCATTCTAGCTATCTGCAAGCCAGATAGTGTTCTCTTCAATAGCCTGGGCGGTCACAACTTCAGTGCCCGCTCAGCCTAACAGCTGGGGTCATTTGCATGCTTATCAGTTTGCTCAGCTCAGCATGCAGATATAGTTTCTCGCCTGAAGCTCGTGCGGACACCCCTATGGCGACCACACAGCCTAGTACTTTAAGCTATTTGCACACCTTGTACCTCTCATCTCTTTCAAGTTCTCCTATAACATGAGCAGCCCATTTTTATTTTACATGCCCATTCGGGCACCCCCACTAGTATAAATAGGGGTGAGCAGTACCTTGAAGAGGATCCCGAATCCGGCCAGATCTAGCGATAGCTTGCTGCGAACTCGGACCTGTAGCCCCCTGTTGTTATGAACTCCACGTAATGACGGTCTCTCATTTTGTAATCATTTTACAGTGAGCAATGAAATTACCCGCCACAACAAGTTGCAGTTGCGGGAAGTCTCAGTCTCGCCGCTCGCGGCATCCTCCCCTTCCATTCTCAATCATCCATAGTGACCTCAAAGTAGTCGACCGCTCTCAGTATATGGGGTCTCTCTCTTGGCAGAGCGTGGAATCGCGGAGAGCATTTTCTGCACCAATAGGGTAGTTGTGGGGATACTATTGTAGGTTGATTATCCAATATTTTCATCAGAATTTTGAAGACTAAATATTTGGAGAAATATACTTTGGTATCAATATCTTCTAATTGTAGAGGAATGGAGCTTATTATTTATATACGGATGCTACGTGTGAGTTTATGAAACATATGTTTGGAAGAAATATGTATATTTTAGAGAATCAATTGACTCTTATTATATGGAGATCTACCATAGATATAGTTTGTTTTTGTTGTGAATGTGCATCCGGAAGATATCTTGAAATCATTAAAAATGTGACGCAGGATGATCCTATATGATGGGGAAAATGTGGGTAAACTCCTACATGCAGCTATTTCAGATTCGACTATTTGTTTACTTGCAATAATTTATACTTATAAATTAATATGAACTTAATTTACCACCAGAATTATAAGCTTTCAAATTTGGAAACAAATGTCGTTTTAAATATGCAAGAGTGCTAGAAAAATCAAATGACAACTTGAATGAGTTAATGCAAAGGTTTTGGCACTTTGCACCCCCAAAATAGCTTTTTTGGCATTTTGCACCCCAAATGTTTAAATGTTGCACTTTGCACCCCCGAATCTCTATTCTTTGGCACTTTGCACCCTAGGCCTGTTAAATCATGAGTAATTTTGTCCTTAAAGTGTGGGTAAACTCTTACATGCAGCTATATCAGATTCGACTATTTGTTTACTTGCAATAATTTATACTTATAAATTAATATGAACTTAATTTACCACCAGAATTATAAGCTTTCAAATTTGAAAACAAAT
Source organism: Platanthera zijinensis (assembly GCA_039513925.1). Lineage (NCBI taxonomy): Eukaryota > Viridiplantae > Streptophyta > Magnoliopsida > Asparagales > Orchidaceae > Platanthera > Platanthera zijinensis. The sequence goes on from CM077082.1 coordinate 39,441,542, forward strand.
GTCGTTGTAAATATGCAAGGGTGCTAGAAAAATCAAATAACTTGAATGAGTTAATACAAAGGTTTTGGCACTTTGCACCCCCCCCCCCCCCCCAAATAGCTTTTTTGGCATTTTGCACCCCAAATGTTTAACTATTGCACTTTGCACCCCCGAATCTCTATTCTTTGGCACTTTGCACCCTATGCCTGTTAAATCATGGGTAATTTTGTCCTTAAAGTGTATTTAGGTTTTCTACAGTGCCAACACCGCCCCCACCGCTGGCCTCGCTGTCAGGCAGATGCTTCTCGACACTGCCTAAGCAATTATGGAAGGGAATCATGAAATTGTAGCGGCGAACCTTGCTGTTTTGAAGAAGTTGTCGAATATCCATGGCGATCCTGACCAACGGCTTACGACAATGATGGTCACCGCGCTCGAGTCTCGCATCAACCCACCGCCATCGGGAAATTCCCTTCCAGGCGCTGATGTCTGCAGCGCAGATCACCAGACAACCTATCACATGCTCTATGAGGTCGCTCCTTGCTTCAAGCTGGGACTCGCGGTTGCAAATCTAGCCATTCTGGAAGCTACTAAGACCAGCCCAAAATCCACATAATCGATTTCGACATCGGACAGGGCTGTCAGCTCGCTTCCCTCATCCACCTCATATCCGAGCTTCGCCGCCAGTGCTCCCCAGCGAGACCCCCGCCGTGTTTAAAGATCACGGCCTTCTGCGATCTTAGTTTCCCCCTTAACTCTGTTCCTTCCGCCGGAGGCACCAATCTCAGCCTCGTCGGCGACCGGCTCGCTAAACTAGCAGAACACCTTGGGCTTGGTCTCCTCTTCAGCATCGTCAGCAGCAGAACCCAAGAACTCAACCACACCACTCTCCTTTGCGAATCCGGCGAAGCCCTCGCGGTTACCATTCCTTTCTTCCTATCCCGAATCGCCAACGAAAGCGTTTCTCCGGCGAATCCCCGCGACGAGCTTCTCCGGAGAGTAAAGTCTCTTTCCCCGCGGATAGTGACCCTAACGGAGCAGGAGATGAACGGCAACACCGCCTCCTTCGCCACGCGGTTGCGAATATCAAGCAAACTATATTTGGCCTGCAAGTAAAAATTCGAACATTCTAGGGTGCAAACTGCAAAGTGCCAAAATGAGCGCTTTCTGAGATCCGGACGAAATTACCCCTGATTTAACAGGCCTAGGGTGCAAAGTGCCAAAAAATTTAGAATCGGGGGTGCGAAGTGCAATATTTAAACTTTTGGGGTGCAAAGTGCCGAAAGTTGCATTTTCGGGGGTGCAAAGTGCCGAAAAGCCGCAAAAACAATTGGAAAACAAAACTTATAAATCACTCTCTTTAAGTAGAGAGCAAACACAAGACCCAACGGTGAGAAAACAACATACACACTTTGAACTCACAAATATTGTAAGGGAAGGGCTGTCAGGGTGGCAAGGGCGCAATCCGAGGCTGATTTCAGATTTTATCATGCAGCCCCATCTGCGGGTGTTTTGGGTGGCTGGCAGCAGGCTTCAGGCGGTTGGTGGTTGAGGGAGGAGTGTGGGATGCTTGGGCAAGGTAGCTGGGCTTTTTGGGATGTCTGGACTGCAGCAATTGATTAGGGGAGATGGGCAATGAGTGGAGAAGTGGTTGGTTGGGGAGTTCTGGATGTGGTATGGGACGGGTATGAAGGGGAGGTGGGGTTAATGGGTGCTGGAAATGAGGGGGCTGTGGTCCCATGTGCGGTTAGGAGGTGGGGGAAGAGGGGGCCTGCTGAGGTGGGAAAGTGGCTGGAATTTAGGAGGGAGAAGTGGGAGGGGGGCGGCTGTCAAAGAGAGTGGGAGAGTGGGCTTAAATTAAGGAAATGGTTCCTTTATTTTAGGAGATGGATTAGTGTGCGGCTAAGAGGTAGTGGGGAGGTGGTTATGGAGGGGTGTCCTCCTATGGTGGTGGTTTCCGTAGATATTTTTTGGTGATTGCCGGAAAACTTCAAATGATGAAAAAAGTTTGTGAAGTGATGACGGACCACCGAAGGTGGCCGGAGACATACTCCGGTAATCGCCGGAGGTGGAATTGTGGGGAAGAGGGGCGCAGTTTAACTAAGGGATTAAGGAAGTGGGGATGGTGGTAGACTTGTTGTAGCCGGCTGTAGGGAGGACTTCTGGAAGGGTAATCCAACAATAGTTTTGGGAAGGGAGATGAGGGCTGGGCTGAATGAGTGGTGTTGGGTTGTGGGAAGCGGAGGCTGGCAGCAATCTGGAAGGGGTCCTGGGGAGTTGGCCAGCTGCTTGGTGTTGTGAAAGATGGTGGAGGCCAGCTATGTAGTGGGAGGAGGGGGTGGTGGATTCACGGCAAGGAGTGGGGAGGATGGAAGTGGCCTACCAGGGGGGAGTTGGAGGTGTAAACCCAGGCTACGCACCCAGGGTTTGGCTTCGGCACCCAGGGTTTGGCTTCGGTGCCGAAATAATCAAAAGATGACATCTATGCTCCAATTCTTCAATACTCAAAATGAAAGCCCTCCTCATTCTCAATATATAGACTCTAGGGGGGCAACAGACGGCTATAATTGGCCAATCGTCCCGACTAAACCCTAAATAAAAATACAACTCGAAATGAAAAATGAAAAGAACAAACAATACTACGATCATCGATCCACATAAGATGAATGATTTTGATTGCCCTTCAAGATGTGTATTATAAAGCAATGATTGCTGCTAGAGTTAATGAAAATGATTTCAAATATACTAGGGTTACATAAGATCAAAATTAAAATCACAGTTTTGAATATTGGTTATTGTAGAAAGAGGAAAAAGTAAACTTTGTATATCCAAAAACCTGTTTACATTATGAGAGAATACACATATATATATAGGAAGAGAGAGAGGAGAAGAATCTCAAACACAAGATGTGGGATAAATCTAAAGCTAAGTGGACTCCAATATGGGCCAAAATAATGGGCCTAAATACATGGCTTTTCCAACACTCCCCCACAAGCTGGAGTGTACAAGTCATAGGCACCAAGATGTGGGATAAATCTAAAGCTAAGTGAGATCCAATATGGGCCAAAATAATGGGCCTAAATACATGACTTTTCCAACACTCCCCCACAAGCTGGAGCGTACAAGTCATATGCACCAAGCTTGGATAGAAACTGATGATATAATGGTTATGGTAGAGCCTTGGTAAGAATATTAGCAACTTGCTCAGATGTAGCCATGTAGGAACATGCTCCAATTCTAGTTTCTTCGACTGAACCTTCTCTCGAACAAAGTGACAGTCAACTTCAATGTGTTTTGTTCGCTCATGGAACACTGGATTCTTAGCAATATGAATGACAGCCTGACTGTTACAGAACAAAGTTGCTGGTGAGGATAATTTAACTCCCAAATCCCCTAGAAGACTCTCAAGTCAGGTAAGTTCTGACACAACAGCCGCCATAGCACGGTACTCAGCCTCAGCAGATAAATGAGCCACCACAGACTGCTTCTTACTGCACCAAGTAATAAGATTTCCTCCAAAGTAGGTACAAAAACCAGTAGTGGACCGTCGATCATCCAGCGAGCCCGCATAGTTCGCATCAGAGTATGCAATAAGAGAAAGAGAGGAAATGTCTTATACACGAGTCCTTGTCTAGGAGCGGTCTTCAAATATCTAAGAATGCGTTCAACTGCCTGAGGATGAGAAATCTGTGGGGTATGCATAAATTGACCGACCATTCCAACTGCAAATGAGATATCAGGTCTCGTAACTGTTAGATATATCAGTTTTCCTGCAAGACGCCGATAGTACTCAGGATTTGAAAGCAATGAATCAGAGTTAGATCCATGAGCTCATAACTTGTGGTTGACCTCCATCGGGGTTTCAGCAGGTTTACATCCTGAGAGGCCAGCATCTTGTAGAAGGTCAATGCAGTAGTTTCGTTGGGATAGGACAAGTCTATCAGGTCGCCTTGTTACCTCAAGTTCAAAAAAATACCGAAGATTTCCTAGATCTTTGATTTGAAAGACTAAGTTTAAGTTCTGTTTAACTTGTTATATCCCTATGGGGTCATTACCAGTAATCAAAATGTCATCCACATAGACTAGGAGAATAATAGTCTCGGTTGATTGATGACGAGTGAAAAGGGAGAAGTCTGCCGAACTTCTCTTGAAGCCAACCTCATGAATGGCCTTACTGAACTTCTCAAATCAAGCCCGAGGAGACTGTTTGAGACTGTAGATAGATTTCCAGAGCAATCACACACAAGACTCCCCCGTGGTCTTAAACTCGGGCGGTTGATGCATGTAAACTGTCTCAAAAAAGTCACCATTTTGAAAAACATTTTTGATATCCAGCTGATGTAGGGGCCATTGGCGATGAACTGTTGAGGAGAGCAGAACCCGAGCAGAGTTTAAGTTGGCGACTGGGGAGAAAGTTTCATCATAATCAAGATCTTGTTAAGTAAACCCGCGGGCCACAAGCCGAGCTTTTAAACGACCAACTGTCTCATCCGCCGCATATTTGATTGCAAAGATCCACTTGCAACTGACACAACTATGTCCAGGAGGGAGATAGACAAGATCCCAAGTCTGATTTGCCCAGAGAGCGGTCATTGTTGGGTTTCTCTAAGAGGTTGGCACAACACTTGTGCACGCAGCGGAAGTAATAAAATCTAGAACAACCCAAAGAGATTGGATCGGGCCATGCATATTGAATCAAGAAGTTAATACAATAAGGCAAAAATTACCTCTTGGATGTTGAGTCACAACTCAACAAAGATGCTCCAAATATGATTCCTTGTCGGTGGCGAGTTCCACGTAGAATAATATCTACGTCTCTGCAGAAATCCACACGAGCGGGAGAACTCCAAACTTCCGTCACACGGATGGTCGGAAAGAAGATCGGCTGCACCTATGCACTTCCCACGGACTGCTAGGTCCGCGTCAGGGAAAGCAAGACCAGCGACGGTCGCCGGAGAGGAGGTGGTCGGCGGAGCGAACAGCCGGCGGCGGAACGTTTCCGTCCGGCGGGATTCGGGAATCGGCGGAGCGAACGAAGAACGGCGGAACACTTCCGTCGGATTCGTCTCGGTCAAAGGGCCAACGATCGCTTTGATTCGATCAGCTATTATTCCCGAAAACCCTAAGTATCTATTTATACCAAAGGCATAAACAGACTTAGGAATATCGTTATCCGCAGACCACCCAGAAAATTAGGGTTCCAGAATCGGCGAGAATCACCTAGCAGATTCGGTGAGAATCAATCGGCGAGAATCACATAGGATCGGCGAGAATCAGTCGGCGAGTATCAGTCGGCGAGAATCAGAGCACAATACTCGACGATTCACGTCGAACGTGGGATGACGATACTCGTCGACCCGCGGTCGACGATACTCGTCGACCCTCGGTCGACTATTCTGACCAAACCTTTTCAAGGCAACATTTTGCCCAACCCGACGATCGTCTAAGGCAACACTTTGCCCATAACCCCATTCAAGATCGGTGATTGGTAACCTTTACCAACACAGTCAATCATCCAACTTCTCCACATCTCTTATGTGCGACCCTACAGGCTCATATCGCGTTGGCAGTGAGATTACATGTTTGACCACTTCTAGATCATTATGGTAACTCCAACAGTCTCCCACTTGATCTTGAAAGTATCAAACCAAGAACTTCACAAACAATGAGCGGCATCTAGCAATGCATCATTGCTCCCCAAGCAATAAGAGTTCATAACTCATAAGCCTTCATGACCAATATATCAGCGTTGTCTTTGTCCCTTTGTCCCTTACATCCAGAAAGAACTAGAGGCATGGACCGTGTCACCCTCGTAATAGCTCAATCCAAGTTTCTTGATTCAGGACGGACTTCCAGAGAATGGTGAGTCCAATATCACATATTGACTCAACCAAGCATGGTCATGCATTTCTCAGTCCAGTTCCATCAAGGGGCCCATGGATGCAACTCCTGTCATACAGGAGGACAAATTCCATATCTGCTCACACACAAACACCCAAATGATTCGTAACATGCCCAACAACCACCCTTATCATCAACCTTTCTCAAGGAAGACTTTAGATGGCATCAAAGCACGCTCTTCCTCACTTGATGAATGCTGTGACTTCAGGTCAAAGGACCACAACACCATTGTCAATTGAGACCTACTCGTGACACGATTGAATGACAATCCACAGAGTAGTCTCAGGTGGGGTCTGTCCAGTACAACTTGTTCACTAACAAGTACCCACGTGATGACTTGATATCACAATATCATGACCTGTGAGAACTGGTCATCAGTCAACACACGTGCTAGTCTTAAGGTATCATCATCACCCTTAGTTTCTATGATGATACAACGACCAGGGACCTTTTAAGAATGAAGCTTCAAATAAATCATAGGCTCTCACATTCAAGTCACGTACTTGATGTCCTATGGAAGCGAACACTCTAAGGGTATTTATTATGTTACAATTTAACTATCACATAGAAAAATCACAATAAAAGAACTTGTCATTAATTGTAAAAAGAAACATTTAGGTACAAAATTCATCAAATGAATAAACAATAAACAGCCAACAGAATATATGTTTACATGCAACCCACAAGACTCTCACTAGAGTTGATCATTCAGGTATCGTATACCCATTGATCTAGTATGACCATCATGCTTTCTCTGCGCGAGAGGCTTTGTCAGTGGATCCGCAATATTCTCCTCAGTCGGCACTCTGCAAATGTTCACATCTCCTCGTTCGACAATCTCACGAATAAGATGGAACCGCCGAAGTATGTGCTTGGAGCGCTGATGGGATCTAGGTTCCTTAGATTGTGCAATTGCACCATTGTTATCACAGTAGAGAACTACGGGACCAACAATGCTAGGAACTACATCAAGCTCGCCGATGAATTTCCTAATCCATACAGCCTCCTTCGCTGCGTTAGCCGCAGCGATATACTCGGCCTGTGTTGTAGAATCAGCAACTGTCTCTTGCTTGGAACTCTTCCAGCTCACAGCTCCTCCATTAAGGCAAAACACAAAACCTGACTGAGACTTGGAGTCGTCCCTATCAGTTTGGAAGCTAGCATCCTGTAACCACTTACAACGAGCTCTTCCTCTCCACCATACACCAAGAACACATCCTTAGTCCTTCTCAAGTACTTCAGGATATTCTTGACTGCAATCCAGTGACACTCACCGGGGTCTGACTGATACCTGCTAGTCATGCTCAAAGCAAAGGAGACATCGGGTCGAGTACACAACATCGCGTACATGATTGATCCAATTGCCGAAGCATATGGAATCAACTTCATGCGGTCCTTATCTTTACAAGATTTTGGACACTGGTCCTTAGAGAGATTCACACCATGAGACTTGGGCAAAAATCCTTTCTTGGACTCAAGCATGTTGAACCGCTTCAACACCTTTTCGATGTACGTACTCTGGGTCAAACCCAGCAACTTCTTCGACCTATCTCTATAGATCTTAATACCGAGTATGTAAGTCGCTTCACCCAAGTCCTTCATAGAAAAGCAGTTCCCTAGGTTGTTCTTAACAACTTTCAGGGTAGGAATGTCATTCCCAATCAAAAGTATGTCATCTACATACAATATCAGGAAGACAACAATGCTCCCACTGATTCGCTTGTAAACACAAGGCTCATCTTCATTCTTGATGAAACCAAACTCTTTGATTTTCTCATCAAAATGAAGATTCCAACTTCGAGAGGCCTGTTTCAGTCCATAGATGGACCTATTCAGCTTGCATATTTTAGTGGCTTCATTTGGGGATACAAAACCCTCGGGTTGTGTCATGTACACTTCCTCAAGGAGGTTTCCATTAAGGAAAGCCGTTTTGACATCCATCTGCCAGATCTCGTAGTCATAATACGCAGCAATAGCAAGCAATATCCTTATGGACTTAACCATGGCAACAGGGGAAAAGGTCTCATCATAGTCAATACCATGAATTTGCTTGAAACCCTTAGCCACCAGTCGCCCTTTGAATGTCTGTACATTCCCATCCATGTCGGTCTTCTTCTTGAAGACCCACTTGCACCTTATGGGTCGTACCCCTTCAGGTGGTTCTACCAAGTTCCAAACTTGGTTTGCATACATGGAGTCCATTTCGGATTTCATAGCCTCAAGCCATTTGTCGGAGTCCGGTCCATTTATAGCCTCTTGGTAGGTTGCTGGCTCATCATCATGATCCATAAGCAACACATTACCTATTTGAGACACGAGAAATCCATATCTCTCAGGCTCAAATCTTGGTCTACCAGATCTACGTAGGACTTGTGCTTCTTGAGTAGGTTCTCTAGCTACAACATCTTGTAGTCCTATCTCAGAATCCAATTCTGGTTCATTCACTACCTGTGGTTCTTGAACTTCTTCAAGTTCTACCTTTTCAGTCTTTCTTGATAAGAACTCTTTCTCCAAGAAGACGTCAGTCCTTGCGACAAACACTTTGCCCTCGGACGGTAGTTAAAAGTAATACCCTTTCGTTTCCTTAGGATATCCCACTAGATAACATTTATCCGATTTGGGTTCCAGCTTGTCAGCCATTTGACGTCGCACGTATGCCTCACAGCCCCAAATTTTAATGAACGACATACTAGGACGCTTCCCAGTCCATATCTCATATGGTGTCTTCAGAACCGTTTTCGTTGGAGCGCGATTCAGTGTCATTGTAGCAGTCTCTAAAGCAAAACCCCAAAAGGAAACAGGCAAATCTGCATGACTCATCATCGAACGTACCATGTCTAACAGAGTACGATTTCTGCTCTCAGACACACCATTATGTTGTGGTGTTCTAGGTGGAGTGAGCTGTGATACAATACCACACTCTTTCAGATGATCACGGAACTCATGACTCAGGTATTCGCCACCTCGATCAGATCGGAGTGCTTTAACCCTTTTACCCAACTGGTTTTCTATCTCATTCTTGAACTCTTTGAACTTTTCAAAGGTCTCGGATTTGCACTTCATAAGATACACATATCCGTATCTACTGAAATCATCAGTAAATGTAACGAAGTAGAAAAACCCACCTCTAGCAATGGAACTCATGGGTCCGCATACATCACTATGTACAACACCCAAGAGATCCTCAGCCCTCTCAGTATAACCAGTGAAAGGGGCTTTAGTCATCTTGCCTAACAAACAAGATTTACATCGCTCAAATGATTCATAATCAAATGAGTCCAAAAGTCCATCTTTATGGAGCTTGGATATGCTCTTCTCGTTTATATGGCCCAAACGACAATGTCAGAGATATGTAGGGTTTGAGTCATTTGTTCTTAGTCTTTTATTATTTTCTACATTATTGATCAGATGGTCCAAGTTCAAAACATAAAGACCATTAAACAAATGGGCTACAACATAACAAACATCATTCTTAAATATCAAACAACAGTTGTTCTTAATTATAAAAGAAAAACCAATCATGTCCAAACATGAAATGGATATAATGTTTCTAGTTATGGCCGGAACAAAATAACAATTATCAAGTTCTATTACAAGCCCACTGGGCAAAGAAAGACGGTAAACCCCTACGGCTACAGCAGCAACTCTTGCTCCATTGCCGACACGAAGGTCCACCTCCCCTTTACTCAGCAATCTTCTCTTTCCCAGTTCCTGCACATTTGTACAAATGTGAGAACCACATCCGGTATCCAATACCCAAGATGAAGGAGCAGAAAGGTTTATCTCTATAACGTAAATACTTGAAGCAGAGGTCATACCTCCCTTCATTTTCTGCAGACCCTCAATGTACGAAGGACAATTCCTCCTCCAATGACCAGCCTTGCCACAGTGGTGGCATTTCCCCTCCTTCACCGTGCTCTTCTTCTTCATCAGTGCAGAAGACTTGGGCTCAAGATGTGACTTAGGTCCCACCTTCACCTTCTTGAAGCCCTTGGCCTTGCCCTTGCCCTTATGCACCATCAGTATGGGGCTGGCAGGCTTGGCCTTCTTCATATTGATCTCGGCAGTTCTCAACATGCCTAGGAGCTCGGGCAGTGTCTTGTCTATCTCATTCATATTGTAGTTCAAGACAAACTGCTCGTAACTGTCCGGCAACGATTGCAGGATCAGATCTGTGGCCAACTCTTGACCCAGAGGAAAACCCAGCCTTTCAAGGTTCTCTATATACCCAATCATCTTGAGTACGTGAGTCCCTACTGAGTCTCGAGCTCCCATCTTGCACTGAAATAACGCTTTTGTGACATCAAACCTCTCTTGACGAGCTTGCCCTTGAAACATTTTCTTGAGATGCTCGTCAATCTCCTTGCACCCCATGTTCTCATGTTGCTTCTGAAGCTCAGAGTTCATGGTGGCAAGCATAAGGCATTCGACGTCTAAGACATCATCAGTATACTTCTTGTAAGCATACTTATCAGCACGGGAAGAATTCCCGGTCGGCACCTCGGGGGCTTCTTCTTTCAAGACGTAGAGCTTTCGCTCTTGCCTGAGAACAATTCTCAGGTTCCTGTACCAGTCCATGTAATTAGTCCCACTGAGCTTATCCTTCTCAAGGATGGCTCTCAGAGACAGAGTGGAATGCGAACCACTTGCCATGGAATTCTACAAGAATTCATGCAGAATAAATCAGTACCAAAATTTCAAAATATAATTATTTTTCTTAATTTGGACTTCAACTAAAACTCCCACTATTTTATTCGAAATAATAGCCCTTCACTATCAATTCGGAGAGTTCATGCGAGCTACTCTCTTAGTGGACAAGATCCGTATTTCACCAACACAATGAGCCAGCTTTGGCTTTCCTCTCACGATGTGGTTATTTAGGTAGGCAACGCTTGCCAATTGCATCCTCATGCAATTCTTGTATGGTTGGTGAATAACTCCTTTTTCGCATCCATCACATGGTGCATGCCAACCCCATGCCTCTAGGCACTCAACCTTTGAGGTCACCTAGTTAAGCTAGACCCGATGTCGACAGTGGGATATCACAATTATCCGCTCGCACCCTTACCAAGATAGATTATTGCACCTTGTTTTGGCAAGCTCACACTTCATCGATCGAGGCAGGAAGAGTGTCATCCATCGGAAGGCATCCGAACACTTAATATTTGATGAAGGGATTTTTGATAATAGGTTAACAATTAACCATGACCAACATTTGATCAATGTGCACATCCAAAGAAAAACACTTCACTAAAATCCTCATGCATCCCTTATGTGCACAACAGAACACTATCAACATTTGATAGAGGAAAAGGGAAAAATCTGAACATCTGGACACTTCCAAATCTTCAGGTTTACATGCATTGGACAAGGCAAAGACAACTCAACTTAAAGCAGTAGACAAACTCATCTCTCTTTGTTGGATTCAAAATCCAAAATAATTTCGAGGGATGGTTACTGCTAAGGAAACAACAATTTCTAACAATTAGAAATTTCCACGAAATCCCAGACGTTCCTGGCGGGGAACCAAGATTAAATCTAGACATTTAGAACACTTCTAAATCCCTAGGTTTACACGTACTGAAATAACCTAACTTTCAATACAACAAACATGGCTGAAACCTCCCTCTGATACCACTGTTGAGTTTCTCTAAGAGGTTGGCACAACACTTGTGCACGCAGCGGAAGTAATAAAATCTAGAACAACCCAAAGAGATTGGATCGGGCCATGCATATTGAATCAAGAAGTTAATACAATAAGGCAAAAATTACCTTTTGGGTGTTGTGTCACAACTCAACAAAGATGCTCTAAATATGATTCCTTGTCGGTGGCGAGTTCCACGTAGAATAATATCTACGTCTCTGCAGAAATCCACACGAGCGGGAGAACTCCAAACTTCCGTCACACGGATGGTCGGAAAGAAGATCGGCCGCACCTATGCACTTCCCACGGACTGCTAGGTCCGCGTCAGGGAAAGCAAGACCAGCGACGGTCGCCGGAGAGGAGGTGGTCGGCGGAGCGAACAGCCGGCGGCGGAACGTTTCCGTCCGGCGGGATTCGGGAATCGGCGGAGCGAACGAAGAACGGCGGAACACTTCCGTCGGATTCGTCTCGGTCAAAGGGCCAACGATCGCTTTGATTCGATCAGCTATTATTCCCGAAAACCCTAAGTATCTATTTATACCAAATGCATAAACAGACTTAGGAATATCGCTATCCGCAGACCACCCAGAAAATTAGGGTTCCAGAATCGGCGAGAATCACCTAGCAGATTCGGTGAGAATCAATCGGCGAGAATCACATAGGATCGGCGAGAATCAGTCGGCGAGTATCAGTCGGCGAGAATCAGAGCACAATACTCGACGATTCACGTCGAACGTGGGATGACGATAATCATCGACCTGCGGTCGACGATAGTTGACCCGCGGTCGACGATACTCGTCGACCCGCGGTCGACGATACTGACCAAACCTTTTCAAGGCAACATTTTGCCCAACCCGACGATCGTCTAAGGCAACACTTTGCCCATAACCCCATTCAAGGTCGGTGATTGGTAACCTTTACCAACACAGTCAATCATCCAACTTCTCCACATCTCTTATGTGCGACCCTGCAGGCTCATATCGCGTTGGCAGTGAGATTACATGTTTGACCACTTCTAGATCATCATGGTAACTCCAACAGTCATTTCCTCATCCATTGCAGCACACCACCCCGGATGCTGTAGAGCCTCCTTTACAGAGTTAGGTATAGAAATGAAGGAGAGAGAGAGCAAATGTAAGAAGAGGTGGGGATAGGCGATGGAAAGATACATAATTGGCCAAGGGATGAGCCGTAGAGGTTGATGCTGAATCAACAAGCCGCGAGACCACACCAGTAGAGGGAAACTGCTGCAGGGCATCAGTTTATGGAGGACGATGAGTCTAAACCTGAATGATAGGTGGTTTGGAGGGGACGGGTGGTGTAGTGGGTGTGGGAAGAAGAGGTGGAAGTGGAGATGTAACGAGAACTGTGACTCGAGGTAGAGGAGGAAGAAGAAGATCAGTAGGAACGGTGTGATATGGTTGGTCTTCACGAAAAGTGACGTCAGCAGACACAACCTTCTTACCGTCGGTAGGAAAATAGTAGACATACCCCTTCTGAGTGCGAGAGTATCCAACAAACATAACTTTTGTAGCACGTGGGGCAAACTTGTCATTTGGTGGACCAAGGTTATGGACATAACAAGTACATCCAAACACACGAGGTGTGAGAGAGAAGAGAACCTTGGATGGATAAAGGAGAGTGACGGGGGCCACAAAGTTAAGGATAGACGAGCGCGTGCGATTGATAAGATGGAGACAGTAGAAACAACAAAGTTCCAATAGAGAGGAGGAACCTGCGTTTGAAACATGAGAGATCTGACAACATCAAGGAGGTGGCGATTTTTTCGTTCTGCTACGTCATTCTGTTGAGGGGTATAATCACACTAAATCTGATGAATAATACCAAACTCGGCACACAGATTGGAGAAAGTTCGGCTGGTATACTCGTATGTGTTATCAGTACGGATTATTTTTAAACAAGTGAAAAATTAAGTGCGAGTCTCCGTAAGAAATGTACGGAAGGTTGATGGGAGTTCGGCACGATCACAAAGTAAGTACAACCAAGTAACCCACGAGTAATCATCAATAAATGTTGTCAAGTAACGATAATAAAAAAACACTTGGGATTTTATATGGTCCCCAAATATCAGAATGCACTTATGAAATAGGAGCATCGCTCCGAGTACAGGGAGAAGTAATATCAGAATGCACTAATGAAATAGGAGCATCGCTCCGAGTACAGGGAGAAGTAAAAGACACACGATATTGTTTGTCAAAGAAACAAGATTCACAAGAAAATTCCTGAAGAGATACATCTGAAAGAGCTTTATTGAGAATTTGGAGAGGTGCATGTCCAAGACGACGATGCCAATCAACAGAGGAGACAGTAGAGAGAGCGGTGGGAGGAACATCCAGAAGATACAGCCCGTTGGACAACCGCCCCCTACCAAGTATAATTTGCGTTAGTTGATCCTGCACACCAAAAGAATAGCGTGAGAAGGTTACGCAACAATCAAAGTCCTGAGTAAGACGGCTAACAGAGAAGAGGTTAAAAGGGGATCCCAAAACATGAAGAATTGAAGATAAGGAGAGGGATGAAGTAAGAGGCATATGAGCAGCGCTAGAAATCGGGGTCGTGTCACCATTAGCCATAGTAATGAACTTGGGATAAGCAGAATCTAAGTATTGAGGTGGCTTCTGAGGAGAGAGATGATGCGTGGGTCCCGAGTCCACAATTCAGTGAGAGACGTGTGAGAGGCAAGATATATCTTCATTGGAGATCGAGGCCACGGATCGGTACGTCCTAGTTCTATCTTGTTCACAAGCCGACAGTCAAGGAGACATGGATGCTGACTTTTCCTAAGAGGAGCGACTAACCACCCTTGTAACTGTTGGAGTTGAGCACACAGAGCAGCAATGTCTTCATTGGTAGCAGACAGAGATGTAGTAGTAACCGAAGCAGCAAGGTGAGTAGGCAGCCCATGCTTGCTGTAGTAGGTGGCCTCAAGATGACCATCCCGACCGCAGTGAGAACATTTAAAGAGGGTACGACATCCACGGCCCCGACCCCGAGAATGGCGACCTCCACGAGCCGATGGACCACAAGCAGGAGCAGGCGTAGCCACGGGCTGCTGTAGGAGAGCTGCAGATAGAGGCGGAGGCGGAGCATCTGGGGGTGGAGTAACTTTCAGAAGCATCGAGAAAACGTCTGAGAGGGACGGAGTAACGGCGGAAGATAGGATCTGAGCTCGAACACTATGAAGATGTGGAGGAACATGAGCCATCATCATTGCAATCCCAACTGTTTCTTTCTGTACGCGTTATGCAACTAAATCCATGGTGGGAGGCCGATGTTGTATCCATGCCTCCACAAGTGTTTTAGTTCGAGCAACAAAAGAAGTCAAGTCACCCGTAGCCCCGGGGTCAAGGGATTGAAGATCGGTGAGGATGTCGAATAAGTGTTGAAGACTGTCCTTGACAGAGTAGAGGTAGTGCAGATCCTCCCACATGGCGTGAGCTGTCTCGTGATACATGGCCATCTGATACGTCTCGATGTCGAGGGAATTGAGAATCCAAGATTAGACATGCCCATCGTCACGGATCCACTCGTCAGAAGAAGCAGTGGGAGGAGTCCTGGTCAGGTGATGAAGGAATCATTTAGTTTGCAGAACACGGCGAACTGAGTGAACCCATTTTAATAAAATTCGGTTTGTCACGTAGAGATATGGTAGTGATCCGAAGTTCATCACAAAGCTCAAGGGGAGCAACATTAACACGTTCAAGAAGAGAGGAAGCAGTAGTCGAATCTGAAGCCTTGCGGATTAAGACTAAGCTTGGCGACTAGGCGAACTGCCCGAGCGGTTAAAAGAGACCGGCAAGTCGTACCAGGCCGCGGCGGCTAGAGCAAGAACGGACAGATCGCGGCTAGAGCAAGAACGAATAGCCCACAAGAACGGCCAGACCGCAGCTAGAGCGAGAACGACCAGCAGTCCGCTACTAGAACGAACAACAATTCGCGACAACAGTAGTCCCCGGCTAGAATGAACAGTAACCGCGGTTAGAGTGAGAACGAACAATCGCGAGACCGCGACATGAGAGGCAACAGTCTGCGACAACAAACAACGTGACAAACAGCAGCCCGAGAAAGGCAGCAAGAACCAAGGCGACCAAGGCGATTTGAAAAAACAGAGTGGACGATCAGAGAAGGTAGGCGGACTCAGTGAGCAAGACTAGGGGCAGCGACAAGGGGTTGGCCGCAACAAGAAAGGAGAACCAGAGAGAAGGCCGCAGAGAGAAGTAGCGATCTGAGAGCAGCGAATAGCAGAGAGGCGAGCAGAGATTACTGGCGGCCAGAGGGCAGCGAAGAAGCGAACAACGATCAAGCGACAAGCAGCACAGACCGTAGAGGACAAGTTGCCAGACCGCAGCGGGCAAGCACAAGCCGCAGCGGGCAAGCACAAACCTCAGCGGACAAGCACAACCCGCAGCAGACAAGCACAAACCGCAGCGGACAAGCATAGACCGCAACGAGCACAGATCAGCGAACAACGAACAGTTTGAGCTAAGCAAAGAGAATCAGTAGCACAAGACCGCAGGGGATAAGCAGCCAGACCGCAGCGGACAAGCACAGAGCAACAAGACGTGCGGTTAGAGCAGAACGCAGCGGTCAGAGGAAATCAGACCGCACGAGGCCAAGTCAGTGGGACCCAGCAGCTAAGGCTGTAAAAACACGAGAGCCAAAACGGGAGAGGGAACAAACTCGCCGAGAACCCTGCGGATAGAGACAAGCTCCGGCAGAGATAGAAGAGGAGACCGACAGAAAGGGGGCGGTTAGAAAAAGGGAAGACCGCCAAAGAGGCAGTTAGGAAGGGAGGAAGAGAGATAGAAGAGACCACACAGAGACCGATTTGTAGCTCTAATACCAGTAAAGGGAGAGCGAAGAATTCCAAACACAAGAGAAAGCTAAGTGGGAAGACCATGAATTTTCCACATGAAGAGTGGACATGCTTAAGGAAAGGGAGGAATGAGCTCTGCACAATGGAGTAAATGGCGGATATATAATTTTAGTGATAATTGGAGAGAGTTCCATCACCAGAAGGACCGATTTGTACAGCGCGGACAGCTAGCTGCCATAGCCCTAATGTAGCTAAAAGCTAAGAAACTAAGCTAAGTAAAAATAATTTTTTTATAAACTTTGCTTAATTTCATTTTTTTAATTCCATTTATATCTGCAATAACATGAGTTAAAAAAAATCGTTTGATTTTGTCATTTATCCTCATTCAATGCCTATTTCTCCTAAGAGCTAAACCCCATCCCAATAAAAGCAAACTAACATATCATCGAAATAGGCAATCCCCATCTCCCGTGCGCCCTTGCTCGCCGGAGATTCGACCGGCGTTCTTCGAGAGCGCCGAGAATCTCCCTCTCTTCCTGTTCCGGCGCCGACTGGGGAGCTTTCCAAATTTCCACAGTTCATCCACTCGTGCCTGGGCCACCACCATCTTCCCCGTAGTCTGGAGTTGCCGGATTGCTCGTTGTAAGCTTGTGTGTAGCTAGGCCGAAGTGGGAAATTACTTCTCCTTTGAATTTATGTCATTGGAAATTTTCATAAAGTGGAGAAAATGAAACGAACATCAGGATAAATTAAACCAATGTGTCAGATTTATAATACCTCATTTGGTTCCGAATTTTCCAAGCCCTGCAGTTTGGATTGGAACCAGGAATGAAGATGCTTGAGAAAAAAAGGTCATGTTCCTCCATTTGATTTCCCTGTTTTGGAAACTATCGATGAAAGGTCCTGAATATTTTTCTGATGCCAAATTGGTGGTATGTAAAGAGGGCCGAAATGTCGTGCCTTTTTGCAATGCAAGCAAAGCTTCTGGAGGGTTGGAGTGTGATTTTTGAATGAACGACGATTCTCCAGGTTTAAGTAGAGGTTGCTATGTTCAATAAGAACAAACATCTCATATCGGTGTTGTTAATGACGTTGGTGCATATGGGAGACGCAGATCGACCCCAATGCCGGGCGAGGGAGAACGGTGATGACGAAAATCGCTTTGTGGGATGATCGGAGGATGAAGAATCAATTCTTGAATTGGGAGAGTAGCAAGGAAAAGCAGTTAATCAAGTCAACATGAATTTATAGTATCTTATCTCTTTATTTTGTTTTCATAAAAAATGATTTTGTATTGGTATGTGGGAGGGGGTTATCTTATAGAGGATGAACGATGCGTCTTTCTTCTTATTCATTACATGCGCATGCTTTATCCGATATATAATTTAAACAATACTGTTGAGTTAATTTTGAAAGTTCACTGAAATTAATAATTGTTTTATCATTTCATATTATATGAATTAATGCATTTCATTTTTAATGTTAACAAATATGACTTATGTTGCTTCCTATTTTTTATCTTAGTGGACTAGTTTAAAAAAAACATAAGTGGAATTCAAAAGAAAAAAAAAACTAACACTAAGTGGATTTGCAAAAATATTTTAAAGAAGCTTAAAGCTAATGAATTATAACTATAGCTAAGGATAATGTGGAAAAAATAAAGCTAACATAGCTAGCTGGCCAGCTATAGAAGGCCTGAAGCATTACAATATCATGGAGTTGTTGTCTGGTTAAATGGCTATCATGGAGATTAGGGAAGTTTCAAATAACATATCTGAGTTTTGTTTTGTGTTGTAAAATGTTGTTAAAATTAAGGTTGCGTTTGGCGCGGCTTATCGCAGCTTATTTGCTCCGGTGAGGTTGGACAAAAACGTCATTGCCATAGAATTTATGTTTGGTATCACAAATGTTACAAAAAAGAGACGAGTTCGAGGCATAAGATCTTGGTATAACAATGACATTATTGTCCAACCTCACCGGAGCAAATAAGTCGCGATAAGCCGCACCAAACAAAACCTAAATTTGGTCTTAGGAAAATTACTTATGATGGATGGATGTACTAAATAACTTAGACTCCGTTTGGCACAGTGGCGGTGGTCATGAACATGAGGGTTAAATTGTCATTCGTTAACGCCCACCTAAGGAACTTCATCCACTTTTCTGTCGAAACGGATGATGTTTGTTAGGCGATCCTTAACGAATGACGGTTTAACCCCATGCGTTTACGACAGCCACCATCGTGCCAAACGAAGCCTTCAGTGTCTAATTTATATTTCATCCTTTCTCGTTCCCACTACAGATCTGGCCGCACATGGAGGTCCTCGATGCTGAAATTTTTACGGAAGAAATCCACCCGCTCTTCAGGAAAGCAGCATACGATGGATTATGCCGAACCGGCCGCCGAAGGATGATGAAGCTCTGATACCTTCATGTTTGTTGATGTATACTTTAGAAAGCAGCATATGTATGCAATTTTTATGCTGATTCTCTGGACTGTCTGTATTTTTTTATTTAAGCAGGGCTGTTATGTATTATATTATGTAAGCAGTGTGGATTTCTTTTATGCCTCGGCGCTAATAAAAATTGAAAGAAGAAGAGCATGTTTTTTTAAAATAAAATAAAATTGTACAAATTAAACCTATTGAGTGAAATTGAAAAGATGTTTTTTTTTCACCAAATTATGTTTTTTTCATGATATCTAAAGTATTGATTATATATGGAATGGCCTCTGTAGAGCAGCAAAACTATGCAATTTTTATGCTGTTCACTGGACTTTCTATTATATATATATATATATATATTATTTAATAAGCATATTTATTTCATGATAAAAATGATTAATTACCGGGACCTCCGGTGGGAGTTTGCATAACTACAGGTTGCAGCCTTCTATCTTTTGAGATTTCATATGCCTCCCCTCAAGTTTTCCTAGTTGACAAAATGTCCTTTCTCTTAAAAATATTCATGAAAATGGTAAAATCAGTTAAATTATTTTATGATATTTCATTTTATTTTGTTGTAATCACTGCATTGAATGAAATTTGATAAAATATGTGAAATTATTTTATCCTTTGTAATATCTCTATGTAAAAAGGGTGCATTACATTTTTTTTTTTGTAATCGTTATAAATAAAATTAAAATATTATAAAATAATTTTGCTGATTTTAGAGGAGAGATAGATGTAATTTTTAAAGATAGAGCGGTGGAACATGTAATTATGCAAACTTCCAGAGAAGGTCCCGATAATTAACCTTAATAATAATATACTCAGCACAGTCTAATACAACAGATCCTCGTGCCCTGTTCGATAGTATTCTCGTTCTTCCTTTTGCATGGAAGGATTTTGTACAATTATTAATGTTATTACATTGTGCAAATGAGATTTTGAACGGTAGGAATGCTCTCATGCAGGGCCTTAACTCCAGCCGCCCGCGACGCGTGCGGCTGAACAAATGTGTCCGGTTGGGGGCCGGGTGAGGCCGGCCGTGACTTGAGGTACCGGCTGCTCCATGCGGTCGTTGGCATGCAGTCGTGGGGAGCGGCCGCCGACTCGCGGCCGCAAGGAGCGTTTGTGGGGTGTTGTTGCGGTGGCCGGCCGCGGCCTTGCGACCGTGGGAGAGACTGCGCCCGTAGGCCGGGAAGGCCGGCGGCGGCGCCGGTCGCACCTCACGGTCGCGGGCTTGTGGCCACGACCTGCTGAGAGGCCAGCTGGCAGGCCCTCGGCTAGAGGGGGTCGGCCGCTGGGAAGCGGAGGCGGACGGCCATTTGGCCAGTCGCAGGCAATTTTCATGAGTGGTGAGATCGCTTGTGTGGATCGTGCGGGTCGATCGCGCGCACATCAGTGATCCCATGATCCCTCACTAAATTAGTGGGGGTGATGGAGGTCTGGCTATTTGCACACCATTTTTTTTATAAATTAAGTCTGACCTCATCATTTGCCCCCCAAAATCCTCAGTGTTCAGAGCTGGAATGCGAGAAGAGCGAGGATTTTTTTACAAGAGACTGGGTTGTGGTGATCATGGTACCTACGAATGGAGATATGTTGTGAAAAGCAGACGGTGGCAAGATGCACGTCAAGGTACGTTGTGAAAGGGAGGAGAGGTCGAGCGAAAGAAGGTTTACATGTGTGACACTCGCCTGTGCGCGGAGAGGACCCATGTGCGCCCGTGGGCTCGGGCCTACGCACGCGCTGGTGCGCACCTGCTCGCGGACCGCGCGCGGGAAGGACTAAGAGCGTGCTTGCCCACGCGCGAGACTACATGCGCGCTTGCACGCGGGCTTGCGTTCGCGCCCCCCGCGCGCTGGTTTGTGTGGGTGTGCTCCCACCCGCGTGTGGGCTTGTGTGCATGCACGCTCCTGCGCGTGGACTTGCGTTTGTGCCCGCCTACACGCCCTTGCACGCGCACCCGGGCGCTCATTCATGTGTTCAGGGACTCACACCCGTGAGCACGCATTTGTGTCTTTTTGCATGTTGTATTCGTGTGAGGGCTCTCTATTTGTTCCCTAAGGCGTGTTCGTCGTACTTATGAGACGATCTACTTTTGGCACGCGCGAACCTTATTTTGTGTTCTTTTTCATACCTTTGATTTTATTTTTCATATTACAAGGCGCAACACACAATATCATCCTATGTGATTGTGCTTCTCTCTTACCTCTGAGCAAATTGCAGCTTAGAGAAAAAGATACGGGATACCTGTCGACCTTGAAATGAGAATACCTCGTGTTGAAGAGAGGGTTCAAAACCCGTCAAAGGGTTGGTAGATGTTGTGCAAGATGATACTGAGGTCTGGATTCCGACTTCGGTCGTGCGAGGAGCCATTCGACATTTTGAAGTTCTGCGACGTTCCTGTATCCTAATTTACTCCTCTTGGGATGACATGTATCAGGGGGCTGGTTGCATTTTTTAGGGAGCACGACTTGAAATCTTCTTGGGACATGTTCAGAAAATGGTGCGAGATTCGAGTTGTCAGTGGGGGATGTATTTAGGTCTTTAGCAACAAAAGTTGGCTTAATTTTGAAGGTCGGATGGATCGTCGCCGTGTGAATAACTTGTTTGGCTCTGTTCGCAATTCTTGGGGCTTGCTAGAGCTTTATAATCCACTGCCATATTGTTGTCATCACCTAAAGGGGCGAGAGCAGGACTTTACTCCCATATTGGGGTTTATAGAGCCTCGAGAGATGGCAACCCTCCTATTTAGCATTTCTTTATTTGTGGAGGAAAAATGTCTACTACTGTGCGGGCTTTCTACTGATCTTGAGTGTGTAGCTGCGGCGCCACTGGTTTACGGTTGGAGTAAGCTTGCGTTGAAAGGTAGCAGTGAAGCGGATGCGGAGCCCTGATCTTTTTCAAGGCATCGAGATTGTCAGGTCGAAGAGGTCCTTTGCAGCTCCCGAGATGAGATTACACTGGCAGATCCTGTCCTTGGG
The DNA here is from genome assembly GCA_039513925.1 of Platanthera zijinensis. Classification (NCBI taxonomy): domain Eukaryota; kingdom Viridiplantae; phylum Streptophyta; class Magnoliopsida; order Asparagales; family Orchidaceae; genus Platanthera; species Platanthera zijinensis. Next base: position 39,463,331 of record CM077082.1, read on the forward strand.
GTTATATGGTCTTATGCCCTAAGTTCCTTATTCGGAGGCCCTGCCCCCAGGTGGTTAAAGAGAAATGCGGACCTTCTCCTTTGAAGGCAATGGACAGTGTTGTGAGTATACTCTTTTTTCTGGTTTGCAGTTTTGTTGTTTTGTGTAAATCTAACTCCTTTATTTTTATTACAGATTGAAACCTAAGTCAATATAGCGCTTACGTGGAACGATCATTATGTGAGTCCGAAGGATGATTATTTGGCACTTCAGGAGAGGCTCCGAGAAGCATAGGGTTCACTTGCTGATTTGAGAGAGAAGTGGGATCGAGACATATCTCACTTTCGACAGATTGGACCGGAGCTGAAGGCGAAGAAGCTTGAGGAGTCTCGAGCGGTGTTGCAGACAGAAAAATCCTTGGTAGAGAAGACTGTGCAGTTACTGAAGAACGCTCTAGAAAAGACTTCTCATTTGGAGGTTGAACTTGAGTTAGCCCTCCTTCTGTGCGCACGTTCCTCCTTGTGTGTGCTCCCCTTTGCGTGTGTGTCTCCTCCTAAGTGCGCACGTGTAAGACCCTTTTTTTCTTTTTAAACATCGTGCTCTTAGGCCCAGAACTGTCGCTTTGCGGTGACACCTTCACGCCCTGAAGGGTCATCACCGCGAAACGCCGATTCTGCCGGCCGATTCGATCACAGAAAAGCAACCAAAGTAGAGTAAACACAAGTGAGGTAAAAACTCTAACCAAATGTCCACAATAAAATCACATCAGAGTAATAATATCTCCACGAAGAGAGAGTCCACAAAATATAAATGTACTGAAAATAAGAGCTTAAGCCCGATACATCAAATCCTCACTACATAGTCACTCAAGCAGAAGCAAAATAAAACACTACTAAGGTCAGCGACTCACATTCCTAGCTGTCTGAACTCCTGAGCTAGACTGCCCTATCTTCAAACGGGCCGACCTCCGGGGCTGCTCCTCCATGCTGGGCTCCACGATCCCCTAAATGATGTGGTCCGAAAATCGTTAGTCTATAAGACTAAGTCCTATCATCCCCCACCCCTTCCCCCAACGCCCCTAGGCACCGAGCGGAGAGGAAGAAAGGGATGACTTGAAGGTGGAGAGTAATCAAGAAATAGATGACAGCGGACTTATACTAGCAATTTTATAGTACATGTGACAGTAAAATAAACTATGAAAAGTAACCTTAACTTATATGCGGAAACGCATAAGCCAAGGGATCTTCTGCAGGGCTCCCATCGTATAAAGAGTCTCATACCAATTTATACGTTGGGGTGTCGGTTATTAACATCAATATATATATAAAGAATTTGACCTTAATTTATAAACTTGTCCACACAAGCTTATAGATCAAGGGGTCGTTTTGCAAGTCCTATTGTGTAAGCGTCTCATACCACTTATACAATAGGTGACAGAGGTTATATGCAATGATTATGCTATGACATGCTAGTGGGTTATGATGAGATCATGCAAGTGCAACTCACCCACCCGACTCTGTGTACACAGACCTTTAGTTCCCCCTTTCTGGAGCCTCACCTCCCAGGATACCTCCGTAGTGGCAGACGGAAACGGTGGGTTGGGCCTCGCCCACCTCTAAACCAGTAAGGCACTACCGGTCAGACCTATCGTACGCCTCAACGCTTGGTGCACGAAGCGGACTCCTGCATACTCTTGTCGGCTGGGGCACCAGACTTTTGTTGGCGAAGTGCTAACCACACTTGCTGAGCCAACGTATTAGCGTCGGTGCATCAACCACTAACACCAAGGGCCCACCACCTTATAACTTATGCATATGCAATATTAATACGTTTCCCACCGAGCCAAAGCTCCCCGGACTATCCCGTCCGTTCAAATTATCAACCGGACCTCTTGCCCGCCGGCTATCCCGCCCGTTTCCACACCCGCAGAGCCTACCGCTCGAATATCCTAGTCAAACTAACTTCCTGAGACACCGGGGTGTGTGAAAGTGAACCCCTAATTATTCTAGTTGCTCTTTAATATTTTTCACTCCTACAGTTTACGTTAGCCCAGGACTGCCCCTGGTATACCCCGTGAAGGGCTCTCAAAGGGCACTAGGAACTATGATGGTAGCATAAGCCCATCGTTCCCTTTCGCAAGGCACTGATTGTTATTGGTTGATTCCCTTACCCATTCTCGTTTTATATTACGCTAGATCTATCGTAGGGTGATTTTTACCTTCCCACTCCACGGGATAAGACGATCTTTCGTCGATTCCGAGCACCACCTAACACTAGTCAACCTCACACTCTACAAATCCTGTCTTCCATTGATGAACTCCTTTATTTACCCAAACATGCAACCTTCTAAGGATCCAACTCTTCAAATTCATTATCCACTCTAGTTCAGTTTCCGCAGTTACTATATGCAGACCACCCTATACTATATGAGATGTATAAAGGAGGTACTCTGGATTATCTTCCAAATCTCCTATAAAATTTATCGGAGGTCTATCATAATAAGTTTAGTCTAAAATCAGAGATTCATAATTTTTCTAACTAATTTGATATTTATTTAATTTTCCCAAATGTTTGACCATGAGCAATTTTGAACATGAACTATATGATCTACTCAAGTAATGGCCACCCAAAAATTTTGATCACTAAAAAACAAAGATATATTACTAGATACTAATTTCCATAATTTTTCAGAAATCATTTGACCTCTAATTAATTTATCCAAAATAATTCTCTTAATCATATGTAAAGAAGGAAGTACCAAAATTATTCATCAAAAAATTATATAAAAGTTACATAATCTTAATATGGTATAGAAAGGGTCATTGTGCAAAAATCATAATTTTACAGGCTTGCTAGACATCAAAATAAATTTAATTAATTTTTCATGGGAAACAATACTTAATGAAGCAATCCTTAGAAATAATCTTCCAAAAATCCCATAGAAATTTACAGAGCTTTAAAACATAATTGAAAGTCCTCTAGCTAAAGTTTATCAATTTCCGGCAAGTAGTTACTTTATAATAAATTTCTAAGTAAATAATACAAATTACTAAATTATTAATGAAGTATCCTAAATAGTAATCCTAAATTCATAACAAAATCTCCAGAGCTTGTACTAACTTTAAACACTACTCTACCCAAATATCATCATTGTTCAGTGAGTTTTTGTGACATTTTCTATCACTACAAGGTTTGTGCCCTAAACTATGGTTAGAGTTTTGAGGGACCTATTCACCTTAGAATCTATTTTAGATTTCTTCCAAAGGATTCTACCTACCCTATAATTCTCTCTCCCAAGTTTCAAATCTTTTCAAGGTCAACTGATCCCTTGCCCTTCACAACCCTCAAAAGCCCTCTCTTAGGTTTTGAGTTTGGATCTAAGGGTAAAACAATCCTAAACCACTCCATATTTCGTAAGAGGGTGATAGTGGTCCTACCAAGTCAGTGGTCAAAATCACAGCCTCTGTTGAGGTGATTTGATCACTCAAACATCAAAAATAGCTCTTTGACATAAATAACCATATAAGGGTATACCTAGGGTTGGATCAATACCTAACCAAAACATCTCCAAATGAGATGAAAATTTTACCATAGCCCTAACATGCCCTCTAAGAACATCCACCAAAATTTTGTGGAGTTTTGAGATGTTTAAGGACACCTAATTAATTTATTCATTGATAATTAAATTTTTCTAAAAACTATAGAAAACTGTTCTCCAAAAATTTCTATTTTTGGATAAGTTCTAGGTATAGGTAAGAGTGACCCCCATCCAAAATTTCAAGTCATTTGGATGGCTGGATTAGTGGGGGTACTCAAACTAATTTCTAGTCTAGCCTATGTATAGACCCCACCAAAATGGGTGTTGTGGTCAAACCACTTACCCAAATGGGTTGAAATTAATTTTAAAATAATTTAGACTCGAAGGCCTACAACTTTCATGATTGGCTCTTTGTCCTAATTCGACCTCTAAGCACTTCGTTTGGCAACATCAAAAAGTGTGTTAAAAGGGGGATAATAAATCATTATATTAATATATGAATAATACTTTATTAAGAAGGTATTGTTCATCTCCTCTTCCCAAACAACCCGAAAAAAACGCCCTAAAACCTGTAGCATTCCATCTCCTATTGCCGGCCACCCGACCACTTCCCTGGCCAGCCACCGCCACCACTACCTCTGTTGAGGTGGTGGCTATCGCGGGGCGGTGGTTTGGCCGCCGAAGGTGGTGGTTTCCGGCGAACCCGAAAGTCCATTTTCATGGCTTTTTCCATGAAAACTAGAATTGGATTCGCCTCGGTTGAGCTCAAATCTTATCTCTAAAGATTCCTAAGATCTAACCCATGAAGGAGTAGAGGAGGACCTTATTCGCGGTTTTGAGTCGAGTCGATCGTCGTGATGTCATTTGCGCGGTTGTGGCGTCGCCGGAATTCTTCAACAACAAGGTAATAAGCTCTAGCTTTGTCGGGCAAGGATGAAAACTTCCTCTCTAAGTCTAGGGAGTCTTTTAAAGGAGAAACAAGGACTGCAGGTGGGGGTAGGATGTAATAGTCATTAAAGATCCATTTATGAGTTTTCGGCCATGGCTTGAAGGAAGAGAAAATGGCTTAAACAGCTAGGAGAAGGCTGGAAACTCCTCTTAATTATCAAGGGAAGATGAATCCAGCAAATGGAGGTGAGGAGAGGGGCTCTTGCTCTCCTATGGCCATTAACGGCCTTCTCTCTCCTCTTTCTCTCTCTTCCATATGGGAGAAAATAAATTCAGCCACATTGGTGGCTGGATATAATTATTCAACTCCTCAAAACTGATAAGGGAGAGTGTACCCATCAATTGGAGAGGCCCTTGGTCTCCCTTGGCCATGAATGACCCTTTTAAACCACTTTCTCTCTCTTCCATTAAAGGGTAAAATAAAGTTTTCTCTCTCCTAGTCATCATGAACGAATTTGCTCATCTCCCTAGCGTATTGGCAGGCCATAAATTCATGTTATTAATTAAAATAATGTTAGCCCAAGTGGGGGGAAATGAGCTTGAGCTTGGGTTAGCCCATTTGGGCTAATTTGACTTAACCTTAAGGTAGAGTTGACCTTGGTCAACATGACCATTTGGGTTGACCCCAATGGGTCCTTGGTGACTCATTGGACTCCCCTAAGGTCTATGTAGGGTTGGGTATGGTTTACTTGGCACCTTGGAGGTCACTTGACCCTTGGTAAGGGCACTTTGACCACTTTGGGGCTAGAGTTGACTTGGGTCAACTTGGCCTCTAGGACTGAACCCAATGTGTCCTTGGTGACCCATTGACACCACTTTAGGTCTAGGAACACCTGGGCAAGGTTGGTTGGGCACATTAGAAGCCAACTGCCCTTAGTTAGGGCACCTTGCCCAATTTAGGCCTATGGTTGTCCTAGGTCAAATTGGCCACTTTGGGTTGACTCTAATGGACCCTTAAGGCTCTAGTGGACCCTCTAATAGGTTAGTGATGTTGTGGTGGGGTCATGGAGTCATGGTGAAGCCCAAAGGTCAATCCCTAAGTTTGGTGATGAGGATGTGCCATAGGCAGACCAAGGTGATTCTCACCTTGGCCTTCGATCACTTGGCCCTTTTTAGCTTCCTAGGGTTTTGTTATGACCTAGTCATGACCAAAACCACTCTTAGGGGTCTAGTTGAAAATAGAATGTTACAGCACGCCCCTCCGTGTGCACGTTGCTCCTTATGTGTGCTCCCCCTTGCGTGCGTCTCTCCACCTAAGTGTGCACGTCCCTCCATGGGCATGTTCCTCCTTGTGCGCGTCTCTCCTCTTAAGTGTGCATGCCTACCACCCTCGTACGCACACTCCTCCTTGCACACGCACCCAATTGGCAAAGCCAAGACCCCAATAAACAAAAGATTAGCCTCTACTCTTCCTAAGGCAGTCCTACTAGTTTAAAACTAGGAGGTAAATTGAACATCCTGAGAGGTTGTGAGGTATACCTAACTGAATAGCTCTGGATACTTTTGTCGCATCAGGTCCTGCGGTTTCTCGGTATGCTCCTCCTGGCCGTGGTTTCTCCACAGAACTTTGACTAACGGAACCTTTTTGTGACGCAAGATCCGTACTCCTCTATCATCGATTTTAACTGGCTCCAAGTGAACTGACCGGTCTAGAGCTACCGGCCCATCTGTGGTCGAAATCTGCTGCTCCGGGCGTAGTAGATCCCTCCTAAGTGAAGAAATATGGTATGCGTCGTGTAAACCTGCCAGTTCTGGTGGCAACTCCAGCATGTAAGCTAGGGGCCCGGTCCGCTCAAGGATCCTGTAAGGGCCCATATACCTAGGGCTGAGAGCTTCTTCTTTCGACCACGCACCCGTGAAACTCCGTGCATGGGCCAGATCTTCAAGAAAACCCGGTATCCCACCTAAAACTCTACCTGACGGTGTCGGGCGTCGTAATACTTAGCCTGTCGGCTCTGCGCTTCCAAGCATTCTATCCTGTATCAGTCTCACCTGAGCCTCGATGTCTTCGACAAAATCTGATCCCAACACCTTCGGATCCTTGTCCTGAATCCATGAAAGCGGAGTCCTACATCTCCTTCCATACAAGGCTTCATAAGGAGCCATCCCTATGCTGGACTGGTAGTTGTTGTTATAGGAGAACTCAACCAGTGGTAAAAGCTTCTCCCAAGGTTCGTTTCGATCCAAAATGCATAGCCTTAGGAGGTCCTCCAATGTCCAGTTGGTGCGTTCCGTCTGCCCATCCGTCTGGGGATGAAATGTTGTGCTGAAGGTTAGCCGCGTGCCTAAGTAAGTCTGCACGGATCTCCACTCCCTGGATGTGAACCGACCATCCCGATCTGACACGATCGTCCTGGGCACCTCGTGGTAACGAATGAACTGCTCTACGAATCTCCGCACTAGTACCCCAACCGAGTCATCTTTTCTGATCGGAATAAATCTGTCCACCTTCGTCAGCCAATCGACGATGACCCAAATCGAATCGTTTCCCCTCCGTGATCGGAGGAGGCAATGAAAGAAATCCATCGCGATGTCCTCAAATTTCCACTCCGGCACCGGAAGTGGCTGTAGCAATCTTGTGGGGTTTCTGCACTCCGCCTTCACCAGCTGGCATGCCTCACAATGAGTCACGAAGTATGTAATATCCTTCTTCATCCCCGGCCAGAACATCGTCTTCTTCAAGTCTGTGGTCATCTTGGTGATCCCGGGGTGTATAGAATATCTACTATAATGTGCTTCCGCCATGATGTCCTCCCGAATCTGACCTTCTGCGGGTATATAGACCCTGCCTCTGAAATATAACAATCCATCTCTCAGTGAATAATCTCCCGTCAAACCCTCCTCCAAGGCTTGGAATATCGGCTCTGTCCATGCATCTGTCTTCTGTCCGTCCCGGATGCGGTCCTGAATATTATCTATGACAACCATCGATGCTAGATACTCCATATACAACTCTGTATCATTCTCGGACATTAGGGATATCTGCATATCTCTGAAAGACCAGACTAGCTCCATGGACATCAGTTGTGGTCCCTTCCCTGAGGTATCTCCTCTCCGGCTCAAAGCATCTGCCACCACGTTCGCCTTCCCGGGATGGTAGTGCATGGTGTACTGGTAATCCGATAGGAACTCCACCCAACGTCTCTGTCTGATGTTGAGTTCCTGTTGTGTGTCCACGTATTTCAAATTCTTGTGATCTGAGAAGATGTCACAGTGAACCCCGTAGAGGTAGTGTCGCCAAATCTTCAGAGCAAAGATCACTGCACCCATCTCCAGATCATGCACTGGATAGTTCTTCTCATGTATCTTAAGCTGTCGGGAGGCGTAGGCTATTATGTGCCTGTTCTGCATCAGAACGGCACCCATCCCCTGGTAAGAGGCGTTCGTGTACACCTGGAATCCCTCCCTTCCTGACGGAAGAGCGAGAATGGGAGTCGAGGTAAGCCAACCTTTCAACTCAACAAAGGTCGTCTCGCACCGTGGCATCCAAACGAAAGGGGATTCATTCTTCGTCAGGGATGTAAGAGGGAGTGAAATCCGGGAGAATCCTTCGACAAACTTCCGGTAATATCCGGCAAGTCCCAGGAAGTTCCGTATATTCGTGGTTGTCTTCAACGGTGGCTAATCCTGAACTGCCTGAATCTTGGTCGGGTCTACTGCCAACCCAGCACCGCTGATAATATGACCTAAGAAGGCCACCTCCTTTAACCAAAACTGGCATTTGCTGAACTTTACATACAGCTGGTGCTCCCGTAGCCTCTCTAGAGTCAAAGTCAGGTGTCGTGTATGCTCCTCCTCCATCCTTGAGTAGATGAGTATGTCGTCAATAAATACGATGACGAATACATCCAAATACTCCTCGAATACCCTGTTCATGAGGCTTGTAAATGCTGACGGCGCATTTGTGAGCCCGAAGGGCATCACTGTAAACTCAAACAGTCTGTACCTATTACTGAAGGCGGTCTTCGGAATGTCCTCCTCTCGAATCCGTAGCTGGTAATAACCTGACCTCAAGTCAAGTTTCGAGAAGAAATGTACTCCTTCCAGTTGGTCGAACAAATCGTCAATCCGTGGCAGCGGGTATGTATTCCGGACCATCAGTTTGTTCAGCGCTCGATAATCAATACACAAGCGGAGACTTCCGTCCTTCTTCTTGATGAATAGCACTAGGGCACCCCACGGTGAAGAGCTTGGCCGGACAAACCCTGCATCTACTAGTTCCTGCAACTGACTTCGGAACTCTGTCAACTCTTTTGGGGCCATCCGCTAAGGGGCCCTAGATGCCGACTTGGCCCCCGACACAAGCTGTATCTGGAAGTCCTGCTCTCGATGCGGAGGTAGTCCTGGCAGTTTCTCTGGAAAGACGTCAGCAAAATCTCGCACCACCGGGATGTCTGTCACAGACTCCTTAGCCTCCGTCATCTCAAATAGAATCTGATAAACCTCCTCTCCCTGCAGATGGGCCTTAACATCCTGTACTGAAGATAAGAGTATACGAGAGGCAGGTCTTATACCTTCGATGACAATGAAAGAGTCCCCGTGCCTCACGACGATCCTCTTTGCTTGGCAATCAATTTGGGCCAGGTTCCAGTGCAGCCATACCATGCCCAGGATCAAGTCGTAGTTTGTCAACTTCAAAAGCGTCGTTGGAGCCTCGAACGCCTTTCCACCGATTTCTACCTCCATATTGCAGTGGTCCGAGGTAAGAAGTTCAGATCCATCGGGTAGTCGTACCCTCGTCTCCGAGCCCGTGAATCGCTCCACGCCTTCCAATCCTTCTACGAACGTCTCCGACATAAAGGAGTGAGTAGCTCTGGTATCGAAAAGCGTGCGGGCAGGATTGCCGCTGATGAAGATTATACCTGGGGCGATTAAATGTCTTAGGATTCTATAACGAGTTTTCTTTCCTATTTATTCTATCTAGTGCAGTTCTACAAATTTGACAACTGAGAAAGGGATTTCTATTTAAACAATTAAACATCTTGGCGTACCTGCTATGACCTGCTCTGGGTTTCGAGGTTGCGCCAGGTCCAAAGCATACACCTTCTCCCTTTCTTGTCTACGATCCCCACCCTGGTATCCATGTCCTCGGCCACGACCTCGGCCTCCAAAATACTGCGCTGGCTGGGCAGTCGGTGGTGCTGGTGGGGGTGCCCCCCTCATGGGGCAATTTCTGCGGATGTGCCCAACCTGATGACAATGGAAGCACTCTGACGAAGGATATGTCATTCCCCCGGGTCTCTGTCCCTCCCGTGTCTGAAAGAAGTGGTGGATCCACCACCACTAGCTCCTTTGTCTCATGTCTTGCCTCTTGACAAGGCTGGTCCTCGACCCTCCTCCTGTCCGTGATACGGGCTTGTCTCTGATCGTTCCTTGCTCCTCGACCCTGATCCTCTGATGGCCGTTTCCGGCCCCGAGTAGCTTGCCAATCAGCCTCTATCCTTTCAGCCATCTCTAGTATCCGGGAAATGGGCCCATCAGATACAAACAGTAGAGTCTCCCTCAACTCCTCTCGCAAGCCCTTGTAGAACTTTTTGGTATATCCTGCCTCGTCTAACTGATAAGAGTCCGCAAACCGGGCTAGATGGTTGAACTCTTGGTGGTACTCCACAACCGTCTTGTTTCCCTGTCTCAACTGCAAAAATCTATACTCCAGCTCGTCCCTGGCTGATTGTGGAACAAAGTGTTCCAACAGCGCGCCCCTCAAATCCTCCCAAGAAATCTTTGCTACTTCCCTGTCCGCAAATGTCGTGTCCAGCAAGGTCTTCCACCATCTCTTTGCATGCGACTCCAGGCAGGAGATCACCAAGGGCACCCTCTCTTCCCAAGGGCACCGAATTCCAGTCAACATCTCATACATGATGTCAAGCCATTCCTCTGTCCGAACGGCTGACTCTGTTGTCAAGTAGGACGGGGGAGACAAACCTCTGAAAATACTCAACCAGTTGGCCCCCGGGTTTGGCTGCGGAGCCGGGGCCTGTTGGGCCCTGAACACATCCAGTATTGTTGTCAAGGTCTGCCCCATTTCTGATATCTGGAACGGAAAGGGGGCCGGAGGAGTTAATGTAACACCCGGGACATGCTGGACTCCACCCTGTGGCGTGGGTTGTGTTGAAGGCTGCACATCAAAATATAATAAGCAACGACCCTAAACCTATAAAAGGGGTGGACAATTACATGTGATCCCCAACATGGGCACACCACGCTTCCGCTGCTTAGTTTGTCCTCAAACTAAACCTGCGCGGGGGTGACCCAGGGATTTGTGGACTGGTACTTCTCCCGATCGAGGTTTCCTCTGATACCACTTGTAAGATCCCATTTTTTTCTTTTTAAACACCGGGGTCTTATGCCCAGAACCGCCGCTTTGCGGTGACACCTTCACGCCCTGAAGGGTCATCATCGCGAAACGCTGATTCTGCTGGCCGATTCAATCACAGAAAAGCAACCAAAGTAGAGTAAACACAAGTGAGGTAAAAACTCTAACCAAATGTCCACAATAAAATCACATCAGAGTAATAATATCTCCACGAAGGGAGAGTCCACAAAATATAAATGTACTGAAAATAAGGGCTTAAGCCCGATACATCAAATCCTCACTACATAGTCACTCAAGCGAAAGCAAAATAAAACACTACTAAGGTCAGGGACTCACAGTCCCAGCTGTCTGAACTCCTGAGCTAGACTTCCCTATCTCCAAACGGGTCGACCTTCGGGGCTTCTCCTCCATGTTGGGCTCCACAATCCCCTAAATGATTTGGTCCGAAAACCGTTAGTCTATAAGACTAAGTCCTATCATCCCCCACCCCTTCCCATATGGCCCCTAGGCACCGAGCGGAGAGGAAGAAAGGGGATGACTTGAAGGTGGAGAGTAATCAAGAAACGGATGACAGCGGACCTATACTAGCACTTTTATAGTACATGTGGCAGTAAAGTAAAGTATGAAAAGTAACCTTAACTTATGTGCGGAAACGCATAAGCCAAGAGATCTTCTGAAGGGATCCCATCGTATAAAGAGTCCCATACCAATTTATACGTTGGGGTGTCGGTTATTAACAGCAATATATATATATATATAAAGAATTTGATCTTAATTTATAAACTTGCTCACACAAATTTATAGACCAAGGGGTCGTTTTGCAAGTCTTATTGTGTAAGCGTCTCATATCACTTATACAATATGTGACAGGGGTTATATGCAATGATTATGTTATGACATGCTAGTGGGTTATGATGCGATCATGCAAGTGCAACTCACCCATCCGACTCTATGTACACAGACCTTTAGTTCCCCCTTTCTGGAGCCTCACCTCCCAGGATACCTCCGTAGTGGTAGACGAAAGCGGTGGGTTGGGTCTCGCCCACCTCTAAACCAGTAAGGCACTACCGGTCAGACCTATCATACGCCTCAACGCTTAGTGCACGAAGCGGACTCCTGCGTACTCTTGTCGGCTGGCGCACCGGACTTCTGTTGGCGAAGTGCTAACCACACTTGCCGAGCCAACGTATTAGAGTCGGTGCATCGACCACTGACACTGAGGGCCCACCAGCTTATAACTTATGCACATGCAATATTAATACGTTTCCCACCGAGCCAAAGCTCCCCAGACTATCCCGTAAGTTCCAATTATCAACCAGGCCTCCGGCCCGCCGGCTATCCCGCCCGTTTCCATACCCACCGAGCCTACCGCTCAAATATCCTAGTAAAACTAACTTCCCGAGACACCGGGGTGTGTGAAAGTGAACCCCTAATTATTCTAGTTGCTCTTTAAGATTTTTCACTCATACAGTTTACGTTAGCCCAGGACTGCTCCCGTTAAACCCCGTGAAGGGCTCTCAAATAGCACTAGGAACTATGATGGTAGCTGAAGCTCATCATTCCTTTTCGCAAGGCACTTATTGTTATTGGTTGACTCCCTTACCCATTCTCGTTTCATATTACGCTAGATCTATCCTAGGGTGATTTTGACCTTCCCACTCCACGGGATAAGACGATCTTTCGTCGATCCCGAGCACCACCTAACACTAGTCAACCTCACACTCTACTAATCCTGTCTTCCAATGATGAACTCCTTTATTTACCCAAACCAGCAACCTTCTAAGGATCCAACTCTTTAAATTCATTACTCACTCTAGTTCAGTTTCCGCAGTTACTATATGCAGACCACCTTATACTATATGAGATGTATAAAGGAGGTACTCCGGATTGTTTTCCAAATCTCCTATAAAATTTATCGGAGGTCTATAATAACAAGTTTAGTCTAAAATCAGATATTCATAATTTTTCTAACTAATTTGATATTTATTGAATTTTCCCAAATGTTTGGCCATGGGCAATTTTGAACATGAACTATATGATCTACTCAAGTAATGGCCACCCAAAACTTTTTATTACTAAATAACAAAGATATATTACTAGATACTAATTTACATAATTTTTAAGAAACCATTTGACCTCTAATTAATTTATCCAAAATAATTCCCTTAATCATATATAAAAAAGGAAGTAGCAAAATTATTCATCATAAAATTATATAAAATTTACAGAATCTTAATATGGTACAGAAAGCGTCATTGTGAAAAAATCATAATTTTATAGGCTTGCTAGACACCAAAATAAATTTAATTAAGTTTTCATGGGAAACAATACTTAATGAAGCAACCCTTAAAAATAATCTTCCAAAAATCCCATAGAAATTCACAGAGCTTTAAAACATAATAAAAAGTCCTATGGCTTAATTTCATCAATTTCCAGTAAGTAGTTACTTCATAATAAATTTCTAAGTAAATAATATAAATTACTAAATTCTTAATGAAGTATCCAAAATAATAATCCTAAATTCATAACAAAATCTCCAGAGCTTGTACTAACTTTAAACTCTACTCTACCCAAATCTCATCACTGTTCAGTGAGTTTTTCTGATATTTTCTATCACTACAAGGTTTGTGCACTAAACTATCGTTAAGCTTTTCAGGGATCTATTCACCTTAGAATCTATTTTAGATTTCTTCCAGAGGATTCTACCTACCCTAGAATTCTCTCTTCCAAGTTTCAAATCCTTTCAAGGTCAATTGACCTTTTGCCCTTCACAACCCTCAAAAGCCCTCTCTTAGGGTTTGAGTTTGGATCCAAGGGTAAAACAATCCTAAACCACTCCATATTCCCTAAGAGGGTGATAGTAGTACTACCAAGTCAGTGGTCAAAATCACAGCCTCTATTGAGGTTATTTGACCACTCAAACATAAAAAATAGCTCTTTGACCTAAATAACCCTATAAGGGTATACCTAGGGTTGGATCAATACCTAACAAAAACATCTCCAAATGAGATGAAAATTTTACCAGAGCCCTAACATACTCTCTAAGACCACTCACCCAAATTTGGGAGAATTTTGAGATGTTTAGGATACCTAATTAATTTATTCATGGATTATTAAATTTTTCTAAAAATATAGAAAAATATTCTACAAAATTTCCATTTTTGGATATGTTCTAGGTATAGGTAAGCGTGACCCCCATCCAAAATTTCAAGTCTTTTGGATATCTGGATTAGTGGGGGCACTCAAACCAAGTTATGGTCTAGCCTATGTATAGACCCCACCAAAACGGGTGTTGTGGTCAAACCACTTACCCAAATGGGTTGAAATTAATTTTAAAATAATATAGACTCGAAGTCCTACAACTTTCGTGACTGGCCCTTTTTCCTAATTCGGCCTCTAAGGGCTTCATTTGACAACATCAAAACGTGTGTTAAAAAGGGGATAATAAATCATTATATTAATATATGAATAATACTTTATTAAGAAGGTACTGTTCATCTCCTCTTCCCAAACAGAACCCAAAAAAAATGACCTAAAACCTGTAGCATTCCATCTCCTATTGCCGGCCACCCGGCCACTTCCCTGGCCAGCCACCGCCACCACTACCTCCGTTGAGGTGGTGGCTATCGCGGGGCGGTGGTTTGGCCGCCGAAGGTGGTGGTTTCCGGCGAACCCGAAAATCCATTTTCATGGCTTTTTCCATGAAAACTCGAATTGGATTCGGCTCGGTTGAGCTCAAATCTTATCTCTAAAGATTCCTAAGATCTAACCCATGAAGAAGAAGTAGACGAGGACCTTATTCCCGGTTTGGAGTCGAGCCGAACGTCGGGATGTCATTTGCGTGGTGGTGGCTTCGCCAGAATTCTTCAAAAGCCAGGTAATAAGCTCTAGCTTTGTCGGGCAAGGGTGAAAACTTCCTCTCTAAGTCTAGGGAATCTTTTAAGGGAGAAACAAGGTTGCAGGTGGGGGTAGGATGTAACGGCCATTAAAGCTCCATTAATGAGTTTTCGGTCATGGCTTGAAGGGAGAGGAAACGGCTCGAACAGCTAGGAGAAGTCTGGAAACTCCTCTTAATTATCTAGGGAAGATGAATCCAGCAAATGGAGGTGAGGAGAGGGGCTCTTGCTCTCCTATGGCCATTAACGACCTTCTCTCTCCTCTTTCTCTCTCTTCCTTATGAGAGAAAATAAATTCAGCCACTTTGGTGGCTGGATATAATTATTCAACTCCTCAAAATTGATAAGGGAGAGTGTACCCATCAATTGGAGAGGCCCTTGGTCTCCCTTGGCCGTGAATGACCCTTTTAAACCACTTTCTCTCTCCTCCATTAAAGGGTAAAAAGAGTTTTCTCTCTCCTAGTCATCATGAACGAATTTGCTCATCTCCCTAGCCTATTGGCAGGCATAAACTCAGGTTATTAATTAAAATAATGTTAGCCCAAGTGGGGGGAAATGGGCTTGAGCAAGGGTTAGCCCATTTGGGCTAATTTGACTTAACCTTAAGGTAGAGTTGACCTTGGTCAACATGACCATTTGGGTTGACCCCAATGGGTCCTTTGTGACTCATTGGCCTCACCTAAGGTCTATGTAGGGTTGGATAGGGTTGACTTGGCACCTTGGAGGTCACTTGACCCTTGGTAAGGGCACTTTGACCACTTTGGGGCTAGAGTTGACTTGGGTCAACCTGGCCTCTAGGATTGAACCCAATGTGTCCTTGGTTACCCATTGACACCAATTTAGGTCTAGGAACATCTGGGCAAGGTTGTTTGGGCACATTAGAGGCCAACTGCCCTTAGTTAGGGCACCTTGCCCAATTTAGGCTTATGGTGGTCCTAGGTCAAATTGGTCACTTTGGGTTGACTCTAATGGACCATTAAAGCTCTAGTGGACCCTCTAATAGGTTAGTGATGTTGTGGTGGGGTCATGGAGTCATGGTGAAGCCCAAAGGTCAATCCCTAGGTTTGGTGATGAGGATGCGCCATAGGCAGACCAAGGTGAATCTCACCTTGGCCTTTGATCACTTGGCCCTTTTTGGGTTTTGTCATGACCTAGTCATGACCAAAACCACTCTTAGGGGTCTAGTTGGAAATGGGATGTTACAGCACGCCCCTCCGTGTGCACGTTGCTCCTTATGTGTGATCCTCCTTGCGTGCGTCTCTCCACCTAAGTGTGCACGTCCCTCCGTGCGCACGTTCCTCCTTATGCGCGCTCCCTTCTGCGCATCTCTCCTCCTAAGTGTGCACGTCCCTCCATGGGCATGTTCCTCCTTGTGCGCGTCTCTCCTCTTAAGTGTGCATGCCTCCCACCCTCGTGCGCACACTCCTCCTTGCGCACGCACCCACTTGCGCGTGTCTATTCTCCAACGTACACACATCCCCCCGTGCGCACGTTCCTCCTTACTCACGTTCCCCCTTGTGCGCGTCCCCCAATGTGTCGTTGCGCACTCTGCTCTCAAGACTATTCCAAGTTTGTCGTAGTGCGCTCCGCTCTCAAGCCCGGTCCAAGTGTGCTACTGAGCACACCGCTCTCAAGATTACCCAAAGCACTCAACACACTCAACTCTGGAGCAAGCATACCAGTAGCCAACGAGACCAACACTCCAGAATACTCCAAACATAACCAGAGACAAGCCGCTGAGGATAAGGCGCAATGAAAGCGTCGTTTAAGCTTCCAAGCATTTGGTATCAATACAAACAAAGCAAGCTGCTCCCTCCTCTAAGCATCAGGTATCAAGACAAACAAAGCAAGTTGCTCCCGCCTCCAAGCAGCAGTCAAAGACTTCAAAGAATCAAAAATATCAAAAGCATTCAGAGTGTGAAGCTTCCTATTTTTGCAAGAAAAAGAATTAGCTCTATAAGAGGTGACCTATCACCCTCCGAGCCCATTACTCTCTCTCTCTCTCTCTCTAATAATTATAATGAGCAGCATGTTGCTCTCGCTTCCAACAAAAGTATTGTAACATGACAACAAATAGTGGAATTTTGGTCGACACAGATCCGGCCACGTGGTCTTTCACCCAGTTGATGGATTTTCCACGTTAAAAAAATTGTCTTCTCAGCTTTCAATTTTCTATGGTTGTGTGCACACTCGACCGCTCCCGGGCTAAGGCAGTTCAATTTAGTTCGGTCTATCAGGAGGGCTGAGTTGGCTGCAACAACTATATATAGAGTTTCTAAGTTATGTTTGTACAACCCGTATTCGTCGAGGATGGACCCCACCGCAGCCAGGTTAGCAAAAGTCAAAGTCAACAAGTCAAGATGGAAGTCAAAGTCAGCCCTCAAGACTGCGGAAGACCTGGGAGAGTATGGCGAGCTCCCCTCACATACTCGCCAGGTAGGCGACTAGGCGATATACTCTCCCAGCTCGCGCGACTTCCCTAGGAAGTCGCCCGGTCACCAGGGGGTGGGGTATAAATATGACCCCCCCTCTTGGTTTTCCCTATAAATAGGACCTCATGAGTACGAGGAAAAGGACTAGCAATTCTCGTCAGGACACTTGTAACATCTCATTTCCAACTATACCCCTAAGAGTGGTTTTGTCATGACAAAACCCTAGGAAGCCCAAGAAAAAGTCAAGTGGGTCTGGTGGTGTGGATAGGGGCACTATGGTCTACAAATAGTAAATTCCAAAACCTTAGTCTAGGGTGACCAGGGGCCCCCACCATGACTCCAAGATCTCTCCAACCCATGTTAAGGCCCTAAGGACTCATCGGGGTCAACCCTAGAGCCTAAATTGACCAAGGTCAACCCTAACCCTAAATGGGTCAAACTGGCCTACAAAGGGTTAATTGACCCTACCTAAGCCAAGTGGACCCCACACATACCTTCCTAACCCTAGTGAGAGGCCAATGGGTCACCAAGGACCCATTGGGATCAACCAAAAAAAGGGGGGCTAAGTTGACCAAGGTCAACTCTAGCCTTAAGGTGGTCAAAGTGCCCTGGTTAAGGGTCAAATGACCTCTAAGGGCCAACTCAATGTCGTCTTGACATATACAGCATGGCGTTGAGTGAGCTGAGCTCACTCAACGCCATAGAGTGCATGGCGTTGAGTGAGCTGAGCTCACCTAACGCCATAGAGTGCATGGCGTTGAGTGAGCTGAGCTCACTCAACGCCATAGAGTGAATGGCGTTGAGTGAGCTGAGCTCACTCAACGCCATAGAATAAATATCGTTGAGTGAGCTGAGCTCACTCAACGCCATAGAGTGAATGGCGTTGAGTGAGCTCACCTCACTCAACACTGTCGTGCCATATAAGGTATGGCGTTGAGTGAGCTGAGCTCACTCAACGCCATAGAGTGAAATGGCGTTGAGTGAGAATAGCTCACTCAACGCGGTCTTGCCATACAGTGAATGACATTGAGTGAACTGAGCTCACTCAATGCAATAGAGTGAATGGCGTTGAGTGAGCTCAGCTCACTCAACGCCGTCTTACCATAACGGTATGGCGTTGAGTGAGCTGAGCTCACTCAACGCCATAGGGTGAATGGCGTTGAGTGAGCTCAGCTCACTCAACGCTGTCTTACCATAACGGTATGGCGTTGAGTGAGCTAAGCTCACTCAACGCCATAGGGTGAATGGCGTTGAGTGAGCTTAGCTCACTCAATGCCATCTTTACTTAAATTGTATGGCGTTGAGTGAGCTGAGCTCACTCAACGTCATGGACTAAAAAGCATCGAGTGAGCTCAGCTCACTCGACGCCATTTTACTTGGAAATATTTTTAGCTTACCTGATGGTTCAGTTGAACCGGGACGGTTCAGGAAATGGGCCAGAATATGTTATTGGGCCGTTTTCTCTTATTAAGACTTTGATAAGTCTTATTTTATGATTTTGACCGGTCAATGCCACGTGGCAGCCATCTCCCCCTCCCTCCAGCCATGGCTGAGCCAAGCTTTCAACGGCATTAATGGCCATTGGAAATTTCGGCCTCCTTCCCGTCCCCAACAATCCCCATTCAATTCACAAAGACAAAAGGTTTCAGCCAGCTGGTTTGTGACTGAGTTGAGCCATGTTTGCCATACTTACCATGCTTTCACCCCCTACCTACCATGGTCGCCAACCTTGACTAAAATGGCCAAGCTCTTACAGCCACCTAACACCCTCCTCTTCATCTTAAAAAGGAGCTGAACTCCAAGGATTCAAGTCCACACTTTTCCAGAAGGAGCCAAGGAGTTTCACTGTGCCGTTGCAGAATTCCGGCGACGCCACCACCGCGCAAATGGCATCACGACGATCGGCTCGACTCCAAACCGCGAATAAGGTCCTCCTCTACTCCTTCTATGGGTAGATCTTAGGAGTCTTTTAGGATGAGAATCGGGCTCAGCTGAACCCGATCAGGTGAAGCTTTCCATGGGTTTTCCAAAAAAAAATGGGTGGTCGGGTTTGCCGGAAAACACCCCTCCAGCGGCCGTGCTGCCACCCGGCAATAGCCCCCACCTCAACGGAGGTGGTGGTGGTGGTGGACGGCCAGGGAGTTGGCTGGGTGGACGGGAAATCCACCCGGAAAGCTATAGGTTATTAGTTTTACGGGCTCTGTTTGGAAGAAGAAGAAGATGAACAGTATTATTAATCTTATTATAATATTTATAGTTTGTGAATTAATGACTTTTGATGCATAATTTTAGAATAGAAAACTAAGGCCCTTAGGGGCTAAACCTTAGAAAGTGGTCAACATGAAAGTTGTAGCCAGTGAAGTCTAGTTTAATTCAAAATTTGTTTGAACCCATTTGGGTAAGTGGTTTAACCACGACACCCATTTTTGTGGGACCTATACCTAGGGCTATCCTGAGATTAAAATAGGTGCCCACTCTTCATCCTTTGTCCAAATGGTCTAACATTTGGGCAGGGGACCTATCTTAGCTATACCTAGGGTCTTCCAAAAATGGGAATTTTTGGAGATATTTTGCCTAAAGTTTTTATTTTTATTTAATAATACTAGGAGAATTTAATTAAGTGGGATAATGACCTCCAAACCCTCCCAAATCTTGGTGAGTGGTCCATGGCATCATTGTTGGGCTCTGTATAAAATTTCACCTTAATTGGAGGTGTTTTGAATAGGTAATGACCTAACCCTAATTCTACCTTAATGAAAGGTAATTGGTCAAGGAGTGTGCTTTGGGTTTTGGATGGTCAAATCACCTCAACAGAGGCTGAAATTTTGGACACTGACTTGGCATGGCCAATGTCACCCTCTTAAGTAAAATGGTGTGATTTAAAGTTGATTTACCTTAGGGTTCAAACTCAAACCTTAAGGAAGGGTTTTTGAGAGATGTGAAGGACATAAGGGCAAATGCCCTTGTATGAGCTTAAAACTTAGTAGAGTTTATGTTAGCATAATATAAGTCCTCTGGAAGGAGTCTTAGAGGATTTGGAGGCAGGTAGGCACCTCAAAACCATAACCCTAATTTTAGGGTAGAAGCTCAACTTTTAAAGCACAGTCACTAAACCTTAGTTAAAGGTTGTGAAACTTGGGTGGGGTAAGTTTTAGACTAGGAAGAACCCTTAGTAATTTTATTAGGATTTTATGGATTATATTTAAAGTACATCATTTGTTAAGTAACAATTTGCTCAAACTAGTGATATAATTATTGTGATTACTCTGTTCATTTGAATCTGATGAAACTTGGTCAGAAGATGCTTTATGTCTAAATGAATATTTTTGAATTTTATTACAAATTTTAGTTGACTATATCTAGCACTTCCTTCACAAGTTTCCAAAAATGAAATTATGACCAATAAATCATTTAGAGCAAATTACTTACTGAGAAATTATGAAACTTTACCAATGATGTTTTCAGATCAATATCTAGATGTATAATTTTATTCATGATTTTTAGGAGAATATTTACAATACTTGCTTCACAAATATAGCTCTTTGAGATCTTAGTAAATATTTATTCTAGAGCTCAATCCCCATTGAAGAATTATGAAATTTGGCCACTGATGTTTTTAGGACAGTATCTGCTCTAGAAGATTAATTAAGAATTTTTGGATGATTATTTACTGCACTTACTTCATTAATAAAAGGAAAAAAGGATTTATTCTCAAAATTAAATTAGAGTCCTTAGAGTACTTCAAAAATTGTTATATCATGGATTTACTGTTAAATGATTGTTTAGAATTTATCATGATTTTATGAAGATTTATACATATCTGAAAAGTACACTTCATGTTCAATTGGTAGCCCTTAGAAGCTTTACGGAAAATTAATTAAATATCAGAATAATTAGGAAAATTATAATCTTCTGGATTTAGTCTATTTGTGTCATGATAAGTCTCCATAAAGTAATTTAGGGCATTCAGATGATTATTTAGAATATATCCTATCCGGTTCAACGTATCGTCTAGGTTGGCCTGCATATAGCAAAATTGCTAAATTGCAATAGGACATGATCTGGGATAGTTGTTGGAGTTAGCCATTTTGGTTGGGTGGATAGATGTGGATGATTTCACAATAGAAGGATAGGAAGAGTAGTGAGAAATGGTTTGGCTAGAGTTTAGAGGTGTTCGGGTTCGACGAAAGATCGTCTTTCCCGAGGAGAGGAAGAGTCAAAATCACCCTAGGATTAGCCTACTGTAATATGAGAAGGGAATAGGGTAAGGGAATCAACCAATAATAATAAGTACCTTACAAAAGGGAACGATGGGCTTTAGCTATCATCATAGTTCCTAGTGCCCTTTGAGAGCCCTTTACAGGGAATACCGAGGGTAGTCCTAGGTTAACGTAAACTATATTAACAAACTGAAAAGAGTAACTTAGTAATTAGGGTTGCACATTTCACAAACACAGATAGCACGGGAAGATAGTGGGGGACCTTCAGCTCGATTTGTTAAGAGACGGACGGAATGGTCCGGGGGGCTTCGGCTCGATTTGTTAAGAGATGGACGGAAAGGTACGAGGAGCTTCGGCTCGATTTGTTAAGAGACGGACAGAATGGTCCGGGAAACTTTGGCTCGATTGTTTTGATACGCTAACTTGCATGTGCATAAAAGGAAAAAAATTAAGGTGGTGGGTCTTCGGTATTGGAGGGTCGATGCACCGACGCCAATACGCTGACTCGGCAAGTGTGGTTAGCACTTTGCCAACAGAAGTCTGGTGCGCCAGCCGGCAAGAGTACGCAGGAGTCCACTTCGTGCACCAATCGTTGAGGCGTACGATAGGTCTGACCGGTAGTGCTTTACTGGTTTAGAGGTGGGCGAGGCCCAACCCACCGCTTCCGTCTGCCACTACGGAGGTATCCTGGGAGGTAACAACTCTGAAAGGGGGAACTAAAGGTTTGTGTGCACAAAGTCGGGTGTGTGTGTTGCACTTGCATGTTCCATCATACCCACTTGCATGACATAGCATAATCAAATCACTTAACCCCCGACACCTAAAGTATAGGTGGAATGGGACGCTTATATATTAGGACCTGCAAAATGACCCCTTGGTCTATAAGCTTGTGTGGGCAAGTTTATAAATTAAGGTTTAATTCTGGTATATATATATATGTTATTGTTTGATAACCGACACCCCAACGTATAAGTGGTATGGGACACTTTATACGATGGGAGCCTTGCAGAAGATCCTTTGGCTTATACGCTTCCACATATAAGTAAAGGTTACTTTTCCTACTTTCTGTTTCTGTCATATTTATTATAGAATTGCTAGATTAGTTCCGCTGCCACCTGCTTTAGATTTATTCTCCACCTTCATGTCCTTCCCTTTGTTCCTCTCCGCTCGGGGCCTAGGAGCCATGGGGGAAGGGGTAAGGGATGATAGGGCTTAGTCTTTATGACTAACGGTTTTCGGACCACATCATTTTGGGGATCGTGGAGTCCAGCATGGAGGAGCAGCCCCGGAGGTCGGCCTGTTTGGAGATAGGGCAGTCTAGCTCAGGAGTTCAGATAGCTGGGACTGTGAGTCCCTGATTCCAGTAGTGTTTATTTTGCTTCCGCTTGAGTGGCTATGTAGTGAGGAAATGATGTTACGGGCTTAGGCCCGTATTTTAGTACTCTGTTATAGTATTTTGTGGACACTCCCTTCATGGAGATTTTATTACTCTGATATGTGATTACTGTGGACAAGTATTTGAGTTTCACCCTTACTCTTTTACCTCTTGCTACCTTTCTGCGATCGAATTGGCCGGCAGAATCGGCGCTTTGTGGTGATGACCCTTCAGGGCGTGAAGGTATCACCGCAAGGCGGCGGTTCTGGGCCTAAGACCCCGGTGTTTTAAAAGAAAAAAAATGGGGGTCTTACAAGTGGTATCAGAGGGAACATCGATCTGAAAAAGGTAGCAGTCCACTAACCCTGGGTCACCCCCGCTCGAGTTTAGTTTGGGGACAAACTAAGCAGCGGAAGCAGTGGTGTGCCCATATGGGGATCACATATAAATTGTCTACTTTTAGTAAAGATTGAACGTTTTCTCAGTTTGGGTTTTGTTACGCAGCCTCCAGCACATCCTATGCAACAAGGTGAAGTTCAACAGGCTTCAGATGATGCACCACCTCCACCAGTCCCCACTCCTTTCCTTCAGTCAGACATGGGACAGACTCTGACAGCCATTCTGGAGGCTTTCAGGGCCTAGCAGGTTCCGGTCCCACAGCCAAACCCGGGTGCCAACTGGTTGAGCATCTTCCGAGGACTTTCTCCCCCGTCTTACTTGGGGGCAGAGTCGGCGGTTCGGACGGAAGAGTGGCTGGATATTATGTACGAGATGCTGACTGGGATACGGTGCCCCTGGGAGGAGAGGGTGGCTCTAGTTGTCTCTTGCCTAGAGTCCCATGCCAAGAGGTGGTGGAAGACGCTGCTGGACACGACGTTTGCCGATAGGGAGGTTGCGGAGGTTACCTGGGAGGAGTTCAGGGCCGCACTGCTAGAGCATTTTGTTCCGCAGTCGGCCAGGGATGAGTTAGAGGAGCGGTTCTTACAGCTGAGGTAGGGCACCCGGACGGTGGTGGAGTACCATCGGGAGTTCGACCATTTGGCTCGATATGCAGATTCTTACCAGCTGGACGAAGCAAGGTACATTAAGAGGTTATATAAGGGCCTGCGGGAGGACTTGAGGGAGGCTTTGTTGTTTGTATTTGACGGGCCTATCTCCCGGATTTTGGAGATGGCAAAGAGGATTGAGGCTGATTGGCACACCACTCTGGGCTGGAAGCGGCAAGCGGAGGATCAGGGCCGGAGAGCCAGAAATGACCAGCGGCGAAGTGTTATACCAGAGGGGAGAAGGACAGAGGACCAGCCTCGTCAGGAAGTGAGGCAGGAGCCGAGGGAGCAGGTGATATTGGCCCCTCAACCTCTTCGAATGCAGGAGATGCCGAGACCCGGGGGAATGGTGTAAGACCCCAACCTCGGAGTTGATCGCGGGGCGATCAATCAACGCTTTTGGAGGTCTGAACAGGGGCACACGGCCAGGCACACGGCCGTGTGCCTACCCGTGTTCAGTGATTTATTGTGTTTTTTGTGCGTCTCGAGTCAGAGAAGTACACGGCCTGAGACACACGGCCGTGTCTCAAGCCGTGTGTGGGGCACACGGCCTCGAACACGGCTGTGTTCGAAGCCGTGTTCTGGAAGCCCGACGATCGTTCCTGAAGCTCCAGGTAACACGGCCCGTGGCACACGGCCGTGTCAGGACCCGTGTCGATCGGCGAATGAGCTACACGGCCAGACACACGGCCGTGTGTCAACCGCGTGTTCGGCCCAGTTTTTGGATTTTAGATCTAATCTCGGCCGTTCGTTCCCTTGGATCTAAATCCGACGGTGGGGGCTGCTCCTGGGGGGTTATTAGCCGGGAAATGGGGGGAGAAACCCTCATTTTCATCTTGAGTTTCTCTTTCTTCATCTTAGAGAGAGGGGAGAACTCCTTGGTGGTGTGAGCCCAAGATCCGGCCGCCGGAGGAGTTTGAAGCACCGATTCGCGATCCGAGTCCGGATCCTCGAAGGCAAGGGCGAGGCGAAGCTTTCCATCCGTCTACATCATCATGGCACCGCGGAAATCTTCGAGGGTAACGATCCTCTTCATAGGGCATGTGTAGTCGCCCTTCTTTCTATGCATGGGGAAATCCCCCTCTCGCGAGTGAGCGTTGAGGCGCGGAATCCCTTCGGGTAGATATGTATAGTCCCCGTTGTTAGAGCCCGGAATCGGAGTACGGGCGTAGGCATTGTGTGTGAAGCTTATTCGGGTTTAACCCGGATCGGTGATGTTTGCATTGCATGGCCGGAGAAGACTCCGCGCCGATGATTTTAGTTTTCCGAAATTTCTACGCGGTAGATTGCATACAGGGATCCTTGGGGGTTAACCTCGAGGCGCACCCGGAAAGCTTGGGCGGAATCGCATTGCCGCCACGATGTTGCCTTAGAGGGCAAATCGGTACATAACGGGGTTATGTGCGTGTTTTGATCGATTGTGGGAATGAGGAGAAACTTGGCCCGCACCGATGGCTAAATGGCCGTGGTGAAGTGAGCAACGGGCGGGTGGAACTCTACCCATTCCAAGTGGTCTCGGTAGAAGCGACCTAAAGTACATGGGACTTCCCGGGGGGCTGGAAACGGGCCTAGGCTTCGGCTGAAAGGGCTAAATGCTCACGAGTGTTGCCATCCGAGGGATGGTGGTGGAATCGCGGTGTCGGACTGGGTCCGGACCGGGTTCACCGATTAGTGCCCTGAGAGCACGGAGTGTGCGGCCGTGCGTGCCGACACTTGTGGCGAATAGAATACTCTATAGAATTGCTATGGTAGTTTTATATGCAGGGAAGGAGCACCGCCGTCCCGAGAAACGGGACGGGGTCGTTATAATTTGGTCAGCTTTTGCTGACCGTTGCCCTTTTGTATTGCCACCTCTTGGGTGGGTTATTTTCTACAGGTGCTGCTGCGGAGCCAAGTGGCAAATAGCGGGCTAAAGCCCAAGTTGCAGCGCCAGCCCTCGAAGGCTTAGTTATTAGCTTTTTCATATTCATGTATGGCCGGCCTGCGCGCCGATGTATGAAAGACGCTATCTTGTTAAGCGAACACTTTTGTAAGGCCTTAAGGCCGTGAACTCTTTTGTGTATGTACTCATTCCTGGGTTGTAGTGGACATTCATGCTCTGTGGCAGGGTTCTTATCTTTTTGCAACTTAATTAAATTGCTTCCGCTAGGTGTTGTGTAGGACGCTCTGATTGGTTGTGTGGTTTCAACGCGTAACCAACCGGTCTGTCCGTGGTATATGGCGTCGGGCCCCGGCTGGACCTACTGCTATATGCTATGCGACGGATAGGGGTGTTACAAATTGGTATCAGACTTCTGGTTTCGGTCACGCTTAAATGAATTCGTGGACGAATTCACTTTAAGGGGTGGTGAGCACATTGTGTGCGTCATCGTTATAACATGAAAAGAACCCATGAATGTCCACTTAGGAATGAAAATACACATGTTTGAGGAACCTGCGTGTTCCTATAATTGCTGTTTGCAGTATTTTTTGGTCGCTTATCGGTGTTTTGCACGATTTTAGGTGACCAGAAGTGGTGCTGGGCCATCTGAACGGCCAGGTTCTGAGGCGAGCAGTGCGCCAAGCGATGCGCCTGCAACACCTTTGTCTGCTGAGACCATTAGGTTGGTGGCAGAAGCGGTCATGGCAATGATCAACGCGCAGCCTGCAAGGCAGTTGCAGCAGCCTGCTCCTGCTGTGGAACAGGTACCGCTTCAGACGGCAGAGCAAAGGAGGGGTGAGCAAGTAGTTTTGGAGCCAGAGTTGCCTAGGAGAGCAACTGAAAGACAACTGAAGCACGTGATGGGCTTTCACTCCACCGGTATTCACGGGGGCAGAAACCCCGACCCAAGCAGAGGATTGGCTCTCAAGGGTCAACAGGGTGATGACTGCGACGGAAACTGAAGAGTGGCAGAAGACCACTATAGCGACGTTCCTTTTGGATGGGGACGCAAGACTGTGGTGGGAGGGCCTAGAGCTGCATCAGTTGAGGGGAAGGCCATTGGCCGAAGTCCCGATGGAGGAGTTTGCGAGACTATTTATGGCTCGATACCTCCCCTCGGCGCAGAGGATCGCGCTAGAGAGCGAATTCCAGAAGTTGGTGCAGGGTGATAGCACCGTTGATGAATACCTCCACGAGTTTACTCGGTTGGGGAGATATGCCGGCGCTACCTTCGCAGACGAGGAGCGCAAGACGAGCCGCTTTTATGAAGGGCTAAGGGATGATTTGAGGTTGCTGCTGTCGGGGCCCAAGGCGCAGGGTTTCATGACCCTGGTCAGTTCGGCCCGGTCCTTGGAGAAGGATATGAGAAACGTGCAAGCGAAGAAGGAGAGGGAATCTGGTGGCAAGAGATCAGAATTCAAGGCGCCGACTACGTCGAAGTCGGGCTACCGCAGATTCTCCAAGAAGTCTAGGACGTCGGGTCCAGCTTCTTCTGCAGGTGCCTCGGGGGCAACTACCAATCGAACCCCGGGCGCTTGCTTCACGTGCGGAAAGCCAGGGCACTTTGCCCGTGACTGCTGGAGTGGACGCTCAAAGTCCGAAAGGAAACAAGGAGCTACCTACAAGGAAAAGGGCAAAGCGGTGGAGTCGACCGCGTCCCATTATGCTCCGACTCAGCCTAGAGTCTACAACTTGGGCCAGCAGGAGGCCATCAAGCAAGCGGATGTGGTGACAGGTATGAGTTAATTTACGCAAGTTGACTTGAGAATACTATTACCTATTGCTTGTTAAGCTAATGTCTTTTGCTTAGGCTTTGTGGTGATTAGCGATAGTCCGGCACGGGCACTGTTCGACACTGGTGCTTCGCATTCTTTCTTGTCCGAACAGTTTATATCGCGCATCGGAGTCCCTTCTTCGATGGCAAAGGACAAGCTAGATGTTTGCTACCAAATGGGTGCTCGATGCGTGCGGACAGAGTGTGCGCCGTGAAGGTTCACATAGGGAGCCAAGAGTTCGACTTGCTAGCGTCATTATTGCCGTTGGTAGAGTTCGATGTTATCTTTGGAATGGATTGGCTGTCAGAGCAGAAGGCTTGGATCGATTGCGACCGTAAGGAGGTCAAGCTGGGTGTAGGGCGGGAGACTACTTTCGAGGGGCTTAAGGGGTCGAGCAAGACACTAATGTCTGCTCTTCAGGTGGTGAAGGCGGTTCGTGCTGGTGTAGAGCTGTTCTTTGCGATAGTGGGGGCTGTGGAGCCAAAGTCCCCGTTGGATAGCATCCCCGTGGTTTGCGAATACCCCGATGTGTTCCCGGATAGCCTTCCCGGAGCCCCACCGCAGCGAGAGATTGATTTTACGATCGAGCTCGTGCCGGGTGCCAAACCCGTGTCACGTGCTCCTTATAGGTTGGCGCCAAAGGAGATGGCGGAGTTGAAGGTTCAGCTGGAGGAACTGATGGAGCAAGGTTATGTGCGTCCAAGTTCGTCGCCTTGGAGCGCACCGGTCCTCTTCGATAAAAAGAAGGACGGTAGTATGCGGCTGTGCATCGACTACAGAGAATTGAACAAGTTGACGGAAAAGAATAAGTACCCGATCCCGAGGATTGATGATCTCTTTGATCAGTTAGTCGGATCGTCGGTATACTCCAAGTTGGACTTGAAGTCGGGGTACTATCAGCTGAGGATCAGGGAGTGTGATATCCCGAAGACGGCGTTCAGTACGAGGTATGGGCATTTCGAGTTCACGGTCATGCCGTTTGGACTGACGAATGCGCCATCGGTGTTTATGGATCTGATGAACAGGACGTTCAGAGATTTCCTGGATCGCTTTGTGATCGTCTTTATTGACGATATTTTGGTATACTCGCAGTGCGAAGAAGACCACTTCAAGCATTTGCATTTGGTGTTGGAGACTCTGAGGAGGAATGAGCTTTACGCGAAGTTCTCCAAGTGCGAGTTCTGGCTACCCTCGGTAGCGTTCCTTGGTCATATAGTGAGTGGGGAAGGTATAGCGGTGGATCCGGCGAAGATTGTTGCGATACGGGAGTGGCCTGCGTTATCTTCTGTCGCGGAAGTCCGTAGTTTTCTCGGGCTTGTCGGATATTACAGGCGCTTCGTAGAGAACTTCTCGCGGGTAGCGTTACCCCTCACGAAGTTGACAAGGAAGGATCAGAAATTCTTGTGGACGCAAGAGTGCGTGCAAGCTTTTGAGGAGCTGAAGAGGCGGTTGACCACGGCCCAGTGCTTAGTTCGCCGAGTGGGACCGAGGGCTTTGAGGTGTATAGCGACGCTTCGGGTAGCGGTTTGGGCTGCGTGTTGTTGCAGCATGGTAGCGTGATAGCGTATGGATCGCGTCAGCTAAAGGTGCATGAAAGAAATTATCCGGTGCACGACTTGGAGTTGGCGGCCGTGATATTTGCACTCAAGTTGTGGAGGCACTACCTATACGGAGTAAGGGTCGACATATACACCGATCACAAAAGCCTAAAATACTTGTTGGATCAAAAGGATCTCAATATGAGGCAGAGGAGGTGGATGGAGTTCCTGGGGGACTACACCTTCAAAATACATTATGTACCCGGGAAGGGCAACGCAGTTGCGGATGCACTGAGCCGCAGGGCTCCCGCCGAAGCAAACTGGTTGTCGGTGCATGATGAGCGGCTAGTACGGGAGTTGGAGGAGCTTGAGATCTGTTGCGTTGACAGGCAGACGAGCGCCAAGGCAATGTTAAACTGGACAGAGGTGCAGTACGACCTGGCTGACCGGGTTCGGCAGGCATTGGAGTTAGATGACTCCATGAAGGAGCTTTTGGAGGCCGCTCTGGATGGGTCAAATTCCCAGTTCTCGGTGGAAGATGGTTTATTAAGGAAGGATCATCGGTTGTGCGTCCCGAGTGGGGGTAACCTCCGGGCGGAGTTGATGTACGAGCTCATCATACCAAGTACTCAATCCACCCAGGGAGCACGAAGATGTATCGTGATCTCAAAAAGTTGTTTTGGTGGCCGGGGCTTAAGAAAGATGTGGCGTTGTACGTGGCTAAATGCCAAACGTGCGCCTTGGTGAAGGCGGAGTGCCAAAAGCCGGGAGGATTTCTGAAGTCCTTGCCTATACCGGAGTGGAAATTCGACGATATATCTATGGACTTTGTGCACGGGTTGCCAAGGTCGCAGAAGGGGAACGACGCCATCTGGGTGATCGTAGATCGGCTAACTAAGGTGTCGCATTTCATTCCGCATAGGAAGGATGATCCAGTGGAGAAATTGGCAAAGTTGTACGTTGACAATATTGTTAGGCTGCATGGTGTGCCTCGTAGCATTGTGAGTGATCGCGATGGGCGGTTCACGTCAAATGATTGGAGGTTGGTGCAGCAGATGTTGGGAACAAAGTTAAAGTTCAGTACAGCTTTCCATCCGCAGACGGATGGGCAGACCGAGAGGGTTAATAGAACGATGGAGGACATGCTCCGCATGTGTGTTCTAGACTTCGGGAAGCATTGGAAGACCACCTTTATTTGGTGGAGTTCGCGTACAACAACAGCTACCAAGCGAGCATACAAATGGCGCCCTTCGAGGCCTTGTATGGTAGGAAGTGTCGCACGCCGTTATCGTGGCTTGAAGCGGGTGAGGCAAGGTTGTACAAGAAGCAGGAGGTGGAGAGTGCTACCTCGTTAGTGCGGATCATTCGGGAGCGCTTGTTGATCGCTCAGGACCGGCAGGCGAAGTATTACAATGCCAAGCACCGGAACGTGGAGTTCGCGGTAGGCGATTGGGTGTACTTGAAGATCAAGCCGTTCAAGGGTGTCTCACGGATTCGACGCTTGAAAAAGTTGAGTCCGAGATACCTTGGGCCATTTGAGGTTCTGGAGCGAGTCGGCGAAGCGGCATACCGTTTGAAGCTATCGGTGGAGTTGAGTGGATTACATGATGTGTTCCACATTTCTGTGTTGCGGAAGGCGGTGCAAGAGCCTTCGCAGGTGATCGCGGCTGATCAAGTACCGGTTGAGGAAGGGTTGACAACGAAAGTCAAGCCCATATCTATTGAGGATTTCGAAGTCAAGCGGCTTCGGAACAAGGAAATCAGAATGGTGAAGGTCCGTTGGGATAACTGCGGACGCGAGGAGCTCTCTTGGGAACGAGAGCAGACAATGCGCGAGGAGTACCCCGAGTTGTTCCCCTCAGGTACTCGTTATGTTTTTGTTTTTGTGTAGTCTCTGTTCTTAATTTCGGGACGAAATTCTCTTAAGGGGGAGGGAGTTGTAAGACCCCAACCTCGGAGTTGATCGTGGGGGCGATCAATCAACGCTTTTGGAGGTCTGAACAGGGGCACACGGCCAGGCACACGACCGTGTACCTACCCGTGTTCAGTGATTTATTGTGTTTTTTGTGCGTCTCGAGTCAGAGAAGTACACGGCCTGAGACACACGGCCGTGTCTCAAGCCGTGTGTGGGGCACACGGCCTCGAACACGGCTGTGTTCGAAGCCGTGTTCTGGAAGCCCGACGATCGTTTCCTGAAGCTCCAGGTAACACGGCCCGTGGCACACGGCCGTGTCAGGACCCGTGTCGATCGGCGAATGAGCTACACGGCCAGACACACGGCCGTGTGTCAACCCGTGTTCGGCCCAGTTTTTGGATTTTTAGATCTAATCTCGGCCGTTCGTTCCCTTGGATCTAAATCCGACGGTGGGGGCTGCTCCTGGGGGGTTATTAGCCGGGAAATGGGGGAGAAACCCTCATTTTCATCTTGAGTTTCTCTTTCTTTCATCTTAGAGAGAGGGGAGAACTCCCTTGGTGGTGTGAGCCCAAGATCCGGCCGGCGCCGAGGAGTTTTGAAGCACCGATTCGCGATCCGAGTCCGGATCCTCGAAGGCAAGGGCGAGGCGAAGCTTTCCATCCATCTACATCGTCATGGCGCCGCGGAAATCTTCGAGGGTAACGATCCTCTTCATAGGGCATGTGTAGTCGCCCTTCTTTCTATGCATGGGGAAATCCCCCTCTCGCGAGTGAGCGTTGAGGCGCGGAATCCCTTCGGGTAGATATGTATAGTCCCCGTTGTTAGAGCCCGGAATCGGAGTACGGGCGTAGGCATTGTGTGTGAAGCCTATTCGGGTTTAACCCGGATCGGTGATGTTTGCATTGCATGGCCGGAGAAGACTCCGCGCCGATGATTTTAGTTTTCCGAAATTTCTACGCGGTAGATTGCATACAAGGATCCTTGGGGGTTAACCTCGAGGCGCACCCGGAAAGCTTGGGCGGAATCGCATTGCCGCCACGATGTTGCCTTGGAGGGCAAATCGGTACATAACGGGGTTATGTGCATGTTTTGATCGATTGTGGGAATGAGGAGAAACTTGGCCCGCACCGATGGCTAAATGGCCGTGGTGAAGTGAGCAACGGGCGGGTGGAACTCTACCCATTCCAAGTGGTCTCGGTAGAAGCGACCTAAAGTACATGGGACTTCCCGGGGGGCTGGAAACGGGCCTAGGCTTCGGCTGAAAGGGCTAAATGCTCACGAGTGTTGCCATCCGAGGGATGGTGGTGGAATCGCGGTGTCGGACTGGGTCCGGACCGGGTTCACCGATTAGTGCCCTGAGAGCACGGAGTGTGCGGCCGTGCGTGCCGACACTTGTGGCGAATAGAATACTCTATAGAATTGCTATGGTAGTTTTATATGCAGGGAAGGAGCACCGCCGTCCCGAGAAACGGGACGGGGTCGTTATAATTTGGTCAGCTTTTGCTGACCGTTGCCCTTTTGTATTGCCACCTCTTGGGTGGGTTGTTTTCTACAGGTGCTGCTGCGGAGCCAAGTGGCAAATAGCGGGCTAAAGCCCAAGTTGCAGCGCCACCAGCCCTCGAAGGCTTAGTTATTAGCTTTTTCATATTCATGTATGGCCGGCCTGCGCGCCGATGTATGAAAGACGCTATCTTGTTAAGCGAACACTTTTGTAAGGCCTTAAGGCCGTGAACTCTTTTGTGTATGTACTCATTCCTGGGTTGTAGTGGACATTCATGCTCTGTGGCAGGGTTCTTATCTTTTTGCAACTTAATTAAATTGCTTCCGCTAGGTGTTGTGTAGGACGCTCTGATTGGTTGTGTGGTTTCAACGCGTAACCAACCGGTCTGTCCGTGGTATATGGTGTCGGGCCCCGGCCGGACCTACTGCTATATGCTATGCGACGGATAGGGGTGTTGCAAATGGCGTATCCCCCACCAGAGTGCTTCCATTGTCATCAGATTGGGCACCTCCGGAGGAACTGCCCCATGAGGGGGGCACCACCTCCAGCACCACATGGTGGCCCACCTGCTCAGCAATTCGGAGTCCGAGGACGCGGCCGAGGTCGTGGATACCCGGGGGGAGATCGTAGACAGGAAAGGGAGCAGGTATATGCTTTGGACCTTGCGCAGCCTCGGAATCCAGAGCAGGTCATAGCAGGTACGCCGCAAGGTTTTGTTATTTTCATAGAATTTCCCTCTCAGTTGTTAAATCTTAGAACCGCACTAGATAGTTTAACAAGGAAAGAAAAACTCGTTATAGAACCCTAAGACATCTAATCACCCCAGGTATAGTCTTCATCAGCGGCAAGCCTGCTCGTACGCTTTTCGATACTGGAGCTACTAACTCCTTTGTGTCGGAAATGTTCGTAGAAGGACTGGAAGGCGTGGAGCGATTCACGGGCTCGGAGATGAGGGTGCGACTACCCTATGGATCGGAACTCCTTACCTCAGACCACTGCAATATGGAGGCAGAAATTGGTGGAAAGGTATTTGAGGCTCCAGCGACGCTTTTGAAGCTGACGGACTACGACTTGATCCTGGGCATGGTATGACTGCACTGGAACCATGCCCAGATAAATTGCCAAGCAAAGAGGATCATCGTGAGACACGGGGACTCTTTTATTATTATCGAAGGTATAAGACTTGCCTCCCGTATTCTCTTATCATCAGTTCAGGCCGTTAAGGCCCATCTACAGGGGGAGGAAGTTTATCAGGTTCTATTTGAGATGGCGGGGGTCAAGGAATCTGTGACATACATTCCAGTAGTACGAGACTTTGTCGATGTTTTTCTAGAGAAGCTGTCTGGACTACTACCTCCGCATCGAGAGCAGGACTTCCAGATACAACTTGTGTCGGGGGCCAAGCCGGCATCTAGGGCCCCTTATCGGATGGCCCCGAAAGAGTTGACAAAGTTCCGAAGTCAGCTGCATGAACTAGTAGAGGCAGGGTTTGTCCGGCCAAGCTCTTCACCGTGGGGAGCCCCGGTGCTATTCGTCAAGAAGAAGGATGGAAGTCTCTGCTTGTGTATTGATTATCGAGCTCTGAACAGACTGACGGTCCGGAATACATACCCGCTGCCACGGATTGACGAGCTGTTCGATCAACTGGAAGGAGCACACTTCTTCTCGAAACTCGATCTAAGGTCAGGGTACTACCAGCTACGAATTCGAGAGGAGGACATTCCGAAGACCGCCTTCAGCAGTAGGTACGGACTGTACGAGTTTACAGTGATGCCCTTCGGGCTCACAAATGCACCTTCAGCATTTACGAGCCTCATGAACCGGGTATTCGAGGAGTATTTGGATGTATTCATCATCGTATTTATTGACGACATCCTCATCTACTCAAAGACGGAGGAGGAGCATACACGACACCTGACGTTGACTCTTGAGAGGCTACGGGAGCACCAGCTGTACGCGAAGTTTAGCAAATGCCAGTTTTGGTTAAAGGAGGTGGCCTTCTTAGGTCATATTATCAGCGGTGCTGGGTTAGCAGTAGACCCGGCCAAGATCCAAGTAGTTCAAGATTGGCCACCGTTTAAGGCAGCCACGGACGTACGGAGCTTTCTGGGACTTGCCGGATATTACCGGAAGTTTGTCGAAGGATTTTCCCGGATTGCACTCCCTCTTACATCCCTGACGAAGAAGGAGACCCCTTTTGTTTGGATGCCATAGTGCGAGGCGGCCTTTGTGGAGTTGAAAGGTCGGCTTACCTCAGCTCCCATTCTCGCTCTTCCATCGGGAAGGGAGGGATTCCAGGTGTACATGGACGCCTCTTACCAGGGGATGGGTGTCGTACTGATGCATAACAGGCACGTAATATCCTACGCCTCCCGACAGCTAAAGATACATGAGAAGAACTATCTGGTGCATGATCTGGAGATGGGTGCAGTGGTCTTCGCTCTGAATATTTGGCGACGCTACCTCTACGGGGTCCACTGTGACATCTTCTCAGATCACAAGAATTTGAGATACGTGGACACGCAGAAGGAACTCAACATCAGACAGAGATGTTGGGTGGAGTTCCTGTCGGATTACCAGTACACCATGCACTACCACCCCGGGAAGGCAAACGTGGTGGCATATGCTTTGAGCCGGAGAGGAGATACCTCAGGGAAGGGACCGCAACTGATGTCCATGGAGCTAGTCTGATCATTCAGGGATATGCAGATATCCCTAGTATCCGAGGATGATCCGGAGTTGTATAGGGAGTATCTAGCATCGATGGTGGCCATAGACGATATTCGGGACCGCATTCGGGATGGACAGAAGGCATCATTGGCAAAACCGATGTTCCAAGCCCTGGAGGAGGGTTCGACGGGAGATTATTCACTGAGAGATGGATTTCTATATTTCAGAGGCAGGGTTTATATACCCGCGGGAGGCCAGATTCGGGAAGACATCATGGCGGAAGCACATTGTAGCAGATATTCTATACACCCGGGGATCACCAAGATGACGGCAGACTTGAAGAAGATGATGTTTTGGCCAGGGATGAAGAAGGATATTACATACTTCGTGACTCATTGCGAGGCATGCCAGCTGGTGAAGGCGGAGTGCAGGAACCCCGCAGGATTGCTACAGCCACTTCCGGTGCTAGAGTGGAAGTTTGAAGACATCGCGATGGACTTTATTCATGGAATTCCTGATCACGGACGGGAAACGACTCGATTTGGGTCATCGTCGATCGGTTGATGAAGGTGGCCAGATTCATTCCGATCAGGAAAGATGACTCTGTCGGAGTACTGGTGCGGGGATTTGTAGAACAGTTCATTCGTTACCACGGGGTGCCCAGAACGATCGTGTCGGATCGGGATGGTCGGTTCACTTCCAGGGAGTGGAGATCCGTGCAAGCTTTCTTGGGCACGCGATTGACCTTCAGCACCGCATTCCATCCCTAGACAGATGGGCAGACAGAATGCACCAACCGGACATTGGAGGACCTCCTAAGGCTATGCATCTTGGATCGAAATGAACCTTGTGAGAAGCTTTTACCACTAGTTGAGTTCTCCTATAACAACAGCTATCAGTCCAGCATCAGGATGGCTCCCTATGAAGCCCTGTACGGGAGGAGGTGCAGGACCCCGCTTTCTTAGATTCAGGACGAGGATCCGAAGGCGCTGGGATCAGATTTTGTTGAAGATAGCGAGGCTCTGGTGAGGCTGATCAGAGACATGATGTTAGAGGCGCAGAGCAGACAGGCTAAGTACTACGACGCCCGATATCGTCAGGTAGAGTTTCAGGTGGGGGACAACGTGTTTTTGAAGATCCGGCCCATGCATGGAGTCTCACGGGTGCGTGGTCGGAGGAAGAAGCTCAGCCCTAGGTATATGGGTCCTTACAGGATCCTGGAGCGGATCAGGGCCCTAGCCTATAGGCTGCAGTTGACACCGGAGCTGGCAGCTCTGCACGATGTCTTCCACATTTCTTCGCTGAGGAGGGCTCTACTACGCCCGGAGCAGCAGATTTTGACCACCGAAGGGCCGATAGCTTCAGAACGGTCAGTTCCCTTGGAGCCGGTTCGGATCGATGACAGAGGAGTACGGACCTTGCGTCGCAAAAAAGTTCTGTTAGTCAAAGTTCTGTGGAGGA
Organism: Platanthera zijinensis; assembly: GCA_039513925.1. Lineage (NCBI taxonomy): Eukaryota > Viridiplantae > Streptophyta > Magnoliopsida > Asparagales > Orchidaceae > Platanthera > Platanthera zijinensis. The sequence continues at coordinate 39,499,862 of CM077082.1, forward strand.
ACCACGGTCAAGAGGAGCATACCTGGGATCCGTAGGACCTGATGCGACAAAAGTATCCGGAGCTGTTCAGTCAGGTATACCTCATAACCTCTTAGGATGTTCAATTTACTTTCTTATTTTAAACTAGTAGGACTAAAATTTCAAGAATAGGGGCTAAACTTTTGTTTATTGGAGTCTAGACTTTGCCAATTGGGCGAATTGGTCGTAGATTTGACTATCACCTTTAAACCTCACATAGCAAACATGGCGTCGTGAAGTAAATCTTTCAATTCTCATGGGATGTTACAAGTTTCTTTCTCCCTGATATGAGTCCCCGCTAGCTTAACCTTGATTTTGGGGACGAAATCTTTGTTTTGTTTATTGGGATTTGTAACATCTCATTTCCAACTAGACCCTTAAGAGTGGTTTTGTCATGACAAAACCCTAGGAAGCCCAAGAAAAAGTCAAGTGGGTATGGTGGTGTGGATATGGGCACTATGGTCTACAAATAGTAAATTCCAAAACCTTAGTCTAGGGTGAACAGGGGCCCTCACCATGACTCCAAGATCTCTCCAACCCATGTTAAGGCCCTAAGGACTCATCAGGGTCAACCCTAAAGCCTGAATTGACCAAGGTCAACCCTAACCCTAAATGGGTCAAACTTGCCTACACGGGGTTAATTGACCCTACCTAAGCCAAGTGGACCCCACACATACCTTCCTAACCCTAGTGAGAGGCCAATGGGTCACCAAGGACCCATTGGGATCAACCAAAAACAAAGGGGGGGCTAAGTTTACCAAGGTCAACTCTAGCCTTAAGGTGGTCAAAGTGCCTTGGTTAAGGGTCAAATGACCTCCAAGGGCCAACTCAATGTCGTCTTGACATATACAGCATGGCGTTGATTGAGCTGAGCTCACTCAACGCCATAGAGTGCATGGCATCGAGTGAGCTGAGCTCACTCAACGCCATAGACTGAATGGCGTTGAGTGAGCTGAGCTCACTCAACGCCATAGAGTAAATATCGTTGAGTGAGCAGCTCACTCAACGCCATAGAGTGAATGGCGTTGAGTGAGCTCACCTCACTCAATGTCGTCGTGCCATATAAGGTATGGCGTTGAGTGAGCTGAGCTCACTCAACGCCATAGAGTGAATGGCGTTGAGTGAGCTCACCTCACTCAATGTCGTCGTGCCATATAAGGTATGGCGTTGAGTGAGCTGAGCTCACTCAACGCCATAGAGTGAAATGGCGTTGAGTGAGCACAGCTCACTCAACGCCGTCTTGCCATACAATGAATGGCGTTGAGTGAGTTGAGCTCACTCAACGCAATAGAGTGAATGGCGTTGAGTGAGCTCAGCTCACTCAACCCGTCTTACCATAATGATATGGAGTTGAGTGAGCTGAGCTCACTCAACGCCATAGGGTGAATGGCATTGAGTGAGCTTAGCTCACTCAATGCCATCTTTACATAAATTGTATGGCGTTGAGTGAGCTGAGCTCACTCAACGCCATAGACTAAAAAGCATCGAGTGAGCTCAGCTCACTCGACGCCATTTTACTTGGAAATATTTTTAGCTTACCTGATGGTTCAGTTGCACCAGGCCGGTTCAGGAAATGGGCCAGAATATGTTATTGGGCCGTTTTCTCTTATTAAGACTTTGATAAGTCTTATTTTATGATTTTGACTGGTCAATGCCACGTGGCAGCCATCTCCCCCTCCCTCCAGCCATGACCGAGCCAAGCTTTCAACGACATTAATGGCCATTGGTAATTTCGGCCTCCTTCCCCTCCCCAACAATCCCCATTCAATTCACAAAGACAAAAGGTTTCAGCCAGCTGGTTTGTGACCTAGTTGAGCCATGCTTGCCATGCTTACCATGCTTGCCATACTTACCGTGCTTTCACCCCTACCTACCATGGTCGCCAACCTTGACTAAAATGGTCAAGCTCTTACAGCCACCTAACACCCTCCTCTTCATCTTAAAAAGGAGCTGAACTCCAAGGATTCAAGTCCACACTTTTCCAGAAGGAGCCAAGGAGTTTCACTGTGCTGTTGCAGAATTCCGGCAACGCCACCACCATGCAAATGGCATCACGACGATCGGCTCGACTCCAAACCGCGAATTAGGTCCTCCTCTACTCCTTCTTCTATGGGTAGATCTTAGGAGTCTTTTAGGATAATAATCGGGCTCGGCTGAACCCGATCAGGTGAAGCTTTCCATTATTTTTCCAAAAAAATGGGTGGTCGGGTTCGCCGGAAAACACCCCTCCGGCGGCCGTGCCGCCACCCGGCGATAGCCCCCACCACAACGGAGGTGGTGGTGGTGGTGGCCGGCCAGCGAGTTAGCTGGGTGGATGGGAAATCCACCCAGAAAGCTACAGTTTATTAGTTTTACGGGCTCTGTTTGGAAGAAGAAGATGAACAGTATTATTAATCTTATTATAATATTTATAGTTTGTGAATTAATGACTTTTGATGTATAATTTTAAAATAGAAAACTAAGGCCCTTAGGGGCTAAACCTTAGAAAGTGGTCAACATAAAAGTTGTAGCCAGTTAAGTCTAGTTTAATTCAAAATTTGTTTGAACCCATTTGGGTAAGTGGTTTGACCGCAGCACCCATTTTGGTGGGACCTATACCTAGGGCTATCCTGAGATAAAAATAGTTGCCCACTCTTCGTCCTTTGTCCAAATGACCTTAAATTTGGGAAGGGTGCCTATCTTAGCTATACCTAGGGTCTGTCCAAAAATGAGAATTTTTGGAGATATTTTGCCTAAAGTTTTTATTTTTATTTAATAATACTAGGAGAATTTAATTAAGTGGGATAATGACCTCCAAACCCTCCCAAATCTTGGTGAGTGGTCCCTGGCATCATTGTTGGGCTCTGTATAAAATTTCACCTTAATTGGAGGTGTTTTGAATAGGTAATGACCTAACCCTAATTCTACCTTAATGAAGGGTAATTGGTCAAGGAGTGTGCTTTGGGTTTTGGATGGTCAAATCACCTCAACAGAGGCTGAAATTTTAGACATTGACTTGGTATGTCTAATGTCACCCTCTTAAGTAAAATGGTGTGATTTAAGGTTGATTTACCCTAGGGTTCAAACTCAAACCTTAAGGAAGAGTTTTTAAGAGATGTGAAGGACATAGGGGCAAATGCCCTTGTATGACCTTAAAACTCGGTAGACTTTATGTTAGCATAACTTAAGTCCTCTGTAAGGAGTATTAGAGGATTTGGAGGCAGGTAGGCACCTCAAAACCATAACCCTAATTTTAGGGTAGAAGCTCAACTTTGAAAGCACAGTCACTAAACCTTAGTTAAATGTTGTGAAACTTAGGTGGGGTAAGTTTTAGACTAGGAAGCACCCCTAGTAATTTTATTAGGATTTTATGGATTATATTTCAAGTACATCATTTGTTAAGTAACAATTTGCTCAAACTGGTGATATAATTATTGTGATTACTCTGTTCATTTGAATCTGATGACACTTGGTCAGAAGATGCTTTATGTCTAAATGAATATCCCTGAATTTTATTACAAATTTTAGTTGACTATATCTAGCACTTCCTTCACAAGTTTCCAAAAGGGCAATTATGGCCAATAAATCATTTAGAGCAAATTACTTACTGAAAAATTATGAAACCTAGCCAATGATGTTTTCGGATCAATATCTAGATGTATAATTTTATTCATGATTTTTAAAAGAATATTTACAATACTTGCTTCACAAATATAGCTCTTTGAGATCTTAGTAAATATTTATTCTAGAGCTCAATCCCCATTGAAGAATTATTAAATTTGGCCACTGATGTTTTTAGGACAGTACATGCTCTAGAAGATTAATTAAGAATTTTTGGATGATTATTTACATCACTTACTTCATTAATAAAAGGAAAAAAGGATTTATTCTCAAAATTAAATTAGAGTCCTTAGAATACTTGAAAAATTGTTATATCTTGGATTTACTGTTAAATGGTTGTTTAGAATTTATCATGATTTTATGAAGCTTTATACATATCTGAAAAGTGCACTTCATGTTCAATTGGTAGCCCTTAGAAGTTTTACGGAAAATTAATTAAATATCAGAATAATTAGGAAAATTATAATCTTCTGGATTTAGTCTATTTGTGTCATGATAAGTCTCCAGAAAGAAATTTAGGGCATTCGGATGATTATTTAGAATATCTCCTATCTGGTTCAACGTATCGTCTAGGTTGGCCTACATATAGCAAAATTGCTAAATTGCAATAGGACATGATCTGAGATAGTTGTTGGGGTTAGACATTTTGGTTGGGTGGATAGATGTGGATGATTTCACAATAGAAGGATAGGAAGAGTAGTGAGAAATTGTTTGGCTAGAGTTTAGAGGTGTTCGGGTTCGACGAAAGATCGTCTTTCCCGAGGAGAGGAAGAGTCAAAATCACCCTAAGATTAGCCTACTGTAATATGAGAAGGGAATGGGGTAAGGGAATCAACCAATAATAATAAGTACCTTACAAAAGGGAACGATGGACTTCAGCTACCATCATAGTTCCTAGTGCCCTTTGAGAGCCCTTCACTGGGAATACCGGGGGCAGTCCTGGGTTAACGTAAACTATATTAACCAACTGAAAAGAGTAACTTAGTAATTAGGGTTGCACATTTCACAAAGACAGATAGCACGGGAAGATAGTGGGGTAGCTTCGGCTCGATTTGTTAAGAGACGGACGGAATGGTCCGGGGAGCTTCGGCTCGATTTGTTAAGAGACGGACGGAAAGGTACGGGGAGCTTCGGCTCGATTTGTTAAGAGACGGACGGAATGGTCCGGGAAACTTTGGCTCGATTGGTGTCACCGCAATGCGGCGGTTTGGTACGGGAAGCTTTGTGGTTATGACCCTTCAGGGCGTGAAGGTTTCACCGCAAGGCGGCGGTTCTGGGCCTAAGACCCCGGTGTTTTAAAAGAAAAAAAATGGGGGTCTTACAACACTCACGAGCTTTTCCTTGGACACCAGCCGAGCCTCAAGATCCCTTTTTCCTTAGAGACTAGGTCGCGATCTTGCGCCTATTTTGCCAGCTAGTCTTCCTCGTACCCTGCTCGGCCACTTTTGTTGTGGATGGGTTGCTTCTTCAAAGCATCCGGGTACATGGTGGGACCTCCCTGTCGCAACATCCGGGGTCCTGTTTGTTTGTCGTTTTTCATCCTTGTCATCTCAGCCGTCTAGCCTTACCCCCAAACCGGTAACCTTTGGCGGCCTTGATCTGAATTCTGAGGTAGGGATTTTCTGACCTCCCAGCCATCCGGGATTTAGCCCCAGTGAGATAGACAATTTTACAAATGCGAGTACGCCTTGGGCGAGTAGGTGAGTATGCCTTGGGCGAGTAAGCAAGTATGCCCCAGCGAGTATGCGAACTGGTATTCATACGAGTATTCTTATGCGAGTTGGTGGAGCGAGTACGCGTTACAAGCACTCATCATCCCCGCGCCTATGAGCCTAGCGAGCAATATCAACCAGCATGCGAGAAGAAGACAAAGAAGGAAATAACTTGTATAAATATATCAAAAAATGTACAAGTTTCAAACGTGTCAAAAAATATTACATTTAAGCATGACAAAGATCGGCGAGCAACTAGGACTCGTCGTCGCCAGTATCCGGCCGATATTCGTCATCTGCGATGTCAGCATCCTCTTCTTCCTTGCAACCCTCTCCGCTTCCTCCCCCGTTGCCGCTGTCGCTGCCGCTGCCGCTGATGCTGGAACTGCTAGAGCCCGACGATTAGGAAGGGATGCGATCAGGCAAGATAGTCCCCTCGGCGAGTAGTTCGGGGAAGAGCTCGTCGACGGTGAGCTGCTTCTCCCCTTCGACGAGCTGCCTGTTGATCCTCAGCCTCACAAGCATGATATTCCCCGCCGCTCGCGCTATCTCGCGGCGGACGGACGACCTCTCCTCCCAAAGAGTGCGGGACCGCTTGACGGCCCACTACGGATCGTCCTCTGGCCGCGGTGCCTCCGGCAAGAGAGCAGAGGAGCTCGTGCGTCCCTCAGCGGCGACCAACCGAGTCTCCATCTCAGCAGCTCGAACCTTGGCCGCCTCCAACTCCGCTTGCGAAGTGGCGAGCTTCTCCTTGCACTCAGATAGCTTCTTCGCAGCCTCGATCTCGGCGGTCTGTGAGATACCAACCGTCAGCAAAGTAATCCTAAGTCGAAAAGCATCAATGTCGCATACGGGAAGTGACTTGCCTCGTAATCCTTCCAACAGACCGATTGCATGCCGAGATCTATGGTCTTCTTAGAGACGACCTTCAAGGCCTCGGTTGTCTCCAACAGCTTCCTGGCTGTGTAATGTCCTAGCTCGGCAGATCGTGCAAGCGAGCATGCGGATTGCTGGACGAGTTTCGTCGGGCCGAGCTCCAACATAGACTCGGCATCTACTCGTCCATACAAAGCGTATAGGACGGCGAAGGCCTCCCCCCTATCTTCCCAATCCGCCGACCAGGACGGGAGGTTGGTGCTCAGCGACACCAAGTGTTCGTTTGCCGACCAGGTCACCAGCGGGCGACCATAAGCATCCACCACCCCTCGCCCAAGGTTATAGTTTGGGTGGAAGCAAGGTGCCCGAGCTTCCGGCGGAGACTCCTGGTCATCAAAATGAGGCGACGACACTTTCTCCCTCTTACTTGCAGGCCCCGATGACTTGATCTTCTTCTTCCCCTTGGCGAGTTCCTTTTTCTCCCCAACTTCAGGCGGGGGTGGGCTTCAGTAAGAGAGGTGGTGATTTCCTTCACCGGAGGAAGCCCCTTCTCCAGAAGCTCGTTGGCCACTACAAAGATCATTCGACATGATTAGTGCGAGCATCAATAAATAGGTGTGAGCAGGCGAGCATACACAATTATCGCTCAAGTATTACCCTCGTTGGGATGGATGGCTTCGAGTGTTTGTACATTAAGCCGCCAGTAGATGACGTCAAACCGGCAACCTCGGAAGGATTCGAACAATTGCTCGCGAACAAATTCCAAGATCGGCGGGAGGAAGGAGACATCGGCGGGAGGAAGGCGACATCGGCGGGTTGGTGCGGCCTTCCCAGAAGTCTCCCGAAGTCGTCGTGGACGACAACCAGCTGCTCGCTCCAGCGGTGGACTTTATTCGCGGTCCCCACCAAAGTGCAGACATGGCTGCTGAAGTAGACGACCCCCTCCGAAGTCGCGGCGAAGGCGAATATCCTTCGAAACACGAAAAGGTCGAAGGCTATCCTCTCCTCCCGCAGGTAACAAAGGAACCCCATGATGATCGCCACTCCATTGGGGTTGATTTGCGTAGGGACGATCCTGAAGTACCGGAGGATCTCGCAGTATTCGGGCCAGAAGGGAAGTCGCAAGCCGACGTCAAAATGGGGAAGCGACAACACCATCGCGCCCTCAACATAAGTGTTGAGTCGCTCGCCGCGAGTAGGGAGCCTTGCCGAGTATCCCTCTGACAGGAGGCGCTCCCTAAATGTCTCTAAGTCCCGTTCTGAGGTTATCGATTTCTTGAAGGACACATCGGCGAAGTTGACGGCATGAGCTTGTCGGCGAGCATTGACATCATCCCCAACCATCTTGGCGAGCTAGCTAAGAGAAGAGAGGAGCGAAGGGAAGAAGAAGGTAAGAAGAAGCGAGCAGAGAGGTTACTCGCGAGGTGGGTTGAGAAAATCGCAGCAGCATACTTATGTCATACCTACCCCCCTCAATTTATAGGCGAAGGCAAAGGAAAAGGGGGGGTATATGTCCACCTCGGCGAGAAACCAGACACCCGGCATCAATCACATCTCGCACGGCACAGAAGAGGATGTCGCGACATTTGCCAGAACCTGCGATATAAACTCGGCACACCGCAGAATAAACAACAAACAAAAAGACAGGAAGAAATCAGCGGTGAGATCTAAACTCGCTTATTACAAAGATAATATAGTTTATTACAGACGGTCACCTACGGCGAGTTCATAATAAGAGACAAAAAATGGTCATTAAGTCCTAGGTGGTCGCTCTGGAGGGTGAGGATGTCGCTCGGTCCAGCCCATCTCGCGTGCCAGCCGGTAATGCTCCGTCGCCAGCATCGTAGCATCGTCGCCAAGCCGCAGTTGCTCCTCCATCCTCTTCAGCCGCCCCACGGAGCCCATACTTGCCCAGATGCCGGCCAACTCATCGAGGACAAGCTACATGCGGTGGTTGTTTAGCGCCAGCGGGCGGTCATTCTCCTTCACCATGTGGAAGCGAGCCTCGTAGCACTCCAGATTCATTCGGAGCTCTAACATCTTCGCTACTCACACCTCCAGAGCTGAGTTCCGGCGATGAGGCTCGCAGATAGCGAGTTGATAGAACTTGCTCTCTAGCTCTATATAGGCGCGAGTTGCAGCATGGCGATACTCGCTCCCGGACAACCCGATGACGTCGATGAAGGCCACCCCAGGATTCGTCGGACGATCTGTCAGAGCAGGTAGAAAAGTCGCCAGGTCAGAGCTAAGCGCCTAAATGATCAAAGGAAGCAACAGTGACAAAGCTTACCGCGATGAGGAGACCGGGATCGGCAAGGTGAAGGGATGCGACCGGGGACATCTCGCCGACCAGAGGACTGCCCTCCTGCGTGATCGGCTGGTCTGCCCTGCCCGCGAACTCCATAGTCGGAGTCTCCAACTCGCGGCAGGAAGTAATTCGGCTGCAGCCTATCTGGCTTTCGGGCCAGAGTCTTCGATGGAAGTGGCAGAGGCTGCGGCGAGCTCGTCGGCTGCTGCGAAGTCTTCAGCGGAAGAGGCGGGGGATGTCGCTGTAGGTCAGCCTGTTGCTCAGTAGTCAGAGGCGGCGGCAGCGGTAAATAAGTACTCGCCGCCTGGAGGGAGGTCGTATTCGGGGGAGGCGGCGGCGGCAACTGAGAACTCGTCGATGGCTGTGCTGAATCTCGAGCAAGAGTAGGAGCGGCCTTGCTCGCCGGAAGATCCTTACTCCCTGGAGGGTCCTTTCTCGCCGGAAGATCCTTACTCCCCGGAGGGTCCTTTCTCGCTGAGAGATCCTTCACCGTGGAGTCCTTGCTCGCTGGTGGGTTTTCCTTCGCCAAAGTAGTCTCCGACGCTTTCTTGGTGTCGAGACTAACTCGGACCGTATGCGCGACACGGGAGGGCTTATCGGCTGCGAGGGCGAGCAGCGGCGCGGAGTTCAGGGAAGCAACGTCCAGGGGTACATCCGCGACGTCCGGGGGGAGTCTGCACAAGGAAAACAGGTCAGCGAGAAGCACACGGCGACCAACTATTTTGGAAAGGGGCTTGGCAGAATGGCGACCTGGCAAGGAGACGACTTCGATCCGGGATGACGCCGGCTTCTTGGCGACTTCGGGATTCTCTGGCGGGCTGAGGACGATCGAGTTAGGGACGTCGTCTAGCCCAAGATCGCTAAGAAGCTTTATGGTGCCAGTGGAAGGCGCGGGTTTGACCGTCGCAGCCGCGACTGGCTCAGACGGCGGAAGCGGATCGATTGGCGTAAAAGCGGGTTTCTTTGGCTTCTTGGTCTTCTTCCTTTTATGCGGAGGTAAGTCGGCGGCGACATCTTCCTCGCGCGGTCTTTTCGATTTGGGGATGCCGAGGAGACCAGACAGGGCGGCGAGGCTATCTTGAAAGAGCTTCTCATTAGCGTCCGACATAGCGAGCGAGCTCTGGAGATACGCCTCAAAAACCAGGCCCTCCCCCTATTTATTATTCGGTAACTTATCTATCATAGCAAATAACTTGTTCTCTATTGCTAAAAATAATATTTTCATCATTAAGGGTCGGCAGCCACCCACACTAGGTCCTAGGTGAGTCTGCCCTAGGCTAGACCACACTGAAACCGCTTAACAAATTATCTTTTCATTAGGGTTTTGCACAGGCCAACATTACACTTTTAATTAGATCAAAATTGCACCATGCACGACTCCTAATCCAATTCCAATGCCTATTTGATGGGGTTCCTCCTGAAATTTTTAAGCCAAACTAAAAAGATTTGGACCGAGGACACTTGGGGAGAACCAACCCGACCGGACAAGTCGCGCGCAAAAAGTTGCGCTCCCCCAAGGCTTGAAAATACCCAAGCACAGCACACGCGTAGGCGAGCGTGCATCTTGCATGTGCCCCCCCCCCCTCCTACATGCGCGCTCCCCACGCGTACAAGCTCTCTGCGTGCGTGCACGCTCTTTGCGAACGCGCCGTCTGCCGCCGCCGTCGCCGTCGGGCACTATGCCTGAACCACACGGGGGGCACTTTCATCATTTCACTAATTGTGATCTAAGTGACCAAAACAGAGCGACGTCATTCTCCAACACAAATTTTGCCCTGATTCGATTACATAAGCATCCCTCCATAAAACTATAAATAGGCTTTCATGCCTCCATTTGATGACAAACAATTCTAGAGGTTAGAGAAAGCTCTGAGATTTTCCGACGAGCTCGTGGACTTAACCGATCCTCTGCTCAAGAATTCACTCGACTTCTCTTCTAACACAAAGGCTCCAGCAAGCTTCAAGGCACGTCATTCTTCTCCGTGAAAACGCTCCCATCAACACTTCACTTCAACATGCGCGTTTTCATCGATGCTTCGTAGACTTAGAGATTTTTCATAGCCGGAACGCTTCCATCAAGGTTCCGTGGACTTAGTAATTTTCCAAAGCCAGAGCGCTTCCATTGATGCTCTGAGGACTTTGTTTTTTTCCTCATTTTTGTACTGTACATTTATGACTAACATATTTTTTCAATAAGATACTGAAGTCAAAGATGATGTCAGACTAATGGAGAGAAAGTATCTTGATATACAAAATTGTGTTAATTACAGAGGAATTAAATTGATGAGTCATACCATAAAACTTTGAGAACGAGTAATAGAAAGAAGATTAAGACGAGAGATTAATATCTCGAAGAATCAATTTGGATTCATGTTAGGGAGGTCGACCACGGAAGCTATACATTTCTTGAGAAGACTCATTGACAACTATCGAGAAAGAGAACAAGATTTGCCTATGTTGTTTATTGATCTTGAGAAGGCTTATGATAGAGTTCCAAGAGAGATCTCACGGAGAGTCTTAGAAAAAAATTGTAAATATATCATATATTTGTTGAGGTATATTGGAATAGGGTTGACAGGTGCTTAACGGGTTGCGGTTAGGATCCGATAGGAGTCCAACAACCCGTAGTCGGGTATTTAGGGTTTCCCTATTTATACCCAAGCTAGGGGCAAAGAGTAGGCCGTTCCAAACTAGACGGTCACGCGGATGCTTCGAGCACCATAACATTCTCGAAGATTTCGTTTGCCCTAGCCGTGCTCCCGCAGTCCGCCGCTCCCGTAGCCGTCACGCGTGTTCTTCCCGTCGCCGCTCTGCAACCTTTTCTCCCGATTTCGTTGGATCAAGGGTACGGGGTGGAGGTATTCCGCTGGTACTCTTCTTCGTTCCAGAGTTTTTTGCCGCCATCGATCAAAAAAAAAGGAGGATCTAGCGCCGCTCTTGATTTTGTTTTCCTGGGCTGCCGCCGATCGCGAGGGAGGAGGTAACACCCGCTCGGGATTCCAACGCCTCTGTTCTTGTGCCGATCAATAAGAAGAACACGCCACCGCAGTTGATCGAGAAGCATTCCTGTACAGCTCTCCCGCTCCCTAGATAGCCGCCCCGCTACCCGTTTTTTGTGATCTGCCGGTTTTTTTTTTGGTCTTTCCGTAACAGTGTACCTCTGCCGATTTTTTGGTTCCCAGTTTTGTGAAGGAGGAGAAATCATTGGTCATTCTTCTCATCTATAATTGCCAAAGAATATATCAAGGATTTCTGTTGCCTTTGTACAGGAAGTCAACGAGATTCAGATCTAGATCTACAACAGTCCTATTTTTCTTTATCATTTCTGTCGTGGATCGCGGTTGCAGAGGTCGCCAGTTTTGCAAGGCAAGGATCCTCGTTGTTGTTCTGGGCTGTGGGTTTCTTGGTTGGATCTCTGTTTTGATCAAAAGATATCTCAAGCTGTCGGAGACCCTGCCATCTTTGAAAAGTTTAGATCTGTGAGTTTTCTTGGAGGGATCCAACCGCTTCAATCTTTTGTCATTGTGGATTTGCATCTACGCGTGCTCACAGATTTTTGGATTGGATCCGAAGAATTCGTTCGTCTTCGCTGCTCAGGTGATCCATTTCTAGTTTTTCTGCTTGTGATTTAGGTTGCTAGTGGAATTCTTTTGTTTAGAAAGAGACACAATGTCGAAAGGGAATTCTCCCGTGCCGATGATAAAACTGGAGAAATTCTCCAACTCTGAGTTTAGCGCCTGGAAGAGGAACACGCAGTTCGGCATGAAGTACCTGAACATCTTCTACACCGTACAGTCCGATTTTGAGTCTTATAGAGGAGGAGAGGACGAGGATAACTGGGTAAATGACGAGTATTTTTGTCGTGATTACCTCCTCAATTGCCTCTCGAACAGACTTGCAGAGACGTACAGCAAGATGAAAACTGCCAAGGAGATCTGGGACGCACTGGAGGAGCAGTTTAGAGAGGAAGAGAACGTGTCCAAGACGCACCTAGTGGACAAGTTCCTGGCTTTCACCTTCACCGAGGAAAGGGAAATCCTTCCTCAAGTTGCTGATTTTGAGAATCTCGTGGTCAAGCTGAACAGTGAAAACATTCCTTTGCCAGATGCATTTGTTGCAGGAGCAATAATTTTCAAGTTACCCTCGGCATGGTACTCCTTCAAAACTGAAATGTATCGGAAGAAGACGCAGGTGAGCTTGAAAGACCTCAAGCGCTTCATATGCATTGAGAATGAGAACCGGACTAGGCATGCCTTAGAGACGATTAGCAAGCAGACCTCTGCTGCTAACATGCTCACATATCCTAAGCATAAGCCTAAGCCTGGCAAGACCAAACCACCGACCAGTGCACCCGCAGTTGCTGCCACCAGTAAACAAATAAAGAAGAAATTCAAAGGCAAGTGCTACAACTGCAATAAGTGGGGTCACTGCGCTTCCGAGTGCAAGTAGCCCAAACGGGGCGAATCCAGCACACCCAGGACTGATAACAAAGCCAATATGGTTTATCAGACTGCACCTACCGACTTCGTTGCCATGGTCGGAAAGGGGAAGGCCAGTTCAGAGTGGTGGCTCGATTCAGGTGCTACCTGCCACATCTGCAACAATTCTGCGCTTCTGGAGGATGCTAAAGTTGTTCAAGAGACTGTTACTGTTGCAAATGGTGTTGTTGCTGATGTTCTGAGGGTTGGAAATGCTACTCTGACTCTATCTTCAGGTACGCGTTTAATTTTGAAGAATGTTAAATTTATACCCTCGTTAGCTGCTAATTTAATTTCTGTTAGTTTGTTATGCGATGCGGGTATGTCGTTTAACATTAGTGGTGGTCGAGTAACCCTTATGGTTCACTCGCATTACTTTGGTTGTGCGTATGTTGTCAACGGGATGTATCGGCTGAGTCTAGCAAATGAGGTAGTCAATCAGGTTAGTTCAAATTTGATAGATCCTAAGACATTACATGCAAGACTAGGACACGTGAACTATAGGAAACTACTTCTACTATCTAGAACTCACAACATTCCTTTAGACTCAACCATTAAGTTTGACAAATGTGAAATTTGTGCTCAGACAAAGATCACTAGAACACCTTTTGGTCAGGTTTCTAGGAGCACACAATTACTAGAGTTAATACATTTCGATATTTGTGACTACAAAAGTTTTGTCACTCGAGGAGGTCGGAAGTATCTGATAACTTTTATCGACGATTACTCTAGATTTAGTCATATTTACCTACTTAAATCCAAAGATGAAGCTTTTGAAAAATTTCGTATTTTCAAAAATAGGGTTGAAAATCAACTAGACATGAAAATTAAAAGGCTAAGGAGTGATAGAGGAGGCGAATACATCTCGGGGGAGTTCAGAGATTTTCTTGCCAGCAATGGCATAATTCCTGAAACGACTGCCCCGTATTCACCACAATCCAACGGTATCGCTGAGTGGAAAAATAGGACTTTAACAGAAATGTTGAATTCTATGTTGTTGACTGCTGGCATGCCTGCAGCTTATTGGGGTGAAGCCGTCCTCACGTCAAATCACATTCTTAATAAAGTTCCTCATGCGAAGTTGACTAAAACACCCTATGAGCTTTGGTTTAAAAGACCTCCTAGATTTGACAATCTAAAGACCTGGGGCTGTATCGCTTACGTTAGGATACCAGACTCTAGAAGAGCTAAGATTGGACCTAGGACGAACACTTGCGTCTATCTAGGATGTGCAGAGGATAGTGCTGCAGACAGATTTCTAGATCTCTCAACTAACACTGTAATAGAATCTAGAGATGCAGTTTTCTTTGAGGATAAGTTCCTCAAGGATAAAAACCTGACGATTCCAGGTCTGACAGTCTCCAATACTGAGACTTTTGTTGAGCCAGAAATGAGAACCTCTAACACTGAGCCCATAGACACTAGTGCGTTAGCATCTAAAAGGTTATCTAATAGAGAACGAGTTCCTAAAAGCTTCGGTACAGACTTTGTGACTTACCAAGTTGAAGCTGATCCATCGACCTATAAGGAGGCGATGCGATCTCGGGATTCTCTGTTATGGAAATAAGCCATAGATGATGAGATGAACTCTCTCCTGCAAAACCACACTTGGACTTTGGTTGATTTGCCCAAAGGGGCTAGAACCATTGGAAGTAAGTGGGTTCTGAAGAAGAAGCTTAATCCTGATGGGAGTATCGCCAAATACAAAGCACGTCTAGTTGCAAAAGGCTTCACTCAAGTGAGTGGTATAGACTACTTTGATATATACTCACCTGTTTGTCACATTGCGACAATTAAGATACTTCTCGCGTTAGCATCTATTGAACATTTTGTTGTTCATCAGATGGATGTCAAGACTGCATTTCTTAATGGAGATCTGACTGAGGAGATCTATATGCACCAACCTAAAGGGTTTGTCTTAGAAGGTCTAGAAAATAAGGTCTGTAAGTTGATTAAGTCACTCTACGGATTGAAGCAAGCACCGAAATTGTGGCACGAGAAATTTGACACTTGTGTTAAAGACTTGGGCTTCAAGTCTAGTCTATCAGATGAATGTCTGTACGTAAGAACGAGTTCAAATAAAGTCGCAATTATATGCTTATACGTTGATGACATGCTAATTCTGGGCACTGATCAGTCTGAGGTGGAAGACGTGAAAGTTGCCTTGACGGCTATATTTAGCATGACAGACTTGGGAGTGGTAAAGACCATCCTAGGCATGGAAGTGAACTTTACTGAAAAGGGTATTACCCTAAGTCAGAGTCACTACGTTAGGAATCTACTTGAGAAGTGGGGTTACGATAGTAACAAAAAGGCCGAGACTCCATACGACTACAACAATAGACTGAAACCTAATGAAGGTTCACCTATTAGACAGTTGGATTACTCCAAACTCATAGGAAGTCTCATGTATGCTACAACCTGCACTAGACCTGACATAGCCTTTACGGTCGACATGTTAAGTAGATTTACGAGTAACCCTGGGAAGGACCACTGGGATGCCTTGGAAAGGCTAATGCGATACTTAAAGTACACTGAAAAGTATGCTTTATGTTACAGTGGATATCCTCCAGTTCTTGAGGGTTATTCTGACGCCTCCTGGTGCTCAGAAATTGCTGACAGTAGATCCACTAGTGGTTATGTGTTTACCTTAGGAGGAGCAGCAGTAGCTTGGAAGTCTAAGAGGCAGACGTGTATAGCACTATCCTCTATGGAATCAGAACTCTATACTCTCGCCTCAGCTGGAGAAGAGGCAGAGTGGATAAGAGACCTGATAATGGACATTCCAATGACGAGTCTGAAAATGCACTCTATTTTGTTATATTGTGACAATCAAGCCACAAAGACCATTGCTACAAATACGTTGTTCAATGGAAAGCGAAGGCAACTAAGGATGAAACAGGCCTGGTTGACCTATCTCACCAGTCAGGGGATAATCTCTCTTTTGGACGTGAGATCAAAAGATAATGTAGCAGATGTCCTTACCAAGGGCTTATGTAAGGTTCTAACAACTAAAACATCGGGGGAGATGGGATTAAAGTCCATTTAGGAGGACTTAATACCTTGCTTATGTTTTAAATTTTAGAACCGTAGTCTGCTTATATTCAAGCATCTAGAGTTGGGTACACTGAAGTATTTCAGATGCTATCTGATGAAAGCCAGAGATGGTTAGTTACCAGTCATTCCAAACTTGATGACTTACGCAATTATTTCATTCGAAGGCTGAATCGGGTATCATTCCAAAAAGGAATACTGAAGTTGCTGATATGAGTCCTGATATTTTGATTATTAGTTATATTATTCCAAACTTGATGATATAATAGTCACAGCTTGTTGTATCATTCCAAACTTGATGATATAGCACAATTGTGAAACGTTTAATAATAATCTTAATAATCGATGGAACATGGTTTGATTCTATGAAATCAATTTTTCTAATTTTGTGTAAATTAGATAGAGATGTTGATATGTGATTCTTTCTTCCTTGTTAGAGTATTACGTTCTTTTACTGCTAGAACTAATCACTTTACTTTTGATTGGCAAATGTTAGAATTCATAGAGATTTGTCTCATGACATTCTTATTGTGTTTGTTTGCAGATCATATGGAGACTGGAGGAGAGAAAGTTGATTTCGACCCAGATGAAGATGATCTATTGTTTGCATAGATCAATTTTCAGTTTGAGTTTTCTTTCAGATATTCTATTGTTATGTTTGGGACTGTGCTTGAGTTTAGCATTTTGTTATCTAAAACTCATATTTATGTTTCTCTGGAAAACTCATTTTTGGTCGTTATTAATTTTTTGTTTAAGTAACCTGTACTATGCTAACACCTATTTACAATATAGGAGGAGATTGTTGAGCTATATTGGAATAGGGTTGACAGGTGCTTAACGGGTTGCGGTTAGGATCCGATAGGAGTCCAACAACCCGTAGTCGGGTATTTAGGGTTTCCCTATTTATACCCAAGCTAGGGGCAACGAGTAGGCCGTTCCAAACTAGACGGTCACGCGGATGCTTCGAGCACCATAACAATATTGACACAATCAAAGATATGTAAACAAATTCATTGACAAGGGTGAGGACATCTGGAGAATTAACACAGGAATTCCCTATCACTGTTGGCTTACATCAAGGTTCGGCTTTAAGCCCTTATCTCTTTACCCTTATCTTAGATGAGCTCACCAAACATATCCAACAAGTAAAACCTTGGTGTTTATTGTTTGCGGATGATATCATTTTGGTTGATGAGACGTGCAAGGGTGCAAATGAAAACTTGAACCTTGGTGAGATACTTTAGAAAAAAAAAGGGTTTTAGGTTAAGTAAAGCAAAGACGGAGTATATGGAGCCTAAATTTAGCAGTATAAGAAGGACAGATGATCGACTTCGTTATTAAGTTGGGTGATCAAGATATTTCTCGTAATTAGTGTTTTAAATATCTTGGATCGATAGTTCAAAAAGACTGAGGTATTGATAAAGATGTGACACATAGAATCCAAGCGGGTTTGTTGAAGTGGAGAGGCGCGTCAGGATCTTATGTTATCGTAAAGTACAACTAAAATTTAAGGGCAAGTTTTACCATACTGCAATTAGACCCGCGATGCTCTATGGTTCTGAGTGTTGGGAAGTGAATTGTGTACATGAGCAAAAAATATGAGTTGCGGAGATGAAAATGCTTAGGTGGATGTCACAAAATGGAGAGAATCCCGATCTAGCGTCAGTTTGGCTCCACGTTACCGCTCCGTTGAGTTGGTATCAGAGCGGAGTTTTTTTTTGATCAGTTTGTTTTGGCATTGCGGCGGCATCGGAGTTGAAAATTTCCGTTCTCAACGGAGCTTTGGGACAGCTCCTGAGAGCTCCTTTTCAACTGAGCTTTCCAACGTCGCGCACCATCTGCAGCGGCGAGGGTTGCCGAAGCCATGCTCCGGCGAGGGACGGCGGAGGTGTGCTCCAGAGATGAACATGAGTGAACTGCGCTTCCATTGCTCTCTTTCAACAGCTCCGGCGAGGAACGGTGGAGCCTTACTCCGACGAGGAACGGTGGAGCCTTGCTCCGGCGAGGAATGGTGGAGCCTTGCTCCTGCCAGGCATCTCCTCTTCGGCCATGGGCGCCGGCGAGAAGCCCCCCATCTCCTCCTCCACCGCCATGGACGCCTGAGCAGCTAAGCTCCTCCGGCGATCCACCTGGCGAGCAGCCCCCCCCCCCCCCCCCCCCCCCCCCCCCCCGCTCCTCCAGTGAGAGGTATTTCCTCGACCGCCTTTAACTTTTGCGGGCGTGAACAGGGAAATCAAATTTCCGCCATCAAAGTGTATAGTCTATTTACCAAGGTTTTGAAAATCGGACCGGGCATCGAACCGGCGGAGGGAGAGGTTCAAGGTTGAGCCGGTTTAACCGGGGTTGAACCGTTATATCTCTAGTAATATACGAAATCTATTCTTTGGTGAAACATTGTCTGATGTCTCAAAAGGCGCATGTATTTAAATATATACGCGCCTTTTGGATCTGCGCCTTCTACTGGCATTTTTAGGAAAAGTGTTCAACATTAAAGTTGTAGATCTCGACGATATCTACAACTTTTATGTTGAACACTTTTCCTAAAAATACTGTTTAGGACCCCTATTTGACCCTCGAAAAAAATCAGGCGGAATATATATATATATATATATATATATATATATATATATATATATATATATATATATATATATATATATATATATATATATATATATATGGGAAGCTGGACATGCGCGCCGTCCGATCATATATATATAGGGGAAGTTGGAAGCCGTCCGATCAGCCGCGGCTGATCGGACGGCTTCCAAGCGGTGCGGGACTTTTGTCCCACACCGCTTGGAAAAGGCAAATATTGTTGTATATATAGCAATCTTCCTTTGTTTTTTAAAACTGCTCGCGCGCAAGCATTCTGTCTCGCTCGCGCGGGAGGCTTTGTTTGGACCCGGTGTGATCCTGGCGCGTCTGTTTGGAACCTGCTGTGATCCGGCTCCTTGATCCTTTTTTACTGGTCCGCGTTGAATCCCAGCAGTTGGATTTGGATCCAACGGCTAGAAAGGAGGAGCGCGTTTATTAACCTAAAACGCGTTGCGCGCATGTCCAACTTTCCCATATATATATATATATATGGCACTTTACCAGGACCTCCCCTCTAACTTTGCTAAATTACCGACAACACCCCTCTTATTTTCGAAATTACAAAAACTTTCCCTAAAGTTTTCTTTTCATTACAAAAACCTCTCCTGAAATTTTAATTTCATAACATCCATGCACAAAAACACCCCATCGGTGAACAGTGTCCAGGGGGTATTTTTCTTCGTGGATGCAATGAAATGAAAAGACCAGGGGAGGTTTTGGTAACGAAATGAAAACTTAAGGGGAGTTTTTTGTAATTTCGAAAATAAGAGGGGTGCTCCCACTAATTATGTTAGTTTACAGGGGAGGTTTGGGTAATTATTTCTATATATATATAATATCGGAATAATGAAAATAGACGTAACACGTATTTCCAAATGTACACGCATATATAATATCGAATTTTACATTTATATGCATGTGTTTTTATTATATATATTATTTTTTATAAATATGTATATTATATATTTTGAAATGAGTCATCAAAAATCAACTAACTGAGTCGCTTGCCTCCTTGTTTTCAAATTGATATGGTTCGAAACCTGCTCCCCCAATAATTTTCAGTATTAAATTATAATCATTATTTATTTTATTATTATAATTATTATTAGTATCGCTAAATTAAATCAAAATCTAACTTTATTAAATCAATTATGAGTATGATTCTGATTATTACTATTATTAATTTTTATGATTATTATTAATGAATTTAATTTATAATAAATATTAATTATAATAATTTTTAATAAGTGTAATTATGATTTATTTTGATAATTAAATATAGCAGAAACGCCACCGTTATTTGCCAAACTGTTTCTCCATTATGAACAGTTGACATCGCTGTTTTATTAAACTGTTTTTCCATTCTGAATAGTTCCATTCCCACAGCTCCTTTTGTCACCGGTACAGCCGAAACAAACTGACCCATAGAGACCAAATTCGTAAATAAATATTTAGAATAGAGTTCCAGCATGCCTAGTGTAAAAAATACAAGTTGATGTCACTGCCAAGCAATATTCTCCATCCATAAGCGAGCAACACAAAAAAAATTTGTTCAATTCCTATTTACTTGTCGAATCACTAGTCTCATACTTGTTTTTCAGGGTCCGTGGAGGGTAAAGTGTAGCGTGATCCGACGGATATGAGCCGCTACGCTTTATCGTGCAGTGCGATCTGACGGACGCAAGCACGATGAGATGCGTGCACATCTCAGCACACACATCTCAAAGTGAGCTGAGATATGCACACACCCCCGTCCATTTGAGGGACGCTGATTTTCGATTATTTTTATTAGGTAAATATTTATGCCTAAAATATCGGCCCGATGAATAAACAAATAGTTAAAACAAAAAAACCGAATTTCTAAACCTACCTAGCGCGCAGCTAAAATCCCGGGGGTACTAATATCAGGAATCCAGCTAGAATCTTTGTTCGGTATCCCGTTTGCGGAGTATAAACTCACACAGCACCAGACAAATTCCGGAAAAGCCAAATCAGCTTCTTCTTCTTCTTCCTACATTTTCTATAAACCAAACCGAAGAAGAAGAAGAAGAAGAAGCAGGGGAGAGGTTAGACAGGAAAAGAGCCAGCCATGTCAGTGCCGTCGGCTTACCAGGGGAACACGTCGGCGGCGGTGGCCGACTGGCTGAACAAAGGGGACAACGCATGGCAGATGACGGCGGCGACTCTGGTCGGCCTTCAAAGCGTCCCCGGCCTCGTCATCCTCTACGGCGGAATCGTTAAGAAGAAATGGGCGGTGAATTCCGCATTCATGGCCCTCTACGCCTTCGCCGCCGTCTGGCTCTGTTGGGTCACCTGGGCCTACAACATGTCCTTCGGCGACAAGCTCCTTCCTTTTTGGGGCAAAGCTAAGCCCGCCCTCGGCCAACAGTTTCTCCTCAAGCAGGCCGCCCTCCCGGCGTCCACCCACTACTTCCACGACGGCGGCGTCGAGACGGCGATGGTCACCCCCTACTATCCCATGGCGACGATGGTGTATTTCCAGTGCGTCTTCGCCGCCATCACTCTCATCCTCATCGCCGGCTCCCTCCTCGGCCGGATGAATATTCGAGCTTGGATGGCCTTCGTCCCCCTCTGGCTCACCTTCTCCTACACCGTCTCTGCTTTCAGCATTTGGGGCGGCGGTTTCCTTTTCCAGTGGGGCGTCATGGATTACTCCGGCGGATACGTCATTCACCTCTCCTCCGGCGTCGCCGGCTTCACCGCCGCCTATTGGGTACCTATCATCGATCCACTCCTTACATATACTCTGCTTCAAAGCAGAGTATATATATATATATATATATATGCTCTGCTTCGAGGCGGAAATAAAGCTGAGATTTTGTTTATGAAAATAGGTTGGGCCGAGGTCGACGAAGGACAGGGAGAGGTTTCCGCCGAACAATCTGCTGCTGATGCTGGCCGGAGCGGGGCTGCTGTGGATGGGGTGGGCGGGATTCAACGGCGGCGATCCGTACGCCGCAAACATTGACTCGTCGATAGCCGTGCTGAACACTAACATTTGCGCGGCAACCAGCCTTCTGGTCTGGACTTGTCTGGACGTCATATTCTTCAAGAAGCCGTCGGTGATCGGAGCCGTGCAGGGGATGATCACCGGACTCGTCTGCATTACTCCCGGCGCTGGTAATTAATTTCCCCTCTTTTTTCCCTTATAATTAAAAAAATATTTTTTTAAAAAAAAATATAGGGGATCTGGATCCTCTCCATTGGATCCAGATTCCCTCCGGTTGGCTTGAATGGGACAATATCTAGTTAGCGGTCCTAATTTGATCTCTCCAATTGGATGGCGAGCTGAGCTGGTGAGCTGAGTTGACGACGTGACTTTACGATCTTTTATCTTCCACCGTTGGATGATGAACCGGATACTATCCAGTTCATCAGAACTAGAGAGAATCTCGTTCCCTCTCCACTTGGGACCCCAAATGTAAGTCCATTTCATAATATAGATGCATTCGCACTATATCTAATGATGTCGAATTTGTTGAATAAATAAAAAATATAAAAGAATGAGATTAGTGAACCCGTCCGTTAGTCTCAAAAAGATTTGAACAGTGAAATGGATACTATCCATTTCACATCAAATGGCGAGGATTCTAATATACCAATAGCTAGGAGTGCAACTCGGGTTGGTTCTATTCGGTTCCACCTAAAACAAATAACCGACCCGTATAACTTCAGTTTCAAATTTTTGGAATCAGAATCGAACCACGGTCCTAAAGCATAGAATCGGATCCGAACAATTCACTTCAGCGATTTCGATTCGATTTTCAATTTTACTCATATCTTAAAATAATTATAAAAATGATTTTTTTAACTCATGATTTTTTCTCAAATAACTACTTATATTTCAAAATATTTGAATCACGATCCTCTATAATATTGAGCCTATGCAACTACAAGTCTACAAATGAAATTAAAAATTAAAATAAAATAATAAATTTATAAACTTTAAAATGTTATTAAGGTATAAATAATGATTATTATACTTTTATATAATCATTTATCTTCTACATTTCTCCCTCTAGCTAGTGTAATAAACATTTATTGTTAGTTGTTGGGTCGGTACCTGGTACCCAACCTCTAGACCAGAAACCGAATTGAATTGTCAGTTCTGAATTCTGATATTACCTGAAATAAGCCTATTTAGAACTAACCCAAACAGTTCGGTTGATTTTGATCCAATTCTCAAATTTCTAGTTATTTTTTCACACCCCTACGGCCCTACCAATAACTTGTCAGTGGTCAAAAATTGCTGAATCTTTATTTGGACTGATTCATTTGATTCCCCAAATTGTATTCAGAAATTATTATTTTAATAATTGATATAATTCATCATTTTTGGCTTTAATTGCGCCAATTGTGTGGCTAAAATCGAGGCATAATTATGAAAATTAAAGTCAACTAAAACGAATTCCCAAATCGAAGATTTAAAGCTTCATTCATGCAACGCGGTTTTCCCTTCACATTTATCCCTATTTTAATGTCCAATTCGTGTTTCAATTGCACACATTGGTTGACCGAAAAGGTCAACAGTTTCATTATTTATTTTTGAATCAAATATTTAAAGAAATAAACTATTTGTTTAAATAATATTTTAAATGAGAAGATGAACTCCGCTATTTTAATTCGTGCGCTAAGCAAATTCAGCCGTATAATCCGTGATTTCAACGGCTGTAATCCTCCGCTAAAAGATATGATCGTATTTTCTAATACGGACATATTTGAAAATTGATCATATATCGTTGAAATAACGATCGTGCGGCTGTATTTCATCTTGGATATTTGTTAAATATATGAGGTTGCACCCATACCGATTGCTCCCGTTGAAGCAAGCTTCCCCCATCTTTGAATTGCATTGGTGCACATGATTTATATCAAAAAAAACTATGATTAAATCAATAAATTATCATAATTGTTTGCCAATTTTAAGTTTTTTTTTGATGGAGCCAATTTCAAGGATTAAATATTGTTATTATATATATATATATATATATATATATATATATATATATATATATATATATATATATATATATATCATTATAAAAGAAATATCAACTCATGAGTTCGAAATTCAAATAACCGTCGGATCATGGTCTCATAATTCGGCTGCCGTCCGATTTTTAATCATTAAAAAAAGAAAAAAACTAGGGACTCTAAAGCCATAAGTGCGGCAGGATGAGAGAGAGGGAGAGAGAGCGGTAGAGTAGAGAAAGAGGCAACGGGTAGGGAGAGAATTATATATAATATAATATATATATATATATATATATATATATATATATATATATATATATATATATATATATATATATATATATTAAATTATATATTATATAATAGAGCAGAAAAGAGGAGAGCGGTGAAGAGAGAGAGAGCGGTAGAGAGAAAAAGTGTGAGAGAGAGAGCGGTAGAAAGAAAATGCGTGAGAGAGAGAGCGGTAGAGAGAGAAAGCCGGAGAGTGAGCCGTGATTTTGATTGATATATAATTATATTATATTTTATATAATAGAGAGAGAGGGAGAGAGAAGAAAGAAAGAGGGAGATGAAAATATTTTTACTCACAAATGCCTATTTTTTTACAAAAATTAAAATGATAGTATTGATGTAAATTTTTTTGCGGTCATTTTGAGCACTCATATGTATATGCCCGCAGTGACCCGTCGGGGCGGGCAGGCGAAGCCCGTCAGTTGCTGGAGAAGCCCGCTTCAATGCAGTCAAAGACCACATGAAGCATCAAGTACGGGCGAAGCCTGTGCGCAGGCGGGCGAAATCCGCCTGATGAGGCCGAATGCCGCCCGAGAGCATCGAGCACGGGCGTAGCCCGTGCGAAGATGCTTGTATATATATATATATACGAGTGCCCGACACGGGGCTCCGCCCCTATGGCCACGCGCCACAGTACTTCGCCCGCCCCCCCCCCCCCCCCCCCCCCCGGCGGGGCTTCGCCCGCCCCCGGCGCCCTAAATTATAAAAACAAAAAAACAAATTTAAAACAAATAAAAAAACAAAACTAAATTAGGAGGGAGGGAATAAATAAAAAAATTAAATAAATAAAAAAAATTAAAATAATAAAAAAAACAAAACAAATAAATAAATTAAAGGCCTAAGCCAGGCGGGATTAATTAATCCCGCCCAAGCTTAATCCCGCCTGGCTTGGGCGGGATTAATCCCGCCTGGCTTTAGGCGGGATTAATCCCGCCTAAGACAGGAATTAATCCCGCCTAAAGCAGGCGGCGGGATTAATCCCGCCTGGCGAATAGGCGGGATTTAATCCCGCCTAAAGTGGCGGGATTAATCCCGCCTAATTAATCTCGCCTGGGATTCTATAAATCCCAGGCAGGATTTAGTCCCACACTGCTTGCGCGATAGTTTTATTCGAGTATATATATCCCGCCTGGGGTTAATAAATTAGAGGTTTAGGCCAGGCGGGATGGCGGGCTTAAAACTCTGGTGTGCCTGTAATTATGGCGGTTTTATTTACTGAATTTTCGGATTAATTTTGGCCCGCAGATTGTAATGAGTTGGCTGGTTGTAGGGTGTCCTACGAAAATATATAGGTTTGAGACGTCATATATAGGTTTAGGAGACCTAAGAAAAAAAATATGAACGGCCCTGATTCATTGTTGTGATCAATTATGTGGTTCTCATTCAACAATCATGGTCAAATTTTTCAATTCAAAACTACTTCTTTAAAATATATATATATATATATATATATATATATATATATATATATATATATATATATATATACGAGCATCTTCGCACGGGCTACGCCCGTGCTCGATGCTCTCGGGCGGCCTTCGGCCGCATCCAGGCGGGCTTCGCCCGCCTGCGCACGGGTTTCGCCCGTGCTCGATGCGTCACTGCGGGCTGCGCCCGCCTATAAACGGGTTGCGCACGCACCAATATCTTTTTTTTTTCAAAATATATACATATGAGTACTTAAAATGACCGCAAAAAAATATGAAGTACTATTCCTATTTTTATTTTATACAATTTTGCAAATTTTAATCTATAAAAATTAATTCATCTCTCCATTCTCTCTCTTTATCACTCCCCCTCTCTCTCTCTCCTCCCACTCTCTCTCCCAAATCTCTCCCCTCTCATGCTCTCTCTCATGATCCAATGGCTAATATTCAATCTATGGTGTGCCTCCAAATATCTATATTCCCTTATAATATAAGATATATATATATATATATATATATATATATATATATATATATATATATATATATATATATATATATATATATATATATATATATATATATATATATATCATTGACTATTAATAAGTGGGAACGCCGCAAGTAGTGATGCCAGCAGTTTCGATCTTTGACCAAAAACAGCTCATGTATGATGAAATCTGATTTTTTTTTTTTAAGATTGGCGAAATATTTGTATCCTTACAAATTCTATCCAATTTTTATTTTTCCCGATCAAGTAAACGCAAAATTACGTCTCCACTTGTTTTGTGCTTATCAACGCAATTAAAAAAATAGTAATAAATTTACAAACATTGTTATTTTGAGAATATACAACCCTGAATTCACCGAGTAGGTCCCTCAAAAAAAAAAATCAAGACAAAGAGAGCAGTTTTAGATTAAGACGAGTCAGACTGGTGAGTGGGGAAGGAATTCTCTAGCTCGCATGGGGTTGAGTCGTCAGAAGCAGGGGGCGAGTAGAGCGCACATGCCCATATTCGCCCCCGGGTCTACCCAAGGGATAGGCGAGTGGGGTAATCGGGTCCGCACTCGCCCTCAGTCCCAGAGTGGTAACGAGTGTCAGCCTCATCAGGCACTTTCCAGCCTAGGCGAGTGGCAACAGCATGAACCACTCGCCCAGCAGTGTTTTTACCAAAATGCCCTTATTGGTCTGCTAATAGCTCCTCCAAACATCGGAGTTTTTCTACTGACATACCAATTTGGGTTGTGTTTAGTAAAACCAAAAGACGAGATTGCATTATTGATAGACATAACTTAGAAAACTATAAATAGACCCTTAATGATACCTTTGAAGAAGATCAGTCTTTGGCTTTGTTCCTTCTCTGGTTTGCTTTGTTTGGTTTCGAGAGCCCTCCAAGATAGTTCAGCTTTGGATTGAGAGAGGAGCTCTCTCAGATCTTTTGGGTGTGTAGCGGGACTTTCTCGCTGCAGCTCAGGTCTGCTCCTAGTTCAAAGCCTTTAGCCAGAAATTTAGTTCGGGATAAGTAAGTGCAGACTACCACCTTTGAGTCTGAACTCTCTCTGAGACCGAATAACGATTTCAACAACGGAACTAGGATTTAAATCCAATCTGGGCACCATACAAATAATATTAATTTAAAATAACTAATCCACGAGAAACAAAAGTTGGATTACAACTTTTTTGAGGAAAGACATAACAAAAAGACAAAAAGCTGCATCTTTTTCGACACTGTATTCTAACCAATCTTTAAAGTCATTAAACCAAGTTTTGTTGAAACGACGAGTTTTTTTTCAATCTCAATCTAAGGAAAACTCTCTAAAAACGGTTGACAATGCCATTTCTGCAGATAAAATCTTCTCATAGAATCTTAAAGATTAACATCGTATGATATTATAGGTTGTCCCAAACACGGATCTGAAGGTAAATCCTCAAGCTTAACTCAACTCGTGGTCCCTTACTATCTGTGGCTTTTGACTCATGTGTGCCTACTTTCGAAAAAACTTGTCCTAAAAATGAATAACAAAATCTATTTTTAAATATGAGAAATAAACATTTACACATAAGTAATAACATTCATTATCATGTTGAATTGTTGTAGTTGTTTGAGAATTATGAAATCGCTTCCTAAAATATAATCGTCTTTTTTGAAAACAAAATTATACATAACTTCATACGTAACATCACAAAAAACATTTACTTCACAGAAAACATGACAGACACAAGCTCATGAATGGAAGAAGGGGAATAAAATAAAATAGAAAACGTGATGTTAGTATAAGTTATTGAGAAATTAAATGACAAGGTGGAGTTATTGTCACAACATTGTTAGAGTGATGAAATGACCTGATTAGCAGGGAAACAACGCGTCTGACATATATTTCGCTAGACACATCCGGGCACGTGCCGGGTGTATCTAGCCATAGGTCTGCTCCTGAGCATCATTGTTTATATCATTAAACAACAATCAATTAAACCATAAAATACTAAACAAGTAGACAAAATTCACATGAGAAGTGAAGTCATGTAGCCTCAACTTACTCAATTGGACAAAACTTCATGCGATTAAAGGTTAAATTCATACAATCAGCCCAAAAAGGCAAATTTTAAACATGTATTTTTATCTTGTTTTTTTAATGAAAAATGGCACTTTTGATTCAAAATAGTAACTTCATATCAATTTTTTCCTCAGTTTTGATCTTTTTTTTGTCTGAATTTCTTATTAAAATATATCATTTTGATTTTTGTGATTTAACTTCTCCAAAGTTAGGAGAGACTTTTTTTTTAAAAAGTGATGTTATGTGGAGATTAATTTTGACTACATGTAAATCAGGTTAAGACTCCGTTTGGCATGATGGTGGCAGTCATGAACACGGATTAAAATGTCATTTGTTAACTGTCACTTAAAAAACTTCATCCACTTATATGTTCTAACGGATGATGTTTACGACCGTCACCATCATGCCAAACGGAGTCTGTATAAATCAAACTAAAAACTCATAAAAACTTGTGAAACCGTAAAGTGCTAGTCTGCACATAACTTATTTGACTTTTTTTCAAAAAGCTTGATTTGCACATAGTCAAAAGGGATTTGCACATAAATTTTACCTTGTTAAAATGTTCTTTGCTGTATGATTTGAAACCTATTGATTTGTGTGATTTAACTTCTCCTTAGCCGACCGTTTATTTTGGGGGGCGTTTATAATCTAATTACTATTTGCAGCCGGTTTATCACTATTCTTTCTATTATATTTGGGCTGTCAATAGCTATAAACGAGCTGTTAATATATTGACGATGATTTATCTTCGTGTTGGTCAGGATTGGTGCAAGGATGGGCGGCCATCGCCATGGGGGTGCTCTCGGGCAGCATCCCATGGTACACAATGATGGTGCTGCACAAGCGGTCCTCGCTCCTGCAGAAGGTGGACGACACCTTGGGTGTCTTCCACACCCACGCCGTCGCCGGATTCCTCGGCGGCGCCACCACCGGCCTCTTCGCCGAGCCCACGCTCTGCTCCCTCTTCCTCCCCGTCACAAACTCGCGCGGTGCCTTCTACGGCGGCCCGGGCGGCGTCCAGTTCCTAAAGCAGGTCGCCGGCGCGCTTTTCGTCATCGGCTGGAACGTCGTCGCCACGTCAATCATCTGCCTCGTCATCCGCACCGTCATCCCGCTCCGAATGCCCGACGAGCAGCTCGTCGTCGGCGACGACGCCGTGCACGGCGAGGAGGCGTACGCGCTCTGGGGCGAAGGGGAGACCTTCGACGTCACGCGGCATGGGTTTTCGGACGACACCCAGAACGGCGCCGACCGCCGCCCTGCCGTCGCCCCTCAGAGCGATTGATCTATTTGGCAGATCCTAAGCCTTAAACTCTAAACCCATTAGAGCAATTGATCCTCATAGCTCATGATTGTTTTCAAACGCTCGTTTGAATCTGTTGTTTGCTGGCTTATAATTTATAGTGAATTGATTGGATATTCTGTTGTTGGTGTAAAAAAAATGTAGAGTTTGCTGGCTTATAATCTGTTTTTCTTTTATGTGTTTCTAAGCTGTCACGGTTCCGGTTCGGTTCCGGTTCTACTAAAACCATGAACCAAACCACTATGATAACAGTTTTTCAAATTAGAACCAAAACCTTATTTGGTTTGACCGGTTCCGATTCTGGTTCCGGTTCCAGCTTAATTTTTGGAACCGCCGTGTCAACGGTTCCGGTTCCGGTTCAACAAGAACCAAAACCAAACCAGCCACTAACGGTTCGGTCCGGTTCCCTGCGGTTCGGTCCGGTTCCAATCGGTTCCAACTAAAACCAAAATCAAACTTGCCGAAATGAAATAAAAGCGGCATACAAATAGTAAAACTCAAAACAATATCGAAATAGAAATAATTATGTTGCGCACTTCTCGACGGTCTTTTCAACGATCGGTGGGATAGTATCAATCGCTTTCATACGCGTGCAGACTTGCCACGACTTTTAGTTGGCTTCTGCGCGTCTCATCGGTATGCTCAACCGTAACAACCTACTACAATTCGTTGTCTTTCAAGATTACTAATAAATAGTTATTGTATATTTTCTATATTTTTTAAATAAAATATGTAAGTAAAATTGAAAATATATTATATAACTATATAAAAATCAAAAGTGCACTGTAAAAATTGACTCCAAACCGCACCAATGTTAAATTATACCATACGGTTTTTATGCGGTGAAGTTTTGTTTGGTCCAAAATCGACCCTCTTTAGTGTGATTGTGGTTTGGGTTCAAACTAAACCAGCTTCACTCGTTATAATAAGTATAAATATTATAGGTAAATTATAAAATAATAATAATATTATAATAATAATAAACGGGTTGCGGTTTGGTTCTAATTCGGTCCGGTTCGGATCGGATCTAAAAATCTTGAAACCGCTTGAGACTTGTATGTTCCGGTTCCGGTTCCGGTTCCGGTCCGGATAATAAAATGTAAGAACCACACCCGGACCAATGTTGTTCACGGTTCCAAAATTCAAACCAGAACCCGAATAATTTGCGAACGGTTCGGTCCGGTTCTTTGCGGTTCCGGTTCGGTTCCGATTCGGTTTGCGGTTTTCGGTTTTAAGTGACGGCTCTATGTGTTTCAGAGTTGGATTTTAATCTTAATTTCCTGTCTCTTTTATTTAGGCAATAACTAATTATATGCAGACCCATTTCTGTTATGTGCAGGCCAAAAAATTTCATAGTGGTTATATGCATGCCATACGTATACATGTTCATCACTTCCTATGATTTTTTAGTTTGACCTGCATTTATCGTTGGATTGATCGAAGAGCGTTCGTTCTGTATTAAACGTATCACGTTCTTTCATTTGGAAGCGTAAGAGTGGGCACAACGCAATTCAAGAGAAGCAATCATCTTTGTAAGTATATTAATAGGAGGGTGCATAGTCACAAAACAACTAGAACTCGCCAACATATGACAAGTGTTACGACTCATATATACTAGAACTCGCTAACATATGACAAATGTTACGACGCATATATACTAGAACTCGCCAACATTAAACTTACTATGTTCTTTCTGTTGGAAGTGTAACAGTAGGCACAACACAACTCATGAGAAACAATAATCTTTGTAAATAGGTTAACTAGAGGTTACAAAGTCACAAAACAATTAGAACTCGCCAACATATAAGAAGTGTTCAACGCACACTAGAACTCGCCAAGAGGAGTTCAATACTCCTAATCGCTTGACCATCTTGATCGTCTATTCTCCTGCTGGAAGTCACCAAGAGGAGTTCGCAACTCCTAACCGACTGACCGCGGCCAGTGGCGGATCCAAAAAATTAATAATGGGGGTGCACAAATTGATAATGAGGGTGCATAAATTGATAATGAGGGTGCACATATATTTTTTTTGAATGCGTCACTTAATTTTAAAAATTTTAATATGGGAGGTCAAACATCAACTTCTTTCAAAAAAAATTTGAACATTTCAATCTTCTCGGAGCTGTTTCTTCCTCATCTGGTCACCGTTTTTGACGTATAAGTAGTCAAAATTCATTGCCTCGACGAGAGGAATCCAAATACACTAAATATTTTGAAAAATAATGGGGGTACCAGTGTCCCTCGGGCCCCCCTCTAAATCCGCCCCTGACCGCGGCTCCTAACCTCAGACACCTCAACCTGCTAACTGCAGGGACCTCCCACTGGTTGTTGTGGATACCGCCAACTGTTGACCGCAAATACCGCCGAAAGAGTGTTAAACTTTTAACTTCGCTACTTGAACTGTTGGTATATCTAAAAACAAGGGGTATGGATCCTTATTTATAGTGTAGGCAGGAAGAATTTCGAAAATTCAAAACAAAATTGAAAAAATATTATATTTTATATAATATTTTCAACACTGCCCTCAAATTTGGCTGCACATGCCGTGTTTGCGCTTGAATTTCAGGAACACGTCAACCTTTAAAAGGCTTCGTAAAGATATCTGTAATCTGATCTCTAGTTGGACAGTATACAAGTTCAGCTGCTTTGTTCTGAACCTACACACGAATGAAGTGATACTTGATATCAATGTGCTTGCTCGGACTGTGAGAGATTAAGCCTTTGTTTGGGGGGACTTATTTTTACCGGTCAAGCGGTTACGACCGCACGAACCCGACCTTAATTAGAGTCCGGTGTTGTGCAATTGGCACCGGCCCGCGAGTACGGAACTCGTCGCGGACAATAGCAACGGAAGCGAAATTTTGAGCAAATAATGGCGCGCACCAATCAATCCTCGGAAGGATACAAGTACGAGATTCCAAAACACAAATCAACACAGACGACAAGAGATATACGTGGTTCGGAGTTAAGCTCCTACGTCCACAGGGAGAGCGCGCCGGATCCACTAAACAAAATAGAGGTTCGATTACAACACAGAGCACACAACGATCCTTTCGGATCGACACTAACCTAGAATAGGAAAGCAAGAACAAAAAAGAAAGGAGGGAAGAAAACTCCCCTAGCACGCTGCCGCCGTCCGGCCAAGAAAGTCGCTGCCCTCTTCAAGATGAAGGAACCGTAACCTTATGCTCTCTTTCACCGCCGGAGTCGTCGCCGCCGCTGGATCGCCGCCGCCGCCGAAGGAAGAAAACCCGCACCCGCCGCTGCCGTGGATCTCCCCTCTCCTACGCCGGAGATGGAGCCAATGCCGCTGCCGTGCACTAGATCGGAACTCCGATCAATCTTCCGCCGCCTCCGTCGACCACCGCTCGCCTGCAGGATCTACCTCCGCTTGCCGTCGCTCGATCCCGTCTGAAGTCGCCGGAGGACCTGGAGAAGAACCCAAGATGGCGAAGCCCCGTCTTCCTCCTTGCCACCGGAGAAGACGAGCCAAGATGGCGTCGTTCCCGATCTGCCGCCGCTGGAGAAGAAGAACCAAGGTCGCTGTCGCCGGAGAAGAAGCACCCGCCCAAGATCGGGCCTCATCGGAGAAGATCCACCCGCCAAAGCCGCTGGATCGTCGATGTCGCTGGAGAAGGAACCCAAGATCCTGATTCTTCTGATGTCGCCGCTCCTCTTCCTCCTTGCCGCCGCCGGATCTCCAAGATCGTTGAAGAAGATAGCCCAAGATGGCGCCGCCCCGTCTTCCTCCTTGCCACCGGAGAAGACGAGCCAAGATGGCGCTGTTCCCGATCTGCCGCCACTCGATGCCGAAGGAGAAGGAAAAAACCTAGATCGTGTCTTTCCGATCTTGCCGGAGCCGGAGAGAAGATCCTAGATCGGGCTTGCCGCTGCCCCGTCTTCCTCCTTGCCGCCGGAGAAGGCGAGCCAGAAACCCGATCTCCTGATGCCGAAGTCGCCGGAGAAAACCGCCCGCCGGATCGATCACTGCTCTTCTCCCTTATGCCGCCGCTCCCGTTCCTTTCTCGGTTAGGTTTAGGAAATAAAAATCGGGGCTACGGTCTTCTCTCTGTGCAAGTCTATATATATATAACTAAGAAAAGGAAAAACAGCACCGGACCGGTCCGGTTGGAGCATCACCGAAATAACAATCTCCACCTTGATGCTTCACGAACACTTATACCGCATAAAACACACAGACCCCTACTGGCGACTACAAGCCCCCTCTCCCTGGGGCCAGCACGATCAACGTGCATCAGTCTGAGTCAAGTCAAACTTGACTCGCCTCACTGATTTCTCTTACATGCTCGCAACACATTCCTCCGTAGGAATCTCCCGTAACATAACGCCTCCACCTCGAGCAAACTCCCTCAACTCCCGGTGACGCACGTCGACGTGCTTCGTCCTTGGACGATAGACCGGGTCTACTGCAAGACGAATCGCACTCGAACTCTCACTGTGCAACTCCACCTTCTCCCGAGTGATCCTAAGTTCCTCGGTGAGACCTCTGAGCCTGATGGCTCCTCTCACGGTGTCTGGGTGCTCCTGAGATGACTCTTTACCCATCTCCTCTATGGCTGCGAAAATTCTACCTCCGCCAAGGTCCTCTCTACGCGCACACGCCCTTGTCACGAATCCTGCCCTGCTCCTCCGCTGGTCCTTCCTAGCCTTTCGTTGAGAACAGTCTCCGCTCTTTAAAACCCTATCGAAGGAATCACGATCTGAGGAGATCGCCTGAAATGCATACGCTACCGTATCCTGTAGATCGAGAGACGGTCCGACCTCTCTCCTCACATTTCCCCCGGCAATCGTGTTGCTAATAAGTCTATAGAGCGATCCACAACGCTCTCCTCTAAAGATTATCTGCGCGCCTCTCCTGACCTCCAAATACCCGCTGCTACTAGTATAAGAATACCCGACAACCTCCAGAGTGCCTAGAGAAAGCAAGCTCTTCCTCAACTCAGGCACATACCGAACGTTGGTGAGGGTCCTAACCACTCCATCGAACATCCTAATCCTGATGCTCCCGACTCCCGATATCTCGCACTCTGACTGGTTCCCCATCCAAACGCGACCACCTCCACAGTGCCTATTACTGGAGAACCATTCAATGTTCGGGCACATGTGGAACAAACATCCTGTATCCATGATCCAGGAATCAGTGGTCCCGACTGCCACGTCACGACTCTGTGAAACGTGGAGAACGTCATCATCGCTCACGCACTCTGATGCCACTGCAGCCTGCTGAGGCTGTTGGAACCCTAGGTTTTGATTTGAGTTCAGTCCTCTCTTTCTGCCTCTTGACCCAAGATTTATCTATGGTCAAAGGTTAGTTGATAGTTAGATTCTCTAGTTGTGTAGAATTGCTTTTCCAGATCGTCTATCGGCTGATCGACGATCGTCTATCAGTTGGTCGACGTTCTGTCTGCGTTGATAGCTCGACTATCTTTTGATAGGTCGACTATCTGTTTGCTTTGATAGTTCGACTATCTGTTGATAGGTCGACTATCTGTGTTGCTTTGATAGTTCGACTATCTGCTTGGATAGCTCAACTATCTGATAGCTCGACTATCTGTTGATAGGTCGACTATCTGTCCACTTTGATAGTTCGACTATCTGTTGATAGGTCGACTATCTGTGTTGCTTTGATAGTTCGACTATCTGTTTGGATAGCTCAACTATCTGATAGCTCGACTATCTGTTGATAGGTCGACTATCTGTCCGCTTTGATAGTTCGACTATCTGTTGATAGGTCGACTATCTGTGTTGCTTTGATAGTTCGACTATCTGCTTGGATAGTTCAACTATCTGATAGTTCGACTATCTGTTGATAGGTCGACTATCTGTTTTGTTTGATAGCTCGACTATCTATTGATAGGTCGACTATCTGGTTTTCTGTGATAGGTCGACTATCTGTTTGATAGGTCGACTATCTGTTTTATTTGGTAGTTCGACTATCTGTCCGGATAGATCGACTATCTGATAGCTCGACTATCTGTTCTGATAGATCGACTATCTGCTGAGGTAGTTCGACTATCTTCTTTGATAGTTCGACTATCTGGATCGTTCGACTATCTGTCCGATAGGTCGACGATCTCCGTGCGTCGGTCGACGATCTCCGAGGGTCGTTCGACGTTTTGCTATATGTTTTAAATAGTTTTGTCGTCTTCTGTGTTGTGATTAATTTCATAATTATTTTGGCACATTTTATAAAAGATTATCTGAATAAATTATGATAACACTTCCATGCAATATCTATTCTATTCTTTATGCATGAGCTAATCTTTTCTGACAAAGTTGTTTGTCTTATAACTGAGATATGTTTTCTGCTTTATCTGTCAGGCTGTCCTTTATAGCAGTTAGACTCAAAAAGTCTTTCTTGGCTGTAAAGAGTCTCTTCTGATGTGACTTTCTCTTATATTATTTCATCAGAGTAATTTGCAGCTTCTTAGAAAGCTTTATCCTTTTATAGGATATCTGCATGTAGTATTTTGTTTTGCTTTATGCTTTTTGCAGCCCAGCTTGCAGAGTTCAGAAGAAGACAAGATTCAAACTCAGTTAAGAGCCGTTGCTGCTGCTATATAAAGACTTCTTTGAAGAAGAAATCAACTAGTTCTCACACATTGAAAAGCTAACTGCAGCATTCAAACAAAAAGCTTACAGTCTCCAACTGCTCTCAGCTTATTCACATCTAACTGAGAAGAAGTTCAAGTTCTTCACTCTTCTTCAACCTGAGTTCTCCTGCTTACAGGAAGATCTTCACTCAGAGCCTTTTGAAGAAGAAGAAGAAGAAGATAGCTGCCTAAAGAAGAAATTTTATTTAATATTATTTATCTTCTTGTAGCTTTTTCCTTCAGTATTTACTGAAGTGTTTCTGCACTGAAGCAAGACTTCACCTAAGCGTTCTTTGAGCCAGGGGGAGCCTTGATTCTTTTAAGCTTTCTAGCTCAGTGCAAGTTATTGTGCTTCTCTAATCTATTGAAAAATAGAGAAGACACCTTAACCTCCTTTCCCCCTCCTGTACAGGGTTATTACTCCCTTCAAAAGTATCCCTTGGTGGCAGGGCACCTGATCAAAAACCTGTGTTGGTTTTTAGACACCTGATCAAAAGTCTAAAGGGTTTCTTGATCTACCTGAAGCAGATCTTGTTGGTGGCAGAGCACCTGATCAAAAACCTGAGTGGATTCCTACCTTGTTGGTAGAAGAGTGGACGTACCCAAGTTATTTGGGGAACCACTATAAATTCCTTGTGTCGTCTGGATTGCTTTATTTAATTACTTGCATTGTGACTGTGATTAGATCTTAACTAGGTTTGCTAGTTGCTGTTTAGGTTTCCAAGCCTTAACTGTAATTACATTTGGCTGCCTTTTTGTGCACAACACTTGTGTTAGGCTCTAAGGTTTAATCTCAAATATCTATAACCTTCATTCCGCATTTAACTCCAAGGGAGTTGAGTAGAAAGTCAACTTTGCTAGTGCAATTTTTGATTACTCTATTCACCCCCCCTCTAGAGTAGTATCTATCCCTTCTCTTTCAATTGGTATCAGAGGGAGGTTGACTGACTGAATAGGCTAACACCTAAGTCACAAGATCCTAATAGATACCAAAGTTTATAGATATTCACTTTCACTATCATGGCCCAGTCCAAAGATTATTCTAGCACCAGACCTCCAGCATGCAACTTAGCTAAGTTCAGCATCTGGAAGGCAAGGATCAAATTATATATGAATTCTATTGATGAAAGTATTTTTGCTTCTATTTTGACAGGACCACCAAGAGCACCTGCTGCTGCTACTGCCTCATCATCAACTGATATGAGTGCAGTGCCTCCTCCAGACTACAATGATGAGTACAAAAAGGCAAAGATAGCAGATTCCAAGGCAATGAACATTCTGGCTCAGACAATGTCTGATGAAGTATTCCAGAAGGTTGCTGACTGCTCCTCAGCAAAAGCTATGTGGGATACACTGAACCAGATTGTAGCTGGTTCAGCTGATGAAAGGAAGGACAGGAGGTCCAACCTTATCTCACAGTATGAGAATTTCAAGAAAACTGATGCTGAATCAGTTGAAGCTATGTACACAAGGCTCAGCTCAATCATCAATGAGCTGAGGACCCTTGACAAGGATATTTTATTGACAGAGGTCAATGATAAGATTCTTATGTGCTTCCCTAGCACATGGGATCTGAGGATCTGGCCTATTAAGGAGGCCAGAAGCACAAATGAAATCTCAACAGAAGCCCTTCTCGGCAAGCTCAAGTCTTTTGAGCAAGTGCTGAAGTCCAGGGAAGCTGAAGCTGAAACAAAGACCCCAACTCCTACAAGAAAAGAGCAAACCCTTGCTCTTAAAGCTGCTGACACTTCTGAAGGCAGCCAGTCCAATGAGAAACTGATGGCATTATTTGCCAAAAGATTTCTCAAGATGGGAAGGAAGGAATTCAGAAAGAAATCTTCAAAGTATGAAGATAAACCAAGGTATGATCGTACTCCTTCTAAAGAAATAATCCGTTATGGTTGCAGGAAGCCTGGACATATTCTTCCAGATTGTCCAGAGGAAAAGAACAAAGATAAAAGAAAAGACAAGGATCAACACAGGAAGCACTCCAAGCCATCCTCCTACAAGAACAAAAAGAATGAGAGAGGCTTTATTGCTGAAACCTGGAGCGATTCTGATGAGGAATCCTCTTCCTCAAGCTCCAGTGAGGATGAAGAAGAAAAGAAGGCAAAGGAAGTTTGCCTGATGGCAATTGATGCCTGCAGCAATCACTCAGCTGCAGAGAATTCAGATTCTGATGAAGAGATGCCAACTGAAGATGAGGTATTGTCTTCTTATGATTTTACATCTGCAGAATTTAGATTAGAATTTAAATCCTTATGTTTAGATTTAATTAGTTCTGAAAAAGAGATTAAAGAACTTAGACATAGGCTAGCTGAATCAGAAATCATATCTATTGAAAACATTAAGTTAAAGGAAGATCTCACTAATTCTAGTGAAGAAATTAAATTTCTTAAGAATGAGTTAGCTAAATCCAAAAGATTAGAAGAGTCTCTGAATGGTAGAAGCCTTAAGTTGCTTGAAATAACCAGCATGTCTAACACTAGGTCAGGCAATAACAAATTAGGCTTAGGAGCATCTTCTAGTGAGCCCCCAATCATTCTTAAAAACCAACTTTCAACTCCAGTGAATTTTATTTCATCTAGTGGAATAAAAAACACTGAGCAAGTCAATCAAGTAAATAGAGCTTTAAATAAAGTTAAAAGAGAGAAAAGAAAACAGAAATTTAAGGAATTACAAAGGGCGTCGAACGCTGCTCGACGATCGCAGGCCCAATGGTCGAACGGAGATCGACGATCTGGGTACCAATCGTCGAACGCCGATCGACGCTTTCAACAAGAATTTCAAAATTCCAACCAGAACGTTAGAAACCCGAATATGAATAGAAACCCTAGGTTCATTGACCCATCATCTGCATGGAGAATCCAACCTAGGAGATCTTACCCATTAGGTTATCACCCTCAGCCTGCTTATTCATTTATTTCCAGTTTTTCTTATGTGAAAAATAAGGGACCCAAGGTTACCTGGGTCCACAATGTTTAAATTGATTTATTTTTCAGGTGAAGACCTATCCTATCACTCAAAATAAGTGGTACTTGGATAGTGGTTGCTCCAAGCACATGACAGGAAATAAAGAACATCTATCAAGGTTCAAGGCAAAGCTTGGCCCAAAGGTAATCTTTGGAGATTCAAGTTGTGGTCAAACTGAAGGCTATGGCAGGATGACAATTGGAGCTGCTACATTCAAGAGAGTTGCTTATGTGACTGGACTGAAGCATAATCTAATTTCAGTAAGTCAGTTATGTGATGCTGGATACCAGGTATCATTCTCTAACTCTCTTTGTAATATTACTTTAAATAATAGTGTTGTATTAGTAGGCATTAGATAAGGTAACATTTATTTAGTAGATTTTAATTCAACTCACTCAGAAATCTGCTTGTTTAATGAAGTAACCAATAACAATACTCTATGGCATAAAAGGCTTAGCCATGTTAACCTCAAGAATATATCTAGGTTATCTAAACACAACCTTGTTAGAGGTTTACCTTCTTGCCCCTACAAGAAGGAGAGCCTATGCAAGGCTTGTCAACTAGGCAAGCAAACCAAGAACTCTTTTAAATCAGTAAATAAAAGTGATTCTCCCAGAATCCTGTATTTATTACATTTGGACCTATTTGGCCCAATAAATGTACAGAGTTTAGGAGGGAAGTATTACACCCTAGTCATTGTAGATGACTTCTCTAGGTTCACTTGGGTGTTCTTTTTGAGAACTAAGGCTGATAACTTCAAAGCCCTTACAGATTTTCTATTATGTGTGCAGACTGAATACTCTACTCATGTGGCCTTGATCAGAAGTGATCATGGTACTGAGTTTGACTCTCTTCTCATGCAAGAATTCTGTGAGAGAGAAGGTATCAAACATAGCTTCTCAGCTCCTAGAACTCCCCAACAAAATGGGGTAGTTGAAAGGAAGAACAGAACACTAATTGAAGCTGCTGGCACATTGTTGGCAGATGCTAATATGCCTCTTTCCTATTGGGCAGAAGCTGTTAGTACAGCCAACTATGTCTTGAATAGAAGTCTGATACACAAGCTTAAGTGTAAAACTCCTTATGAGTTACTTAAAGGAAAGAAACCTAAAATAAATTATTTTAGAGTTTTTGGCTGTGTTGTTTATATTCATAATAACAATAAAGAATATCTTAGAAAATTTGAAGCAAAGGCTTCAATGAGAATTTTTCTTGGATATTCCCAAGTAAGCAAAGCTTATAGAGTTTTTAATAAATCATCTTCTAAAATTGAAGAGTCTGTTCATGTGTCCTTTGATGAATCCCAAATGTTTTACAAGGAGAAGAAAACTTCTCCTTCCTCAAGTTCATTACAGGTACAAGAATCTTCCAAAGATGTCACTCAGGAAATCCTCCATCTTTCAACTCTTCATATCACTGAATCAGACAATGATGAAGACATTGCAGAAGTTGTTGTTGTTCCACCAATAGTAGATCAAATTCCTCCTGAGGAATTAATCCCAATTATTGCTGAAAATCACATCCCACCTGCTGATGTTGTCATACTTAGAGATCATCCTACATCTCAAGTGATAGGAGACATATCAGCTGGTGGTCAAACAAGACATCAGTTAAGACAGGATGTGCTGCATGCTTGTTTCCTCTCACAGATTGAGCCCCTCACCATTAAAGATGCTGAGCTAGATCCCCACTGGATCATTGCTATGCAAGAGGAAATCAATCAGTTTGAGAGATGTAAAGTTTGGACTTTGGTTCCAAGACCTAAAGGCCAACTGATCATAGGCACTAAGTGGGTGTATAGAAACAATTTGGATGCAAATGGAATCATTGTAAGGAATAAAGCTAGGCTTGTAGCTCAGGGCTACAGACAGGAGGAAGGTATAGATTATGACCAAACCTTTGCTCCTGTTGCAAGGCTAGAGGCAATAAGGATCTTCTTAGCCTATGCAGCCTATATGAAGTTTAAGGTTTTTCAGATGGATGTCAAAAGTGCTTTTCTTAATGGTGAGCTAAAGGAAGAGGTTTTTGTTGAACAGCCACCCGATTTTGTTTCTTCAACTCAGCCCTCACATGTATTCAAGTTACAGAAAGCTCTGTATGGACTAAAACAAGCACCAAGAGCCTGGTATGAGACTCTAGCTAGTTTCCTATTAGAGCACAACTTTGTTAGGGGAGTAGTTGATAGAACCCTCTTCGTCAAGCACCACAAGGACACAATCCTGTTAGTTCAAGTGTATGTGGATGACATTATTTTTGGTTCCACTGATCCCAAACTATGCAAAAAGTTCTCCAACTTGATGCATTCTAAGTTTGAGATGAGTAGTATGAGTGAGCTGCCTTACTTTCTTGGTCTCCAAGTAAAGCAAGATGATGATGACATCTTCATCTCCCAATCCAAATATGCCAAGGAATTGGTAAAGAAGTTTGGGATGGCAGATGCTTCAGCAATGCACACACCTATGGCTACTAATGTAGTTATTGATTCTGATGATCAGGGAAAGCCTGTTGATCAAAAGAATTATAGGGCCATTGTTGGTTCCCTATTGTATTTAACTGCAAGTAGGCCAGACATAATGTTTGCTACATGCCGTTGTGCTAGATTCCAGGTCAACCCCAAGGAATCTCATCTGATTCTTCTCAAGAGAATCTTGAGATACCTGAAGGGATATCCAAATCTAGGACTTTGGTACCCAGCTGAGTCAGAATTTGAATTAATTGGATATTCTGATTCTAATTATGCTGGTTGTCGAGTTGACAGGAAAAGTACCTCAGGAACTTGTCAGTTCCTGGGAGAGAGATTGGTCTCTTGGTTCTGTAAGAAG
Source organism: Platanthera zijinensis (assembly GCA_039513925.1). Lineage (NCBI taxonomy): Eukaryota > Viridiplantae > Streptophyta > Magnoliopsida > Asparagales > Orchidaceae > Platanthera > Platanthera zijinensis. The sequence continues at coordinate 39,541,487 of CM077082.1, forward strand.
CAGGCCTCTGTCTCAACTTCCACTGCAGAAGCTGAATATATAGCAGCTGCTAGTTGTTGTTCACAGATCCTGTGGATACAAAATCAACTTTTGGATTATGGGTACTCATACAAGAACACTAAAATCATGTGTGATAGTACAAGTGCTATCTCTATTGCACAAAATCTAGTGCACCACTCTAGAACGAAGCACATTGAGATTAGACACCATTTCCTGAGAGATTGTGTGGAAAAGAACAAGATCAGCCTTGAGTTCATATCCACAGACCTTCAGAGAGGTGATATATTCACCAAGCCCTTAGATGAACAAAAGCATCTGTTTTTTTTACTTCAACTAGGCATGATTAATGGACGAGACTAAGTGTGACGTCTGCCTTGTTGAAACTTGTTCGAAGATAGTCGAACGAAGTTCGACGATAGTCGAACGGATCAAGTCTATCGTCGACCTATGGTTGAAGATAGCTTATCTGCTTGAAGATCGTCGACCGACGTTCGAAGATAGTCGAACAGGTCGAGCCTATCGTCGATCTATGGTTGACGACAGCTTGCTGTTTGTGAAGACAGAAATAGTCGAACGATTGATCGACTACTCTGCTTCAGGACCGATCGTCGAACGACCGTTCGACCATCGTCTCCAGTATCTTTTAAATAGATCGACGATCGTTGTTTTAATATAAAGCCGATGGTCGACCCAGGTTAAGAGATAGTTGCTCTTATCGTCGACGGAGAGCGTCTTTTCGCATTCCGTCTTCCCGCTTGCTCTTTGTCTCGCGTTTTCTTGCGCTCCGTTCTCGCCGTCTCTCCCTCGTCTTCTCCAGCTCTTGCGATGGCGATTGCTCCAGCGCTTCTTGCAGTAGTGAAGTTTGATGCCGTTTTCAGCATAGATTTCGACGCCTTCAGCTGCTGCGAACCAGGAATAGTGGAAATTCTGAATCTGTGCAAAGATCAAGGATTAGAGAAACTCATGTCCTACAGAATAAAGATAAACACTCAAGAGATCAAAGAGTGGGCTTTCTCTTCGTCTTCAACTGACGACTCGATGACTGGAACCATTAGCGGAGAAGAGGTAATATTGACTCCCGCTATTCTGACTGAAATTTTTGGATTGATTAATGGTGAAGAAGAGTGTGAGCAAGATGCTCCTGAGTTCGGAAGGATGTTAACAGAGCTGGGACATGCCGAAGGCATTCCCTCTAAGCTGCTCAAAGTGAATTTCCCGTTTAAGATTAAGTTTCTTGCGGAAATAGTTGGAAAAGTGCTACTGGGAAAGCACTCCGCCCACGATAATATTACAAGGCAGCAATTTGCACTAATGTGTGCAATAGTGAATAAGAAGCAAATCAATTGGGCAGGCGTTCTTTTTGATTTAATCAGGAAAAAGAATGGAAAGAAAGAAGATACCCTAGGAAGGGTAGTTGGAATTTTTCTGAAGGAGAAATTCCCCCATCTGCTAGTGTCTGCCGCCACCTCCATCAACGCAAGCAAGAAGATGGATCCATCGCTGTTCGCCAAATGGAAAAGGACCTTCCTGAAGCCCGCTCCCGCAGGGGTTGCTCCAGTTACTTCTGAGAGCACCAGGATTGTCTCAGTCACTCCCCCCCTTCTAGAAGCTGGCTCAGCAAATCCATCTCTTCCATCTTCTTCATCAGTTTTGCCGTCTACTTCAGTTGAAGTTCCCTCAACTTCAATTGAAGTACGACATTCTGCTTCTCCTCTTGCATCTCCTCCCGCATCTCCTCTCCCGACTCATCTTGCTGAGATTTCTCATCCCAGCTTTGATTTGTTGGTGTCTGAAATTTCTTCTCCAGTTCACTCTCCAATTCCCTCTCCTGATCACATTGATCACCCTGCATTCACTCATACATCTCCAGTTACATCTCCAGCTCATTCTCCAGCTCATCATGTATATACCATCCCTGCTGATCTTCCATCTTCTGAAATTCCTACATCATCATCATCTTTTGAAATTACTCCTACATTTATTTCTAGCATTATGGAGTTAATTACTCCCTCAATCAAAATTATGATTGATGAGGCAATTACTCCCCTTGCTTCCTCTATCTCCTCTCTAACTGCTGCTATTCTAAAACTCTCAAAGTCTGCTGAGCCCTCTTCTTCTAGGGGCCTGGTTTCAGTCTCTACTAAAATCAGGCAGGGGGAGATGCTTGATGAAGACGTCTCTGAGCAGCCCTTGGCCTCTCCTCCAGCAGTTCATCTTGCAGTAGTAGAGAAAGCAATAGAGGATTCAGCTCCTCCTTCTTTATCTGAACAAGAGATTTCTGATGCAGTATTGAAATCTGAATTCATTATTAAAGCTTGTTTAGAAGAAAGTTCTACTCCATTGGTTGCCCTGTACTTAGAAGGAATCATCACATCCTTTCTAGATGAATTATGGGAGTTAGGACATGCTGTGGTCGATTCTGAAGGTATTCCCTTTACTTCCTTTTTAGACTTGTTAACTGATATGCTAGTTTAGGAATATCTGGAAGGCATGATTAGATGTCATTTAGAACAATTTTATTCATAAAATTACAGATAAATTGGAAGAAATTCTAGAAGTTCAAGAACTTGTTATCCAAACTGCTCTAGAAGTTCAACCAGAATCAAGTGTTCAAATTTCTGAAGTTGCTCAGCCAGAAGTGCAAGCAGAACTGGTCACTATGACAGTTTTTGAGATTCAAGAATCAGCTGCAGTTGCCCAGATTGAAAAATCTACTGTATGGGATGATTCCTCAGGCTTGGATTTAGATGCTCTCCTGGCACAGGATGCCATGGAAGAAGAACGAGAAAGAGCTGCTCGAAAGGAAAAAGAAAGAGCTATGAAAGATGCAATTGACCCATATGATATGCCTATCTCTTCTAATTCTGAAGATGAAATCGATTCTGATGAGTCTGCTGAGACTAAAAGAAAAAGGATTGCTAAAAAGAAAAGAAAAGCTGTTGCTCCTCCTCCTGCTAATCCAGATAATGATACACCTTATTATATATTTAAAGGAATTGATCCAAAGTCAAAAGACTTCCAGCATTGGATGTTATTCTCTAAGAACCAGCAAAAGCAAAGGAAAAAGTCAAAGAGGTATGACTCTCCTATTCCTAGATGGAATCCTAGAGGTCCTCCTCCTCCACCTCCCGGTGCAGGAGCCTCAGGAAACTTATCCTCTAAACCTGTTGCTCAATCCGAAAGATCAAATCCATCTCAGTCTGCTCAAAGGAGAAGTTCGCAAGGATTCCAAGGTAAAAGTCAAACTGGCTATCAAAGACCTGATACTGTTAAAGAACAAGTTAAAGAGGTAGTATATCAAAGACCAACCTTTTCTCCTCCTCAGTCCAAAGAACTTAAAAGCTCTACCTCTCCTAAGCCAGTTCACTCTGTGAAGGATGCTCCAAAAGGTAAGCAATTTATTTTTTAACTGAAAATTCTAGCAAGAACTTTGCTAAGTCTGCTCCTTCTTATTATCTAGTTAATCAGGATAAAGAACCTGCTGACACATCTTCTGAGAATGTTTATGAAAGCCCAGAGCTTGATCCTAACTTTAGGATGACTCGTTTTCTTGAACTAGTTGGAGCAGCGCAAATTAAGAAAGCAAAAGCAGAAGGAAAGGACACTGCAGGATTAACCACAATGTCTAAATTCAGAAAGAAGGAGCTCGATAAGTTCCAGGTTAGACCTGAGATATTTGATCCTTCAAAGTATATGGAAAAACATCCTGAGGCAGTGGTCCCAAGAACAACAGAATTGAAAATTATTGGAGAACAAGACTTAAAGTTATCGAAAAAAGAAGCTCTAGATCCCACCAGAAAAATTACTTTTGTTTCTAGCTCTTCTGATTCTAAGCATAACTCTGAAGCACCTTAATTTTTCATTGATTGACAGTTAATTTCTTATCTGATTGATTGATGATATCTGCTTAGTTGTTTCTCTTTATGCATTTTTATTTACTTTCAGTAATTAGTTTTGTTTATTTTAATTGTTGAGAGATTTAACTCAAATAGGGGGAGATTGTTGGAATCCTAGGTTTTGATTTGAGTTCAGTCCTCTCTTTCTGTCTCTTGACCCAAGATTTATCTATGGTCAAAGGTTAGTTGATAGGTTAGATTCTCTAGTTGTGTAGAATTGCTTTTCCAGATGAATTTTTGGTTAAGTAGTTTTTCGTTCGACTATGGTCGAACACCGCTCGACTATCGTCTATCGGCTGATCGACGATCGTCTACCAGTTGGTCGACGTTCTGTCTGCGTTGATAGCTCGACTATCTGTTGATAGGTCGACTATCTGTTTGCTTTGATAGTTCGACTATCTGTTGATAGGTCGACTATCTGTGTTGCTTTGATAGTTCGACTATCTGCTTGGATAGCTCAACTATCTGATAGCTCGACTATCTGTTGATAGGTCGACTATCTGTCCGCTTTGATAGTTCGACTATCTGTTGATAGGTCGACTATCTGTGTTGCTTTGATAGTTCGACTATCTGCTTGGATAGCTCAACTATCTGATAGCTCGACTATCTGTTGATAGGTCGACTATTTGTCCGCTTTGATAGTTCGACTATCTGTTGATAGGTCGACTATCTGTGTTGCTTTGATAGTTCGACTATCTGCTTGGATAGTTCAACTATCTGATAGTTCGACTATCTGTTGATAGGTCGACTATCTGTTTTGTTTGATAGCTCGACTATCTGTTGATAGGTCGACTATCTGGTTTTCTGTGATAGGTCGACTATCTGTTTTGTTTGGTAGTTCGACTATCTGTCCGGATAGATCGACTATCTGATAGCTCGACTATCTGTTCTGATAGATCGACTATCTGCTGAGGTAGTTCGACTATCTTCTTTGATAGTTCGACTATCTGGATCGTTCGACTATCTGTCCGATAGGTCGACGATCTCCGTGCGTCGGTCGACGATCTCCGAGGGTCGTTCGACGTTTTGCTATATGTTTTAAATAGTTTTGTCGTCTTCTGTGATGTGATTAATTTCATAATTATTTTGGCACATTTTATAAAAGATTATCTGAATAAATTATGATAACACTTCCATGCAATATCTATTCTATTCTTTATGCATGAGCTAATCTTTTCTGACAAAGTTGTTTGTCTTATAACTGAGATATGTTTTCTGCTTTATCTGCCAGGCTGTCCTTTATAGCCGTTAGACTCAAAAAGTCTTTCTTGGCTGTAAAGAGTCTCTTCTGATGTGACTTTCTCTTATATTATTTCATCAGAGTAATTTGCAGCTTCTTAGAAAGCTTTATCCTTTTATTGGATATCTGTCTGCAGTATTTTGTTTTGCTTTATGCTTTTTGCAGCCCAGCTTGCAGAGTTCAGAAGAAGACAAGATTCAAACTCAGTTAAGAGCCGTTGCTGCTGCTGCTATATAAAGACTTCTTTGAAGAAGAAATCAACTAGTTCTCACACATTGAAAAGCTAACTGCAGCATTCAAACAAAAAGCTTACAGTCTCCAACTACTCTCAGCTCATTCACATCTAACTGAGAAGAAGTTCAAGTTCTTCACTCTTCTTTAACCTGAGTTCTCCTGCTTACAGGAAGATCTTTACTCAGAGCCTTTTGAAGAAGAAGAAGAAGATAGCTGCCTAAAGAAGAAATTTTATTTAATATTATTTATCTTCTTGTAGCTTTTTCCTTTAGTATTTATTGAAGTGTTTCTGCACTGAAGCAAGACTTCACCTGGACGTTCTTTGAGCCAGGGGGAGCCTTGATTCTTTTAGAGCTTTCTAGCTCAGTGCAAGTTATTATGCTTCTCTAATCTATTGTAAAATAAAGAAGACACCTTAACCTCCTTTCCCCCTCCTGTACAGGGTTATTACTCCCTTCAAAAGTATCCCTTGGTGGCAGGGCACCTGATCAAAAACCTGTGTTGGTTTTTAGGCACCTGATCAAAAGTCTAAAGGGTTTCTTGATCTACCTAAAGCAGATCTTGTTGGTGGCAGGGCACCTGATCAAAAACCTGAGTGGATTCCTACCTTGTTGGTAGAAGAGTGGACGTACCCAAGTTGTTTGGGGAACCACTATAAATTCCTTGTGTCGTCTGGATTGCTTTATTTAATTACTTGCATTGTAGCTGTGATTAGATCTTAACTAGGTTTGCTAGTTGCTGTTTAGGTTTCCAAGCCTTAACTGTAATTACAGTTGGCTGCCTTTTTGTGCACAACACTTGTGTTAGGCTCTAAGGTTTAATCTCAAATATCTATAACCTTCATTCCGCATTTAACTCCAAGGGAGTTGAGTAGAAAGTCAACTTTGCTAGTGCAATTTTTGATTACTCTATTCACCCCCCCCTCTAGAGTAGTATCTATCCCTTCTTTTTCAGAGGCACAGACTCTTTGCCCTTGAGTTTCCTCACTGGGCAGTTGGCCTTCCAATGCCCCTCCTCCTTGCAGTAATGACACCTACCCCTGGACCTAAGTCGATCATCCTCCTTGCCTCCCCCTCTCGATCTACCTCGGGATGGGTCTCTGCTCTTCACGAGCAGACCCTCGCTCGCACTCGATTCGGAACTGCTCCTCTTCTCATTAGAGAGAAGCATCGTCACCACTTCCTCCATCTTAAGCGTATCCTTCCCATACAATATGGTGGTGACTAAATGATCGAACGACCTCGGGAGTGAGGACAAGAGGAGAAGAGCCTGGTCTTCCTCCTCGACCTTCACATCAATGCCGCGCAACTGGGATACCAACTTGTTGAACACATTTAAATGATCCAACAGTTGCGCGCCATCGGACATCCTCAAGCTGTACAACTGCTTCTTCACGTACAGCTTGTTCGTGAGCGACCTGGGCATGTAGAGCTCCTCGAGCTTCCTCCACAAGTCCACCGTAGTTTCCGCCTCGATAACGTTGCACATGACCTCGTCTGCCAAGCACAGCTGTATGGTGCTGATAGCCTTGAGGTCCAGCTCATCCCACTCGTCGTCGTCTTTCACCTTAGCCTTCTCCTTTCTAAGGAGTGCCTTGTGAAGACCCTGTTGAACGAGTACGGCCTTTATGCGCTTTTGCCAAAGACCGAAATCGATCCGCCCATTGTATTTTGGAATCTCGAATTTGGCCGCCATTGAATTTGCTCACTGGTCCGAAGGTCGAACCTCCCTCTGATACCAATTGTTGTGCAATTGGCACCGGCCCGCGAGTACGGAACTCGTCGCAGACAATAGCAACGGAAGCGAAATTTTGAGCAAATAATGGCGTGCACCAATAATTCCTTGGAAGGATACAAGTACGAGATTCCAAAACACAAATCAACACAGACGACAAGAGATATACGTGGTTCGGAGTTAAGCTCCTATGTCCACGGGGAGAGCGCGACGGATCCACTAAACAAAATAGAGGTTCGATTACAACACAGAGCACTCAACGATCCTTTCGGATCGACACTAACCTAGAATAGGAAAGCAAGAACAAAAAAGAAAGGAGGGAAGAAAACTCCCCTAGCACGCTACCGCCGTCCGGCCAAGAAAGTCGCTGCCCTCTACAAGATGAAGGAACCGCAGCCCTATGCTCTCTTTCACCGCCGGAGTCGCCGCCGCCGCTGGATCGTCGGAGCCGCCAAAGGAAGAAAACTCGCACCCGCCGCTGCCGTGGATCTCCCCTCTCCTACGCCGGAGATGGAGCCGATGCCGCTGCCGTGCACTAGATCGGAACTCCGATCAATCTTCCGCCGCCTCCGTCGACCACCGCTCGCCTGCAGGATCTACCTCCGCTTGCCGCCACTCGATCCCGTCCGAAGTCGTCGGAGGACCTGGAGAAGAACCTAAGATGGCGCCGCCCCGTCTTCCTCCTTGCCACCGGAGAAGAAGAGCCAAGATGGCGCCATTCCCGATCTGCCGCCGCTGGAGAAGAAGAACCAAGGTCGTTGTCGCCGGAGAAGAAGCACCCGCCCAAGATCGGGCCTCGTCGAAGAAGATCCACCCGCCAAAGCCGCTGGATCGTCGCTTTTGCCGGAGAAGGAACCCAAGATCCTGATCCTCCTGATGCCGCCGCTCCTCTTCCTCCTTGCCGCCGCCGGATCTCCAAGATCACCGGAGAAGATAGCCCAAGATGGCGCCGCCCCATCTTCCTCCTTGCCACCGGAGAAGACGAGCCAAGATGGCGTCGTTCCCGATCTGCCGCCGCTCGATGCTGAAGGAGAAGAAAAAAACCTAGATCGGGTCTTTCCGATCTTGCCGGAGCCGGAGAGGAGATCCTAGATCGGGCTTGTCGCTGCCCCGTCTTCCTCCTTGCCGCCGGAGAAGGCGAGCCAGAAACCCGATCTCCCTATGCTGAAGTCGCCAGAGAAAACCGCCCGCTGGATCGATCGCTGCTCTTCTCCCTTATGCCGCCGCTCCTGCTCCTTTCTCGGTTAGGTTTAGGAAATAAAAATCGGGGCTACTGTCTTCTCTCTGTGCAAGTCTATATATATATAACTAAGAAAAGGAAAAACAGGACCGGACCGGTCCAGCTGGACCGGTCCGGTTGGAGTATCACCAAAATAACAGTTTGATTCATGCGATCGTAACCTCTTGACCGGTGAAAATAAGTCCCCCCCCCCAAACGGAGCCTAAGGCTTCATTTGGTAATGCGGTTTTTTGTCCGGTTCGTTTTGTCAAAATGCGAAGAGGGGCATGACTCCATTTGTTTTTCCTCCAACAGTTTGAATCGCCGAGCGTTTCTCCATGCTCAAAAAATTGTGGGAGGAAACCTGGCCCCGCGCCTCCAGTTAAGCGTGTTTAGGGAAAAAGAAATCCAGTTTCTTTAATGAGGTGGCAGAACTGTGAGCATGCAGCCCCCTTCGCCGCCAGTGTCAGGCCAGCGAGCCACCATGCCACCACCTCCGGGCGGTTCGCCGGAGGCAGACGCACCTGCCGACGGTGGTACGGCGGCCTGGCGTCGCCGCCGGCCGTCGGGAGTAGATTTACAGAGAGCTCAGATCTCGGATTCGCCGGAGCCCAATTCTCAGACGACGTTGGCGCCTGAAATCCTCCCTTTGATTGTTCTTCGTGCCTTCTCAGGCGAAGCTCTCCTGTGCACAGCCAGAAGGTTAATTATTAATGCAATTTATGACTTTTAATAAAAATTTATTTTATTAAAATATAATATATATATATAATTATTAATCCTGTAATAATGTATATATAAAATTGCAAACGCTATTTTGTCAAATGGTTTTTTGTTCTGAATTGCTCCGGAAGCACAAATTTTTCAAACAGATCTCCATTTCCAATAACAAATTTCTAACAGCTCAATTTACAAAACTGCATTTACAACAGCTTCTTTTACAACCGCAATCACTCTACCAAATAAAACATAAGTTTTTTGCAAATTTAATTGCAGAGATATTATCAACATAAATGGTAACTGGTCCTTCTAGCGGATGATACAGTTCCTCTAGAATAGTGGCGGATCCAGGAATTTTGGCTAGGAGGGGCCCAATTATCAAGCGAAGCAATTTTTTTAAAAATACAATATTAAACATAATAAAAATATAATATATATCTTCAATAAGCAAAAAAGATACAAACAATCGCGTACATGTTACTTCAATTTGCACGACGATTTTTCACCTCATAGAATTCATCTATGATACAATCTTTGTCAATTTTCTCTGCTATTTCTCGCTCAATGTATAAAGTCATGCAATTTGCAAGAAATTCATCATCTATCTTATTGTGAAGTCTCGTTTTAACAAGTTTCATAGTAGAAAATGACCTTTCTGTGGTTGTTGTTGATACTGGAAGAGTTAAAATGAGTCGAATCAATCTGTCAACAAGATAATATGTCTTCATTTTTTTCGTTTCCACCAATTTCTGATAAAACTTGGAAATTGTAGACAAATTCTTGAAATCTTTGTGAGAAGAAATATCAAGCTGATAATGTTACAACTGAGCATTCAACACATAAATTTCATTCTCCCTGAAATCTTTAGAATAAAAATTCTTTGCGATGGCACATATATCATAAATATTAAATGATTTGTAATCATCACTTGAATCTAAAGTCATACTTAGACGAAATAATTTCATAAAATTTTCACTGAATCTTTGATTGAGCTCCTGCAACACACAATCTATTGTGGAATTGAAAATGTCCATTCGAAAATGATGTTCCACTGTTATGATATCACGTAGACTTCGGAACCGACGATCAGTAAATCGAGCCTTCATGTCTGAAACTTCTACTTCATTGGTCTCACAAAATATGGTCACAATCTTAAAGATCTTTTCCCAGCCAGATTCTCGTAATTTCTGAATGAGTGTTTTTGTTGTTGAAACTAAATTTATAGCATTTAATATATCTTGAGATTGATGTTGTAGTGTTTTGCATAATACATCACTGATTTCCAAAACTTCTTTCATCAAATGCAAGGTAAATACAAATTCAAATACTCCAAGTTTTCTAAACGCTGCTTCAGCATCTCCTCGTTGAGCAGATGTCCCTCCATTTTCGCTAATATCAAGCAACACTGAGCACGTAGCATTGTACATATTTATAACGCTACAAATAGAGTTCAGATGTGACGACCATCTAGTATCACCATGTCGTTGTAGTGAACCAATTTGATTGGCTCCCGTTCCTGTCTCAATTTCACCTAAAGCAATCATGTGATCGAAATACTCTTTTTGTGCAGCTCGTAATTGATCATTGTGTTTGGAGGAAGCACCAACAGTATTAACAATATAAATCAATTCATTGAAAAAATTATGCACAGACTTCACTTCTCTTGATGTTGCAACAAGAACAAATTGAAGTTTATGGACAAAAAAGTGAACATAATAAGCTTGTGAATTTTCATTAAGGAATAAAGTTTTTAGACATTTCCATTCACCTCACATGTTACTTGCACCATCGTATCCTTGACCCCGCATATCCTGAATACTCAAATTATGACGAGAGAGAACTGCAGAAATTTCATTATTAAGAGTTAGTGCACTAGTATCTATAACATGAACGAGATCTAAGAACCTTTCCTTCACAAAGCCACAAACATCCACAAATCGAATCACGATAGCCATTTGCTCTCTTTTTGATTCATCTCTGGATTCATCAACTATTATGCAATATTTAGAATCACCAATTTCTCTACGAATAATATCTTGCACCATTCTTGACATAACAGAAAGAAGATTCTTCTGAATAATAGGTGATATGTACATAACATTTCCTGGGGCATTTTCTAATACAACATCTTCAACATCTTTATTATATGTTCTGAGTAATTTAATAACTTGGACAAAATTACCACGATTAATTGATTCTGCGCTTTCATCATGGCCTTGAAAAGCAATACCTTGAAATGCACAAAATCGTAAAGCATCTATTGAAGTTCCGACCCGCAACCGGTTCATTGCGATTTGCTGAGAAGACTGTCTTTCCATCACTGTTTCTATATGTTGATATTGAGACATTAGATCTGCACAACTTTTGACTGTAATGTTGTGTGAAGAACAGTGATCCTTCCCAACATGAGTCAAAAAAGCACAATTCTTCCCATTAACTTTCTTCCAGTTCCGAAATCCTTCAGTTGTGAATGAGTTCGTTCCAAATCGGCCAGGGATTTGTTTATTGAAGAAAAAGCATGACAAATAATATGCAGCATCTTTTGCAGGAGAATACTCCAACCATGGGAATCTCTCAAACCAGGAACTTTGAAATCTTCGATTATGTTCACCCGATGATGGATAGTCTTGAAGTATGTGTCGATAAGGCCCAGCTTTAACATATGCTCGCCGCATTTCATCTTATTGATTTATAGGATATTGCCAAATTTGAGGACGTAGTCAAGGATCACGCTCAAAAGCCAGTGAATGATTCTCAACTAGGGAAGAATCAACAATAACTAAAGGGGATTGAACATTAACTGGTTCGGATGACGAAGGTGTACCAGATTCAGTTGATGATTTTTTGTTGAAAAACGAGTTGATTGTTTTCAATTTCTTCATGATAACCTATGTATTCACAATTGGCAACAAAAATTAAATGTGATTTCTAACAAGTGTAAACCAAAGAAGCAAATCATAACTTCTCTAACCATGAAACCAAGTGATCACCAAAGAAGAGAAAACACAAAAAAAAATTTCAAGATTATACTTCCTACTGATTCCAGTTTCACCAAAATCATAAATAAAAAAAAGATCTATGTTTCTACTCTTCTACAGAACCAGAAAAATCTCAAACAATCACAACATTGATCTATGTTTATTTAACTGAAAATTACAGTAAAGGGAGCTGGAAGGAGGCTACTGAACTACTGGATTTGGCCCTGGATAAAGGAATATTGCTGGATTCTTCTTGTTGTTGCTGAAATTTTTGATTTTATGAGGAAGAAAAATGTGTTTAGTAGTTTCAGTTTTGTGATTATGATTCACACACTTTTACATGAGAAGGAGTTGAGGAAAGCCATGACTCTCCAATCTCCATGATGAGATGCTGAAACTGGGTCTTAAGCCAGATACTGTTACTTACAAGCGGATGATATCAGGCTTTCAATAAGCTGATTTTTTTCCTTTTTTATAGACGCTAAACTTTGTTTACCACAATGTATGGGTGAGTGAAGCCTAGATTTATTTTTGAGGAATATCATCTTGAAAGGCCTTCCATTGTGATTATGTGAACATACAGTTTTCTTTATGTATTTTTAGATACAATTTCTAGCAATTTTGTGAAATAGACTCTATGTATAGATGTATTTAAATGAGATCTGGTCAGAAAATGAGGGGTAAATGAGATCTGAAAAAAATAGGATTAAGGAGAGAAGAGGAGATCTCAAGAGGAGAAATTATTTACCTTAGAAGAAGTCAAATCGAGCTGTTGAGGGCTTGAAGCTGGGAGTTGGGAAGCAGATCGACGGATCGACCGTCGTCCGTCGGGAGTCGGGACTGGGGCCGTCGGGCGTCACCACTCGCCTAGTCGCCTGCGTCCTGCGTGATGCGTGACAGCGTGAAGAAGATGAAGATCGACGGGCGACGGCTGGCAAACGGCAGTGGCGCTGTGGGCTGTGGCGGCGACTTGGCGTCTGCGAGGCAGGCGAGCTCGGGTCCTCGGGAGAAACCCTAGGCGACGACGTGAGTCGCGTGAGTTCCAACTTCCAAGATATAACTTTTTAAAAAAAAACTAACTTTTTTTTATAAAAGTATTTAACTTTTTTTTTAATTTCTTGGGGGGGGGGGGCACGCCCCCCCCCTAAAACCGTCCCTGCTCTAGAAGGTTTTTCAACCATATTACCTGATAGGTACAAGCCGCCGCCACAATGTACTTATGTACTCTGCTTCACATGTAGATCAACAAGGTAATAATTGTCTGCTTCTTCGAGCTCTGTAAAAAAATTGCAGACACGATATGAAAAGAGTATTTGAAAGTGCTCTTTCGATCGTTTATGTTACCACCATAGTCGCTATTAGTATAGCCGAAAAACTTCATTTCTTCAAATGAAACATAACACAAACCATGATCACTCGTGCCTTTCACATACCTTAAAATGATAACACGGACTTCCTATAAAGTTTTTGAAGAGAGTGGGATCAACAACTTCAACCTCCGACTAGCTCCATGACACCTGGATCTACTAGAGTAGAGATTGACTTACAACCTTGCATTCTAAACTTCCTCAGCATTTCCTCTACGTTTTTTGGGAGATAATGATTCCTTCTTCACTCTATTGTACTTTTGTGCCCAGAAAGTATGATATATAACCGATATAAGTCATATCAAACTATTTCATCATTATTCTTCTGAGCTTGTCGAACATCCGAGGATTGTTCCCAATAAGGATCATGTCATCTACATACAAGAAGATGGTCATGATATCACAAATTGCCTCTTTTTCCTATACAGTGAGTACTCAAATGGGCCTTTGATACAGTCATTTACTTAGAAATAGCTATCGACCCTTGTGTTCCAAGCTCTAGGCGCTTGATTTAGACCATATAGAGCTTTCTCCAATATGTAAACCTTCTCCTCTTGTCATGCCGGCACATACTCATAAGGCTGTTGGATATACACTTCCTCTTCAAGATGTCCATTCAATAAAGTAGATTTAACATCCATCTGATAGATTTTCTACTAATGTTGCGCATCTAGAGCAACAATGAGTCTGATGGTATCTATCCTCACCACTAGTGTGAACATTTCTTCATTGTCCACTTCTTGGACTTGCTTATTGCCTTTTGCCACAAGCCTTGCTTTGTTCTTCTCCGCTTCTTCATCCTTATTTGTCTAGATGCGATAGACATGTGATAAACCAATGGGTTTGTGTCCCATGGGGAGTGATACCAACTCTCATGTATCATTCTTCTTGATGGATGCAATTTCTTCATCCATTGCTTTTCTCCACTTCTCTTCTTTTATGCCTCTTCAAAAGAATATGGGTTACATCATGCCATCACACAAAACAAAGAAAAATAGCTTGTACTGGATCCGTCTTCTCATAGACTTCTTCCAACCATCACATCCTAAGTTAAGGTCTCTTTGAACGTCTCTTGTTGGTGCTAACTCCACTAGAGTATAAGGTACAGTTTCCCCTGAATCTTTACTTGATGGAGATGGTGGTTCATCTCCACCATTCTCAGCTTCAGCTTCGTGACCACCGACATCATCCTCATCAAAGATCATCTCTTTAACATTCCTTTCTTCATCATCCCTGCTCCAGCTATTATCTTCTTCAAATAGGACATCTCTTGAGATGTTCACATTCTTCATCACTGGATTATATAACTTGTAAACTTTGCTCATCGGATAGTAGCCAATAATATATATACTTCTCACTTTTGTCGTCCAACTTATTCCCTATCTTGTCCTGTATGTGAGCATATGCTACACACCCAAATACCTTCAAGTGTTGCACACTTAGCTTCAATCCACGTCGTGCCTCATATGGAGTCTTGAATTTGACGCTCTTTGTAAGACGCCGATTCATCAAGTACATGACACATTGTACTGCTTAAGCCCAAAACTTCTTTGGTAACTTCTTACCCTTTTTTGCTCCTCACCATGTTTAGAATTGTCTGATCTCTCTGAAACATCATTCTGCTGAGGCGAGTATACTGTCGTCAACTAATGAGCAATCACATGTTCTCTGTAGAATAGATCAAATAGCTTTGAGGTGTACTCCCCACCTTGATCAGTTTTGATCACCTTCAGAAAAGCTCGGTCTGCTTCTCCGTCAACGTTTTAAATTCCTTGAACTTGTCAATGACCTCAAACTTCTCCTTTAAGAAGTATACCCAACATTTCCGACTGAAGTCGCCAGTGAAAGTGATGTAGTACCAGCTTCTGCCAACCGATGAAATGTCAACTGGACCAGCAATGTCTGAATGCACCAAATCAAGTTGTCTTCTTGCACGTCGAGACTAATATGGGGTGGGAACCTACAGGCCAAGCTGTCAGGGAGAAGAAATAGACAAAGCTGCGGGAAAACAGAGAGAGGTGTTCGTGGCCGACAATGAGGTTGTCCTACAGCCGACGATGAGAGGCACGAATAACTTATCTATCACAAGGTACGACTCTGTCCTTCCATCGGCCGACGGGGGATAAGAAAAAGTAATTACTGTGGGAAAACTAGAGAGAAGTAGTGGAGGTCGGCGAAGAGACTTCTCCAGTGGCCGATGGCAAGAGGCGAGTGGGCCTTGCAAGAAGGAAAGCCATTGGGAGGAGAACTGTCTTGAGTGTTCCATCTGATTTGTGTGGGCATAAAAGAGGAGGTATTAGAATGATTAGAATTTTTTAGTTTATTTTATGTTTTATTAGTGTGCTACTAGCAAATATTATTATTTTTAACATTATTTTTTTAAAAAAAAATATACTTGATAAGGCCATTCTAGAATTTATAGAAAATGGAATGTTAATAGTCCACCACTCATGATCCCCACTAAGTTAGTGCGATTATGGGGTAACTACCGCCCGCGCGATCGGTGCGCCTGACCCCCCGCATGGCCTGCACACGAATCCCGCTACTCGCACTCTCCATGCAACCATCGTAATCGGACGTCGGCACCACCGTTGCCGGCCCCCAAACGGTTTGTGCCCGGCCGGCCCTGCCCTCCCGTGGTCCCCACTTGCGGTCATGGAGCCTCACCCCGTGCCCGCCCTCCGCGTCCGCGGGGCTGCTCCCAGGAGGGGCGACCGCGCCCGCGGCTTCCCTCCTGCGGTCGCCGCCCACGGCTGCAGAGCCGCTCCCGCTAAGGATGGTCTCACCCCGCGGTCGCCTCCCACGGCCACGGGACTGCTCCCACAAGGGCGACCGCGCCCCGAGGCCGCCCTCCCACGGCCACGGGACCGCACCCAAGTGGGGTGGCCGCACCTTGGGTGCGGTCCCGAGGCCACCCTCTCGTGGCCGTGGGGGCAAGGCCGCAAGGGGCGGCCGCATCCCGCGGTCCCCCCCCCCCACCCCAGGGCGGCCGCATCCCGCGGTCCCCCCCCCCACCCCAGGGCGGCCGCATCCCGCGGTCCCCCCCCCACCCCAGGGCGGCCGCATCCCGCGATCCCCCCACCCCCACCCCACACGCCCCGCAGCCGCCTCCCTTAGTCACAGTCTCGCTCGTCACGACCGTCCAATCCGTCGGTCGTGACTCCTTTGTCGGTAGCTGATCATTGCCAAGTTGGTTGCCCGCTCATGGTGAGCCTTCACCACCGTTCGATCGTCTCAACACGATCACCGCCATTCATTAAAATAATAATCATTGTCGTAACTACCCACTAACCCTCATGGTTAGCGGGGAATATTATTTATTGGTCTGCATGTAGCCGAAATCATGGAAACAATATACGTCTGAAACTATACTGAATGCGGTCTTCAATTAGTGATTTTGGGTGGTTACGATGTGCAATTAGCATTGTAACCACCTCCTGAAGCCTATAAAAAGGCACCACGACCCCCCCCCCCCCCCCCTCGTATTTCTAACATTCTCTCCTCCCAGCTTTTTTATTCCTCAGGTCGGAGCTCTGCCAAAATCCTCCTACGAGCCTCATCCACCAGTCGGGCCACCCGAGAATTTGACTAAGTCCACAACGCTCCTGAGAAGAAGGTGTTCTGCTCGTCATTCCGTGATGCCTCCTACGCGTGCGACGCTCCTCCAGTAACCACCGACGCTTCTCCGCGCATTCCTCCACGAAGTTCGTCAACCAAGCGGCATCCGAGAACGCTCATCCCCATCATAAAATAGAAAGGAACAAGATTTGTGTGAGGTGGTCTGTCGCCCACCAAGCGTAATACCGTCTCTCATCTTATGCTGCAACGAGGAGTGACATGTTGCCCTCGTTTCTCAAGACACTTTGTAAACTGCCTCCAATAGTGAAGTTTTAGATCGGCACCATACTGATCGCATGATTTTTTTTACCCAGTTAATGGATTTTTCCACGTTAAAATTGACTTGTGTACTTCTGCTTATTCTATGACTATGTGAGCGCTCGACCGCTTCATGGGCTAAGACGACCTAGTTTAATCCGATCTATCGGCATGATTGAGTTGGCTGCAACAATACTTTTACATATAAATTTAGATATATATTATGTCCCAATTTCTTGGCTGCCTTGTTATAATTGAGTTATATAAATATATTTCAATTGAAATTTTCTATAGTTTGGTATCAGCTTATGAATATATATGTATAAATTTAGGGTTGTTAGATGTTCCCATCCATGATGTATCACAATTCACACACCAATTTTACATAAATGACATCTAGCATTCTCCGCTAATAAATAAATATAAATTATTTTCACTTGCTTAATTTTATATTTAGGTTGCTTTTATAATATTTAAATATTTTTAGCACAATATATATATTGTTTTGTCAAGCTAAATTTTAGGCGGTAGCGGGAGCAATCGGCGTCTGAAAAGGGAGCTCTGGGATCGAAAGGGAGAGGTGAGAATCAAAACGGAGCGGCGGGCCGTGGGGGGTCTTTTTCTCCTTGTTAAACGGAGCAGATGGAGACGCCACCCCATTTGATTAGCCGATATCCGATAGCATTTGCGAGAAACGTTGGCTTAAAACGCTTAAACAAATAAAGTCTTAGCTGGAAGCCTCCGATTAAAGATTTTTTTACATATTTTATAACTTAACTTGCTATGAAGAGCTGTAAATAAAATTTTAAAAGAAAAACCAAGTTAATTACACAAAATTTATACTATATAAGTATATATTAGAATTATAAGAAGTTGAATAACCAATATTATTTATTTATTTAAACTACGTTAAAAAGAACAACCTTACAACCCTCTTTCGTTAAACAATCACTTTCTGACTTTATCATTTCTTATTTAAAAATTCAAATTTTTAAAATTTATGCATTCTCTTTTATTATAAAAAATGTGCTTTCATATAGACAAAGACATATATCTACAATAAAATTGTGTTCTTACTGTCCCTCGCAAACCCCATGCACACCGCAAATATGAGCGACGAGCGGAGTTTAACATGCAGAGGTTTGCGAGCAGTGGCGTCAGTGGCGGACGTAGAAACTTTTTCAATGCATGAACTGATTTAAAAATTGTTTGATTCATACTATTAAACCACGCAAAATACTATTTTTTTGAACAATATAAATAGGGTATTAGCCACGGCTTAAACCGTGACTAATACTATAATTTTTTATAATATAGTATTAGTCACAGTTTAAATCGTAACTAATACAGTTTATTTTTTTAAAAATAGGATATTAGACATGATTTATAGTTTAAGTTGTGACTAATATAGGTAATTTTTTTTAAAAAAATAGGGTATTAGGCTATTAACCACGGTTTAAATCGTGATTTATACTTTTAATTTTTTTAAAATAGAGTATTCGTCATGATTTAAACCGTGACAATACTATTATTTTTTTTAAAAAAAATGAGTGTGGGCGACCGCCCACACTCGCCCCAAGGTGGGTCCGTGGCGCATTGTCGCGCTGGGACAATGTCGTAGTCAGAATAATGTCGCGCGTGGTACGGGAGCCCCATGAGCACCATCACAGTTGAGGTAATGTCACGATTGACCGTAGGGACAGAGCCCGTACCTATCACTCATATTTTTTAAGAGAAAACATGAAAGAGTGGTATGAATGGGGGGGCACATATATGCATGCAGGTAAGAATCGTCCTTAATCTAATTAAGGCTCCATTTGGTTCGGTGGTGGAGATCCGGCGGGTCGAAATGGAGTGTTCGAACCGGAGGGGGGAGGTGGCTGTTCCAAACGGAGTTTTTTATGGCGTTTATTAAGGCTGACGGGTGGAAACGGAGCAAACGCTGCCGGAGATTCATTTGTTTACCCTCCTTCCGGCAGCATTTGCTCAAAACGGAGCAGCGAAACACCCAAACAAATAAAGCCTAATATAATATAATTTGCGGCCGGTGTTACACTGGTACCATAGTACGTTCAGTAGTCTGATTGTAAATTTTTAATCTCCCCTTAAATTTTTATATTTATTTATTTTTTTAATATTTTGTTTGAGTGTTAAATTATAATAGTAATACAGGCCTTCTATAGCTGGCCAGCTAGCTATAGTTAGCTTTATTTTTTCCACCTTATTTTATCATTTAGTTATAGTTAGTTACTCTATTTATTTTTTTTTTGCAAATTCACGTATCTTTAGTTAGTTTCTTTAAAATATTTTTGCAAATCCACTTTGTTATAGTCAACTAAATTTTTTTTTTTACAATTCCACTTACCTACAATTAGCTACTAAAGTTTGTTTAAACCAGTTCACTAAGATAAAAAATTGGAAAGCAACAGAAGTCGTATTTGTTAACATAAAAAATGGAATGCATTAATTCCATATATATTATTAGAACGAAGTAAAATCAACAAATGATAACATGTAATGCATTTCTCATAATATCAACCAAGTTCTTAAAATTAATTTTGGTGAACTTTCAGAAATGAAATCAATAGTGGAGTAGTGTTTAATTGCATATTATATCGAAAATGAAAAACCTGCACATGTAATGAATAAGGAGAAAGACGCATCATCTCATCCTCTACAAGATAACCCCCTCCAACATTGAGGACTTCAAACAAAACATGAAGTTCAACACATTCACCAGAACATACATATTTCTATGAAAACAAAATAAAGAGATATGATACATCACCATTTTTGACAAAAAATAACTTCATGTTGACTTGATTAACTTCAAAAAATTAACAACAGAGTAAAATATCATAAATTTGAGCACGATGAAGGTCAAATGTCCAAAATCAAAAGTCCAATATAACACATTCATTGTGTTTACACATCTTCCTAGCTACCGTCATCTCCCAATTCAAGAATTGATTCTTCGCCCTCCGCATCAGAGAACGAAGAAGCCCTCGTCCGGCATTGGGGGTCGATCTGGAAGAAGTGTCTCCCATATGCCACCAACGTCATGAACAACACCCGGATCCGTGGGTATGAGATGTTTGTTCAACTTATTGAACATAGCAACCTCTACTAAACCTGGGGGCAAAGTTGACTGTTTAAGGGCTAAAACGTCGTTCATTCCACCTAAATCACACTCCAATCCTTCGGATGAAACTTTTTTTGCAAGAAATACTGAGGTAGTCATAGCAAAGCATGACATTTCGGCCCTCTTCACAACCAACAATTTGGCAAATCGGAAAAATGTTCATGACCTTCTTTGCGATCGAGGGATCTTAGTTTCTCGATTTCTTCCTTCACGATCAATTCGGGCGTCATTGCGACATCAACGCTGATACCGACATCGATTTGAAGCATTTCTGCTAACAAATCATCACTCTCATTGGAGCGAGATCGTTTTGCGGCTGGATGTTGTGCCTCTTCCATCTTCCTATCTAATGTGGATTCTGCAATCCTCTCTTGGTAAACACTGATTGTTTCCCATGTGAACATTTTAATGAATTCAAATAAAACATTTCTTAGAGCGGTCACGTTCCAACCGAGAGGGATGTCGACATTGTTGATATGCATTTGATCGATCTGATTCTTGATCAGACCACCTGAAGCAAGGCCGGGACATAGAAGAACCTGCATATCAAAAAGATAGCTGAACTTGAAATCATTTGCTGTCAGGTTGGTGTTCAGTACTTTCATGCGCACCCTAGTGCCAGTGCCAGTGTAACCATACACTTCGGATGGGTAGCGAAGAGCCTTCAATGGGTGGTATCGATCGTAGTAGCGCTCTGACATCGCCGCTCGCAGTAGTTCGCGTACGCGTGTGCTACGCGGATCAAGATCTTCGATACTGCGGGATGGTGAATCTACTGCAGGTGCGCGTGCATTACCCATAAGAAGAGCAGACCCATCAACAGGGGTTGGGTCATGAATTTTCAATGGCGTACATGAATTAAGCACATTAGACAAGTTGCTCGCCATCTTGATATAGACATCAATAATGACAAATGTCTTCATCTTCTGGGCCAAAACTTGCACAACGCGAATCGGAACAATGATTGATCAAACTCTAGGAGAACCTCCTTATCACCTAGACAAGAGAATACCTTGCCTTTCCGACGGAATGCCTCTTTCAACTGGGCGAAACAGATAAAAATATGAACAAGCACATCGTCGATCGCACTCCATCGATGAGCGGGAGAGTTTTTCATCTTAATAAGATAATTGAAAGATTCAAACATGAGATCGTCCAACAGTGCCTGCAAATCTTCACTTTTGTTGACAGCTTCTGCAATTTTCCGGACTTTCTTGATGATTTGACGCGCCTCTTGCTTTTTGCTGTTTGCCGCCTTCAGGCATGTTCCAAACGCATCGGACAATGCAAGATGTGCCAAATGCGAGATACACCACACACTCAGCGTCGGGGAGACAATCTCGAGTGCTTGTTTAATGTCTAATCCAGAATCGGTAGCACTTGTAAGCACGTTTTGGGGCATAATAATGGTGTACTCCTCCATGATGGCTCTGACCCACTGAATAATCAGATCTGAGGCACGTTGCATACGACGCTCGTCTGTAGTTGGAGCATAACGGCGGACCGCCACGTTCCAACTCCGGTCCTGGCCGTGAACGATGTAGCTGATCCTGCACTCCACGTACTTTTGGTTTGAGAATCTGTTTCTGTACAAATCGATATTAACTGCTGTACAACCCCGTGTTCGTCGAAGGGACTCAGGAAAGTAGGCGGGTTAACCCCGGCCCGCGCCTCTCCTAGGTGGGCCAGCCCTCGGTCAGCCTCTGCCCGCCTCTCCTAGGCAGGTCACCCCTCGTTTGCCCTCCACCTGAGCCTCTCCTAGGCGGGCCAGCCCTCGATTAGCCTCTGCCCGCCTCTCCTAGGCGGGTCAGCCCTCGTTCTCCCCCCGGCCCGCGCCTCTCCTAGGAGGGCCATCCCTCGGTCAGCCTCTGCCCGCCTATCCTAGGCGGGCCAACCCTCGGTCGCCCCCCAACCCGTGCCTCTCCTAGACAGGCCAGCCCTCGGCCAGCCTCTTCTAGGCTGGTCAACCCTCATTCGCCCTCCGACCCGCGCCCCTCTTAGGCAGGCCAGCACTGCTCGCTCCCGCCCAGTAAAGTTGCGAGCCGACCCAGTGGCCAAATTATCAGGGTGACCCTGTGAGAGGTGCACATAACCAGTTAGAACTGTGACATTACGCTATTGGCCGACCCGATTGGGTTGCATATATCTATTCAGAATAGCGGATCCTGGTTGTTGGCAGGCCAGTCAAAGGGGCTTTTAGTAATTTCAGACTAGCAGAGGTTTGTTATTTACAGATCATCTTTAGAAATCTATAAATAGGACCCAAGGGGTACCTCAGAAGGCATGCTTACCTGTCTCCCAGTCTTCTAGCGCTTTTTGAGGTACCTTAGCCCGACATTTGGCTAAAGAGGGGAAGCGCTCAGTGATCTTCCTAGTGTGTGGTGGGACCTCCGTGTCGGGCCCTTGGTCTAGTCCTTTGCTCTTTTTCCTTATTGTTTTTCTAGTAGGAGCGAAGTAGGTGCGCGACCACCCCTTCCCCAAGGGTGAACTCCTCGAGAGACCGATTCTCGGTTTCAACATTTTGGTGTGGTGAGCGTGGAGCGTGGTCAGCACAGAAAACCTTCAGTTAGCTCAATGACTGGAGGAGAAGGTGAAAGTGAAGGGATAGATACTACTCTAGAGGGGGGGTGAATAGAGTTATCAAATTTTGCACTAGACAAAACTTAATGGTCTACCCAACTCCCTTGGAGTGAAGTGCGGAATGAAAAAAATTATAGATATAGATTTAACCCTATAGCCTAACACGAGTGATGTGCACAAACTCAAGCTAACTGTAATTACAGTTAAGGCTTGGAAAACCTAATCAGCAACTAGCAATCCTAGTTATATCTATTCACAGCCACAATGCAGGAATTAAACAAGTGAATCCAGACGACACAAGGAAATTTATAGTGGTTCCCCAAACAACTTGGGTACGTCCACTCTTCTACCCACACGGTAGAAATCCACTCAGGTTTTTGATCAGGTGCCCTGCCACCAACAGGATCTGCTTCAGGTAGATCCAGAAACCCTTTAGACTTTTGATCAGGTGTCTAAAAAACCAAGCACAGGTTTTTGATCAGGTGCCCTTCCACCAAGGGATACTTTTGAATGGAGTAATAACCCTGTACAGGAGGGGGAAGAAGGTTAAGATGTCTTCTCTATTTTACAATGATTAGAGAAGCACAAAAACTTGCACTGAGCTAGAAAGCTCTAAAGAATCAAGGCTTCCCCTGGCTCAAAGATGTCCAGGTGAAGTCTTGCTTCAGTGCAGAAAAACTCTTCAGAAAGCTCTGAAGGAAAAACTACAAGAAGATAAATAATAAAATTAAAGATCTTCAAGCAGCTATCTTCTTCTTCTTCTTCTTCAAAAGAACTCTGAGTTTGAACTTCCTGAAAGCAGGAGAACTCAGGTTGAAGAAGAGTAGAAGATCTTAACACTTCTCAGTTAGATGGAAATTGCTGAGAGCAGAAGACTTGATCTTGATGAAGGCTTGAATGCTTGAAAATATCTGGGTAACTAGTTAGCTAGCTTGAATCCTTCTTCAAAGGGTCCTTTTTATAACAGCAACAAGCAACAGCTCTCTTCAATTGAATTACTTGTCTTCTTCTGAGACTTGAGACCTGGGCTGTAAATATCAAGAAGACAAAACAATCTCTGCAGCAGAAACATTCTATAAAAGGAATGAACCTCTTTCTAAGAAGCTACAGGAAGCAATTTGATAAAAACGTACTAAATAAAGTCATATCAGAAACAAACTCTTTATAGCAAAAAGAAGACTTTTCAGTCTAACGGTTATAAAGGGCTGACAGCAGATAAAGTAAATTATAAAGTCAGCTAATAAGACAAACAACTTTATCTAAAAAGATTTGACTCAAGCAAAAAGGATGGAGCAAATATTGCCTGGTAATTTTATCATAAAACATAAAACAACGTGCCAGAAAATGTATTAATTAATTAAATATAATAAATAAATACAAAATATAAAGGCAGACAGAAAACGTCGAACGACCCTCGGAGATCGTCGACCGACGCACGGAGATCGTCGAACTATCGGGCAGATAGTCGAACGATCCAGATAGTCGATCTATCGAAGAAGATAGTCGAACTACCCCGGCAGATAGTCGACCTATCAGAGCAGATAGTCGAACTATCAGATAGTCGAACTATCAGATAGTTGAACTATCAGGACAGATAGTCGAACTATCAAAGACGACAGATAGTCGACCTATCAACAGATAGTCGACCTATCAAAGCGGAACAGATAGTCGACCTATCAACAGATAGTCGAACTATCAGGTAGTCGATCTATCAGGACAGATAGTCGAACTACCACGCCAAGCAGATAGTCGACCTATCAACAGATAGTCGAACTATCAATGCAGACAGAGCGTCGACCAACTGATAGACGATCGTCGATCAGCCGATAGACGATAGTCGAGCGGCGTTCGAATATAGTCGAACGAAAAACTACTTAACCAAAATCTCAATCTGGAAAAGTGGGGACTCTACAGCTAGACTACTAACCATTGACCATAGATAATTCTTGGGTCAAGGGACTAAAAAGGCAAGACTAAACTCAAATCAAACTAGGGTACCAACAATCTCCCCCTATTTGAGTTAAGTCTCTCAAAGACTAAAACACAGAACTAGCTAATAAAACAAAACAGGAAAAGGAAACACAACTAAGCAGCAATTATCAATCAGATAAATAAATATCAAACAGACAAATTAAGGAACTGCAGAGTCAGGTTTAGAAACAGAAGAGCTAGGTATAAAGGAGACTTTTCTCAAGGGATCAAGAACTTCTCTCTTTGACATCTTCAAGTCTTGAACACCAATGATCTTCAATTCTGCAGCTCTTGGGACTACTGCTTCAGGATGCTTTTCCATATATTTTGAAGGATCAAAAACTTCAGGGCTAACCTGGATTTTATCCAATTCCTTCATTCTGAATCTAGACATAGTAGTGAATCCTGTAGAATCTTTACCTTCAGCTTTTGCTTTCTGAATTTGAGCTGAGCCAACTGTCTCAAGAAACCTAGCCATCCTGTAGTCAGGATCTAGTTCTTGGCTTTCATACAGATTTTCAGAGGAAGTATCAACTGGCTTAACAGCTTTAAACTTTGTAGACAAATCTAACAAACTATCAGCTGAATCTTTTACCTCTTGAATCACAAGAGAAGACGGAGGAGCAAACTCTGCAAACTTTTTACTTGAATTTTCAGAAAAGACAGTTCTTTTTCCTTTTGCAGTGTTCTTATCAACATGAACTGGTACAGCAGTTGAAACCTTTCTCTTAGGAGAAGGAGGAGGTGAAAAAGTTGGCTTTAGATACACAACCTCCTTAACTTGTTCTTTCACTTCAGCTTCATGCATTTGACTGCCAGAATGAGACTTTCCATGAGAGCTGTGAGAGCTTTTCCTTGATTGATGCTGAGAAGAAGCAGATCTTGCTGATGGAGCAGATTTTCCTGAAGAGGCAGAAGGGTTGGCAGAAAGATTACCAAAAGCTCCTGCACCTGGAGGAGGAGGAGGACCTCTGGGAGTCCATCTTGAACCAGGACTATCATATCTTTTAGATCTTTTCCTCTCTTTCTGCTGGTTCTTGGAGAACCACATCCAGTGCTGAAATTCTTTTGACTTAGGGTCAATACCCTTCAGAATATAATAAGGAGTATCATTGTCTTTACTGGGAGGAGGAGGAGCAGCAGCTTTCCTTTTCTTTTGAGCAGCTTTCCTTTTCTTAGCATTCTCAGATAAATCAGAATCATCTTCATCATCAGAGTGAGATGATGGAGGATTATCATAAGGATCATAGGCTTCAGAAACAGCCTTTTCTTTTAACGCAGCTTTCTCTTTCTCCTCTTCAATGGCATCCAGAGCCAGAAGGGAATCTAAATCAAGTCCCGGGGAATCATCCCAAACATTAGACTTTTCAACTTGCAGCTCCTTTTCTTTCTCTTTTAACAAAGACTGTACTCTTAGATTCCAAGCAGCTCTTGCTTGTACTTCTTCCATACTCAGAACAGGAGTGTCATCTTTGACCTCATCTTGATTCTCAGACTCATCTTCTCTATCATCTAAAAAAGAATCCAATTCTGGATCTACTTGAGTAGCAGAAACATTTGGGGCAGCCTCTGAGACAATTACTATGATCTGAGCAGCTAAATCTTCTCTAATATAATCTGTAGAATTATGAACACAGATCTGCTAAATAAGCAATAATCATTCCTTCTAGGTATTCACTAGCTAGCAAATTAATTGACTCGTCAATAAAGCGAATGAGTGAATTACCTTCATACTTGACCATCTCCCATGATTCATCTAGATATGAAGTTATAATACCTTCTAGGAATCGAGCAACCACGGGAGTGGTGAGATCTTCTAAGCAGACTTTTACAGCAATTTCAGATAGCATAATTCCATCAGCTATTTCCTTGTCAGATAACACTGGAACTACTTCTTTTTCAGCTGGAGCAGACTCAACTTGAACTGTCATCACAGTATCTGTTACTGCTGGAAGGGAGGCAGGAGGATCTGAGGCATCTTCACAGAGCATCTCCCCCTGCCTGATTTCAGTAGAAACTGAAACCAGACCCCTTGAGGAAGAGGGCTCAGCAGATTTGGAAAGAGATTTGATGGTAGCGGTTAAGATATCAATGGAGGAGGCAAGTGGAGCGATTGCCTCTTCAATCATAATTTTGATTGAAGGGGTAATCAACTCCAAAATGCTGGAGATGAAAGTTGGGGTGATCTCAAAAGATGATGGAAGTGTAGTGGATGGAGCTGCAGCAGATATGGTTGTAGTGCTGGGATGAAGAATGGTGTGGACTGGGGATTGAATTGGAGATGGAGCTGGAGAGTTAATAGGAGAGTGAATGGGAGACTGAGGAGGAGTAGGAATCCTCTCAGATCCTAACAAATCAAAACTAGGAGCAGATATCCTAGTCTGATGAGAAGGAAGAGTAGATGCTGGAGGGGAAGGAAGAGCAACCGTGGTTGTTTCTCTAGCAGGAGAAGGGGAAAGTCTTACTTCAGCTGAAGTTGATGGAACTTCAACTGAAGCAGACATCATAGCAGAAGAAGAGGGAAGGGAAAGAGCTGAGCCAGCTTCGATAGGGTGAGGAGCGACCGAATTAGTCCTGGTGCTCTCAGATGTCGCTGGAGCAACCCCTGTGAGAGCGGGTTTCACAAAGGTTCTCTTCCACTTAGAGAACAGGTTTGGGTCCATCTTCTTGCTTGCATTTATTGTTGTTGCGGTTGAACTCAGCAGCTGGGGATATTTTTCCTTTAGGAAAATTCCAATAACCCTTCCGAGGGTAACTTCCTTCTTACCATTCTTTTTCCTTATTAAATCAAACATTACTGTTGCCCAATCGATCTTTTTCCGATTAACAATTGCACACATCAGTGCAAATTGTTGCCTTGTTATATTATCATGAGCAGAGTGCTTACCGAGGAGCACTTTTCCTACCAACTCAGCAAGAAACTTAATCTTGAAAGGGAAATTTACTTTGAGCAGCTTCGTGGGAATGCCCTCTGCATGTCCCAGCTCAACTAACATTCTTCCAAATTCCTGAGCATCTTGCTCATAATCCTCTTCACCATTTATCAAACCAAAAATATCAGTCAGAACGGCCGGAGTTAAGATTACCTCTTCTCCGCCGATGGTGCCAGTCATCGAGTCGTCGGTGGAGGACGACGTGAAAGCCCATTCCTTGATCTCAGGTATATTTATCTTAATCCTTGAAGACATTAACCTCTCTAGTCCTTGATCCCGGCAAAGCTGAAGAACTTCCACGATCCCAGCTTCGCAGCAACTGAAAGCATCAAAGTTGACGCTGAAACCTGCGTCAAACTTCACGACGGCCAACACTGCGGGAGAAAACGCCATTGAATCGCTGGAGAAAGATGGAGAAGACGAAGGAGACGAAACGGCAGAAAATTGCAAGCGGGAAGACAGAATGCGAAAAGTCACGCTCCGTCGACGAAAAAGCAAAAGATCTTTTAACCTAGGTCGACTATCGGCTTTATATTAGACCGGAAATAGTCGATCTATTAAAAAGATACTAGACCCGATAGTCGAACGGCCGTTCGACGATCGGCTCAGAAGCAGAGTAGTCGAGCCATTGTTCGACTATTTCTGGCTTCTCAAACAACAAGCTGTCGTCGTTCAGAGATCGACGATAAGCTCGACCTGTTCGACGATCTTCGAACGCCGGTCGATGATCTTCAAACAGATAAGCTATCATTAACCAGAGGTCGACGATAGGCTTTAATCCGTTCGACGATCTTCGATCATCGTTCGACGATCTTCAAGCAGATTTCAACATAGGCAGATATAGTCACACTTAGTCTCGTCCATTGATCATGCCTAGTTGAACTAAAAAGAACAGATGCTTCTGTTCATCTAAAGGCTTGGTGAATATATCACCTCTCTGAAACTCAGTGGATATGAACTCAAGACAAATCTTGTTCTTTTCCACACAATCTCTCAGGAAATGGTGCCTAATCTCAATGTGCTTCGTTCTAGAGTGGTGCACTGGATTTTGTGCAATTGAAATAGCACTGGTACTATCACACATGATTTTGGTGTTCTTGTGTGAGTAACCATAATCCACAAGCTGGTTTTGAATCCACAGGATCTGTGAACAACAACTAGCAGCTGTCATATATTCAGCCTCTGTAGTTGAAGTTGAGACAGAAGCCTGCTTCTTACAGAACCAAGAGACCAATCTCTCTCCCAGGAACTGGCAAGTTCCTGAGGTGCTCTTCCTGTCAACTCTGCAACCAGCATAATCAGAATCAGAATATCCAATTAATTCAAATTCTGACTCAGCTGGGTACCAAAGTCCTAGATCTGGACATCCCTTCAGGTATCTCAGGATTCTCTTTAGAAGAATCAGATGAGATTCCTTGGGGTTGACCTGGAATCTAGCACAAAGGCATGTAGCAAACATTATATCAGGCCTACTTGCAGTTAGATATAATAGGGAACCAACAATGGCCCTATAATTCTTTTGATCAACTGGCTTGCCGTGATCATCAGAATCAATAACTACATTAGTAGCCATAGGTGTAGGCATTGCTGAAGCATCAGCCATCCCAAATTTCTTTACCAATTCCTTGGCATATTTGGATTGGGAGATGAAGATACCATCAGCATCTTGCTTAACTTGGAGACCAAGAAAGTAAGACAGCACACCCATACTACTCATCTCAAACTTAGAGTGCATCAGGTCAGAGAACCTTTTGCAAAGTTTGGGATCAGTGGAGCCAAATATAATATCATCTACATACACCTGAACTAACAGGATTGTGTCCTTGTGATGCTTGACGAAAAGGGTTCTATCAACTACTCCCCTAGTAAAGTTGTGCTCTAAAAGAAAACTAGCTAGAGTCTCATACCAGGCTCTAGGAGCTTGCTTTAGTCCATATAGAGCTTTCTGTAACTTAAACACATGTGAGGGCTGAGTTGAAGAAACAAACCCTGGTGGTTGTTCAACAAACACCTCTTCCTTAAGCTCACCATTCAGGAATGCACTTTTGACATCCATTTGGAACACCTTAAACTTCATGTAGGCTGCATAGGCCAAGAAGATCCTTATTGCTTCTAGCCTTGCAACAGGAGCAAAGGTTTGGTCATAATCTATACCTTCCTCCTGTCTGTAGCCCTGAGCTACAAGCCTAGCTTTATTCCTTACTATAATTCCATTTGCATCCAACTTGTTTCTATACACCCACTTGGTGCCTATGATCAGTTGGCCTTTAGGTCTTGGAACCAAAGTCCAAACTTTACATCTCTCAAACTGATTGAGTTCCTCTTGCATTGCAATGATCCAGTGGGGATCTAGCTCTGCATCTTTAAAAGGTGAGGGGCTCAACCTATGAGAGGAAACAAGCGTGCATCACATCCTGTCTTAATTGATGTCTTGTTTGCACACCAGCTGATATGTCTCCAATCACTTGAGATGTGGGGTGATCTCTAAGTGTGACAATATCAGCAGGTGGGATGTGATCTTCAGCAACAGTTGGGATTATTTCCTCAGGAGGAATTTGATCTACTGTTGGTGGTATAACAACAGCTTCAGCAATATCTTCATCACTATCTGATTCAGTGATCTGAAGAGTTGATAGTTGAAGAATTTCTTGAGGGGCATCAGGTACCTGCAATGAACTAGAGGAAGGAGAATTTTCTTTCTCCATGTAAAACATCTGATGCTCATCAAAAGATACATGCACAGATTCTTCAATTTTATAGGTTGATTTGTTATACACCCTATAAGCTTTGCTTACTTGGGAATATCCAAGCATAATTCCCATTGAAGCTTTTGCTTCAAATTTTTTAATATATTCTTTATTATTATTATGAATATAAACAATACAGCCAAAAACTCTAAAATAATTAATTTTAGGTTTCTTTCCCTTAAGCAACTCATAAGGAGTTTTACACTTAAGCTTGTGTATCAAACTTCTATTCAAGACATAATTGGCTGTACTAACAGCTTCTGCCCAATAGGAGGGAGGCATGTTAGCATCTGCCAACAATGTGCTAGCAGCTTCAATGAGTGTTCTATTTTTCCTTTCAACTACCCCATTTTGTTGAGGAGTTCTAGGAGCTGAGAAGCTATGTTTGATACCTTCTCTCTCACAAAATTCTTGCATGAGAAGAGAGTCAAACTCAGTACCATGATCACTTCTGATCAAGGCCACATGAGTAGAGTACTCAGTCTGCACACATAGTAGAAAGTCTGTAAGGGCTTTGAAGTTATCAGACTTAGTTCTCAAAAAGAAAACCCAACTGAACCTAGAGAAGTCATCTACAATTACTAATGTGTAATGCTTCCCTCCTAAACTCTGTACATTTATTGGGCCAAAAAGGTCCAAATGTAATAGATACAGGATTCTAGGAGAATCACTCTTATTTACAGATTTAAAAGAGTTTTTGGTTTGCTTGCCTAGCTGACAAGCCTTGCATAGGCTCTCCTTCTTGTAGGGGCAAGAAGGTAAACCTCTAACAAGGTTGTGTTTAGATAACCTAGATATATTTTTAAGGTTAACATGACTAAGCCTCTTATGCCACAAAGAATTATTATTAATTGTTACTTCATTAAACAGGCAGATTTCAGAATGAGATGAATTGAAATCTACTAAATAAATATTACCTATTCTAATGCCTACTAAAACAACATTATTATTTAAAGTAATATTGCAAGAGGAGTTAGAAAATGAAACCTGGTAGCCAGCATCACATAGCTAGCTGACTGAAATCAAATTATGCTTCAGTCCATTGACATATGCAACTCTCTTGAAAGTAACTGCTCCAATTGTGATCTTGCCATAGCCTTCTGTCTGACCACAGCTAGAGTCTCCAAAGATAACCTTTGGGCCGAGCTTAGCTTTGAACTTTGACAGAAGATCTTTATTTCCTGTCATATACTTAGAGCATCCACTATCCAAATACCACTTATTTTGAGTGATTGGATAGGCCTTCACCTGCAAGACATTTATTTAGACAGTGTGGACCCAGGTAACCTTGGGTCCCTTGTTTTTCACATAAGAAAAACTGGAAATATATGAAAATGCAGGCTGAGGGTGATAACCTAGTGGGTAAGATCTCCTAGGTGGGATTCTCCATGCAGATGATGGGTCAACAAACCTAGGGTTTCTATTTTCATTTAGGTTTCTATGGTACTGATTATGATTTTGAAAATCATGTTGAAAACGTCGATCGACGTTCGACGATGGGCGCTCAGATCGTCGAGCTTCGTTCGACCATTGAGCTTCCGATCGTCGAGCGGCGTTCGACGCTCTTTGCATTTCTTTAAAAAATTTCTTTCTCTTTTCTCTCTTAGCTTTATTTAAGGTTTTATTAACTAGATTTACTTGCTCAGTGTTCTTCATTCCACTAGCTGAAATGAAATTCACTGGAGTTGAAAGATTGTTTTTAAGTAGAACTGGGGGTTCACTGGGAGAAGCTCTTAAGCCTAGTTTGTCATTACCTGACCTAGTGTTAGTCATGTTGGTAATTTCTAACAACTTAAGGCTTCTACCATTAAGTGATTCTTCTAACCTCTTAGACTTAGCTAACTCCATTTTAAGAAATTTAATTTCTTCACTACAAGTAGTGAGATCTTCCTTTAACCTAATATTTTCTGTAGCAATTACTTCTGAGTCAGCTAACTTATTTCTAAGTTCTTTTATCTTCTTTTCTGAGCTAATCAAATCTAAGCATAAAGATTTAAATTCTAATTTAAATTCAGCTGAGGTAAAATCATAAGAAGAGAGTACCTCATCTTCTGTAGGCATCTTTTCATCAGAATCTGAACTCTCTGCAGCAGAGTGGTTGCTGCAGGCATCTATTGCCATCAGGCAAACTTCTTTTGCCTTCTTCTCTTCCTCATCCTCACTGGAGCTTGAGGAGGAGGATTCTTCATCAGAATCACTCCAGGTTTCAGCAATGAAACCTCTCTCCTTCTTCTTGTTTTTGTAGGAGGATGGCTTGGAGTGCTTCCTGTGTTGTTCTTTTTCTTTCCTCTTGTCTTTGTTTTTCTCCTCTGGACACTCTGGCAAGATATGTCCAGGCTTCCTGCAACCATAACAAATAATTTCTTTAGCAGGAGAGCGATCATACCTTGGTTTGTCTTCATAGCGTGAAGACTTCTTTCTGAACTCCTTTCTCCCCATCTTGAGAAACCTCTTGGCAAACAATGCCATTAGTTCCTCATTAGATTGGCTGCCTTCAGAAGCATCAGCAGCCTTAAGAGCTAGAGATTGCTCTTTTCTTGTTGGAGTGGGGGTCTTTGCTTCAGCTTCTGCTTCCCTTGTCTTCAGCACTTGCTCAAAAGACTTGAGCTTGCCGAGGAGGGCTTTTGTTGAAATCTCATTAGTACTTCTGGCTTCCTTGATGGGCCAGATCCTTAGATCCCATGTGCTAGGGAAGCACATAAGAATCTTATCATTGACCTCTGTCAATGATATGTCCTTGTCAAGGGTCCTCAGCTCATTGATGATTGAGCTGAGCCTGGTGTACATGGCTTCAACTGATTCAGCATCAGTTTTCTTGAAGTTCTCATACTGTGAGATCAGGTTGGACCTTCTGTCCTTCCTTTCATCAGCTGAACCAGCTACAATCTGGTTCAGTGTGTCCCACATGGCTTTTGCTGAAGAGCAGTCAGCTACCTTCTAGAATACCTCATCAGACATTGTCTGAGCCAGTATGTTCATTGTCTTGGCATCTGCTATTTTGGCCTTCTTGTATTCATCGTTGTAATCTGGAGGAGGCACTGCACTCATATCAGATGATGAGGCAGTAGCAGCAGCAGGTGCTCTTGGGGGACTTGACAAAATAGAAGCAAAGATGCTTTCATCAATAGAATTCATATATAATTTTATCCTTGCCTTCCAGATGCCAAACTTAACTAAGTTGCATGCTGGAGGTCTGGTGCTAGAATAATCCTTGGACTGGGCCATGATAGTGAATATCTATAAGCTTTGGTATCTATCAGGATCTTGTGACTTAGGTGTTAGCCTATTCAGTCAGTCAACCTCCCTCTGATACCAATTGAAAGATTAAGCGCATACCCAACTGCACCAAAAGCCCGGACTGTTGGAGAGGGCGCTACTTAATTTTTTATATAAGTAGCAGAGCGCCACGGGTCAAGTGAAGGAACGCCGGACCCAACAATCCCCCCCCCCCCGGCGTCCAGCACAACCCGTCGGCTCAGAGGTGGGGTTACCACATGGCCCACACGGCTCAGAGGTGGGGTTACCACATGTCCACGGTTGCCTGACCCACCAGACCCACACAGGTAGAAGGGAAAAATCGGGATTTAATAGCGCTCCCCCGGTCTTGAACCCGTGACCTCCTCTGATACCAATTGAAAGTGAAGGGATAGATACTACTCTAGAGGGGGGGTGAATAGAGTTATCAAATTTTGCACTAGACAAAACTTAATGGTCTACCCAACTCCCTTGGAGTGAAGTGCGGAATGAAGAGATTATAGATATAGATTTAACCCTATAGCCTAACACGAGTGATGTGCACAAACTCAAGCTAACTGTAATTACAGTTAAGGCTTGGAAAACCTAATCAGCAACTAGCAATCCTAGTTATATCTATTCACAGCCATAATGCAGGAATTAAACAAGTGAATCCAGACGACACAAGGAAATTTATAGTGGTTCCCCAAACAACTTGGGTACGTCCACTCTTCTACCCACACGGTAGGAATCCACTCAGGTTTTTGATCAGGTGCCCTGCCACCAACAGGATCTGCTTCAGGTAGATCCAGAAACCCTTTAGACTTTTGATCAGGTGTCTAAAAAACCAAGCACAGGTTTTTGATCAGGTGCCCTTCCACCAAGGGATACTTTTGAATGGAGTAATAACCCTGTACAGGAGGGGGAAGAAGGTTAAGATGTCTTCTCTATTTTACAATGATTAGAGAAGCACAAAAACTTGCACTGAGCTAAAAAGCTCTAAAGAATCAAGGCTTCCCCTGGCTCAAAGATGTCCAGGTGAAGTCTTGCTTCAGTGCAGAAAAACTCTTCAGAAAGCTCTGAAGGAAAAACTACAAGAAGATAAATAATAAAATTAAAGATCTTCAAGCAGCTATCTTCTTCTTCTTCTTCTTCAAAAGAACTCTGAGTTTGAACTTCTTGAAAGCAGGAGAACTCAGGTTGAAGAAGAGTAGAAGATCTTAACACTTCTCAGTTAGATGGAAATTGCTGAGAGCAGAAGACTTGATCTTGATGAAGGCTTGAATGCTTGAAAATATCTGGGTAACTAGTTAGCTAGCTTGAATCCTTCTTCAATGGGTCCTTTTTATAACAGCAACAAGCAGCGGCTCTCTTCAATTTGAATTACTTGTCTTCTTCTGAGACTTGAGACCTGGGCTGTAAATATCAAGAAGACAAAACAATCTCTGCAGCAGAAACATTCTATAAAAGGAATGAACCTCTTTCTAAGAAGCTGCAGGAAGTAATTTGATAAAAATGTACTAAATAAAGTCATATCAGAAACAAACTCTTTATAGCAAAAAGAAGACTTTTCAGTCTAACGGCTATAAAGGGCTGACAGCAGATAAAGTAAATTATAAAGTCAGCTAATAAGACAAACAACTTTATCTAAAAAGATTTGACTCAGGCAAAAAGGATGGAGCAAATATTGCCTGGTAATTTTATCATAAAACTTAAAACAACGTGCCAGAAAATGTATTAATTAATTAAATATAATAAATAAATACAAAATATAAAGGCAGACAGAAAACGTCGAACGACCCTCGGAGATCGTCGACCGACGCACGGATATCGTCGAACTATCGGGCAGATAGTCGAACGATCCAGATAGTCGATCTATCGAAGAAGATAGTCGAACTACCCCGGCAGATAGTCGACCTATCAGAGCAGATAGTCGAACTATCAGATAGTCGAACTATCAGATAGTTGAACTATCAGGACAGATAGTCGAACTATCAAAGACGACAGATAGTCGACCTATCAACAGATAGTCGACCTATCAAAGCGGAACAGATAGTCGACCTATCAACAGATAGTCGAACTATCAGGTAGTCGATCTATCAGAACAGATAGTCGAACTACCACGCCAAGCAGATAGTCGACCTATCAATAGATAGTCGAACTATCAACGCAGACAGAGCGTCGACCAACTGATAGACGATCGTCGATCAGCCGATAGACGATAGTCGAGCGGCGTTTGACTATAGTCGAACGAAAAACTACTTAACCAAAATCTCAATCTGGAAAAGTGGGGACTCTACAGCTAGACTACTAACCATTGACCATAGATAATTCTTGGGTCAAGGGACTAAAAAGGCAAGACTAAACTCAAATCAAACTAGGGTACCAACAGAAGGGCAAGGATCGGACAAGACCGACTCGCCATCCCCTCCCCCTCTCGCCACCATGGGGATGTTCGAAGATTTCAGGCAGGAGGTACTCAGCTTGGTCCGATTCGCACTCGGCGTGCGTGCCGAGTGCTCGACTCTAGCGATCCCAGTTCTCGCGGATCCGGTACTTGGCGAGGCCTCTCCCGCCCGGCGAGCAGGGAAGGAGGTCGCCGAGGAAGGTTGGGGTTCTGAGCTCCCTGGACGAGTGCTCTTCCCGGGTTCGGCGAGCGGCGGCAGGTTCGACGAATTGGGGGCGCGAGACCCTCCAGCTCGCCCGGTGGGCGGAGATCGCCCCTTCAGCGAGTTGGTCTCCTCTGCACCAGTCCCGGATGGGTTAAGGGAGCCCGAGATGTCCTACTACATCGGGAAGGGGGACCCGGTCCAGCACGTTCAGTGGTTTGAAGACATGGTCTCGATCTAGCAGATGTAGGACGGATTCAAGTGCCGACTCTTCACTATCACCCTCAAGGAGAAGGCGAGGGAGTGGTTCCACCAGCTGTCGGCCAATTCCATCTACTGCTTCAAGGACCTACATCGGGGGTTCATGTTGAGATTCACCACCTCCAAGTGGAGGAAGAGGGAGTCGGAGTCCCTGTACCACATCAAGCAGGGGGTGAACGAGACCGTGGGAAGCTACGTCGACCGCATCCAGGAGGTCACCCAGGTCCAGGAAATGTCGGGCCACACTCTAATAATGGCCTTCATCCTGGGGCTGCAGTAGGGTTTCTTCCGAATGGAGTTGAAGAGGATCCCCCCTCTCCTACGAGGAGTTGATGGAGAAGGCGGCGAGAGAAGTCGACGGGGAGGCGTCGAATCCAGAGTTTTCCCGGAAGTTAACCAGGTGGGCTACGGAGGAGAGGCCCAAAGGGGGCAGAGGTAGGGAGGAGAGGAGAGCTGAACCCAGATTGAGGGAGCAGCAGCAGCCCAGGTGGGGGGGGGTCAGGAGCCGAACCATTGGCTAGGGTGGAGGCCCGAGTGGCAGGAGTAGGCAGCGAGGAGAGGGTTCCATGGAGGGGACTACCGCCAGGGAGGCTAGGGCCATTTCTATCCTCCAGGCGGGAGGCAGGGCCAGAGGCCACCCCTCCCCGACCAGGAGTATGTTATGGCCATAGCCATGGGAGAGAGGAGAAGGGCAGCGCGGAGGAGAAGAAGTGAGTTTAGGGTGGAGTTACCCTACTGTGACTTCTATCAAGAAGACGGGCACGCCACGGCCACGTGCCCGGAGTTCCTCGAGATGAGAGGAAATAAGGAGCAGCAACAGCGATAAGATTGCCAGGGATTGCGGATCGAGGAGTTCCTGCCTCGGGTGGAGGAGGACAGGTTCGACGACCGGGCGGTTGTGGGAACCCGGGGAAGGATCAGAGCGATCCACGGGGGGGGGGGGGGGGGGGGGACAATCAAGGATTCCCGTAAGGCGAGCCTCCACACCATGTACCGCAGGAGCGTCGGCTCCACGTCCCAGACCCCGCCCCCGGAAGATAGAATCACCTTCTCGATCAAGGATATGTCGGGTCATGAGGATCCCTTTTGCGATGTGCTGGTCATCCAGACGGCCATCGAGGATTTCACTGTCTCTCGGATCCTCATCGACAACGGGAGATCGGTCAACGTCATCTTCAAGAAGGCATTTGATGCGATGAAGGTGGAGGCCAGGAGGGTGTTGGCCTCGAATGGGCCCATGTTTGTCTTCTCGGGGGAAAGGAAGGAATTCGAAGGAGGGGTAGGACTCCATGTCTCTCTGGGGGGGGGGCAATCCCGCAACTACAGGTTTGTCATCGTGGACGCCCCCAGTAGCTACAGCACCATCTTCGAGAGGCCCCTCATCAGCGCCTTCCGTTGCGTCCCCTCGTCCTTTCACCAATGCCTGAAGTTCAACGTCGAGGGGGTCCAGGTTCGGGTCCGTGGAGATCCCAAGGTAGCGAGGGAGTGCTACGTCACGGAGGTGAACTCCATCTTTTGACTGGAGGGGGCTGAGGAGATGGGGCGGAGGATGGAGGCGAAGCAGGAGGATGATAGAGAGGATATGGAGGTTGAGGAGAGCCGCGCCCAGGTGGAGGTGGCGGAAGAGGTTGTGGATATGAAGGTTCTCACCCTCGAAGGTAGGGTGGAAAAGGTTCGCGTCAGCGGGGGGCTGACCCCAGAGGCCCAAGGCAGGATGCTGGATTGCATCCAGAAGAATGTGGACATCTTCTCTTGGAGCGCCGCGGAGATGTCAGGGATCGACGTCGACATGGCCTGCCATCGCCTCAACCTGGATCCAGGAGCTCACCCCATCTAGCAGAAGAAGATGTCCACCGCGGACAGGCTGGCCGAGCCGATCAGGGAGGAAGTAGCCAAGCTCCTCAAGGCTGGTTTTGTATCCGAAATACAGTACCCCGGCTGCGTCTCCAATATAGTAATGGTTAAAAAGGAGACGGCTGATGGCGTATGTGTGTTGATTTTTCTCTTCTTAATAAATCATGCCCCAAGTGTACAACCCCGTGTTAGCCGAAGGGACTCAGGCAACCAGGCGGGCTCCCCTGACTCTCACATCGAAGGGTTGCCCAAGCGAGCCAGCCTGGCCCGCACCCTCCTAGGAGGGTCGGCCCGCACCCTCCCAGCGATCCAGCCCTTCCCGCACCTACTTTGGCGGGCAAGCTCTGCCCGCCTCTCCTATGCGGGTCGGCCCGCGCCCTCCCGGCGAGCCAGCCCTGCTCGCGCCTACTTTGGCGGGCCAGCTCCGCCCGCCTCTCCTAGGCGGGTCGGCCCGCGCCCTCCCGGCGAGCCAACCCTTCTCGCGCCTACTATGGCAGGCCAGCTCCGCCCGCGTCTCCTAGGCGGGTCGGCCCGCGCCCTCCCGACGAGCTAGCCTAGGCCCGCGCCTCATGCTGAGTGGGGGCATTGAAGGTCTACTCGCTCGATCCCCAGTGGGGAGGATTTTTTACTATTTTGCCCCATTGGCCTGCCCCTAGCCAGTCAAAACAGCGGGATCTCGCTGTTGGCAGACCCAGGTGGGCTGCATATAGCTGTTTAGAACAGCGGAGTTCAGGTGTTGGCAGGCCAGCCCGAGGAGCTTTTGGTAATTTTAAGGCAGCAGAGGTCCGTTATTTACAGACCATCCTCAAAATCCTATAAATAGGACCCAAGGGGTACCTCAGAAGGCAAGCTTACTTGCTCCCCAGTCTTCTAGCGCTTTCTGAGGTACCTTAGCCCGACATTTGGCTAAGGAGGGGAAGCACTCAGTGATCTTCCAGGTTTGTGGTGGGACCTCCGAGCCGGGCCCTTGGTCTAATCTTTTGCTCTCCTTTCCTTGTTTTTTTTCTTGCAGGAGCGAAGTAGGTGCGCGACCATCCCTTCCCAGAGGGTGAACTCCACAAGAGACCAATTTTCGGTTTCAACATTTTGGTGCGGTGAGCGTGGACCGTGGTCAGCACAGAAAACCTTCAGCGAGCTCGATGACGGGAGGAGAAGGGCAAGGATCGGACAGGGCCGACTCGCCACCCCCTCCCCCTCTCGCTACCATGGGGATGTTTGAGGACTTCAGGCAGGAGGTACTTGGCCTTGTTCGGTTCGCACTCGGTACGCGCGCCGAGAGCTCAACTCCAGCAATCCTGGTCCCCGCGAATCCGACGCTCGGAGAGGCCGCACCCGCCCGACGAGCAGGGAAGGAAGTAGCCGAGGAAAACCGGGGTGTCGAGCTCCCCGGGCGAGTACTCTTCCCTGGATCGGGGAGCAGCGGCGGACTCGGCGAGTTGGGGGCGCAAGATCCTCCCGCTCGGCCAATGGGGGGGAGAGCCCCTTCGGCGAGCTGGTCTCCTCAGCGCCAGTTTCAGATGGGTTCAGGGAGCCCGAGATGTCCTACTACACCGGGAAGGGAGACCCGGTCCAGCATGTCCAATGGTTCGAGGATGTGGTCTCGATCCGGCAGATGTCGGATGGCTTCAAATGCAAGCTCTTCGCCATCACCCTAAAGGAGAAGGCCAGGGAGTGGTTTCACCAGCTGCTGGCCAGTTCCATCTACTGCTTCGAGGACTTCCACCGGGGGTTCATGCTGAGGTTTACAACCTCGAAGAAGAGTAAGAGGGATTCGGAGTCCCTGTTCCGCATCAAGCAGGGGGTGAACGAGACCCTGGGGATCTACATCGATCGCTTCCAGGAGGAGGTCACCCAGGTTCAGGAAATGTCGGGTCACACTTTGATGATGGCCTTCACCCTAGGGCTGCATCAGGGTTTCTTCCGAATGGAGCTGAAAAGGATTCCCCCCTCTCCTACGAGGAGTTGATGGAGAGGGAGGCGAGGGAGGTCGACGGGGAGGCGTCGAATCCGGAGTTTGCCCGGAGGCTGGCCAGGTGGGCTATGGAAGAGGAGAGGCCTAGAGGAGGAAGAGGCCAGGAGGAGAGAAGGGCCGATCCCCAGCAGTGGGAGCAGCCACAACAGCAGCCCAGGTGGGGGCGCCAGGAGCTGAATCATCGCTAGGGTGGAGGCCCGAATGGCAGGAGCAGGGGCCGAGGAGAGGGTTTCGCGGAGGGGACTACCGCCAGGGAGGCCAGGGCCAGTTCTATCCTCCAGGTGGGAGGCAGGGCCAGAGGCTCCCCCTCCCCGACCAAGAGGAGGCTATGGCCATAGCCCTGGGGGAGAGAAGAAGAGCAGCGCGAAGGAGGAGAAGGGAGGTTAGGGTGGAGTTACCCTACTGTGACTTCCATCAGGAGGAAGGGCACGCCACGGCCACGTGCCCGGAGTTCCTCGAGATGAGAGGAAACAGGGAGTAGCAGCAGCAGCGAGACCGCCAAGTGGTGCGGATTGAGGAGGTCCTTCCTCGGGCAGAGGAGGACAGGTGCGAAGACCGGACAGATGTGGGAACCCAGGGAGGGATCAGAGCGATCCATGGAGGGGTGGGGATTGAGGCTTCTCGCAAAGCGAGCCTCCACACCATGTATCGACGGAGCGTTGGATCCATGTCCCAGACCCCGCCCCCGAAAGAGAAAATCACCTTCAGGGCTCAGGACATGCCGGGTCACGAGAACCCCTTTTGCGATGCGTTGGTCATCAGAACGGCCATTGAGGATTTCACCGTCTCTCGGATTCTCATCGACAACGGGAGCTCCGTCAACGTCATCTTCAAGAAGGCATTTGACGCGATGAAGGTGGAGGCCAGAAGGGTGTTGGCCTCGGATGGGCCCCTGTTTGGCTTCTCGGGGGAGAGGAAGGAAGTCGAGGGAGGGGTCAGACTCCAAGTCTCTCTGGGGGGGGCAGTCCCGCAATTGCAAGTTCGTCATCGTGGACGCCCCCAGTAGCTACAGCGCAATCTTCGGGAGGCCCCTCATCAGCGCCATCCGCTGCGTCCCCTCGTCCTTTCACCAATGCCTAAAGTTCAACGTCGAGGGGGTCCAGGTCAGGGTCCGCAGAGACCCTAATATGGCAAGGGAGTGCTATGTCACCGCCGTAAACTCTATATCATGGCAGTAGGGCGCTAAAGAGATGGGGTGAAGGATGGAGGAGGCAGAGCAGAGGGCTGGTCCGGAGGATATGGAGGTGGAGAGGAGCCTCGCCCAGACGGAGGAGGTGAAGGAAGTTCGGGAGCCGGCCGAGGCAATGGTCGCGGAGGAAGCTTAGGAAGAGACCTTCGCCGCTGGAAGAGGGGAGGTTGAAGAATGGGGGGAGAGGCCTCGCCTGGAAGCGACAGAAGAGGTGGTGTAGATGGAGGTTCTCACCCTCGGAGGCAAGGTGGAGAAGGTTCGCGTCAGCGGGGGGCTGACACCGGAGGACCAAGGCAAGATGCTGGAGTACATCCAGAGGAACGTGGACATCTTTTCCTGGAGCGCTGCAGAGATGCCCGGGATCGACGCCGACGTGGCCTGCCATCGCCTCAACCCTGATCTGTAGGCTCGCCCGATCCAATAGAAGAAGAGGCCCATCACGGATAGGTTGGCCGAGTCGATTCGAGAGGAAGTGGCCATGCTCCTTAGGGCCGGTTTTGTATCCGAGATCCAATACCCCGGCTAGGTCTCCAATGTTGTAATGGTTAAAAAAGGAGACGGCCGGTGGCGTATGTGTGTTGATTTTTTTCGCTTCTTAATAAATCATGCCCTAAGGATTGTTACCCCTTGCCTCGGATTGACGCGTTGGTTGACTCAGCCGTCGGTTTCCCTGTAATGAGTTTTTTAGATGCATTTTCAGATTATCACCAGATCAGGATGCACCCTCCCGACATCAAAGATGTCTCCTTCATCACTGGGGATGGATGCTACTGTTATAAAATGATGCCCTTCGGGCTAAAGAACGCAGGGGCGACTTATCAAAAAATGATGGACAGGGTCTTTCGAGAGCAGAAGGGAAGGAACTTTGAGGTGTATATTGACGACCTCATGATCAAGAGTCGAGATGACGACTCTCACCTCCAGGATCTAGAGGAAACTTTCACCACCCTGCGCAAGTACAAGATGAGGTTGAATCCCTTGAAGAGTATCTTCGGGGCAAGCAGGGGCAAATTTCTGGGCCACCTCCTCACCCTCGCTGGAGTAGAACCCAACCCCGACAAGGTACGGGCGATTATGGAGTTGGGGTCGCCTCGGGATGCAAAGGAGGTACAACGATTGACGGGGAAGCTGGCAGGGTTGAGCAGGTTCCTCTCCTGGGCCGGGGAGAAGTGCTCTCCCTTCTTCAAGACCTTGAGAGGAGGTCGGAAGTTCGAATGGACCTCGAAGTGCGAGGAGGCGTTCCAGGCCTTTAAGAGGCAATTGACTCAGGCCCCCTTGCTCCAGGGGCCGAAGGAGGGGAGGACTTATTCTTGTATTTGCGAGTTGGGGCGGAGGCCGTGAGTTCTGTCTTAGTTCGGGAAGAGGGGAGGAAACAGCTCCCGGTTTACTATGTGAGCAGGGTGCTGAGGAAGGCCGAGCTCCGCTATCCTATCCTGGATAAGATGGCTTTCGCCCTCGTCATCTCGGCCCGGAGGCTCCGGCCTTACTTCCAGGCACACTCAATTCAAGTGGTGACTGACCACCCCCTCCACAACATCTTCGAAGGGGTAGAGCATTCGGGCAGATTAGCTAAGTGGTCGGTAGAGTTGAGCGAGTTCGACATATCCTTCGTCCCTCTCCTCTTGATCAAGGCCCAGGCAATGGCCAACTTCTTGGCTGATTATGTGGTCGAGGTGGCGGAGGAAGAACTCACTCGCCCGATTTCTTGGAGGGTAATGGTGGACGTGCTTCAGGGAGGCATTCCCTTGGGGCGAGAATCATCTTTGAGAGCCCCCAGGGAACAAGGATCGAGCAGACAGTGGTGATACACTTCCCCATCACTAACAATCAGGCCGAGTACGAGGCCGTGATTGCGGGTCTGCGTTTTGCCAGGGAACAAGGCGTGCATGATGTGGAGGTCCTCACTGACTCCATGGTGGTGGCTTCCAAGATTAACGGGGAATTTGAGGCAAGGGAGCCGACTCTGCAGCTCTACTTGGCAAAGGTAAAGTGAGTCATCGGCACCTTCCAGACCTTTTCCATTCGACACGTGCCTAGGGAAGAGAGCGAGCAAGTAGATCAGCTGGCGAAGCATGGCCCCCAGGGGGGGTACCCCCACAGATCTCTTCTGCCCGTCCATCGAAGAGGGGGAGCTGATGGAGGTGGAGCAGCACCACTCGTGGATGGATCCCTTCACGACGTACCTGTCCACTAGGGAGTATCCAGAAGGGATGGACAGGAAAAGGCTCAAGTACAAGTCGGCATATTATATCATGCGGGACAGCCAGCTATACCGAAATACCCTCTCCGAGATGTTGGCACGCTGCATGGCCGAGGGGGAGGTCCCGAGGATCTTGGAAGAAACTCACTCCGGGGAGTG
The DNA here is from genome assembly GCA_039513925.1 of Platanthera zijinensis. Lineage (NCBI taxonomy): Eukaryota > Viridiplantae > Streptophyta > Magnoliopsida > Asparagales > Orchidaceae > Platanthera > Platanthera zijinensis. The sequence continues at coordinate 39,585,602 of CM077082.1, forward strand.
CGGGAGCCATTCCAGGAGTCGAACCTTGGAAGGTCGTATCATCAGGCAGGGGTATTTTTGTCCAACCCTGAGCCGAGACGCGGCGAAGTTCGCGAAGGAATACCACAAGTGCCAGTTATTCGCCCCCCTCCAGCTACAGCCGGCCCAATGCCTCGGAAGTATCACGTCCCCCTGGCCATTTGCCATCTGGGGAATGGACTTAGTTGGGCCCTTCCCCCAGGCCAGTGGCCAGAGAAGGTTCCTGCTCGTAATGATTGATTACTTCTCCAAGTGGTTGGAAGTTAAGGCGTTGGCCAAGGTAACTTCCCAGGTCATCAGAAACTTCGTATGGGAGGAGATTATATGCCGTCATGGGTTGCCTCAGGCCATCGTCATGGACAACGACCCTCAGTTCACCAGCGCCGAGTTCATCAGCTTCTGCGAACAGCTTGGGATCGACCTCAGGTTCTCCTCGATTCATCACCCCAGGAGCAACGGGCAGGTAGAAGCGGCGAACAAGATCATTGTTAATCTCCTCAAAAAGAAGGTAGAGAATCTGAGAGGAAGCTGGGTGGAGCAACTCCCCTCGGTCCTCTGGGTCCTGAGAACCACACCTAATACGGCGACAGGAGAGACTACTTTCAAGCTCTCTCATGGGTGCGAGGCGGTGCTTCCAGTAGAGTTCGAGGTTTGAACCCCCCGGGTGGTCGAGGCCGGAAGGGGCAGAGAGGAATGGAGGATCGAGAATGAGGAGGAACTGCGACTCTCACTCGACATGGTTGAGGAATCGCGAGATCTCTCAGCCATCAGGCAAGAGGAAGTGAAGAGGAGAATGGCCAAATACTTCGATAAGCACGTCAGAGTCAAACAATTCGCGGAAGGGGACTTGGTCTTGAGAAAGGTGGACGCCGCAGGGAGGTCAGCCACCGTGGGGAAGCTAAATCCCAACTGGGAGGGACCGTACATCGTACAGGAGGCATTGAAGTTAGGAGGGTACCGCTTCCGGAATGTGGAGGGCGAGACCATGAGCCTCACCTGGAGTGGTGATGACTTGAAACGTTTTTTTCCCCTGAGTCATGTAAACGTCGCTTCAATTCCCTAATAAAGCTTCTGTTGATGAACATGTGCCCCGACGATGAAAAGCGCAAACGCAAGTCTGCCTCATACCCCGAGCAGATCCCACTGCCAGGCTCCCATCAAGCTTGCAGGGATGGATGTCACTCGGAGGAGTCAGCCTCGGACCCCGAGAAGATCCCGCTGCCAGGCTCCCATCAAGCTGGCAGGGTTGGATGTCACTCGGAGGAGTCTGCCTCAGACCCCGAGCAGATCCTGCTGTCAGGCTCCCATCAAGCTGATAGGGCTGGATGTCACTCGGAGGATCCTGCCTCGGACCCCGAGCAGATCCCGCTGCCAGGCTCCCATCAAGCTGGCAGGGCTAGACGTCACTCGGGGGAGTCTGCCTTGGACCCCGAGCAGATTCTCCATCTCGGCAGAGAGCCTCGAATGAATCGGCGGGTTGACAAGGGGACCCCGACATGATGGGGAGTAAGGGGATCCGGCTATGACCTAGAGAACGACAAGCCCCCAGAAAGAGGGCCCGGACGGCGATAACCCGACAGCGCCAATGCCCCGGAAGCCGGCTCGCCCAGGGTCCAAGCGTGCGCCAGGTTTATCTCGCCCACCCAATTACGCGGATGGGTTAGCGAGCCCGAAGGGAATCAGCAAGTCGTTCTCTCGCGTCGCGACCACCCAACCTACCCCTCGCTCCTAAGCCTAAGTTCAGAGTTCAAAGCAAGCGGACGACCTCACTCGCTCGCTCACCGTTGCGGCATCCATAAAAACGTTCAAGGATAAAAGAAATCACGATTAGCGCGAGAATCAAGAGGCGAGTGCAAGAAATAAGGCTATTTGCGTTTCAACTAAAAAAAGAGTTTTGTACATTGACAAAATTCAAAGAAGATAAAGCTATTAAAAAAACTGGGCTCTGGCCCGCGTCGCTGCCACAGCAAAAGTAGGACGAATGCAAGCTCTCGGCAAGGCGAGCCCTAAGCGGCGGGCCCTTAAATGGGGTGGTACGGCCCGTCGCCCGGTTCCAGTACCGGAAGGAACAGCTCCGGTACCACCTCGCTCGCCAAAAGCTTGGCACCGTCGTCCTTGATAAGGTTGGCCCTCTGAAGCGTCTGGAAGGTGTACTTTGCAGCGTTGGCCGCATTCTTCTGCATCATCACTTCGATCTCGTGATCGCTGTAATGAGCGAGTTGGCAGCCGCTTGTAGATGGCGGCAGGGCGGTTGCTGCGGCCTCCAGTGCGTCCACTCGCTTCTGCAGCGCCTGCTTCTCCTGTTGGAGGGTGACGACCTCAGTACCCAGCTGGCTGGCTGTCACCGCGTCCTGTGAAAAGGAGAAAAACTGAGTTAAGTTATGCGGGAGGGAATGAAGGTTGAGGCGAGTCAAGGGACCTACCGCTCCACCTAGGTACTGAGCGAGAGAGGCCTCCGCCGCATCAGCCCGCTTCTGCTGCTCGTCCGCCTCTTCCCGAGCTAGTCGGCAGGTCGCCTCCTTCTCGTCGATGAGCTTGGTGAGGGATGGAGCGCTCTTGTCCAGCCGGAGACATCGTCGACCGACCATATGGGCCAGCTCGAGGCTGCGGAACTGAGCCAGCGCGCTTTCATAAATCAGCACCCGAGTTGCCTCTTCGTCGTAGACAGCGGCGTCCTCTCGCCCGTAGACGTCGAAGGCGAGGTTGTAGGCGTCCCCACTGCTGGAGTCATCTTCCAACCAGCTCGACAGCAGTGAGGATACGTAGACCCTGTTGGTCTCCTTATCCCACTAAAGTAGCGGGACTCCGTCCTCGTCGGTGGGCCCCTCGCCGTAGTCAAAGTTACAATGGCCCCGAGGGATGGCCTTCCCGGCGAGCCGATCCTCCTCCGGCATCTGCGACGTGCCCGCCTCTTCGCCTGAATATCTGACGGCCGGAGAGGCCGCGGGGGCGTGGACGGCGGACGGCTGGCTCGCGGGGGCCTTACCCTTGTCTCGAGCCGGGGGAGGCGAGCCACCCGCCTTCTTCGACTTCTTAGGCGGTGGCGGATCCTGGGGCTGTTCGCGGCTGGGCCTCTTCGCGGGGGCAGGAGTCGAGAATTCGTGATGGGCGGCAGCCGCCGCCTCGTCCCGCGCTAGCTCGCCGGCGGCAAGTCGCGTGCTCTCATATGGCGGATGGATAGGGATGTCGCGCTCGCCTACAGGAAATGGAACTTAGAAAAAATTCGAAGAATTCAAGGATGCGTAGATGGGGCGAGCCGCTTACCTTCACCGGGCGAGACAGGGTCAAGGTCGTTCAGGTTCCTACGGAGGTAGGCCACCTCGAAGTCCTTCCCGGCGAAGAACCAGAACAGCCCCGCTTTGTGACCCCCTAGGGTCGGGGGGCGGTAGCTCGCCTCGCTGAGATGGACCGGCGAAAAGGGGACGTTGCCAAAGTCCCCCTAGACGAAGATAAACTTCTTGAGCCAGTTGTGGCTCTTATTGACGGTTTCCCGCACTTTGACGTGGCTGCTGGCGAAGCAGGCGGTCCCGTCCTTATTCGCCCGAAAAGAGAACAGCTTGCGGAATACCGCGAGGCTGAACTCTATTTTCTCCTCTTGCAGGTAGCAGGCGAACCCGATGATCACTGCGATGGAGTTCGGGGTCATTTGCCCGGGAACCACCCCGTAATACTTGAAGATTTTGCGGACCTCCGGCCATAGGGGTAGCCGGAGGCCCGCCTCAAAATGGGCCACCGGGAACGCGAGCTCGTCGGCGAATAGTTCGTTCACTCTTTCCTCCTTCCTGGGCCGCCTCGCCTCAAAACCTGGCGGGACGAAGTGGCCAACCGCGTCTACAAATTCCCCCTCCGTGAGGACGGCGGGAGGGAAGTCATGCTCAGAGAAGGTCCAAGCGCATTTGGCCCTCCCCTCCGCCTCGCCACCACCTCCACTCATCTTGCAGATGTCTCGCCGAGCGGAACAGAGGGGTTTTTGCAAAGTGCTAAGGGGGGAAAGAAGAAGCCTTAAATACGGTAGGTGTGGAAGGGCCGCCACGATCTATTTATAGGGTGAGAAAGGGCGGGAAAAGCCTTGGGCGGGAAAGTACGGATAGCAATAAGGCCCTGACGTTTCGACTTCCGAACCCAAGCCGGGTTCTCGCCAACCCGACAGTCCGCTGTCAACCGCACGCACTCGCGCCCGCATGATTAAACGGCAGCCGCCGAGCGGGGCAGTTCTGACTCGCACCCGAGTCACCTGTCACGAGACTCGCGAAACCGGCTCGCCTTCGCCAGTACAGGAAAAGGGCTCGGAGAGGCGACTCGGCAAGGCCGAGCCCGCGCGAGGAAAGGTCGGCCGAGTCAGGGCTTCTCGCCCGCACAATCCGCAAAAGTCTGCATGATGGCGCAATCCAGAGAAAAATTGCAATAAATATTAGCCCGCGACGGGCGAAAGTAGTCCTGAATTATTACAAATATCTAGACTGATGGAAGTAAAGAGATGAACACCCTGAGCATTACTGCCGTATGTGGGGCGACCCGGACCTGGCGGATAACGACCGGCGAGGGGAGGGTGAACTCAACGCGGGATCCATTTCCACCTACCTCCTCTCCCCATGCCGGTTCAGGGCGGTACGCGAGGATAGTGATACTCGCGGACCGCCGACAGCTCCCGCTGGGTCCTTTGGATCTGCTCCGAGGCACGCCTCAGTCGCCCCTCGGCTCGTGTGATATGCACACCCAGAGAATTCACCTTGTCCTCGTTAGAAGAAAGTCTCGCTCCCTCCAAAGCCGCGATTCACTCCTCCGTCTCGGCCTTATCTTTCTCCACTCTGTCGAAGACCTCCCGTAGCAGCAGCGTGTGCTTTTGAAACAGTTGCTTTACATGCTTCTTCATCCTCTCGGCATCACGTGGGTCTCCCAGGTACTCAGAGATGTTGTCCACGTCTGGGGGGGAGTACCCTCCGCTCATCTCGGCATCAGACGAAGAGACCACGTTAAAACCTGCAGAGGTAAGATCAGAAGGAGCGATGACCACAAGCAGGCCAAAGTCAGAGGGTTTACCTGGCGTCGGTACGTCGCCCAAATCATCAGTAAACCTGGAGATGCCCGGCCGACCCTTGAAGGGTTCTCCTCCAAGAGTAACGAAGGGTTTTCCCAGGCCGTGGGGCCTTGGCGACGGAGGCACCACGGGAGGGACAGGTTCCCGCAGCAAGGGACTGGCCACCCGATCGGCCGCCGCCGGAGCGGAACGCCCGGGATTTCCCTCGTCTGCCCTGGCTCCCCGAGACGTCTCCTACCAAAAGGAAAGAAAAGTAAAGGAGCGGGGGAGGGAAGGATCGAGCAAGGGAAGCACATATACCTCAGGGATGACCTCGGCACCGCCGGCCGAGCTGGAGGTAGGGTCGTCGCGCCCTGAAGACCGTCGGACGATCTTCGCTTTCTTTGGCTTAAAAAGGGGGCCAGGCGACCCGCGCGCTAGCCACGGGGCGGCTTCGAGAGCCGCATCCCAGACACCCTCCCTCGCAGCCGCCAAACGAGCCCGCATCTCCTCAGACATAGGCATCTCGCGGCTATAGATCGCGGAAAGGGGAAAAAGAAGAGGAATTACCCAAAAGGCCGGAAAGCTTATTTATAGCGAGGAGGTGGGTCCCACCAAAAGATTCCCTCCAGCTCAGCAAGGTTTTTCGCCGAACACGTTAGGGTTGGATGTTTCTTTTCGAGCCCTTTTTCAAAAGCTCGTAAAGAGCGGGGATTATGTACAACCCCGTGTTCGTCGAAGGGACTCAGGCAACAAGGCGGGCTCCCCTGATTGGCGCATCGAAGGGTTGCCCAAGCGAGCCAGCCTGGCCCGCACCCTCCTAGGCGGGTCGTCCCGCACTCTCCCGGCGATCCAGCCCTGCCCGCACCTACTTTGGCGGGCCATCTCCGCCCGCCTCTCCTAGGCGGTTCGACCCGCGCCCTCCCGGCGAGCCAGCCCTGCTCGCGCCTACTTTGGCGGGCTAGCTCCGCCTGCCTCTCCTAGGCGGGCCAGCCCGCACCATCCCGGCGAGCCAGCCCTGCTCGCGCCTACTTTGGCGGGCCAGCTCCGCCCGCCTCTCCTAGGCGGGTCGGCCCGCGCCCTCCCGGCGAGCCAGCCCAGGCCCGCGCCCCACGCTGAGTGGAGGCATTGAAGGGCTACTCGCTCGATCCCTAGTGGGGAGGATTTTTTACTGTTTTGCCCCATTGGCCTGCCCCTAGCCAGTCAAAACAGTGGGGTCTCGCTGTTGGCAGACCCAGGTGGGCTGCATATAGCATTTTAGAACATCGGAGTTCAGGTGTTGGCAGGCCAGCCTGAGGAGCTTTTGGTAATTCTAAGGCAGCAAGGGTCCGTTATTTATAGACCATCCTCAAAATCCTATAAATAGGACCCAAGGGGTACCTCAGAAGGCAAGCTTACTTGCTCCCCAGTTTTTTAGCGCTTTCTGAGGTACCTTAGCCCGACATTTGGCTAAGGAGGGGAAGCGCTCAGTGATCTTTCGGGTTTGTGGTGGGACCTCCGAGCCGGGCCCTTGGTCTAATCCTTTGCTCTCATTTCCTTGTTGTTTTTCTTGCAGGAGCGAAGTAGGTACGCGGCCACCCCTTCCCCAAGGGTGAACTCCACAAGAGACCGATTTTCGGTTTCAACACCAAGAATTGTTACCCCTTGCCTCGGATCGACGCGCTAGTTGATTCAGCCGTCGGTTTCCCTGTAATGAGTTTTTTAGATGCATTTTCAGGTTATCACCAGATCAGGATGCACCCACCCGACATCAAAGATGTCCCCTTCATCACTGGGGATGGGTGCTACTGTTATAAACTGGTGCCCTTCGGGCTAAATAACGCAGGTGCAACTTATCAAAAAATGAAGTGCAGGGTCTTCCGAGAGAAAAGGGGGAGAAACTTGGAAGTGTATGTTGTTGAACTCATGATCAAGAGTCGAAATGTTGACTCTCACCTCCAGGATTTGGAGGAAACCTTTGCCACCCTACACACGTATAAGATGAGGCTAAACCCCATGAAGTGCGTCTTCAGGGCGAGCAGGGGGAAGTTCCTTGGACATCTCCTCACCCCCGCCGGCGTGGAACCCAACCCCGACAAGGTGAGGGCGATTGTGGATTTGGGGTCACCACGGAATGCTAAGGAGGTACATCGGTTGACAGGGAGGCTGGCAGGGTTGAGCGGGAACCTCTCCCGAGCTGGGGAGAAGTTCTCTCCTTTCTTAAAAAATTTGAGAGGAGGCCGGAAGTTCGAGTGGATCTCGGAGTGCGAGGAGGCATTCCAAACCTTTAAGAGGCAGCTGATTCAGGCCCCCTTGCTCCAGGGGCCGAAGGAGGGGGAATACCTATTCTTGTATCTAGGGGTCGGGGCGGAGACCCTGAGCTTTGTTTTGGTTCGGGAAGAGGGGAATAAACAGCTCCCAATTTATTATGTGAGTAGGCTGTTGAGGAAGGCCGAGCTCCGCTATCCTATTCTAGAGAAGCTGGCCTTCACTCTGATCGTCTTGGCCCGGAGGCTCCAGCCTTACTTCCAGGCACGCTTGATTCGAGTAGTGACTGACCACCCCCTCCGCAACATCTTCGAGGGGGTGGAGCATTCGGGCTGGTTGGCTAAGTGGTCGGTGGAGTTGAGCGAGTTCGAAATCTCTTTTGTCCCTCGCCTCTCGATCAAGGCCCAAGCTATGACCGACTTTCTGGCTGACTATGTGGTCGAGGTGGCGGAGGAGGAATTCACTCGCCCGATTCCTTGGAAGGTCATGGTGGACAGTGCTTCGGGGAGACATTCCCTGGGGGTTGGGGTCATCTTGGAAAGCCCCCAGGGGACAAGGATTGAGCAGATAGTGGTAGTGCATTTTCCCATCACCAACAATCAGGTCAAGTACGAAGCTGTGATTGCAGGCCTCCGCCTGGCCAGGGAGCTGGGCGTGCATGATGTGGACGTCCTCACTGACTCCACGGTGGTGGATTCCCAGATCAATGGGGAGTTTGAGGCAAGGGAACCTACCCTGTAGCTATACTTGGCAAAGGTGAAGGGGGTCATCGGCATGTTCTAGACTTTCTCCATCTGGCACGTGCCTAGGGAGGAGAACGAGCAGGTAGACCAACTGGCGAAGCATGGTCCCCGGGTGGGGGGTACCATCACTGACCTGTTTCGCCCTTCCATCGAGGAGGGAGAGCTGATGGAGGTGGACCAGCACTCCTCGTGGATGGACCCTTTCGCGACCTTCTTTTCCACGGAGAGTACCCGGAGGGGATCGACAAAAAGAATGTCAAGTATAAGTTGGCATATTACCTCATGCGAGATGGTCAGCTATACCGGAAGACCCTCTTAGGGATGTTGGAGCGTTGCGTGGCCGAGAGGGAGGTCCCGAGGATCTTGGAGTAAATTCACTCCGGGGAATGTGGGAGCCACTCTGGGAGTCGGACCTTAGAAGGCTGAATCATCAGGCAAGGATATTTTTGGACGACCCTGGGTCGCGACGCGGCAAAGTTCACAAGGGAGTGTTATAAGTGCCAGATGTTCGCTCCCCTCCAGCTGTAACACGCCCAGTGCCTCAGGAGTATCACAACCCCCTGGCCATTTGTAATCTAGGGAATGGACTTGGTCGGACCCTTCCCCCTGGCCAGCGGCCAGAGAAGGTTCCTACTAGTGATGATCGATTATTTCTCCAAGTGGGGGGAGGTGAAGGCGTTGGCCAAGGTGACCTCCCAGGTCATCAGGAACTCTGTGTGGGGGGAAATCATCTGCAGTCACGGGTTGCCCCAGGCCATTGTCACGGACAATGGCCCTCAGTTTTCAAGTACCGAGTTCATCAGCTTTTGCGGGCAGCTCGGGATCGATCTCAGGTTTGCCTCGATTCATCATCCCAGGAGCAACGGGCAGGTGGAGGTGACAAACAAGATCATCGTTAATCTCCTCAAGAAGAAGGTGGAGAACTTGAGGGGAAGCTGGGTGGAGAAACTCCCTTCGGTCCTATGGTCCCTCAGGACCACGCCCAACACGAACATAGGAGAGACTCCTTTCAAACTCTCCCATGGATGCGAGACGGTACTTCCTGTAGAGTTCGAGGTCCGGACGCCTCGGGTGGTGGAGGCAGGAGAAGGTAGGGAGGAATGGAGGGCCGAGAATAAGGAGGAGCTGTGGCTCTCCCTCGACATGGTTGAGGAGCTGCGAGACCTCTCTGCCTTCAAGCAAGAGGAAATGAAGAGAAGAATGACCAAATACTTTGACAAGCACGTCAGAGTCAAACAATTCACGGAAGGGGACTTGCTCTTAAGAAAGGAGGATGCCACAGGAAGGTCAGCCGCAGTGGGGAAGCTCAATCCCAATTGGGAAGGACCATATATAGTGCAGAAGGTCTTGAAGTCAGGAGGGTATCTCCTTCAGAATGTGGAAGGCGAGACCCTAGGTCTCACTTGGAGTGGTGATGACTTGAAACGCTTTTACCCCTGAGTCATGTAAGTACTATTTTGTGGAATAAAATTTTTTTGAGATTCTTACGCTCGTGTCATGTTTTGTGCAAGTAGAAGAGTGAGTCTGCCCAAGACCCCGAGCAGATCCCGCTGTCAGGCTCCCATCAAGCTGGCAGGGCTGGATGTCACTCGGAGGAGTCTACCCCAGACCCCAAGCATATCCTGTTGTTAGGCTCCCATCAAGCTGGCAGGGCTGGATGTCGCTCAGAGGAGTCTGCCCCAGACCCCGAGCAGATCCCGCTGTCAGGCTCCCATCAAGCTGGCAGGGGTGGATGTCACTCAGAGGAGTCTGCCCCAGACCCCAAGCAGATCCCGCTTCCAGGCTCCCATCAATCTGGCAGGGCTGGATGTCACTCGGAGGAGTCTGCCCCAGACCCCGAGCAGATCCCGCTGTCAGGCTCCCATCAAGCTGGCAGGGCTGGATATCACTCGAAGGAGTCTGGCCCAGACCCTGAGCGGATCCCGCTGTCAGGCTCTCATCAAGCTGGTAGGGCTGGATGTCACTCGGAGGAGTCTGCCCCAGACCCCGAGCAGATCCCGCTGTCAGGCTCCCATCAAGCTGGCAGGGCTGGAAGTCACTCGGAGGAGTCTGCCCCAGACCCAGAGCAGATCCCGATGTCAGGCTCCCATCAAGCTCGCAGGGCTGGAAGTCACTCGGAGGAGTCTGCCCCAGACACCGTGCAGATCCCGCTGCCAGAATCCCATCAAGATGGCAGGATTGGATGTCACTCGGAGTAGTCTGCCCTAACCCCGAGAAGTTCCCCCTGTCAGGCACCTATCAAGCTGGCAGGGCTGGATGTCACTCGGAGGAGTCTGCCCCAGACCCTGAGTAGATCTCGATGTCAGGCTCCCATCAAGCTGGTAGGGCTGTAGGTCACTCGAAGGAGTCTGCCCCAGACCCCGAGCAGATCCCGCTGCCAAGCTCCCATCAAGCTGGCAGGGCTGGATGTCACTCGGAGGAGTCTGCCCCAAACCCCGAGCAGATCCCGCTGTCAGGCTCCCATCAAGCTGGCAGGGTTGGATGTCACTCGGAGGAGTCTGCCCCAGACCCCGAGCAGATCCCGCTGCCAGGCTCCCATCAAGCTGGCAGGGCTAGATGTCACTCGGAGGAGTCTGCCCCGGACCCCGAGCAGATCCCGCTGTCAGGATCCTATCAAGCTGGTAGGGCTGGAAGTCACTCAGAGGAGTCTATCCCAAACCCTGAGAAGATCCTGCTGCCAGGCTCCCATCAAGCTGGCAGGGCTGGATGTCACTCGAAAGAGTCTGCCTCGGACCCTGAGCAGATCCCGCTGCTAGGCTCCCATCAAGCTGGCAGGGCTGGATATCACTCGGAGGAGCCTTCTTAAACTCCAGGCAGATTCAGCTGACGGACCCCCGCTGAGCGATAGAGGTTAGACGTCACCCCAGGAGTTCGCCCAGACCCTTTCGCCGTCCGGTTAGGGCAGGATGCCTCGGTGGGCGCAACGCATAAGGGAAGGGGTTAGCCGCCCGCGTTGCGAATGATTGGATCGACGGGCCGACGAGAGGACCTCAGCGAGTCAGCGAGCCGGGAGTGTCGGCCCCGACCTATAGATCGGCGAGCCCCAAGGAGGGGGTATAGGCGACAAGAGCTCGTTCGCGCCAAGACCCCAGGAAAGACCGGCCCGCGCGAAGTCTTTTCGCACACTAGATGGGTTTTCTCGCCCGCTCTATGACATGAGTGGAGAGGCGAGCCCGGACGGGGGATGCAAGTCGCCCACTCGCATCGCGGCTAACTAACGTGCCCCTCACTCCTAAGTCTAAGTTTTGTATCTCGAACGAACAAATGACCTCACTCGCCCGCAGCAGCAAGACCAAAAGTTAATATTTAAGGCAGAGAATAAATAGCGAGTGCGAAAAATGAAGGGCGAGTGCGAGAAAGAAAAATATTTGCATTACAGTAAGAAGAAAAGTACAGAGTTCCTGAATACGTTGGGGTCGATCAAAAAAGTGACTGTTACAAAATCCGGGCTTTTGGCCCGCAGCATCGCTGCGACAAAAAGTTAGGCGAGTGCAAGCCCCCGACGAGGCGAGCCCTGAGCGGCGAGCCCCTTATAGATTGTGGTAGAGGCCGTCGCCCGGCTTTGGTACCGGAAGGAATAACTCTGGTACCACCTCGCTCGCCGAGAGCTTAGCACTGTCACTCGTGATGAGGTTGGCTCACTGCAGCATTTGGAAGGTATATTTCTCCGCGCTGGCTGCATTCTTCTGCATCATCACCTCGATCTCGTAATCGCTGTAATGTGCAAGCTGGAAACCGCCTGTAGACGGCGAGGCCGCCGCAGTAGCCTCCAGCGCGTCCACCTGCGCCTGTAGTGCCTGCTTCTCCAGCTAAAGGGTGGCGATCTCAGTGCCCAGTCGGCTGGTCGTCTCCGCGTCCTGGGAAAAAGAGGATTACTGAGTTAAAATCGCGCATAAGTGAGAGAAGGCTGGCGCGAGTCAGTTAACTTACCGCCCCCCCCCCCAAGTACTGTGCAAGGGAAACATCAAATGCTTCAACCCGCATCTGCAGTTCATCCGCCTCCTCCTGAGTGAGCTTGTGCGCCGCCTCCTTCTCGTCGATTAACTTGTTGAGGGACGGGGTGTTCTTGTCCAGCCGAAGGCACCGCCGGTCCAACCATATGGGCCAGCTCGAGACTGCGAAACTGTGCCCGCGCGCTTTCGTAGATTAGCACCTACATCGCCTCCTCGTTGTTAACATCAGCGTCCTCTTGCCCGTAGACACCGAAGGAGAGGTTGTAAGCATCCCCGCTGTTGGTTTCCTGCTCCAGCCAGCTCGACAGCAGCGAGGAAATGTAGATCCGGTTAGTCTCCTTGTCCCATTGAAGCAGCGGGACGCCGAGCTCGTCCGCGGGCCCCTCACCGTAGCTGAAGTTGAGGTGCCCCCGAGGGACTGGCTTCTCGGCGAGCGGAGCCCCCTCTTGCGGCTGCGATGCGTCAGCCGCCCCGCTAGCAGATCTGACGGCCGAAGGGGCCGCGGGGATGGAACTGGTGGATGATTGGCTCGCGGGGGCCTTGCCTTTTTCGCGAGCTAGGGGAGGCGTGCCACCAGTTTTCTTCGATTTCTTGAACGGTGGCAGATCCTGAGGCCGATCGCTACTAGGTCGCTTTGGGGGAGCAGGGACCGAGAGCTCGCGGTGGGCAGCGGCCGCCGCCTCGGCCCAGGTGAGCTCGCCGGAAGCGAGTCGCGCGCTCTCGTAGGGAGGATGGAGGGGGATGTCGAACTCGCCTGCAAAAATGTGGGACTTAGAAATATTCAAAGGATGGTTTTAAGAGAGCGGAAGCAGGCAAACCGCTTACCTTCACCGGGCGGGACGGGGACGAGGTCGTCCAGGTTCCTGCGGAGGTAGGCCACCTCGAAGTTCTTCCCAACGAAGAACCCGAACACCCTCGCTTCAAGGCCCCCCAAGCTCGGAGGGCGTTAGCTCGCCTCGCCGAGTTGAACTGGCGAGAAGGGGACGTTACTGAAATCCCCCTTGACAAACATGAACTTCTTGAGCTAGTTATGGCTCTTATTGACCGTCTCCCGCACCTTGACGTGTGTGCTGGCGAAGCAGGCGGTCCCGTCCTTATTAGCGTGAAAAGGGAACAACTTGCGGAATACCGCAAGACTGAACTCGATCCTCTCCTCTCGTAAGAAACAGGCGAACCCTACTATAACCGTGACAGAGTTAGGATTCATCTGCCGGGGGAAGACCTCATAGTACTTGAGGACTTGGCGGACTTCCGGCCATAAGGGTAGCCAAAGGCCCGCCTAAAAGTGGGCCGTTGGGAACGCAAGCTAGTCGGCAGAGTGCTCGTTGATTCGCTCCTCCTTCCCGGGCCGCCTCGCCCGAAGCCCGGCGGGACGTAATTGCCAACGGCGTCCACAAATTATCTCTCAGTGATGGCGGCGAGAGGGAAGACGTGCTCGAAAAAGGTCCAAGCACATTTTCACTTCATGTCCACCTCGCCGCTACCGCCTACCATCTTGCGAGATCTACGCTGAGCGGGACAAAGGGGGGTCCTCGCTGGGGAAGCAAGAAGAAGCTTTAAATGAGGTAGGTAAAGAGTGAGTCGGCATGGCCTATTTATATAACTAGAAAAGGAGGGAAAAAGTTTCGATGGAGGGAAAAGTGCGGGTAGCAAGCTTGACCTCAACGCTTCGACTTTCAAACCCAATCCGGGTCCACGTCGACCCGTCGGTCGACTGCGAGAAGCTCTCGGCTGCGAGCCGCCCGCACCCGCTCCAACATAAAAGAAGAATAACCGGAGAGGCGGGCCCCACCGGGATCGGCGTGCGAGTCCCTCAAAACGCGACCCGCGGGCAGTCGGCCCGCCCCCGCTAGGGCAGGTACAACTAGGGCTAGGCAAGTCGCCTCCGCGATGCCGAGCCCGCTGGAAAGAAGAACCGGCCGAGCTGGTTCTCCTCGCCCGCATCTCCCCCAAAGGTCAAGAACACTAATGCAGTCAAGAGAAAAAGTAGTGAGCGCACGCCCATAAGCGGGCGGGGAAGGTCCAGAATTATTATAGATAGTTAATTGTTCGTAACAAATATCCAAGGACTCTAAGAGCTTCGATCGTTGCGCGAGGGGGCAATCCAGACCCAGCGGGCAGCAACGGGCTCCGTCGGGAGAGAGGCAGGCGGCTCAGTACTGAATCCATTTCCACCTACCCCACCCCCACTTACCAGATCGAGGCGGCACGCGAGGATAATGATACTCGCCAACCTCCGTCAGTTCCCGCTGGGTCAAATCGACCTGCTCCGAGACGTGCCTAAGCCGCTCCTCGGCCTAAGTAATGTGCGCGCCCGGGGATGTCACTCCGTCCTCGTCAGCTGGGCGCCCTGCCCTTTCCAAAGTTGCAAATCGCCCCTCCGCCTCGGCCTTGTCTTTCTCCATTCTGTCGAAGACCTCCTGTAGCAGCAATGTATGTTTCTGAAATAGTCGCGTCACCGGCGTCTTAATCTTCTCAGCATTCAGCGGGTCACCCAGGTAGTCTGTGATGTCATCCAGCTCAGGGGGAGGCGAGTACCCCTCGCTCATCTCGGCGTCAGAAGAAACCGCGTTGTAACCTGCGAAGGCAAGGTCAGAAGAAGCCGACAAATGATAAGCGGGCTAAAACAGGGGAATTACTAGGTGTTGGCACGTCTACCGCACCATCAGCTAGCCGAGAAGGGCCCGGCCGACCCTGGAAGGCTTCTCCTCCTGGGGTAACGAATGGTTTCCCCAGACTAGGGGGCCTTGGCGACGGAGGATTCGCAGGGGGGAATTGTGCCTGGGATAATTGACTAGTGGCCCGACCAGTCACCAATAGGGTAGAATTCCCCAGGTCCACCCTGTCCACTCCGTCATCCTGACGCGCCTCCTGCAAAAAGAGAAGTCAGAAGGAGTGGCGGATCAAAGAGGGGAACCCCATACCTCAAGAACGACCTCGGCGTCGCCGGCCAAGCCGAAAGCGGGGTCATCACCCAGTGGGGATCGCAGGATGACTTCCCCCTTCGCTGGCTTGAATAGGGGACCGGGCGACCCATGCGCCAGCCACGGGGTGGCTTCGAGAGCCGCTTCTCGGGCACCCTCCCTTGCAGCCGCCAAACGAGCCCGCATCTCCTCGAACATAGGCATCTTACGACTCTGAATCGTGGAAGAGGGCAAAGAAGAGGAGTTGTCCCCGAAGGTCCGACAACTTATTTATAGCATGAAGGTGGGCCCCCACCAAAAGATTCCCTCCAGCTCAGCAGGGTTTTCGCCGAACACGTGGGGTTGGATGTTTATTTCTGAGCTTTTACAAAGCTCGTAAAGAGCGGGGATTGTGTACAACCCCGTGTTCGCCGAAGGGACTCAGGTAAGCAGGCGGGTCGACCCCGGCCTGCGCCTCTCCTAGGCGGGCCAGCCCTTGGTTAGCCTCTGCCCGCCTCTCCTAGGCAGGTCAGCCCTCGTTTGCCCTCAAACCCCTGCCTCTCCTAGGCGGGCCAGCCCTCGGTCAGCCTTTGCCCGCCTCTCCTAGGCGGGTCAGCCCTCGTTCACCCCCCAGTCCGCGGCTCTTTTAGGCGGGCCAGCCCTCGGTCAGCCTCTGCCCGCCTCTCCTAGGCGGGCCAACCCTCGGTCGCCCCCCGACCCGCGCCTCTCCTAGGCGGACCAGCCCTTGGTCAGCCTCTACTCACTTCTTTTAGCTGATGCCTTAGGAGTCTCATGGCCTATCCATGATATCTGTTGTCTGCTGTTCCATAGATGAATCATAGGGATCTTAGTGAAATGCGTCTTCTCCTAGGCGGGTCAACCCTCGTTCGCCCTCCGACCCGCGCCCCTCTTAGGTGGGCTAGCACTGCTCTCTCCCGCCCAGTAGGGTTGCGAGCCGACCCAGAGGCCAAATTATCAGGGTGAACCTGTGAGAGGTGCACATAACCAGTTAGAACAACGACGTTACGTTGTTGGCCGATTCGGTTGGGTTGTATATAGCTGTTCAGAATAGCAAAGTCTGGCTGTTGGCAGGCCAGCCAAAGGGGCTTTCAGTAATTTCAGACCAGCAGAGGTTAGTTATTTGCATATCATCTTCAGAAATCTATAAATAGGACTCAAGGGGTACCTCAAAAGGCATGCTTACTTGTCTCCCAGTCTTCTAGCGCTTTCTGAGGTACCTTAGCCCGACATTTGGCTAAGGAGGGGAAGTGCTCAGTGATCTTCTGGGTGTGTGGTGGGACCTCCGCGTCGGGCCCTTGGTCTAGTCCTTTGCTCTTTTTCCTTGTTGTTTTTCTTGCAGGAGCGAAGTTGGTGCGCAATCACCCCTTCCTCAATGGTGAACTCTTCGAGAGACCGATTCTCGGTTTCAACAACTGCCATGAACGAGATCGCGTTGTGGTGCCACTCACGCACCGTTTGGATGTCAACACAAATCAAATTCTTTGCATAAATATACTGCTCGACCATGAGTTTTGGAACATTGATATTCTTCAGACCACCATCTCCTATATATAGGTAGTCTGCCAGCCACAATCTTCCATCTATCAGTGGTGAATGCATTAAATGGGATGGAGTGCTCGGTGGCCCATGCAGTAATCACGTACTGAAAAACATTAAACATGTATTCAGTTAAACGAGCTTTATGTTAACTTAGAAATCTTCAAATATACCTGGAACCAACGCGTTGGATTTTCTAAGAATGATTCTTGGGAACATTCCAGCTGCTCTTTAATCTTTGCAATGTTCGCATTTACGGTCAACGTTTTTTTGTACAAGACAGCATGCAATTGATTCAAGTTGGTCATTGAATTGCTGGTGGATGTCTGGGACATTTTAATCCACATCTGATTGCCCTCTGTAACGCAATTGTCATGCAAACAGAGAAACCAACGGCCGCCCTTGTTATCGGAAACAATAACGCCGACCTTCCATAGAATGGAAGATGCATTCTTCAGCTTAGCTTCAGGTAAAACTTTTCTGACCGGCTTTACGCTCACTGCCTTGAGAACCACGGGCTCCTCTAGGAATTTTTTGATTCGCTCGGAAATGCTTGTGTGGCATGCTTCATCCTCAAACATGTTGTAGACTGTCACAGACATGTTGCCTCTAAATGTAATGAATCTTAAGGAAGAAAAGCAGTGGGAAAGTGTCTGGACGTCAACTTATATTGTAATTAATATACTTATTGTCATGATAAATGAGATTGATAAATGAATGTTTGAGAAACAAACTATAAGAATAAGTTAAATAATGATTGTATTAGAGTAATAATCAATGCACCAACATCTATCAATGAGGTATTCTGTGTAAGAAATGTGAACCGGTTGGTCAAAGCAAAATGAGTGAAACGAACCATGACATCAATGTATGACACTTAGGCTCTGTTTGGCACGATGGTGACAGTCTTAAACGCATGGGTTAAAACGTCATTCGTTAAGAATCACTTAACAAACATCATCCGTTTGAACATAAAAGTGGATGAAGTTCCTTAGGTGTGCGTTAACGAATGACAATTTAACTTCCATGTTCATGACCTCCACCGTCATGCCAAACGGAGTTTTAGTGTTCCTGTCTTCCTGCCTCTATACAGTAAAGATAGAAGTTGAATGTATCAGTACAAAGTGTTATAGTGCCCCCCTATAAAAAAATTCATGAATGGATGAGTGAGCTTTGAATCCCGTCTCTTATTTCCTGCAATAAAATCATTAAAAAAATCTGATTCATTCTCTAGCATTCCAATGCCAATGGAGTAGTTGTGAGTTTATGAAAACAAAGCTTTGACACATAATATATTGTTTTTAGACCTTTCAAAAAAGATAAAATGAAACAAAGAAGAGAAGTAATTTCTCACAAGCGATCCGGAGGAAAGAATTAAGAAGGTCGGCCTAGGGTTTGGGAGCTACAACACAAGCTTCAGCGAGCAATCCGGCAACTCCAGACTCTGGGCGGGAAAGATGGTGGTGGCTGGAGCGTCGACAGGCGGTGGACGAGTGGATGAACTGTCCGGAAATGGATGGAGAAATGCTCGCCGACCCTTGGAAAGGTCCCCAGTGGCGGCGCCAGAACAGGACAGGGAAGGAGACCTCGTCGGCGCTTCCTTCGAAGAAGAACGCCGGTCGAATCTCCGACGAGCAAGGGCGCACGGGAGATCGGGATTGCTGGACAAGAATCGAACGGGAACGATAAGGGTTTCGTTCAGATGAATTTTCAGCCGCATGGAATTAGGAAGGGGTTTGCTTTTATAGGGGAGGGGTTTAGGTCAAAATGGCTATTGACGGCCATTTTAAATAAGAGAGAAGTTTGTTTATATATATATATATATATATATATATATATATATATATATATATATATATATATATATATGAGAAATATGCCTTGAAAGAGGGTTGATTTTAAAACATAAAAATGCATCAGTTTAAGATCCGACGGTTGAGGATATATGATGACAAAATCAAACAGTTAATTTTTTAACTCATGTTATTGACAAATCTGTTTAAATTTAAAATGAAATAAAAAAAATCAAACTAAGCTAGCTAAAGGCTTAGGACCTTTTTTTATATACGTTTTATGACTAATTCTTTTAATGTTGGAAATATAAGTTTCTGTATAGGATAATTTACTTATTACAACTGTTGCACGTTTATTATGAGATTATTACTCCAGTTTTTTCAGACTCATATATATATATATATATATATATATATATATATATATATATATATATATATATATATATATATATATTGCATTTTTCTCTGGATCTGTCGTAAAATCCGGTACAAATATAAAAAATTTAGGTAAAAAAGAACGCAAAAATATCATCACAAAATTTATATATTGAAATATAAATGCAAATACAGCAGAAAATAAGAGAAAAATGATCGTCCGACAAATATGTCGTGAATATTGAAATTATTGAAGTGAGAGTGTAGTGGAGGTGAGCGATCTGAAGTGGGAGTGTAGTGGATACAAAATAACAATATTCAGTAAAACAATATCAGAGCGTTCTCTCTTGCATGTGCCGCCGCTGCTTTTTTTCAACCCCAAAACAACAATGTGAATACGGAAGAAGAGGTGGTGATGAGTGGCATATGGTGGGCACAGTGAACACGAAGGGGAAAATCCTTAGTGAGCGATGATGGTGGAGATGTCGTAGTGGGGGTGGAGCTGTTGTGCTTGCGAAGCAGGGATGTCGGGGCAGAAATGGGAAGGAGTAATTAATTCTTTACGGCGGTGGGGGCAACATCGATAGAAAGAAAACGAGAAAATCTGAGTTTTTTTAGTTTTGGGTCACGGTTAATCACAAAAAAATGTTAGAAGGGGTGTGCGGTAGTTCAGCCCAGCTCGTAAGGTATCCGAGTTGTCTTCCTTAAACTCCCTTAGAGGGCTTCCGTCCAACCAACCCAACTTATCTCCATGCCCACATGCGGGTTGTTGGAGGTCACATCGTCCCTAATTAGATGAGTGAAACTTGATAGTCAAACGCATACCACAGGGACTTCTCAGGAGGTCACTCATCTTGTGACTTCCCATAAGGTCACCCATCCCGTGCAACTCAATTGATGATGAGAAATGGAAAAACTCCATAATTAAGCGTGCTCGAGCTGAAGTGGAAAAACTACGTTCAATTTTTGTCCTAGCTTTTGACAGGCCGATCCAACCCTCCCTACCATGGGGGTTGGGGGCATGATGATTCATGATTGGATCGGGCCTAGAGCCTCTTCCCATGGGCTCTTCAAAATATACTTTGTTTTCTAGTTCTGATTTGATTTTACTTTTTTGTTCTTGCTTAACAAAAATTTTTACTACTCATTTTTTCCTATTTTATATGTATTTGGATGCTTTGCATAGAGCAGCTTGTATCCTACCTTTTATCACGCTTGTATTACATGCAGATTTGTGTTGTTGAACGATCTCCATTTTAAGTGAGCCTAATGAAATTCTCCTTGAATGTGTGGGTTGTATATATGTTGAGTGATATTATAGTTAAAACTTTTCTATCTAGATCTCTTTATCGACTTGATTCTTAATTTGATTTTAGTTTGATCATAATCCCGCAATCTTCTTTTATTTGTGTGTAGTAACATATAAAGCAAAACGATTTTATATTTTTTATTTGGGCATATACCTCCAAAAATTAAGGTAAAACATTGAAGAGAGATTGTTGATATTATGTGTTGATTGCATTTTATTTGGTGAACATCATATCTTTATAAATTTAATGTTATAACTTTCTTATTCAGATATGAATGATAACGATTCAATAGAGAATTATAGTGGATCATCATCCTCACCGATGATGGGCGATGGAGTGATAATTCCCTACACTACACACATGTCATCATTACTTATATTAGTATAAAAAATGAAGAATTTGCATAGTAGTTGAAGTGAGGAAAATTGAGAAAATTAAGAATAAAAGTGGGAATATTATTTGCAAATGGCAATGCAAATATTATTTCAAAACATATAAGAATTAATTATCTGGATTCACTTCAAATCATGCTAGGCATATCAAAACTTATTATAAGCTTATACAAGTTAGGAAGAATCAAACCATATTCAATCAAGAGAGAGTAAATATGGTAGAATATGATATTTATATATCACCCATTTATGAAATTGTATAAAGCTTTCAAGACAAACATGAAGAATGAATACATGAAATTGTATGAAATCGAGAGAGAAGCTCTTGAAAGTTCTTAAAAGGGTGGATAAAGTTGAAATCATTAGTGATTGTGTGACATTTATTCAATATATTGGTTATTTATGCATTATTGTTCATTATATAAAATATGATTGGAAGTTTTAACACTCAATTATAATTTTTTAGATCTTGACCCACCACATATTGTCGAAGTCATATATGATCCAATCATTGAGTCAATTTTACAATGGGGAATTTAGAAGAAGACAATGAACATCATTCTTGACAAAGCATCTGCGAATGAGCCAGCTACTAAGCATTTACAACAAAATCTTACAAATTCTAATTGCTTATATTTATGTGGCAAATTGTTTCATGTTAGTTGTTGTGCACGCATACTCAATATCCTTGTGCAAGAAGGTTTGAAGGAGATATCTCTATTGGTTAGTATTGTTAGGAATGTCGTGTGATACATATGGAAAACACCATCATGCCTTAAATAATTTGATGAATAAGTCAAGTTATTGGGAATTTCTACTTCGCGAGGTCTTTCTTTAGATATGAAAGCTAGTTGGAACGATACTTATTGTTGTTGGATTTTCTTTAGGAGTTTACACATCACATGTGCTGCGGAATATAGTTTTAGAAAATCCTAATTAGAACTGGATCTTATGAAAATCGTTATTCAAGAAGTAAAACACGACAAATGCAAAGTTACCTGTGCGGAATCAAAAGCAACAGCTAGGTCCTTTTTTAGTTCACGCAGAACTAGATCTGCGACTCTATATCATTCCACATGAACGGCGGAGAACCCCATGGTCTTGTCCAACAAGATGTAGGTCAGAGAAAGAATGTCCTCAGCGTCTCCACGAATTGCAAAATTCGTCCTAGGAGAGGGGCCGACGACCGGATGGGGTCTCGCGAAAGAGGGGACAGATTTCTCGATCTTAGGAATAGTTTCGTCTTGATCTTCAATAAGGCATATAAAAAATCTAATCATATGCCTATTTATACCGCAAAGATATAAGACAGACACGGGCATTCGCTATCCGCAAACCCGAGACTTTAGTTGGAGTAAACAAATAATATCGTCGTGATGAGCTGAAATATCGTCGAGACAATCTCAACCATTCACACAACGTCGCGATGATATATATCCAATGTTGACAGTCGGTCATGTCGCCTTGACATCACAATGATATTCATAATATTGTCTTGATGTCTCGACGATATTCATAATATCATCTTGCAAATTCAGACAACTAGGATCTATCGGCGTGTCATCTTGCCTACTCGATGATATTGAAAATATCGTCTTGATTACATCACAATATTCACAATATCGTCTTGTATATTCAGACAAGAAGGATCTATCAGGTGTCGCCTTGACTACACGACGATATTCATAATATCGTCTTGTAGGCTTTATTTGATTAGGCGTTGGCGGGGCAAACAAGCGGGTAAGGCCAACACAATTCTTCCTCCAACTTCTCCAAATGCTCTTTTGTGTGATCATATAAGTTCATATTGTATTGACAGTGAGACTAACTGTTACTACTTTCCGATCACCATAAAAACACCAATAATTATATGCTTGAAACTTGTGTTTCATTATAAATATTTCAGGCATGATCTCTTTATAAAGGATAACGGATTGGCGTGAGACTTTCTTGAAGAAATTTGGCAACAATTGTTAAAACTAAGAATATTTTAGAAGTTTTTGAATTAACAATAAAATTCTTTTCACGAACTTCTTATCAAACATGTAATTTATTTTGCCTTCATTAATTGCTATTAAGAAAGATTTAGACAAATTCTTGACATCTGATGATGAGGATGTATGCTGCAAGGTGAAACCAATGAAACCCAAATTTGATAAATATTAGAGTAATTGCAACTTAATCATGTCTACTGTCATTGTACTTAATCCCTGACGTAAATTACTATTTATTACTTATGCTTTCAATAAATTATACAATAACCATGTGGTAGTTCAAAAAATGAAAGTGGTAAAAGACGATCTATTTGAGATTTTTTTTCCCAGTTATTGTATTAACAAGTAGACGGAGCCTAATATTTCATTAATCATTTCAGGACCATCCTCTTCAACTAGAGTGGGAGTCACAACACATTCAAGTGCAACAACACAATCACAATAGACCACAAACTTTATTTATGAGATTTGAGGATTTCTTGAATTCTACTTTTTTTTTGTACAACCTCTTAAAAATGAATTTGAAATATATTTAGAGGTAGCATTTGTACAACCTCCACTTGAGAGCAGAGATAAATTTGATGTCTTAGAATGGTGAAAATTTTATTTATTGAAATGTGTGAAGCTATCAAAGGTGATAAAAGATATCCTCACAATACTCATCACAATTGTGACTTTTGAATCAGCTTTTAGTGTTGTAAGAAGAGTACTTGATGATTATAAAAGTGCTATAAATTCCAAAACTATGAATGCTCTAATATATTTGTCAAATCTGATTTGTTCTCAACATAAACACTGTCACAATGTGCATGCAAATACTTTTACGTCTTTATTTATAAATTTACTGATTTCATCTATACTCAATTAGATTATTAGACGTGGTGTTTTATAATCACAAGTTGATGTTGATGACTTAACAAGTTCCCTTCCGAACGAGATCGTCGTGACTTCTAAATAGCCACAAGCAAATGTCAACTACAAGGTACAAATAATTATTTTGATAGTCTTTCATGATTGCATTGTTAAAGTCATAACAAATGTAGAACCAGAGCTCACCTATTTCCTTGTTATGGATTGCTATAGTGGACCTTATCATGGCGGCTTGCAATTTCCTGTCTTTCAAGGTGGTTGGTTATAGGTTTGGGCTTTTGTTAGTTATAGTTTGGACATTTGGGCTTATAAAAAAACTAATAATATTGCAAGATGCTAAGCTTGACTAGTTATGATTGTTAGAACTAATAATGATGTGGGTCGAATATGTTAGTTATGCACATTATTGGGTCGTCATTAATATCGACCCAAATTTAGGTGATCTAATCAATCAGGTCGAATACATTTTATATTGTATTGACGGTTCAAATAATGTGTGGATGTCGGACGTCGTTTATATTTATATGTAAAACAATCACATTAGGTTTTGCTACAAATAGATTATGCTCCCCGGGTCACAAGACATGAAATTAAAAATCATTTGCACATTCAGTTCTAGCAGCCCATCGCTGGAGAGAGCATAAGGAGGAAGAAGATGAGTCGTCTACTTCATCTGGACCGTGTAGACTTGGAAGATCCATGATCACAACAATCCATCCTCATGGATTCAGGTATGCTTCCGCTCAAGTTTCCATCTCGATATTTCGACTAGAGCGAATCCATCTCTGTCATGATTTCACGGATTCTCCCCAACAATGATAAGATTATTGAACTCTTTGAATAAGAACTCCACTATCTTTCCACTACCTTGGAATTTTATAAGCTATAGAGGAGGTTTATTACCTATGAGCCCTTAATGGAATTTTAGGTGGCTTGATCATGTCCCTGATAAGAAAGTCCATTCCTTACATTGGAATTACTATAAAGCCATTATAAGGTATTCCCTCTGACTTTTCTTCCTCTCATTCCCTCTCCTGAGCCTTCTTCATTCATGGCTATGCTTTTTGCTCTAAATTTATACATGTCTCCATCTCCTCTCCCATTTTTTGAGATCTAGACCTTGAAGATGGATGTTTTTTGCCTTGGTTCTTGGGTGCTGGAAGTTATTGCTACTTATCTTGGGAATTTTGCCCACCTGGTAAGCTATGTTGTCACCATAACAAGTCCCTTATTTTGAAGGGCTTTGAGGGATATGGTCTTAATCAGGTATAGTATTTCCTTGTTATATAATTATTCATGATATAGACATAATATTGTTGAATTAATTTTTCTTTATTCTTGAGGATGACACTCTTCTCATTATGACCGCATAAATGAAGAAATAATATTATGGAATCTCAGAGTAATAATTTACACTTAGGTTCCGTTTGGGAGAACTTATTTTCACCGGTCAAGCGGTTACGACCGCATGAACCGGATCTTAATTAAGGTCCGGTTCATGCGGTCGTAACCGCTTGACCGGTGAAAATAAGTTCTCTCAAACGGAACCTTAGGCTTCATCCGGAGGGATTTATTTTCACCAGTCAAGCGATTATGACTGCATGAACGGGAGCTTAATTTAAAGTCCGATTTATGCGGTCGTAACCGCATGACCGGTGAAAATAAATCCCCCAATCAAGATCAATGTGTTATCTTGATAGCTCTGAGAATATTAATTTGACATCAGACTATCTCGTTGATCATCATGAGAAAATTTAACACAGATCCATCTTGATCTCCTAAGAGGCGTATAAAAAATCTAATTGTATGTCTATTTATATCCCAGAGATATAAGATAGACACGTGTCTTCGCTATCCGCAATCTCAAGACCTTAGTTAAAGTAAACAAATAATATCGTCATGATGAGTTGAAATATCGTCGAGACAACCTCGGCGATACGCACAACATCGCGATGATATATATCCAATGTTGAAAGTCGGTCATGTCGCCTTGACATCACGACGATATTCATATTATTGTCTTGATGTCTCGACGATATTCATAATATCTTGCAAATTCAGACAACTAAGATCTATCCGCGTGTCATTTTGCCTACTCGATGATATTCAAAATATCGTCTTGATTACATCACAATATTTACAATATCGTCTTGTATATTCAGACAAGAAGGATCTATCAGGTGTTGCCTTGACTACTCGACGATATTCATAATATCGTCTTGTAGGCTTTATTTGATTAGGCGGTGACGGGGCGAATAGGCGGGTAAGGCCAACACAATCCTTCCTCCAACTTATCCAAACGCTCTTCTGTGTGACCCTATATGTTCATATTGTATTGGCAGTGAGACTAACTACTTAACTATTTTCAGATCACCATAAAAACACCAATAATTACATGTTTGAAAGCGTGTTTCAATATAAATATCTCATTCAATTCATGATCTCTTTATAAAGGATAAATGATTGACGTGGGACTTTCTCGAAAAAATTTGGCAACAATTATTAAAACTAAGAATATTTTAGAAGCCATTGAATTAACAATAAAATTATTTTCACGAATTTCTTATCTGACATTTAATTTATTTTGGCTTCATTAATTGTTATTATTGAAGTTTTAAACAAATTCTTAACATCTGATGATGGATGTATGTTGCAAGGTGAAATCAATGAAAACCAAATTTGATAAATATAAGATGAACTGCAACTTAATTATGTTTACTGTCATTGTACTTAATCTCTGACGTAAATTACTATTTATTACTTTTGCTCTCAATAAATTATACAATAACCATGTGGCAGTTCAAAAATGAAAGTGGTAAAAGACAGCCTATTTGAGATTTTTTTTTCCAGTTATTATATTAACAATGATACGGAGCCTAATATTTCATTAATCAGTTCAGGACCATCCTCTTCAACTAGAGTGGGAGTCACGACAAATTCAAGTGCAACAACACAATTACAATAGACCACAAACTTTATTGTTATGAGATTTGAGGATTTCTTGAATTCTACTTTTTTTTGTACAACCACTTAAAAATGAATTTGAAATATATTTAGAGGAAGCATTTGTACAACCTCCGATTGAGAGTAGAGATAAATTTGATATCTTAGAATGGTGGAAATTTTATTTATTGAAATAAGTGAAACTATCAAAGGTGATAAAAGATATCCTCACAATACTCATCACAATTGTGACTTTTGAATCGACTTTTAGTGTTGTAAGAAGAGTACTTGATGATTATAAAAGTGCTATAAATTCCAAAACTATGAATGCTCTAATATATTTGTCAAATCTGATTTGTTCTCAACATAAACACTGTCACAATGTGCATGCAAATACTTTTACGTCTTTATTTATAAATTTACTGATTTCATCTATACTCAATTAGATTATTAGACGTGGTGTTTTATAATCACAAGTTGATGTTGATGACTTAACAAGTTCCCTTCCGAACGAGATCGTCGTGACTTCTAAATAGCCACAAGCAAATGTCAACTACAAGGTACAAATAATTATTTTGATAGTCTTTCATGATTGCATTGTTAAAGTCATAACAAATGTAGAACCAGAGCTCACCTATTTCCTTGTTATGGATTGCTATAGTGGACCTTATCATGGCGGCTTGCAATTTCCTGTCTTTCAAGGTGGTTGGTTATAGGTTTGGGCTTTTGTTAGTTATAGTTTGGACATTTGGGCTTATAGAAAAACTAATAATATTGCAAGATGCTAAGCTTGACTAGTTATGATTGTTAGAACTAATAATGATGTGGATCGAATATGTTAGTTATGCACATTATTGGGTCGTCATTAATATCGACCCAAATTTAGGTGATCTAATCAATCAGGTCGAATACATTTTATATTGTATTGACGGTTCAAATAATGTGTGGATGTCGGACGTCGTTTATATTTATATGTAAAACAATCACATTAGGTTTTGCTACAAATAGATTATGCTCCCCGGGTCACAAGACATGAAATTAAAAATCATTTGCACATTCAGTTCTAGCAGCCCATCGCTGGAGAGAGCATAAGGAGGAAGAAGATGAGTCGTCTACTTCATCTGGACCGTGTAGACTTGGAAGATCCATGATCACAACAATCCATCCTCATGGATTCAGGTATGCTTCCGCTCAAGTTTCCATCTCGATGTTTCGACTAGAGCGAATCCATCTCTGTCATGATTTCACGGATTCTCCCCAACAATGATAAGATTATTGAACTCTTTGAATAAGAACTCCACTATCTTTCCACTACCTTGGAATTTTATAAGCTATAGAGGAGGTTTATTACCTATGAGCCCTTAATGGAATTTTAGGTGGCTTGATCATGTCCCTGATAAGAAAGTCCATTCCTTGCATTGGAATTACTATAAAGCCATTATAAGGTATTCCCTCTGACTTTTCTTCCTCTCATTCCCTCTCCTGAGCCTTCTTCATTCATGGCTATGCTTTTTGCTCTAAATTTATACATGTCTCCATCTCCTCTCCCATTTTTTGAGATCTAGACCTTGAAGATGGCTGTTTTTTGCCTTGGTTCTTGGGTGTTGGAAGTTATTGCTACTTATCTTGGGAATTTTGCCCACCTGGTAAGCTATGTTGTCACCATAACAAGTCCCTTATTTTGAAGGGCTTTGAGGGATATGGTCTTAATCAGGTATAGTATTTCCTTGTTATATAATTATTCATGATATAGACATAATATTGTTGAATTAATTTCTCTTTATTCTTGAGGATGACACTCTTCTCATTATGACCCCATAAATGAAGAAATAATATTATGGAATCTCAGAGTAATAATTTACACTTAGGTTCCGTTTGGGAGAACTTATTTTCACCGGTCAAGCGGTTACGACCGCATGAACCGGATCTTAATTAAGGTCCGGTTCATGCGGTCGTAACCGCTTGACCGGTGAAAATAAGTTCTCTCAAACGGAACCTTAGGCTTCATCCGGAGGGATTTATTTTCACCAGTCAAGCGATTATGACTGCATGAACGGGAGCTTAATTTAAAGTCCGATTTATGCGGTCGTAACCGCATGACCGGTGAAAATAAATCCCCCAATCAAGATCAATGTGTTATCTTGATAGCTCTGAGAATATTAATTTGACATCAGACTATCTCGTTGATCATCATGAGAAAATTTAACACAGATCCATCTTGATCTCCTAAGAGGCGTATAAAAAATCTAATTGTATGTCTATTTATATCCCAGAGATATAAGATAGACACGTGTCTTCGCTATCCGCAATCTCAAGACCTTAGTTAAAGTAAACAAATAATATCGTCATGATGAGTTGAAATATCGTCGAGACAACCTCGGCGATACGCACAACATCGCGATGATATATATCCAATGTTGAAAGTCGGTCATGTCGCCTTGACATCACGACGATATTCATATTATTGTCTTGATGTCTCGACGATATTCATAATATCTTGCAAATTCAGACAACTAAGATCTATCCGCGTGTCATTTTGCCTACTCGATGATATTCAAAATATCGTCTTGATTACATCACAATATTTACAATATCGTCTTGTATATTCAGACAAGAAGGATCTATCAGGTGTTGCCTTGACTACTCGACGATATTCATAATATCGTCTTGTAGGCTTTATTTGATTAGGCGGTGACGGGGCGAATAGGCGGGTAAGGCCAACACAATCCTTCCTCCAACTTATCCAAACGCTCTTCTGTGTGACCCTATATGTTCATATTGTATTGGCAGTGAGACTAACTACTTAACTATTTTCAGATCACCATAAAAACACCAATAATTACATGTTTGAAAGCGTGTTTCAATATAAATATCTCATTCAATTCATGATCTCTTTATAAAGGATAAATGATTGACGTGGGACTTTCTCGAAAAAATTTGGCAACAATTATTAAAACTAAGAATATTTTAGAAGCCATTGAATTAACAATAAAATTATTTTCACGAATTTCTTATCTGACATTTAATTTATTTTGGCTTCATTAATTGTTATTATTGAAGTTTTAAACAAATTCTTAACATCTGATGATGGATGTATGTTGCAAGGTGAAATCAATGAAAACCAAATTTGATAAATATAAGATGAACTGCAACTTAATTATGTTTACTGTCATTGTACTTAATCTCTGACGTAAATTACTATTTATTACTTTTGCTCTCAATAAATTATACAATAACCATGTGGCAGTTCAAAAATGAAAGTGGTAAAAGACAGCCTATTTGAGATTTTTTTTTTCCAGTTATTATATTAACAATGATACGGAGCCTAATATTTCATTAATCAGTTCAGGACCATCCTCTTCAACTAGAGTGGGAGTCACGACAAATTCAAGTGCAACAACACAATTACAATAGACCACAAACTTTATTGTTATGAGATTTGAGGATTTCTTGAATTCTACTTTTTTTTGTACAACCACTTAAAAATGAATTTGAAATATATTTAGAGGAAGCATTTGTACAACCTCCGATTGAGAGTAGAGATAAATTTGATATCTTAGAATGGTGGAAATTTTATTTATTGAAATAAGTGAAACTATCAAAGGTGATAAAAGATATCCTCACAATACTCATCACAATTGTGACTTTTGAATCGACTTTTAGTGTTGTAAGAAGAGTACTTGATGATTATAAAAGTGCTATAAATTCCAAAACTATGAATGCTCTAATATATTTGTCAAATCTGATTCGTTCTCAACATAAACACTGTCACAATGTGCATGCAAATACTTTTACGTCTTTATTTATAAATTTACTGATTTCATCTATACTCAATTAGATTATTAGACGTGGTGTTTTATAATCACAAGTTGATGTCGATGACTTAACAAGTTCCCTTCCGAACGAGATCGTCGTGACTTCTAAATAGCCACAAGCAAATGTCAACTACAAGGTACAAATAATTATTTTGATAGTCTTTCATGATTGCATTGTTAAAGTCATAACAAATGTAGAACCAGAGCTCACCTATTTCCTTGTTATGGATTGCTATAGTGGACCTTATCATGGCGGCTTGCAATTTCCTGTCTTTCAAGGTGGTTGGTTATAGGTTTGGGCTTTTGTTAGTTATAGTTTGGACATTTGGGCTTATAAAAAAACTAATAATATTGCAAGATGCTAAGCTTGACTAGTTATGATTGTTAGAACTAATAATGATGTGGATCGAATATGTTAGTTATGCACATTATTGGGTCGTCATTAATATCGACCCAAATTTAGGTGATCTAATCAATCAGGTCGAATACATTTTATATTGTATTGACGGTTCAAATAATGTGTGGATGTCGGACGTCGTTTATATTTATATGTAAAACAATCACATCAGGTTTTGCTACAAATAGATTATGCTCCCCGGGTCACAAGACATGAAAT
Organism: Platanthera zijinensis; assembly: GCA_039513925.1. Classification (NCBI taxonomy): domain Eukaryota; kingdom Viridiplantae; phylum Streptophyta; class Magnoliopsida; order Asparagales; family Orchidaceae; genus Platanthera; species Platanthera zijinensis. The sequence goes on from CM077082.1 coordinate 39,616,151, forward strand.
TAAAAATCATTTGCACATTCAGTTCTAGCAGCCCATCGCTGGAGAGAGCATAAGGAGGAAGAAGATGAGTCGTCTACTTCATCTGGACCGTGTAGACTTGGAAGATCCATGATCACAACAATCCATCCTCATGGATTCAGGTATGCTTCCGCTCAAGTTTCCATCTCGATGTTTCGACTAGAGCGAATCCATCTCTGTCATGATTTCACGGATTCTCCCCAACAATGATAAGATTATTGAACTCTTTGAATAAGAACTCCACTATCTTTCCACTACCTTGGAATTTTATAAGCTATAGAGGAGGTTTATTACCTATGAGCCCTTAATGGAATTTTAGGTGGCTTGATCATGTCCCTGATAAGAAAGTCCATTCCTTGCATTGGAATTACTATAAAGCCATTATAAGGTATTCCCTCTGACTTTTCTTCCTCTCATTCCCTCTCCTGAGCCTTCTTCATTCATGGCTATGCTTTTTGCTCTAAATTTATACATGTCTCCATCTCCTCTCCCATTTTTTGAGATCTAGACCTTGAAGATGGCTGTTTTTTGCCTTGGTTCTTGGGTGCTGGAAGTTATTGCTACTTATCTTGGGAATTTTGCCCACCTGGTAAGCTATGTTGTCACCATAACAAGTCCCTTATTTTGAAGGGCTTTGAGGGATATGGTCTTAATCAGGTATAGTATTTCCTTGTTATATAATTATTCATGATATAGACATAATATTGTTGAATTAATTTCTCTTTATTCTTGAGGATGACACTCTTCTCATTATGACCCCATAAATGAAGAAATAATATTATGGAATCTCAGAGTAATAATTTACACTTAGGTTCCGTTTGGGAGAACTTATTTTCACCGGTCAAGCGGTTACGACCGCATGAACCGGATCTTAATTAAGGTCCGGTTCATGCGGTCGTAACCGCTTGACCGGTGAAAATAAGTTCTCTCAAACGGAACCTTAGGCTTCATCCGGAGGGATTTATTTTCACCAGTCAAGCGATTATGACTGCATGAACGGGAGCTTAATTTAAAGTCCGATTTATGCGGTCGTAACCGCATGACCGGTGAAAATAAATCCCCCAATCAAGATCAATGTGTTATCTTGATAGCTCTGAGAATATTAATTTGACATCAGACTATCTCGTTGATCATCATGAGAAAATTTAACACAGATCCATCTTGATCTCCTAAGAGGCGTATAAAAAATCTAATTGTATGTCTATTTATATCTCAGAGATATAAGATAGACACGTGTCTTCGCTATCCGCAATCTCAAGACCTTAGTTAAAGTAAACAAATAATATCGTCATGATGAGTTGAAATATCGTCGAGACAACCTCGGCGATACGCACAACATCGCGATGATATATATCCAATGTTGAAAGTCGGTCATGTCGCCTTGACATCACGACGATATTCATATTATTGTCTTGATGTCTCGACGATATTCATAATATCTTGCAAATTCAGACAACTAAGATCTATCCGCGTGTCATTTTGCCTACTCGATGATATTCAAAATATCGTCTTGATTACATCACAATATTTACAATATCGTCTTGTATATTCAGACAAGAAGGATCTATCAGGTGTTGCCTTGACTACTCGACGATATTCATAATATCGTCTTGTAGGCTTTATTTGATTAGGCGGTGACGGGGCGAATAGACGGGTAAGGCCAACACAATCCTTCCTCCAACTTATCCAAACGCTCTTCTGTGTGATCCTATATGTTCATATTGTATTGGCAGTGAGACTAACTACTTAACTATTTTCAGATCACCATAAAAACACCAATAATTACATGTTTGAAAGCGTGTTTCAATATAAATATCTCATTCAATTCATGATCTCTTTATAAAGGATAAATGATTGACGTGGGACTTTCTCGAAAAAATTTGGCAACAATTATTAAAACTAAGAATATTTTAGAAGCCATTGAATTAACAATAAAATTATTTTCACGAATTTCTTATCTGACATTTAATTTATTTTGGCTTCATTAATTGTTATTATTGAAGTTTTAAACAAATTCTTAACATCTGATGATGGATGTATGTTGCAAGGTGAAATCAATGAAAACCAAATTTGATAAATATAAGATGAACTGCAACTTAATTATGTTTACTGTCATTGTACTTAATCTCTGACGTAAATTACTATTTATTACTTTTGCTCTCAATAAATTATACAATAACCATGTGGCAGTTCAAAAATGAAAGTGGTAAAAGACAGCCTATTTGAGATTTTTTTTTTCCAGTTATTATATTAACAATGATACGGAGCCTAATATTTCATTAATCAGTTCAGGACCATCCTCTTCAACTAGAGTGGGAGTCACGACAAATTCAAGTGCAACAACACAATTACAATAGACCACAAACTTTATTGTTATGAGATTTGAGGATTTCTTGAATTCTACTTTTTTTTGTACAACCACTTAAAAATGAATTTGAAATATATTTAGAGGAAGCATTTGTACAACCTCCGATTGAGAGTAGAGATAAATTTGATATCTTAGAATGGTGGAAATTTTATTTATTGAAATAAGTGAAACTATCAAAGGTGATAAAAGATATCCTCACAATACTCATCACAATTGTGACTTTTGAATCGACTTTTAGTGTTGTAAGAAGAGTACTTGATGATTATAAAAGTGCTATAAATTCCAAAACTATGAATGCTCTAATATATTTGTCAAATCTGATTCGTTCTCAACATAAACACTGTCACAATGTGCATGCAAATACTTTTACGTCTTTATTTATAAATTTACTGATTTCATCTATACTCAATTAGATTATTAGACGTGGTGTTTTATAATCACAAGTTGATGTCGATGACTTAACAAGTTCCCTTCCGAACGAGATCGTCGTGACTTCTAAATAGCCACAAGCAAATGTCAACTACAAGGTACAAATAATTATTTTGATAGTCTTTCATGATTGCATTGTTAAAGTCATAACAAATGTAGAACCAGAGCTCACCTATTTCCTTGTTATGGATTGCTATAGTGGACCTTATCATGGCGGCTTGCAATTTTCTGTCTTTCAAGGTGGTTGGTTATAGGTTTGGGCTTTTGTTAGTTATAGTTTGGACATTTGGGCTTATAAAAAAACTAATAATATTGCAAGATGCTAAGCTTGACTAGTTATGATTGTTAGAACTAATAATGATGTGGGTCGAATATGTTAGTTATGCAAATTATTGGGTCGTCATTAATATCGACCCAAATTTAGGTGATCTAATCAATCAGGTCGAATACATTTTATATTGTATTGACGGTTCAAATAATGTGTGGATGTCGGACGTCGTTTATATTTATATGTAAAACAATCACATTAGGTTTTGCTATAAATAGATTATGCTCCCCGGGTCACAAGACATGAAATTAAAAATCATTTGCACATTCAGTTCTAGCAGCCCATCGCTGGAGAGAGCATAAGGAGGAAGAAGATGAGTCGTCTACTTCATCTGGACCGTGTAGACTTGGAAGATCCATGATCACAACAATCCATCCTCATGGATTCAGGTATGCTTCCGCTCAAGTTTCCATCTCGATGTTTCGACTAGAGCGAATCCATCTCTGTCATGATTTCACGGATTCTCCCCAACAATGATAAGATTATTGAACTCTTTGAATAAGAACTCCACTATCTTTCCACTACCTTGGAATTTTATAAGCTATAGAGGAGGTTTATTACCTATGAGCCCTTAATGGAATTTTAGGTGGCTTGATCATGTCCCTGATAAGAAAGTCCATTCCTTGCATTGGAATTACTATAAAGCCATTATAAGGTATTCCCTCTGACTTTTCTTCCTCTCATTCCCTCTCCTGAGCCTTCTTCATTCATGGCTATGCTTTTTGCTCTAAATTTATACATGTCTCCATCTCCTCTCCCATTTTTTGAGATCTAGACCTTGAAGATGGCTGTTTTTTGCCTTGGTTCTTGGGTGCTGGAAGTTATTGCTACTTATCTTGGGAATTTTGCCCACCTGGTAAGCTATGTTGTCACCATAACAAGTCCCTTATTTTGAAGGGCTTTGAGGGATATGGTCTTAATCAGGTATAGTATTTCCTTGTTATATAATTATTCATGATATAGACATAATATTGTTGAATTAATTTTTCTTTATTCTTGAGGATGACACTCTTCTCATTATGACCGCATAAATGAAGAAATAATATTATGGAATCTCAGAGTAATAATTTACACTTAGGTTCCGTTTGGGAGAACTTATTTTCACCGGTCAAGCGGTTACGACCGCATGAACCGGATCTTAATTAAGGTCCGGTTCATGCGGTCGTAACCGCTTGACCGGTGAAAATAAGTTCTCTCAAACGGAACCTTAGGCTTCATCCGGAGGGATTTATTTTCACCAGTCAAGCGATTATGACTGCATGAACGGGAGCTTAATTTAAAGTCCGATTTATGCGGTCGTAACCGCATGACCGGTGAAAATAAATCCCCCAATCAAGATCAATGTGTGATCTTGATAGCTCTGAGAATATTAATTTGACATCAGACTATCTCGTTGATCATCTTGAGAAAATTTAACACAGATCCATCTTGATCTCCTAAGAGGCGTATAAAAAATCTAATTGTATGTCTATTTATATCCCAGAGATATAAGATAGACACGTGTCTTCGCTATCCGCAATCTCAAGACCTTAGTTAAAGTAAACAAATAATATCGTCATGATGAGTTGAAATATCGTCGAGACAACCTCGGCGATACGCACAACATCGCGATGATATATATCCAATGTTGAAAGTCGGTCATGTCGCCTTGATATCACGACGATATTCATATTATTGTCTTGATGTCTCGACGATATTCATAATATCTTGCAAATTCAGACAACTAAGATCTATCCGCGTGTCATTTTGCCTACTCGATGATATTCAAAATATCGTCTTGATTACATCACAATATTTACAATATCGTCTTGTATATTCAGACAAGAAGGATCTATCAGGTGTTGCCTTGACTACTCGACGATATTCATAATATCGTCTTGTAGGCTTTATTTGATTAGGCGGTGACGGGGCGAATAGGCGGGTAAGGCCAACACAATCCTTCCTCCAACTTATCCAAACGCTCTTCTGTGTGACCCTATATGTTCATATTGTATTGGCAGTGAGACTAACTACTTAACTATTTTCAGATCACCATAAAAACACCAATAATTACATGTTTGAAAGCGTGTTTCAATATAAATATCTCATTCAATTCATGATCTCTTTATAAAGGATAAATGATTGACGTGGGACTTTCTCGAAAAAATTTGGCAACAATTATTAAAACTAAGAATATTTTAGAAGCCATTGAATTAACAATAAAATTATTTTCACGAATTTCTTATCTGACATTTAATTTATTTTGGCTTCATTAATTGTTATTATTGAAGTTTTAAACAAATTCTTAACATCTGATGATGGATGTATGTTGCAAGGTGAAATCAATGAAAACCAAATTTGATAAATATAAGATGAACTGCAACTTAATTATGTTTACTGTCATTGTACTTAATCTCTGACGTAAATTACTATTTATTACTTTTGCTCTCAATAAATTATACAATAACCATGTGGCAGTTCAAAAATGAAAGTGGTAAAAGACAGCCTATTTGAGATTTTTTTTTTCCAGTTATTATATTAACAATGATACGGAGCCTAATATTTCATTAATCAGTTCAGGACCATCCTCTTCAACTAGAGTGGGAGTCACGACAAATTCAAGTGCAACAACACAATTACAATAGACCACAAACTTTATTGTTATGAGATTTGAGGATTTCTTGAATTCTACTTTTTTTTGTACAACCACTTAAAAATGAATTTGAAATATATTTAGAGGAAGCATTTGTACAACCTCCGATTGAGAGTAGAGATAAATTTGATATCTTAGAATGGTGGAAATTTTATTTATTGAAATAAGTGAAACTATCAAAGGTGATAAAAGATATCCTCACAATACTCATCACAATTGTGACTTTTGAATCGACTTTTAGTGTTGTAAGAAGAGTACTTGATGATTATAAAAGTGCTATAAATTCCAAAACTATGAATGCTCTAATATATTTGTCAAATCTGATTTGTTCTCAACATAAACACTGTCACAATGTGCATGCAAATACTTTTACGTCTTTATTTATAAATTTACTGATTTCATCTATACTCAATTAGATTATTAGACGTGGTGTTTTATAATCACAAGTTGATGTTGATGACTTAACAAGTTCCCTTCTGAACGAGATCGTCGTGACTTCTAAATAGCCACAAGCAAATGTCAACTACAAGGTACAAATAATTATTTTGATAGTCTTTCATGATTGCATTGTTAAAGTCATAACAAATGTAGAACCAGAGCTCACCTATTTCCTTGTTATGGATTGCTATAGTGGACCTTATCATGGCGGCTTGCAATTTCCTGTCTTTCAAGGTGGTTGGTTATAGGTTTGGGCTTTTGTTAGTTATAGTTTGGACATTTGGGCTTATAGAAAAACTAATAATATTGCAAGATGCTAAGCTTGACTAGTTATGATTGTTAGAACTAATAATGATGTGGGTCGAATATGTTAGTTATGCACATTATTGGGTCGTCATTAATATCGACCCAAATTTAGGTGATCTAATCAATCAGGTCGAATACATTTTATATTGTATTGACGGTTCAAATAATGTGTGGATGTCGGACGTCGTTTATATTTATATGTAAAACAATCACATTAGGTTTTGCTACAAATAGATTATGCTCCCCGGGTCACAAGACATGAAATTAAAAATCATTTGCACATTCAGTTCTAGCAGCCCATCGCTGGAGAGAGCATAAGGAGGAAGAAGATGAGTCGTCTACTTCATCTGGACCGTGTAGACTTGGAAGATCCATGATCACAACAATCCATCCTCATGGATTCAGGTATGCTTCCGCTCAAGTTTCCATCTCGATGTTTCGACTAGAGCGAATCCATCTCTGTCATGATTTCACGGATTCTCCCCAACAATGATAAGATTATTGAACTCTTTGAATAAGAACTCCACTATCTTTCCACTACCTTGGAATTTTATAAGCTATAGAGGAGGTTTATTACCTATGAGCCCTTAATGGAATTTTAGGTGGCTTGATCATGTCCCTGATAAGAAAGTCCATTCCTTGCATTGGAATTACTATAAAGCCATTATAAGGTATTCCCTCTGACTTTTCTTCCTCTCATTCCCTCTCCTGAGCCTTCTTCATTCATGGCTATGCTTTTTGCTCTAAATTTATACATGTCTCCATCTCCTCTCCCATTTTTTGAGATCTAGACCTTGAAGATGGCTGTTTTTTGCCTTGGTTCTTGGGTGCTGGAAGTTATTGCTACTTATCTTGGGAATTTTGCCCACCTGGTAAGCTATGTTGTCACCATAACAAGTCCCTTATTTTGAAGGGCTTTGAGGGATATGGTCTTAATCAGGTATAGTATTTCCTTGTTATATAATTATTCATGATATAGACATAATATTGTTGAATTAATTTCTCTTTATTCTTGAGGATGACACTCTTCTCATTATGACCCCATAAATGAAGAAATAATATTATGGAATCTCAGAGTAATAATTTACACTTAGGTTCCGTTTGGGAGAACTTATTTTCACCGGTCAAGCGACGACCGCATGAACCGGATCTTAATTAAGGTCCGGTTCATGCGGTCGTAACCGCTTGACCGGTGAAAATAAGTTCTCTCAAACGGAACCTTAGGCTTCATCCGGAGGGATTTATTTTCACCAGTCAAGCGATTATGACTGCATGAACGGGAGCTTAATTTAAAGTCCGATTTATGCGGTCGTAACCGCATGACCGGTGAAAATAAATCCCCCAATCAAGATCAATGTGTTATCTTGATAGCTCTGAGAATATTAATTTGACATCAGACTATCTCGTTGATCATCATGAGAAAATTTAACACAGATCCATCTTGATCTCCTAAGAGGCGTATAAAAAATCTAATTGTATGTCTATTTATATCTCAGAGATATAAGATAGACACGTGTCTTCGCTATCCGCAATCTCAAGACCTTAGTTAAAGTAAACAAATAATATCGTCATGATGAGTTGAAATATCGTCGAGACAACCTCGGCGATACGCACAACATCGCGATGATATATATCCAATGTTGAAAGTCGGTCATGTCGCCTTGACATCACGACGATATTCATATTATTGTCTTGATGTCTCGACGATATTCATAATATCTTGCAAATTCAGACAACTAAGATCTATCCGCGTGTCATTTTGCCTACTCGATGATATTCAAAATATCGTCTTGATTACATCACAATATTTACAATATCGTCTTGTATATTCAGACAAGAAGGATCTATCAGGTGTTGCCTTGACTACTCGACGATATTCATAATATCGTCTTGTAGGCTTTATTTGATTAGGCGGTGACGGGGCGAATAGACGGGTAAGGCCAACACAATCCTTCCTCCAACTTATCCAAACGCTCTTCTGTGTGATCCTATATGTTCATATTGTATTGGCAGTGAGACTAACTACTTAACTATTTTCAGATCACCATAAAAACACCAATAATTACATGTTTGAAAGCGTGTTTCAATATAAATATCTCATTCAATTCATGATCTCTTTATAAAGGATAAATGATTGACGTGGGACTTTCTCGAAAAAATTTGGCAACAATTATTAAAACTAAGAATATTTTAGAAGCCATTGAATTAACAATAAAATTATTTTCACGAATTTCTTATCTGACATTTAATTTATTTTGGCTTCATTAATTGTTATTATTGAAGTTTTAAACAAATTCTTAACATCTGATGATGGATGTATGTTGCAAGGTGAAATCAATGAAAACCAAATTTGATAAATATAAGATGAACTGCAACTTAATTATGTTTACTGTCATTGTACTTAATCTCTGACGTAAATTACTATTTATTACTTTTGCTCTCAATAAATTATACAATAACCATGTGGCAGTTCAAAAATGAAAGTGGTAAAAGACAGCCTATTTGAGATTTTTTTTTCCAGTTATTATATTAACAATGATACGGAGCCTAATATTTCATTAATCAGTTCAGGACCATCCTCTTCAACTAGAGTGGGAGTCACGACAAATTCAAGTGCAACAACACAATTACAATAGACCACAAACTTTATTGTTATGAGATTTGAGGATTTCTTGAATTCTACTTTTTTTTGTACAACCACTTAAAAATGAATTTGAAATATATTTAGAGGAAGCATTTGTACAACCTCCGATTGAGAGTAGAGATAAATTTGATATCTTAGAATGGTGGAAATTTTATTTATTGAAATAAGTGAAACTATCAAAGGTGATAAAAGATATCCTCACAATACTCATCACAATTGTGACTTTTGAATCGACTTTTAGTGTTGTAAGAAGAGTACTTGATGATTATAAAAGTGCTATAAATTCCAAAACTATGAATGCTCTAATATATTTGTCAAATCTGATTCGTTCTCAACATAAACACTGTCACAATGTGCATGCAAATACTTTTACGTCTTTATTTATAAATTTACTGATTTCATCTATACTCAATTAGATTATTAGACGTGGTGTTTTATAATCACAAGTTGATGTCGATGACTTAACAAGTTCCCTTCCGAACGAGATCGTCGTGACTTCTAAATAGCCACAAGCAAATGTCAACTACAAGGTACAAATAATTATTTTGATAGTCTTTCATGATTGCATTGTTAAAGTCATAACAAATGTAGAACCAGAGCTCACCTATTTCCTTGTTATGGATTGCTATAGTGGACCTTATCATGGCGGCTTGCAATTTCCTGTCTTTCAAGGTGGTTGGTTATAGGTTTGGGCTTTTGTTAGTTATAGTTTGGACATTTGGGCTTATAAAAAAACTAATAATATTGCAAGATGCTAAGCTTGACTAGTTATGATTGTTAGAACTAATAATGATGTGGGTCGAATATGTTAGTTATGCACATTATTGGGTCGTCATTAATATCGACCCAAATTTAGGTGATCTAATCAATCAGGTCGAATACATTTTATATTGTATTGACGGTTCAAATAATGTGTGGATGTCGGACGTCGTTTATATTTATATGTAAAACAATCACATCAGGTTTTGCTATAAATAGATTATGCTCCCCGGGTCACAAGACATGAAATTAAAAATCATTTGCACATTCAGTTCTAGCAGCCCATCGCTGGAGAGAGCATAAGGAGGAAGAAGATGAGTCGTCTACTTCATCTGGACCGTGTAGACTTGGAAGATCCATGATCACAACAATCCATCCTCATGGATTCAGGTATGCTTCCGCTCAAGTTTCCATCTCGATGTTTCGACTAGAGCGAATCCATCTCTGTCATGATTTCACGGATTCTCCCCAACAATGATAAGATTATTGAACTCTTTGAATAAGAACTCCACTATCTTTCCACTACCTTGGAATTTTATAAGCTATAGAGGAGGTTTATTACCTATGAGCCCTTAATGGAATTTTAGGTGGCTTGATCATGTCCCTGATAAGAAAGTCCATTCCTTGCATTGGAATTACTATAAAGCCATTATAAGGTATTCCCTCTGACTTTTCTTCCTCTCATTCCCTCTCCTGAGCCTTCTTCATTCATGGCTATGCTTTTTGCTCTAAATTTATACATGTCTCCATCTCCTCTCCCATTTTTTGAGATCTAGACCTTGAAGATGGCTGTTTTTTGCCTTGGTTCTTGGGTGCTGGAAGTTATTGCTACTTATCTTGGGAATTTTGCCCACCTGGTAAGCTATGTTGTCACCATAACAAGTCCCTTATTTTGAAGGGCTTTGAGGGATATGGTCTTAATCAGGTATAGTATTTCCTTGTTATATAATTATTCATGATATAGACATAATATTGTTGAATTAATTTCTCTTTATTCTTGAGGATGACACTCTACTCATTATGGTGTTGGCTCACTTTTGACACATTTGCGATGCTATTTTAATTTCTTTTGTTGAATGGAAAAGTTTCCGTACAGTTTAACATTATATTGTTATTTGTTGAGAAGTTTGCTTTGGTGCTTACTATTTTCAGCACATTTGATTGGTGAATGCTCAAAATACTAAATATATTATTGCGGGGCACTCGGTTTTCCTCGGGTCCTGAGAATCAGACCGTCTTAGCTCGAGAGTGAGTCGAGCGTGCAAACAGTCAAAAGAGATCCAACAACAATGACAAGCGAGACGTTTTAACATGGAAAACTCGAAAGGGGTGAAATTTCACGTGGTGGGATCCGTGTCGGGCCAAAATCTACTTGTTCCTTTATTATTACAAGAGTGTAGATCATCTGAGGGTGACATACTACCTCTCCGTTTACAAGCCTCGAAGGCGAAGAGAGGTGAAAAAAGGTTAAGTTCCCGAAGCTGGAGCATTCACGAGAACGTTCATCTATGCCTTCTCATGCGCTTGTTGAAGCATTCTAGCAAGCATCGAGAGTGAGCAAAGGGAATTTGTAGTAATGGAACGATCTTAGTCTCCTATGCTCGCCGAAAAACCTTAGAGCTCTCTGTAGTCTCTGATTACTTGTTTTCAAATGAAGACATGCCAGCTCTTTTATAGCACTAAGTCACAATGTTTACAGTATGATATGATTATATATACAATTAGTTGTGTCAAAAAGATAGTTGGCCAGGGTTGTTGAAATCGAAATTCGGCTCCACCTAGAGTTCGGACCTAGGGTGAGGCTCACACCTACTTCTCCCAAGCCGTCCCTTGGTGAGAGACCTAGATTTGGAAAATGATCATTGGCTCTAGCGTGGAGGTCTCACCTCACACCCGGAAGACCTTTGAGATCTCCCCTTTCCTAGTCAATACTGAGCTAGGTGCCTTGGAGGATGAAGGAAGAAGATGAAGTGGTGAAGAACTGATGCTCTCCAAGGCACCCATAAGGGTCTATTTATAATTTTTTGGGAATTGCCTGTAAATAGTCAACCTCTACTGCTCTGAAATTACTATCATATCCTGGACTGGGCGAGAACTTGGTCGGGGCGAGCTGGCTGGGACGAGCTGGTCGGGCGAGATGGGACGAGTTGGCCGGGCGAGCTTGGACGAGCGAGTTGGGATGAGTTGGCCGGGACGAGCTGGCCGGGCGAGCTGGGACGAGCTGGTCGGGCGAGCTGGGACGAGCTGGCCGGGACGAGCTAGTCGGGACGAGCTGGTCGGGACGAGCTGGCCGGATGAGCTGGTCGGGTGAGCTGGGACGAGCTGGCCGGGCGAGCTGGCTGGGCGAGCTGGGACCCTTGAGTCGGCCTCCCGCCGCCCCAGCCCCCTAAAAACAGGTCGGGGGGAGGCAAATACTGCATCCCCCTACTAGTATATTATGAAGATCGACCATAAATTGACCCCCCAAAAGTGCAAAACCCTCAAAAAACTTAAAACTGCGTAGCAAGCCCTGTGCCTTCTTGGGGACCCCAATCCGCAAATACGGGATTGTACAAGGGCGGCGGCAGTAGGTCCTACAAACTCATTAAGGCCCTGGTCGTGTCATGGACAAACCTGATCTTCAATTTAAATATTATTAAATTTATTTGTTTTAATATTAATTGATTATCATTGTATATTCTAATTATAAAAAATATTAATTTACATAACTTTTAATATGTAAATATAATAATATGAAATATTGCACGAATCATTAAATATTTAAATAAAAGCTTATAAGCAAAAAAATGGTATTTGATTATCAATTTTTTTATTATAATATTTCTAGAGAAATCTTTGTGGCAATTGTCTTATATTGGGAGAGTTTTCAGACAGCATTGTACGATATTGACGAAGAGTACTTTGGGTTTGGAGTAGATTTTGGCAAGGATTCGAAGAGGCATCTTGAAAATGATTTGTGTAATCTGTCTCGTCTGCCACTGTCGGTAATTTGTAATTTTTCTGCAACTATTTATTGTGTAATATTGTGTGATGGGAAGTTGGTGAAGATCTTATAAGGATTGAGGAGAAAAAGTCTTGTAATTGCCTATTATTTTCATACATTTTTAGTGGCGGCTTTCTGAGTTGTGCTCCGATCGTCTAATGGTTTTCACCCTATTGGGTTTTCACGTTAAATCTCTGTCACTTTTATTGCTTTTATTTGTGTTGTGTTCTGATTGTGTGTCAACATATCGTTAAGCGGTCATGCGGGTATTTGGTCGAATTAATTTACATGTGTTCTGATCGGACTTACGTGCTTTCTAACCCAACATTAATAAGATTTATTATAGTGGATTTCAAATTATTAGGAATGCAGTATAAATCATAGATACAGTTCATTTTGATAGACCAGCTAAATTTATCTATCTTGTTACTAAATAATTGAAAAATAATTTATATATTCTAAAGTAATATTTAATCATTTTTTTAAGAAAATAAATCTATTTTTACACTTTATTGAAAAAAAAATAGAATTTTTGTTATAAAAAATTACCCTACTCACAAAGCAATCTTTTTTACAAAAATATTAAAAAATTGCAAAGTACGATCGTAATTTCGCACGAATATTTTTTAAAAAGAGTTTGCACTTTATCATTTACGACCAAAAATATATTCACATTGTACGTATAATATTACACCCAACTTTTTCTTTATTTGATACAGTAACCAAATAATTTCTCAACATTTGATTTTTTTTTTTTAAGATGTGTGTGTGACACGTGTTGTGAGCTAGTGTTTTAAATATCTTGGAACGATGGTTCAAAGAGACGGAGGTATTGATAAATATGTGACACAGAGAATTTAAGTGGGTTGGTTGAAGTGGAGAGACGCGTCAGGGTGTAAGATAATATCTTGTGATGGGCCAATATTGGTCATGTAGACCCATGTGCGCCGTCGTGATAATCGACCATGTAGGAGACCCATTCATTTATGATCGAGGCGGGTCTCGTCGCGTTTCCGTTTGTGCCTTAGCCAAGGGCGCAGTTTTTATGTAGATGAGGACTCATTATGTGTAGAACTAAATTTAAGTGAGTCGTGGCCCTACGATCTATGATGGGTGGATAGGGCATGACCATATATAAATGATATAGTGTGGTTCTCCTCAAGCCCTAGCCTCATTTTCCCCTCTTTGAATCCCGTCGACAAGAGGGCTTAGAGGAATAGGTATTCGGGCGAGAGAAAGAATCCCGCACCCCTTCGTTTTCGTCGGCGCTACTGCGACATCAAAGGGAGGGCTCCGACCACGTTCGCAGGAGGGAGAAGCTCGGCTTCCCGTCGGTATCGGAGAAGCACAGTCCCGGATCGGCTGCCCTGCAGCATCTCTTCCAAGCCATCGAACTTGTCCATGGCTGCAGGTACATATACAGCCGAACCTCCTTCTATCCATGCGATCGATCCCTGTTTTGAACCCTATTTAGCATTACACAGGGATCTTGTGTGATCGTAAGTACCATTAAAACATAAGGACAAGTTTTAATCTAAGCGAGTTGGTTGAAGTGGAGAGACGTGTAAAGTGTCATTAAAACTTAAGGGCAAATTTTACCGTACTGCAATTAGACCAGCGATGCTCTATAGCTATGAGTGTTGGGCAGTGAATTGTGTGCATGAGCAAAAAATGGGAATTGCGGAGATGAGAATGCTTAGGTGGATGTGTGGACACACGAGACTGGATAAATTTCGGAATGAATGTATCAGGGATAAGACAGGAGTAACATCAATTGCAGAGAAGATACGAGAAGTTCGACTAAGATGGTTTGGACACGTACAAAGGAGACCATTAGAGACACTTGTTAGATGTTGTGAGAGTCTGGTCATGTGATATGTTAAACGAGGGAGGGGTACACCAATAAAGATTTGGAATGAAACTATAAGGAAATACATAAAGTACTTAGACATTAGTGAGATTATGACAAAAGATAAGACACAATAGCGTTTCATATAAGACTTGAGTGTTGTTGTTGTAGGTGTGTGTGCCGCATAAATAAAAAAAATCTGGCATGAGGTACAAATGCTCACTATTACTATATTTTTTAATTTCTTCAACTTTAATAAAAGTCTAGTAAAAATCTTCCTACATTCAACACATTAAATATCTATTTCATGATCCAAATTATTTTGTTGTTCATTCACATGATTCACTAATCTCATTCTTTAATAATTTTAATTTAATAACAAAATTTTGCATATTTATACTATATAAAAAAGCAAAAAAAATATTTTTCCGTTAAACATTCATTTTCCGTTTTTTTCTCTTTTAATTAAACAAATTGTAATTTTTAGAATTACGAGTTTTTTTCTATTTTTAAAATTGTGTTTTTATATAGGCAAAGTCTTCTGTTTATGATAAAAAAAATATGTTTTCTCCATTGCTCTGAAACCCTCATGCACATCGCAAAAATGAAAGCCGAGCGAAGTATAACACTCAGGGATTTGCAAGTGACTGAAACACCGTCGCATCAGGACAATGTCATAACCAAAATACTGTCGTGCATGACACGAATGCTCCCATTCAATATCACAGCCCATCTCATATCTATCACTCGTTTAAATAAAATGAGAATCAATACTCACCGACCTCTATTTAGTACCCAAATGAGTTTTTATCTAATGACTTTTTAAAAAAAAACCTTTGAAAAAAAATTGTGGGCATAATTTGTTACTCTAAATAAATGCCTATTAATCATTCCGATTTTCTTTGCATGAGGATGGCCACAACCACAAATAATTTGTAATTTATTAATCACACACGTGCCTCTTTTACATGAATTGAAATTCTCTCTCTCCCCCAGTCCATAAAGTCAAACCAGACACTAATCTGAGTTATCGCCATTAATCCTCAACCAAGCTACTGTTCTCAGCCTCTTAACTATTCTCTCACACACAGTGCCATCATCCACCAGCTTGACACTGATCTGTACTCTCTCTCTCTCTCTCTCTCTCTCTCTCTGTCGCCCTTTCTCTCTCCATCCTTCCTCCCCAAAAGCATTATCCGCCATGGGAATCTCTGTACTTCCTCCTCTCGATCCTTCTCCCTACCCAAATTCGTATCTGTGAACGCAACCTTCAATCTGCCATCGTCCCCGCGAAGTCTGGTTTCGTTTTCCCCCGCATTGTCTTGACGATTGAAAGGAGAATGACGGCGGATGACGGCTCTCCTCATCTCGCCGACGATCTCTCGAAGCGGACGGTCATCTTCGGCCTCCATCTATGGGTCATCATCGGAATCTGCGTCGGCGCCGCCTTCGTCCTCCTCCTCTTCCTCATCTCACTCTGGCTCGCCTCCCGCCGCACCTCCTCCCGCTCGAAACCCTCAATCCCCAACATCTCCAAAGAGATCCAGGAAGTTCGCCTCGATTCCAAACCCTCCGATCCAAAACCCTTGCCCCAAATCCTCCAAAAACCCTCCGCCGAATCCCTCCCCTCCCCTATTTCGCTCGAGAGGCAAGCCCTTCTTCAATCCAGAGAAGACGAGGCCTCCGCCGGAATCAATAGAATCCACATTGAGCTCGGCAAGGATCATCGGATTACTTACCCGGAGCGCAGCGGCAGCGGCGGCGCGGAGTACCGGTCCTCCGACCAGGCTTCCATTGTCGTCCCCGAGGTCTCGCACTTAGGATGGGGCCACTGGTTCACTCTCCGGGAGCTCGAGATGGCCACCGGTATGTTCACCGACGACAATGTCATCGGAGAAGGAGGGTATGGGATTGTCTACCATGGCGTTTTACCTGACAGCACTCAGATTGCAGTCAAGAATTTACTGAATAACAGGTGTTTGCATCATGATCTTCATCTTCTTCTTTCTTTCCTGTATGAATTCATTTTTAGTTTGACAATAAAAGATTGCAAAACTGAATTGGCTATTTTAATTTACCAGGGGGCAAGCTGAGAGGGAATTTAAGGTAGAAGTGGAAGCAATTGGGCGAGTTCGCCATAAGAATCTGGTGAGACTGCTGGGATATTGTGCAGAAGGGGCTCATAGGTTCGTCGAATTCATATTCGTTGATTCATTTCAGACTACAAAGAATGCTCAATTGGTTTTTGTTGTTGTTGTTGTTCTTCTTGTTTAGGATGCTTGTATATGAGTATGTGGACAATGGAAACCTTGAACAATGGCTTCATGGAGATGTTGGACCCCAAAGTCCTCTCACATGGAAGATTAGAATGAACATTATTCTCGGCACAGCGAATGGGTAAATTCGATACTCTCTAAACATTGAATGTCAGGGCTGCTAACGCCCAAGGTATTCTGCAAAAGTCCATCAAGTGTGGAATGATTATTTATAATACCTTCAGCGTAGAGTCATGCCCTAGACAGACACATAAGCCATTATACACTATCCAACATTGAATATGTTAAGAATCTCTATACTGATGCTATTTATCTGATACCAATATAGGCTTATGTATTTGCATGAAGGATTAGAACCAAAAGTAGTTCACCGGGATGTTAAATCGAGTAATATACTGCTGGATACGCAGTGGAACCCCAAAGTCTCTGATTTTGGGCTTGCCAAGCTTCTGGGATCGGAAAGGAGCTATGTCACGACTCGGGTGATGGGAACATTTGGGTCTGTTTTGATGTCATTCTCTATCATTTGTAACTTCTTATGTATGATGCTGAATCGATTTCGCTCGATGCGATAGTTATGTAGCTCCCGAGTATGCTAGCACCGGAATGTTGAACGAAAGGAGCGATGTTTATAGCTTTGGGATCCTCATAATGGAGATAATTTCCGGGCGCAATCCTGTTGACTACAACAGGCCTCCAGGGGAGGTTGGTGAATGATGGATTAGTGATGATGGAATTGTTGAGAATTTATAAAAATGCATGTTTCCTTTCTGACTTGATTGAATTCTTACTTTAATTAGGTTAATTTGGTTGAGTGGCTTAAAGTGATGGTCAGCAACAGGAATTCTGAAGGTGTTTTAGATCCTAAGATGGCTGAGAAACCAACTTCAAGAGCCTTGAAGAAGGCTCTCTTGGTGGCATTGAGATGCGTCGATCCTGAAGCGCAAAAGAGACCGAAAATGGGTCAGGTGATAAACATGCTTGAAGCCGAAGATTTCCCTTATCGAGATGTAAGTTACGATGATGCCGAGTATGCTGTCTTCCTGAATTTCTTTCTTTGCTTATTTTGCGCTTCAC
This sequence comes from Platanthera zijinensis, assembly GCA_039513925.1. Classification (NCBI taxonomy): domain Eukaryota; kingdom Viridiplantae; phylum Streptophyta; class Magnoliopsida; order Asparagales; family Orchidaceae; genus Platanthera; species Platanthera zijinensis. The sequence continues at coordinate 39,634,258 of CM077082.1, forward strand.
TTTTTCAGTATGTTTGATCTTCTTCTTGTTTGTTAGGCAAGGCAATGATCACAACTTATTGCGATATCCTTTGTGTAGTTAGTTTAATGAACTTGAAACCGTCTTTGATACTTGATCTAGTTTATAGTATATGCTGAGAATATAGTGTTAGGGCTAGGTCATTCAAAGTATTCTACAATGCCTCATCAGAGTTTGGAATTAGTATTTATAGTATCTCTAGCGTAGAGGCTTACTCTAGGTAGACACGAAACTCACTAGTTGTTATCGTGTCGGCCTCGACATGCGCAGACTTACACAAATATTCAACATATAGTCCGTACATTGGGAAATTGATTTAGCATTATGCGTATTTAATATAGATTACGAGCCCCTCCTACCTAAAATTGGTCGATTTTAGGTTGTTTGCGTAGGTTCTAATATGGTCTTTGAGCAGACTAGGCCCATCTTCACACTCACACATCATCCAGGTAATACAAATCCATATGCTAGAGACCAAAGAACCCGCATGTGAGAGGTGAATATAGTCTCACATCTGAATCTACAATTAATATAGATCATGTGCCCCTTCACCCCCAACAAATTTGTTTCAGGTTGCATTCTTGAACAAAATTTCATTTTTGATTTCTTTCATCTATTCCATGACCGTAATAAAGGGGGTTACGCGTTACGCCACATTTTTTTGAAAGATTCCCAGAAATGACGGATCTATTCAATCTATCAATAACCGAGCAGGATCTGGTGTATCATAGGGGATTTGCCTTTTCTATTTATTTGGATCAAAAAAAAATCTTGAATGAGGTATTAAACTCCATGAATCGAAAATGAAATCTTTATTGGTTCTACCTCCTCTTTTTTATGATGCATAAGTTCTAATATTATGCAATTTGATTTACTTTTTTTTAATATTCGACTTCTAATTTTGTGGCCGAAGCATCTATGGATATATTTTTATTGAGGATGTTGCTTTTCTATGGTTCAATTTCAGGATCGTCGCGGGCAGGTATGCCGTGATCCCTACGAGAAAACAAGCTTGCTTGAAAATTCAGTAATTCAATCAGTTGATAGAGGCAGGCCTCAGAACAGTCCTCATGTAGATATACCCCCAAAATGGAGAAACCAGGAAGAATAAAAAAATTTATGTAAAAAAACCTATGTTTCCAAGGTCCCCATTTAAGTTTTTGAGGCTTGAATTATACTCCAGAGACAAATCAGCATTAAAATTTTGTACTCTAGCAACCATCAACACTAATGTTGCTCAAATTCTTGCTACATATAAAGGTCTGTAGAGCTATTTTTACACAGAATTAATTTACTTTGATACAAACTATTTGAAATCTCCATGATGAATCTCTTACCTCTTCTGGGGGAGGAATATATAATTTTGGCATATTTTCTTCTGTTTCACTTTGTGAATTGTAATAATGAGGGGAGTAGACAAAGTCCTAGAGAAATGAGCTGTATGGTACCAGACGACCCTACTTGTGTCCTACAAGACTGAGCTGTATAGTACCAGAGGACCCTACTTGCTATTTCTGATATGAAAATGGTGTCTCTTATCAAAATCCATTGAGGTGGACTCACATGGCTTTTAAGACAGCAAACACTCTCCAGGTAGCTGGGACTTCAATTTTTTGTGAAATTTTTTGAGGATGCCTGCAAAGTTAGGCTCCGTTTGGGAGAGCGTTTGTAGTTGTGAAAGTGATTATGAAAAAGGAACGTTTTGTTTTGGTAGGTGTGGCATGAACTTCTATTTTTCCCTATAAAGAAGTTATAGGCCAAAAAGCTATCACAGTGCCCAAACATTAGGCGAGCACTCAGTCCTCAAGAAGTTGAATTTGGGCCGTAAATATTATGATGGAAGTTTTAAACACAGGTAAATCGTCATCAAAGACTGGGGTGCAGAGCCTTAGAATTCAATATTATTTTTTAAATACAATCAAGCAATATATAATTTTAAAATCCTTGCAGAAACAGCTGGAAATGATGGAGCTGCGCGCCATGTTGACAAATGGGACCCCTCCATTAATGGAATTGTGCAGTTTCTGCCAATGGAAGCCAGTGCTGGTAATCTTTTTTTTCTTCTTCTAAACATTGTATGGTTTAATGCTGGTGGATCATACAGTGTGGGGTACTTGAAAGTGACCTGAAAGAATAAACTAGGTATTTGGTTTGGGTTGGTCAGAGGTGCTTGTCAGCCTGCTCTTTTATTCACTTTCCATACAATTCTCTCCATTAATTTGTTAGGGTTGGCTGAGCTCAAAATATTCTGCATAGGTCTATTAAATTTGGAATGACCTAGGTTGAAACACAATTCACAGGTCACTACCGAGTATTGCCCTAGGTAGAAACACAATTCACGGGTCACTACCGAGTCGGTCTCGACATGCACGGACATACACTAAGATATTCAACATAATTTACCCATAGGTTCCCTAATTACAAAAGAAAGATTATTTGCTGCATTCGGTCATTCGGTGGATGCAACGCTGCCTCTGTTGAATCCATGAGGTCTTTTGAGTTTGGTCTCGGGTATGAGCAGAGGTTACTTACCCATTAAAAAATGCCATGGGCGAGGAAGGTCAAACAAGAAGGAAAATAGCAACAAATTGGAGGTCCCGCCTCACATCGGGAAGTGTATAAGAACTCCCTCTTTCAAACTAAATAATGTGCTAGGTTGGAGAAGAGAGGCAGGCTCGCACGACGCATAGGAGAGATCGCGAGTTCCAGGCAAGGTGCCGGGTTGGTTGATGCAATTGCCTCTTCCCCTCGAGAACTGATCATATTTATACCCCCGACCCATGTGCGAGGTCAAAATGGTCACCGACGAGCTGGGGTGAGCCGATCTCAGCTCCCAGTGAGTGATGATGATTCCGGATGAGATATCCGCAGACTGATCGTGAACTTCTAGGAGATTAAGCACCACGGGGTCCTGATTGGCGAGATGAGATTTCAGGTTGATTACCTGATGGCTAACTTCCGCGAGATGAGACGAGCTGCTGAGACATATTCGGAGCAGGCGCAGATGCCGGAGCTTGTCCGCCGTGGGGAGCATTGCCTTTCACAGACTGTAACACGTCCTGACGGTTATCACGATGAGCTAAAACACGGCCTACCCCCGTAACCTGTGAGGACACCAAGACATCGTGGAAGGGGTTCTCGTTTCCGAACGTGTCTTCTGCCGAGAATATAATATCCCCGATCGGGGGTGGGGCCTGCGAGGTGGAATCCACTCCTCTACTGTAAACCGCGTGCGAGCTTTCTTTTCTGGATGCCTCTATTCTGGCCCCTCCATGGATTGCCCCGATCCCGCCGCGAACCCCTTGGTCAACTTGATCCTCACACCTTCTCGGTGCTCGTCCTCCAGCTCCTTCATTTCTTTCTTCTATTGCTCCTCGCTCTTGCCGCCCCTCCCGGGTTCCTCCCTCTGCTCCTCTCCTCAGCTCAGAAACTCTGGGCAAGTCGCAGTGGTCTTTTATGGCATGCTGATTACGACTTCCGTCTTTTTGCTTTTGCTATTAGAAACTCCTAATTGGCATGCGGATAGCGGAATCCCTCTATTTTAGAAGGCTAATGGTCTGTGAACAGCCAAAATGGTTAACCAGAGATTTCTTGCGGCGGGGCGAGTACCTAGGCGAAGGAAATGGGAACTCGCCGGGCCCGAGTGCCAGAACTCGCCCAATTCCCAGACTCGCCTCGCCTTCCTGCGGAGGTGTCGTGTTTGCTGCTATGTCAAGCTCGTTGTCATGCCGAGCTCGCTTCTATGACGAGTTCGCTGCGGTGTCGAGTTCGCCTCTTTGGCGAGCTCCCTGTCATACCGAGCTCGCTATTTTGGGTGAGCTTGTCTGTAAATTGCCTGTGATCCTAAAGGTCGCATGATCTTTTTTGGGTCAGGTTGGCCATGCTCGCCAAATTAGGGTTGGACAAGTACTATGCTTGATAGGCTGCCAGCTGCAGGAAAATCGTCATGTTAAGGCACTATAGTGGCCGGGATACTCGTCAACGTGCACTGTCCATTGTACATATATTAAATTATTTTCGTTGTACTGAAACGGATTCAACAGTAAAATGCTAATAAAATATAAAATGATCATTTTATCCTAGGCATGTAATAAAGAACAAAAATGTTTATAAAAATACACATTTCCCAATGTAAGCTGGGTAGAATATTACCATACTCTCGCCATATTTTTAAAAAAAACAAATTATAATGATTTCTATGGAAAATAATCTCAATAAGAATTAGAGCATGTTTGACACCTCAAATTTCCCATGACATGAACACAGTGGAGCACTGCTGCAAAGAGCGGAAATTTTTTTGCTACGGGAAACGCAGCATCCCATGCTGCGGAAATATATAGCTCCATCCATGGGATCCATTCCTTTTACTTTCCAAAATTTTGGTTTTTCCCTCCACCTTCCCCTTCCCCGCTTCTCAGCAGCTGCGGGAGCAAAAACCGCTTACCCGGAGCAGTGGTTTTCGGCAGAACAAAGGTGTCTCAGCTCTCTCGCCGCTCTCTCGCCGCTCTCCGCCCCTAATCCTCGTGTAACTCGCGACTCCTTCTCCGGCAACGTTCGTGCTCCCTCGTGTAACTCGCCGCTCCTTCCCCTTCTCCGGCAACGTCGGTCTCTGTATTTTTCGGGAAAGTTGTAGGCGGAAATGTCTGAAGTGGGAGCAACAACTACTCAGGGTTCCAGTAGTGTTGTTGCAGAAGAGGTAACTATAAGTTAATGCAACTGCATTTCTTTGATGATTGTAACTGTATTTTTGTAATATCAGCACAGTTTGTAACTGCATTTCTTTGATGATTGTAACTGCATTTTTGTAATATCAGCATAGTTTGCAACTGCATTTCTTTGATGATTGTAACTGCATTTTTGTAATATCAGCGCAGTTTGCAATTGCATTTCTTTGATGATTGTTACTGCATTTTTGTAATATCAGCACAGTTTTCAACTGCATTCCTTCGAGAATTGCCAGGTCCCAAAAAAACCTGTGGTGTTTCCAGTAGTTCATTCAGAGGACGAGTCCTACGCTATGTATTGTCAGTATGCTCATAGCACAGGTTTCAGTGTCGGAAAACAACACCACACCTACTGGGCACACACTCAGATTATTAGATCTCGGGAGTACAGTTGTGTCAAAGCTGATTTTCGAAGTGTCGGGCCGTCTCCAAAAAAGTATCGAAAATTGGAGACACTGACATGTTGTCTTGCTTGTATATTTTTTTTCCACAGATAAAGAAGGTAGGAATTGGACAGTGTCGAAGTTCGTTGAGGAGCACAACCATGTGCTTGCCACCGAGAAGGAGCAGCATTTGTTGAGATCGCACCGTAGCATTTCAAACATGCAGGGTAATCTTATGAAAAATTTGACAGATGCGGGAGTTAGAACTGTTCATGCATACAACTTTCTATCCAATGAAGTTGGAGGGGTGGAGAATGTTGGGTTCTCCAAATCTGATGCCTATAACTTTGTGCAGCGGGAAAGGAGAGCGGTGATTCACTTAGTCTGTTGAGAATACTACAGGGAAAGCAGTTGGAGGACAACATGTTTTCGTTCGATGTTCGTACGGATGAACTAAACAGGTTAACAAGCTTCTTTTGGATGGATGAACATAGCAAAATAAATTATGATTGTTATGAGGATGTTATTATATTTGACACAACCTACAGATTGAACAAGTACAATTTGGCTTGTGCTCCATTAATCGCAGTCAACAATCATTGGCAGAATATTTTTATTGGCGGCGCTTTCATCGCTGAAAAGACCATTGATTCCTTTGTTTGGGTGTTTGAAACATTTTTAAAATTTGTCGGAGGCAAGCAACCACCGACTATATTCACGGATCAAGATCAGGCAATGTCCGTAGCGATTGGTAGAGTACTTACCGAGAGTCGTCACCGCCTATGCCAGTGGCATATCTCCAAAAAGGCCCCCTCCAAAGTACCATGCTTTAATAATGACAAAAGTGTCTGTGCACTTTTTTATCAATGTTTAAGTAAGTGTGACGGCAAGATTGAGTTCGATAGGCATTGGAATGAGATGGTTTCCAAGGGATCTCTACAAGATAACAAATGGTTACGAGATCTGCATCAAGTTAGAAGAAAGTGGTCCACGGCGTTCAACAAAGATGTATTGGATTTGGGTATATTATCAACACAACGCAGCGAATCGGCCAACAATGACATGCACAGATGTTCAAAGAGCACGAGTACACTAGTGGAGTGTTTCCACGTTGGAGAAAATGGTCGGCTCTTGGCGTAGGGCTGAGCGTGACAAAGATTTTAGAGGCAATCAAGGGACGGTTTGTTTAAAGTTTAATAGTTGTTTACTCCGCCATGCTTCCAAATTTTACACACGCAAAATGTTTAGTATTTTTGAGAAAGCGTACATGGAGGGAGCCGTTGGGGTTTGCGTCGTTGATGAGACTAGATATGACGAAAATCATTCTCTATATGTAACGAAGAAATGTGACGGTTCTGTAGAAGACAAACGATGATTTGTGAACTTCCATTCCGATTCCAATGAATCTCAATGTTCATGCAGAGGTTTCGAGATACGGGGCATACTATGCAAGCATATACTAAGGATATACACTATGAAAAATGCACGGCAAGTTTCAAACCAATACTTGATTAAAAGATTTTGTCAAAATGCCAAAAGAAATATATACCTACCAAATACCTCATGCATGTTACAGTGCGACTCCAATTTGATATTCAGAAATCATTTGGTGCGTTATTCGTATGATCTCGCAAACCGTATGGGAAACTGCCAACCTGCAAGGGCAAGGGTCCTGACGGTATTAAATGAGTTGGGTAAGGAAGTTGACGACATGGTGGCAGCGGAAGAAAAGGAAAAGCAAGGGTACACTGACGGTCAGAAGGAAAGAAGCACTCCACTCGTTAGGGATCCGGTCAAGAAGAAACTAAAAGGAATTTCAAATGCACGTTTGAAGGGACATTGGGAGACAAGAACCAAAAAACCAAGTATTTCTTTCAACATTCAAATAATTTTCCTGTTGTTGTTGTTGTTGTTTGTTTAACTCAATTCTTTTTTTGTCTTATCATTTTCAGAGAAAAATCTCGCAGGTAAATCAAAGCCCATTGTCGTAGGGGAGGCTTCGGGGAAGTGCGTGAGATAGATTTTCTCAATATATCGTCCCAAAATCAACAGCCTGTCACGCCCGATATACAAATGGATATCAACGAGAATAGTTATTTTGATTTGTCGTATGATTTCCCTGGCGTCTCGAATGTGTTTAAGCCTCATATGTAATGATGTTTGGTGTCATATAATTTATACTGTATTTCTGTTTATGTATGTAGAGAAAAACGATTCTGGACATTTCAAATGTACGATTAAAAATTACCAAATAAATGTTAGCAACATAATTTAAAAGTATCTTCCATAGTAATGTTAACACGAAATCATCTTCTCGGAAATATGCCTTGCAAATGTTTTGAAAATTTGAGCGGCAATTTCGGCCCGAAAACAGGGCATGTCGGCTTGCCATCCTTGGTGATCCTGCCAAGTGACGACTGTCGACGACGTTACCGCCTCAATGTACTTTATAACAAACACCCTGCAATCGTAGCTATTGCTTTGTTGTGGTAGATTCTTTGGGTCCTCCACTGGCCAATCAATGAATCCTTCAGGAAATGCATGGAGTGCATCTTCCTGAAAGGCTTTTAGCTACATGGCATGGAAAAAAAAGAATTAGAAGTGCACAATGTTATAAAATAAGCCAAAGGAATATATCATAGCCGGTTAAACGTACATTGACGCGTACACCAGCATGGTGCAGACTACTTGGAAGGGAGTCGAGGTACTCCCACCTTTGTTCCTTCAACAAGCCTACTAGCAAAGCTCAATGACTCTCAAGATGACACGGCATGAGAACTAAATCTGAAGCCTCAACCGACTCGGGGGTAATGTGGCCTATTAGAGCTTGGTAGTTCCTCGCCTTGCTCTGCTTGTAGTACTGCAAAACCGGGAATGTTTTATAAACGAGTACGTAGTAAAACTTAGAGATAATAGTAGATATTCAAAGTAACGCACGGCGTTGTTGGGCGACACATAAAGGAAACTTCGAACTAGATCGGGGTTTTTTTTCCTACGGGCTCCGAGGACCATGGAGTACGCATTCAAATGCGTATCCGTGACCCAACCAACCCCTAAAAAGTCATCCACATCACCTCTAGTCATTGAAATATTCTCGCATTCGATAATCAGAATATTCCTGTTAAATGCCACTAAAGAATGGACATCATAGTCAAAAATGCATGAAACTAATAATGTTGAGCAAAAAAATACCGTGTCATAAACATTAAAAAATTACCTATCAACCGCTTTGCCAGATAAAACAAGAAAAACCCTCGATTCAGTGTTAAGCAAAGCGGTTGATAGGTAATTTTTTAATGTTTATGACACGGTATTTTTTTGCTGAACATTATTAGTTTCATGCATTTTTGACTATGATGTCCATTTTTTGGTGGTCTTTAACAGGAATATTCTGATTATCGAATGCGGGAATATTTCAATGACTAGAGGTGATGTGGATAACCTTCTAGGGGTTGGTTGGGTCACGGATACGCATTTGAATGCGTACTCTATGGTCCTCGGAGCCCGTAGGAAAAAAAAACCTCGATCTAGATCGAAGTTTCCTTTATGTGTCGCACAATCACGTCGTGCGTTACTTTGAATATCTACTATTATCTCTAAGTTTTACTACGTACTCATTTATAAAACATTTCCGATTTTGCAGTACTACAAGCAGAGCAAGGCGAGGAACTACCAAGCTCTAATAGGCCACATTACCCCCGATTCGGTTGAGGCTTCAGATTTAGTTCTCATGCCGTGTCATCTTGGGAGTCATTGGGCTTTGCTAGTAGGCTTGTTGAAGTAACAAAGGTGGGAGTACCTCGACTCCCTTCCAAGTAGTCTGCACCATGATGGTGTTCGCGCCAATGTACGTTTAACCGGCTATGATTTATTCATTTGGCTTATTTTATAACATTATGCATTTCTAATTCTTTTTTTTTTTCTATGTCATGTAGCTAAAAGTCTTTCAGGAAGATGCACTCCATGCATTTCCTGAAGGATTCATTGATTGGCCAGTGGAGGACCCAAGGAATCTACCACAACAAAGCAATAGCTACGATTGCAGGGTGTTTGTTATAAAGTACATTGAGGCGGTAACGTCGTCGACAGTCGTCACTTGGCAGGATCACCAAGGATTGCAAGCCGACATGCCCCGTTTTCGGGCCGAAATTGCTGCTCAAATTTTCAAAACATTTGCAAGGCATATTCCGAGAAGATGGCTTCGTGTTAACATTACTGTGGAAGATACTTTTTAATTATGTTGCTAACATTTATTTGGTAATTTTTAATCGTGTATTTGAAATGTCCAGAATCGTTTTTCTCTACATACATAAACAGAGATACAGTATAAATTATATGACACCAAACATCATTACATATGAGGCTTAAACACATTCGGGACGCCAGGGAAATCATACGACAAATCAAAATAACTATCCTCGTTGATATCCATTTGTATATCGGGTGTGGCAGGCTGCTGATTTTGGGACGATATATTGAGAAAATCTATCTCACGCACTTCACCCGAAACCACCCCTACGACAATGGGCTTTGATTTAACTGCGGGATTTTTCTCTGAAAATGATAAGATAAAAAAAGAATTGAGTTAAACAAACAACAACAGGAAAATTATTTGAATGTTGAAAGAAATACTTGGTTTTTTGGTTCTTGTCTCCCAATGTCCCTTCAAATGTGCATTTGAAATTCCTTTTGGTTTCTTCTTGACCGGATCCCTAACGAGTGGAGTGCTTCTTTCCTTCTGACCGTCAGTGTACCCTTGCTTTTCCTTTTCTTCTGTCGTCACCATGTCGTCAACTTCCTTACCCAACTCATTTAATACCGCCAGGACCCTTGCTCTTGCAGGTTGGCAGTTCCCCATACGGTTTGCGAGATCATACGAATAACGCACCAAATGATTTCTAAATATCAAATTGGAGTCGCACTGTAACATGCATGGGGTATTTGATAGGTATATTTTTTTTTGACATTTTGACAAAATTTTTTAATCAAGTATTGGTTTGAAACTTGCCGGACATTTTTCATATTGTATATCCTTAGTATATGCTTGCATAGTATGCCCCGCGTCTCGAAACCTCTGCATGAACATTGAGATTCATTGGAATCGGAATGGAAGTTCACAAACCATCGTTTGTCTTCTACAGAACCGTCACATTTCTTCGTTACATATAGAGAATGATTTTCGTCATATCTAGTCTCATCAACGACGCAAACGCCAATGGCTCCCTCCATGTACGCTTTCTCAAAAATACTAAACATTTTGCGTGTGTAAAATTTGGAAGAATGGCGGAGTAAACAACTATTAAACTTTAAGCATACCGCCCCTTGATTGCCTCTAAAATCTTTGTCACGCTCAGCCCTACGCCAAGAGCCGACCATTTTCTCCAACCCGTGGAAATACTCCACTAGTGTACTCGTGCTCTTTGAACATCTGTGCAGGCCATTGTTGGCCGATTCGCTGCGTTGTGTTGATAATATACCCAAATTCAATACATCTTTGTTGAACGTCGTGGACCACTTTCTTCTAACTTGATGCAGATCTCCTAATCATTTGTTATCTTGTAGAGATCCCTTGGAAACCATCTCATTCCAATGCCTATCGAACTCAATCTCGCCGTCACACTTACTTAAACATTGATAAAAAAGTGCACTGACACTTTTGTCATTATTGAAACATGGTACTTTAGAGGGGGCCTTTTGGGAGATATGCCACTGGCATTGGCGGTGACGACTCTCGGTAAGTACTCTACCAATCGCTACGGACATTGCCTGATCTTGATCCGTGAATATAGTCGTTGGTTGCTTGCCTCCGACAAATTTTAAAAATGTTTTAAACACCCAAACAAATGAATCAATGGTCTCTTCAGCGATGAAAGTGCCGCCAATAAAAATATTCTGCCAATGATTGTTGACTGTGATTAATGGAGCACAAGTCAAATTGTACTTGTTCAATCTGTAGGTTGTGCCAAATATAATAACATCCCCATAACAGTCATAATCTATTTTGTTATGCTCATCCATCCAAAAGAAGCTTGTTAACATGTTTAGTTCATCCGTACAAACATCGAACGAAAACATGTTGTCCTCCAACTGCTTTCCCTGTAGTATCTTCAACAGACTAAGTGAATCATCGCTCTCCTTTCTTTCCCGTTGCACAAAGTTATAGGCATCAGATTTGGAGAACTCAACATTCTCCACCCCTCCAACTTCATTGGATAGAAAGTTGTATGCATGAACAGTTCTAACTCCCGCATCTGACAAATTTTTCATAAGATTACCCTGCATGTTTGAAATGCTACGGTGTGATCTCAACAAATGTTGCTCCTTCTCGGTGGCCAGCGCATGGATGTGCTCCTCAACGAACTTCGACACTGTCCAATTCCTACCTTCTTTGTCTGCGGAAAAAAATATACAAGCCAGACAACCTGTCCGTGTCTCCAATTTTCGATATTTTTTTGGAGACGGCCCGGCACTTCGAAAACCGGCTTTGACACAACTCTACTCCTGAGATCTAATAATCCGAGTGTGTGTCCAGTAGGTGTGGTGTTGTTTTCAGACACTGAAACCTGAGCTATGAGCATACTGACAATACATAGCGTAGGTCTCTTCCTCTGAATGAACTACTGGAAACACCACAGGTTTTTTTGGGACCTGACAATTTTCGAAGGAATGCAGTTGAAACTGTGCTTATATTACAAAAATGCAGTAACAATCATCAAAGAAATGCAATTGCAAACTGTGCTGATATTACAAAAATGCAGTTACAATCATCAAAGAAATGCAGTTGCAAACTGTGCTGATATTACAAAAATGCAGTTACAATCATCAAAGAAATGCAGTTGCATTAACTTACAGTTACCTCTTCTGCAACAACACTACCGGAACCCTGAGTAGTTGTTGCTCCCACTTCAGACATTTTCGCCTACAACTTTCCCGAAAAATACGGAGACCGACGTTGCCAGAGAAGGAGGAGCGGCGAGTTACACGAGGGAGCACGAACGTTGCCGGAGAAGGAGGAGCGGCGAGTTACACGAGGCCTAGGGGCGGAGAGCGGAGAGAGCTGAGACACCTTTGTTCTGCCGAAAATCATTGCTCCGGGTAGGCGGTTTTTGCTCCCGCAGCTGCTGAGAAGCGGGGAAGGGGAAGGTGGAGGGAAAAACCGAAAATTTGGAAAGTAAAAGGAGTGGACCCCATGGATGGGGCTATATATTTCCGCAGCATGGGATGCTGCGTTTCCCGTAGCAAAAAAATTTCCGCAAAGTGCTCACGGTTAAGTCGCTCGAAGTATTTCGGGTGGTGGTCAAAGTGGAACCAATTTCTCGTTGCCCCCAGCTTGAGTTTTATAGGCAAACCCTAGATTTAATACGGTATCAGATATTCTGGTATCCGAATCAGATCCGTTAAGCATCCGAACCCATTATATGCCCAAATATACATTAACACCCACTATTTTGCTTCAGTGGACTGGCACTCAACATTTTTGTGTGCATAGAATTAGCCAAACATAAAACAGGGGAAGAAGGAGCTGCAGTCTTCAAGCCCCAAAAAAAGGCTGCCTGAGACGCTCGCCGAGAAGTTTGTCGGCAGGGTCAGCATTGAAGATCCCTCGACACTTCCGTTGAAGCCAAACGTCCGGCCGGGTATGACCGTGCATGCCGGGACAACCATGAGCTCTAGTAATTTTTTGGTTAGTTTCACTGTAAATGTTTGTGTAAGGTTAGTATTATCCAATTTTATATAATTGTTTGCAATTACAAATCAAATCAGTGTAAGCTCGTCCCAAATCCGGATGAAAAATGATGGTTGTATTAGATAGATACCCAGCGTAAAATTTAGACATTATTACTCGAAAAATTACAAAATAACAACAAAAAATCCATATAACCGACCCCACTATAGTGGGGTAAAGGCTATCAAACAATTAACTTGACTGTCTATTGAGAACATCTCCACAAACATGGCCTCAGTCTTAAGTTAGGTTCCTGTATGAGCTTGAAATTACCAAAATCTCCCTCCTAGAATATAAAATTTACACTTACTGTACTAAGAATTCAACAATGTAAACTCGAATATTTTGTTAATTTCCAAGGAGAAATGAGAGGTCCCAATAATTACAAAACTCACCGATGCCAAAAAAGCACAAAATAAATGTTACAAGCCCAGAAAAGAAGGGGAAAATACCAACACAAAGACGCCGGAGGCATCCCAGTTACACCAAAAGCATATCACATCATATACCAGCTTTGTGAGTGAGTACTAGTCATATAGCCTGAATTTGCGAGAAGGCGATCCTGATAACCGATCCCCGAATGGAGCTTCCATGCTTGCACACGAGCGCCTCGGTCGCTTGCTCCTCGTTCTCAAAAAGGACGAGTGCTTGTCTCTTCCCGTTCACCTCCATTAGCTTCGCGTTTGTGATGGTGCCGTGCTCGAGTAGGTGAGCCGTGATCTCCTCCTCGGTGACATCAGGAGGGACGGTCGACACGTGAATCATCTTCGTCGGAGCGCAGCAATGTCGGTAGTTCTTCGACGCGTTGTTTGAATATCGGTTGAGGTTGAATCCGGCGAACTCGCGGGTGTCGGGTGATGGAGTGATGTTGGGATACTTTGAGGAAGTTAGTTCCAGTTTCTTGCCGAAAAGTGTTGCTCCCTGGATACAAATTAATATATGAATATGAAGGCCATGATAATGCCACCTTTTTTTTAAAAGAACAATAAAAGAATTTATATTAATTGAGCAGTTCCCCATGGGAAAACTCATATAGTCTTTTGCATTTAACATACATAGATCATGTGCCCCTCCACCTATTAAAATAATAGATCCATCGGTTATAACACGGCATCAAGACGTGTTGAGATAAGAGTCGGTTTGGCGCACGGCTGCTCGAGCAGCTTGCTTGGCTCCAAATGCATTTGGGTGCGCACACATTCAGCTCTCAGATGTTCCACATTCCGCCATCCACAAAGATCAAAAATGGTGGTTGTGTGCAGCTCTGAATGTGAGCGGAGCTCCACGACAGCTGGAAGCAAATTCGTAAAAGGCGCACCAAACGGGACTTTATTCACACGTCGAAAAACCGCCATACTTTCTATATACTTACATAGATCATGTGCCCTCTCCTAACCAATTACTTTCGAGCTTGATCCACAAATTCTGACCATTTCGTTTTAAGGACTATTGTAGAACATTATTAGCAAAAGAGCTACGAGGGGACCGAACCTTCAAGAAACGCAACGCCAACTCCGCCTGATTCCCATCTGCCAACTGTACAAGCGCATGGTCCGGCTTGTTTCTGAGTAGCTTGATTCGAACAATGTTGCCATACATCGAAAATAAATTAAAAAGCTTGTCCTCATCAACCTTCTGCAGTCATAATACATTATCAATAATGTTTAAAAAAATAATTTGACACGGATAAAAATTGATTGCAGAGAAGGGGCTCGGGGGGCCTTACCTCGGGATTTAAGTTGGTTACTAAGATAGTACGGCGTTCGCTAGCACCGTTCATTCCAGGGTCCAGAGCTCCACAAAAAGCAGCTGCAATTGCTGTGCCATGCCATTACCCATCTAAGAAACAATTTCAAGTTTCTCAAAATATATTTTAGAAGAAAGAAAGAGAGGACTAGTTCGAATGCATGTAGTTTGAGAAATAATAAAAGTTGTGGCGCATAATAAACATCGTGAACCAAATTTCGGCGCGTACAAATCAACACAAAGTCTCCATGTCTGGCGAAAGACGGGCTGAAAAGTCGAGTTGTGAGCATGCGGGCTGAAAGGTCGAGTTGTGAGCATGCCATACTTTTCTATTCTATGGGTTTGTTAACTGAAGCAATGACAGAATTTAAAAATGAGAGAAAGGAGGAAGAAAAAGAGGTTTAATTCTAACTTGTAAATTATTATTTAATTGCAAGCCTAGAACCTCCAAATAGATGCAAGATTCTAGCTTTATCTAATTCATAATTATCCAAATAAAAATAAAAGTTTATTAAAAGAAAATTCTAACAATTATTGAATAGATAATTAATTTCTAATTGAAAATAAATGCAACCCAATAATTTTAAAAAAGTATCCACTAATTTATTCATATAGATGGATAATTAGTACTCATCTATTTAAAAAAGGGTAATTGAAAATATAAAACCTAGAATCACATTGCCTCCAAATCTATTATGCTTGGCATTTTCACCCAAGGCTATTTTTAGAGGGATAATTTTGTTAGATAAATACCAAATTTATTCAGTTTTGCATGATAAAGCAGGTCCATCTTCTATGCTTACTGCAACCACTAAAAACCGCTCTCTTCTTATTTGCTTGTAGTATCAGTGAATACAAAATCAGCATATGGAATCAAAAACGGTATTTGGATGCTTTCAGTATCGTAGTTGTTTCTCTGCATTTAGAATCAAAATCAGTATTCAGAAGAATCCGCTAAGGGAGGAGGCTGACGGCCGATAGAGAGAAGAGGGAGGGAAGGAAAGGAAAACACTAGGGAGCTGCCCTAATTCCTTGCATAAATCCAAAATAACCCTAATTGAGAACATACAATTCTTATAACAACGGGGTGCAAATAGCGAGAGTTCTGGTATGTGAATAATAAAAAACATAAATAGCATCAAAATAAAAGTATTCACAAAGTAATTCCCGTGGTCTCCACCGACATCATTGGGCTACGTGTCAATGTCTTCCTGCGAGTGTAGACCCTCCATGGTGAGGCATCTTCATGCGCGTTCGTAAAAATACCATCATCAGGATAATTTGACTTGTCCTCAAGGCAATAGTTGGCAAATTGACGACGAAAATCATCCCGGGGAAGGAATCTAGCGTCCGATTCCAGACAGTTGAGCCAAGCCATTAGGACGAAGGCTAAATATCTTGACTAGGTAGTAAGGCGCTTCGCCGGAGAGATTGATGTCGGTCAGAATGTGGTCCATGGTAGGGTGCTCGCCAAATACTCTGGCACAACTGACAGACGTGGAAAACCGAGTGTATGAGGCTTCTGCTAGGGAGGCAAAGACGGAATGCAACGACACCAATGTGAGAGATGACTTTAAAGAGCCTGAAGAACCGAGGGGCCAATTTTTGGCAAGGACGGCGGGCCACCGAAAGTTGTCGGTAAGGGTGGAGCTTGATGAACACCTTCTCGCCAACTTGGAAGGAAAGATCGCCCCACTTCTTGTTCATAAAGTACGTCATTTTCTCTTGAGGCCGGCGTAAATAGTGTTTCAGTTGGTCAAGGATGGAGTCCTGGTCGCGAAGATGATTAGCAAGGCGGCTTCCCACTTGGCATTCCCCGGGAAGGTGGTGGATGATTGATGTAGGTGGTCGGTCGTAAAAGATCTCAAACGGGGTTGTGCCGCCGCTTGGTGGTAAGCCGCGTTGTAGTAATATTCGGCCCAACCGAGCCACTTGGCCCATCTCTGGGGCTACTCCCCAACAAAGTAACAGAAGTAGGTTTTCAAACACTAGTTGAGTACTTCGGATTGGCCATCCATTTTCGGGTGATACGTGGTGATCAGGCAGAGACGGGTGTAGCGGGAGAGAAGCGGCGTACATTTAGGTTTTCCTCTTCAATGTCGAACCCATAAGGGCCAAAACTATTTAAGCCCCTTCAGTCACTCTTTGAGAAACCATCATCACCAGGTGAATCTAAGTTAGCTTGTTTCTTAACACCCACCCTCAAGCTAACACCATAAGCATCTAGCATCCCAAGCTTTGGTGAGAATGTCAGCAAGTTGATCTTCAGATGACACAAATACTATAGTAATAGTTTGATCCTGAATTTTGTCCCACACGAAATGACAATCAATTTCAATGTGTTTTGTCCTCTCATAGAAGACAAGGTTGTTGGCGATGTGAATAGCAACTTGATCAGACGTACAATCCGAGAAATTTAGATTCAGGAGTTTATTACTTAGCTTGGCAAATAAAGCACAAGGTGATTGTTTGAGGTCATACAAGACTTTCTTAAGACGATACTTATGTCCTTTAGGAACATCCATGCCCAGTGGAGGAATCATATAGATTTTTTTCTTCAATTCACCGTGGAGGAAAATATTCTTCACATCAAACTGGTGTAAAGGCCAAGACATATGAGCCGCAATAGATAACAAAATTCTAACAGAATTCAGTTTAGCGACGGGAGCAAATGTCTTTTGGAAGTCAATTCCATCAATCTGAGTAAAGCTTTTAGCAACCAATCTAGCTTTATATCTATCAAGAATTCAATCTTGAAGAAATTTAGTAGTATATATCAATTTGCACCCAACAGGTTGACGCCCATGTGGGATAGGGACAATTTCCCAAATTTTTTGATGTTGGAGAGCATCGATCTCCTCCTCCATGCCATCATCCAGTGGGGATTCAAGCTAGCTTCTGAAAAACTATTAGGAATAGTAATAGAAGAAACTGATGCAAGATAAACTTTCAAAGACTGAGAGATAGAGTGATACCCAACATATTTATTAATAGAATATCTAGTATGACCACTATGAATTTGGAGAGGATATGTGGTCTCCTGAGTGATGCTGGTGTTTGGATCTAGCGAAGTGGTGGTGGATGGTGGAGCATGAGTATGATATTCTTGCCCAATATTTATGTTTTGACTTCTATGATAGACTTGAAGATTCTTCCTTCTTTTATACACATGTAGGACATTGGTGAAAACTTCCTTCCTAATGGGAACATACACGCTACCCGAAGTAAGCAAATCTTCCAGTACAGATGGGGGTGGCAACATATCACTCTCCTCTTTAGACTTCTCCTAATAGGTAACAGTTTTGCCTTCATCGGAGTGATAAGGAATGTGTTTAAAAAAGGTAACATCTTTTGATATAAATTTTATCCGGAGAGCTAGAGAGTAACACTTATACCCATTTTGGTTGGCAATATATCCAACAAAAATACATGTGATCGCTTGAGAGCCTAATTTATCTTTATGAGATCCCACAATATGAACAAATGCAACACATCCAAATATCTTAGGAGGAAGATTAACTAATTACATATTTGGGCAAAGAAGTTTTAGGGGATATTTTCCCTCCAAAGTATCACTGGTCATCTAATTGATTTGCAAGCGAGAAAGAGGCAACCATTGGTAGAAATCTGGTGCACAAGTCCACTTGAAAGTGAGATTGTTACATTAGAAGGTCTCAAATTAGTTATTGCGAAAGCAGTTTGCTACAACTTGATTGAAAAATTAACCAGTACAACCATCGTGCGCATGTCTTTGCAGGTTTTGCCTCAGAAGTCAGAACAGAGCACAACTAACAACGCTTCTTTTATAATGTCTTTTAATTCTAGCATTATACTTCTGAAATTAATTACCTGTAAACCCTAGAGGCCTATTTAATTGAATTCTTGCATGAACAATTTCATCTTCTTCGATCAGGTGGAAGCCTTGCTCATTGTATTTCTCTCCTCTCCACTTCTTCCTCCTCTCCTTCCGTGGTCCCCAAGGAAATCCCTAGAGGTAACATTGGACCAACCTATTGGTCCAACCTATTGCTCCCGGCGGCACACTCTGCCACCAGGAACCAACCCAATCCAACCCACTGCTTCAGTGTGCCCTAACGCCCCTTCAGCACGAGTCATGCCTCGGTGCTCTGTCCAAATGCAGACATGAAGTTGTCACGAAACTGTAAGTCATCAAACGGTCGTTGCTCCCTTTGTTGATCACGTCTCCAACATTGCGAGTAGCATCGACCAGTACACAGCGGATCTCTCATTCCTCGTAAGTCGCTAATCGGTGCATTTTACCTGCATCAATCACATCTCTGCGTCGTGAGTGGCAAGATAGGTCCACAGAAAGCATCTCTTTCCTGCTGTCATCACATGCAATCAGTCCATATTCCTAAGCCATAGACATTCTCATCTCTTCGGAATTGTTATTTCCCAAATACTCTACCTCTCATGCTGCTGTGTATACCATCCACATACAGAATGGATGATGCTCGCATCAAGGCCATCTAGAACGCCATAAACCACTGATTAGATGCACGGGAGGAGATGATGGTTTTCATGCAAGCCACCCTCAGATGAATTAATAATTGCATGGAGGAAGCTCTCCAAAACCGCGCCCAGCGCCCACCACCTTCTCCCTTAACGGATGCTCCCTCCACCATACTCGGCGGGCCACCGGATCATCTTCCAGTCACCCCCTCCAAAGTCGAGGCAATCACAACCCAGCTGCCCCACTCCTTGGAGTTACCTCATTTCAATGGCCCTCATCATGTAGGATAGATCGCCCAATGCAGAGCAATTCTTCGGCATCCACCGCACGACGGAACCACAAAAGGTGTTGATCGTCATGCTCGGGATGGAGGGATTCACACTTACGCTCCATTTAGCGTGGCGGTGGCAGTCGTGAACGCGTGGTTATGAACCGTCGTTCGTGAACGCCCAACCTCACCTAGGTAAATTCATTCACTTGTATGTTCAAAACTATTTTTTTTTCTTGGTGGTGGTCATAATTATTGTCATGTCAAACATACATTATATGACTGGTGTTTTTGTCCAAACTCACTGGAGCAAAACGCCGCACCAAATGGAGCCTTAATTAGGTGTGGTAGCTTCGGCTGACCACTCCCAATCTCACATGGGGAGATTTGAAAAGGTTCTCATCAAACAGTATAACCATCGCTACTATGACAATGTCGCGGAGAGTCTATGCTTGTTAACCATGTTCTTGGGCTTCCTCCAGACCATTAATTCATCTTCTTCATGCAAGGGCTACAACCATGTATTAGTGTTGATCACTGTGTGAACATTTCAAATGCTATGGAAGTTTCTCGGGCGATCGAAGCAAATTTTACAAACAAAATCTCTAACCAGTCCGATTCAACACACCCAACGCCCAACCTACCACCACCCTCATACATCCAACTTGTCCACAATCGATTGGCACGCCACCTCAAACACAACCTCCACCCACCCAAACCCCCATTCCCAAGCCGACTGCCTTATGCAACACCGACCCACCACCTCTCTAACCACGAATATAATGACCTTCACAACAAAGGCTCCTATCTTAATTGTGCACAGACTTACTCACCCACTCATGACTGCTCAATGAAAGAATTGCATGTGATTATTAGGGATGACAGACGAAGGTCATTCTCACTGACTTTGAGGCATGGAGATCTAATATACCGGTCCCACTACCAAATCAAGAGGACGGTTACTCGACCATGCATGCCCATGCATCTCTAGACACTCAAAACCCCATCATATACAATTGAAAGGAGCGAATCGGGGTCACTTCATCCTGATTCTGATAGACAATATGACAAGTCACAATTTCTTCTCTCAAACTCTATCGACTCAGTTGTGTTTTATGATCGAACCATCCACGAATTTCATTATTCTCCTAGGAGACGGCCACCACGCATCTACGAGCAATATCTTCCACCACCTTCAATTCCAACTGGATGTCTGTCAAATGACTCAAATCACGACGGATTTTTAAGCTCTTCAAGTATTGATGCCATCTTGAGAGCTGCATGGATCCAAATACTTGGGGACATTCACATCAATGGTGCCTATATGACAATGTTCTTCCCTTGGAAAGGGCAACTACAGACACTCGCGAGGAGCACCCCCTACAATGACCAACCACCTCCTTACCCCTGTCTGAAGTTCTTGTTAATGGTTCTTTGTATTCTCCTCTGGAGATGCATCGAGAACAACACAGATTCCTGGTTACAGTCTCAAAAACTTTGCTTGGAGGACGGGGCAAATTTCTTAACAAAGGATATTGTTATGGAGGACAGTGTCTGTAACATCTGAAATTTACCCATCTTCTCATTTTAATTTCAAGGACCGGCCGTGAATGATTTTGATCGGCGACATTGACGAATCGAGGTATGCACTCTTTACGATAAATTTTACGCATTAGTCGATATATTAAATAATGTCATTTAGTAAGAAAGATTATAACGTTATTTTTGGCATGATTTCGTTTCCCATGAGAGCATAATACACTTAGATACTGTGTTTTTGATGAGCAATGTCATTTCTATAATATGTTCATTCAATTTTTTTAAACCTAAAACTTTTTATACTTAGAAACCATGGCTTACGTTTTTGCTCTTGCTACTTACACGCATCGAAGTCGTTCTGGAGGAACCGTCACTCAACTCAGAAGGAATGAAACCTTAGACTGAATGGTCATGTTAAATTTGTAAGAAACCTTCGTCACACTTATTATTTGCATGGAAGTAGTAAATTTGGAATGGAACATTAGACTGAATGGAACATTAGACTGAATGAAACCTCTATGTTAAGATTTTTGATCTCCTGTTTCCGTCGTTTGGAGCGCATGCAAGAGCCGCACGACCCGCATAGTTCTCCTACCAATTTTTCTCTGATCGCAATCGGCTAGAAATTCTTGTGCTAGTTCGCCGATCCCAACACGAAGATAAGGCCTCTCCCCTTATCGTTTTTTTTTCCTTTTGATAAGCAGAGATTGTTTTCTATTAGAATTTGCATTCCCCGGGTATTCAACTAACATTGGATCAAGGTGAGATCACCTTCTTGTTTCTAAACCTCCCTCTTCTTAATTTTCTTCTAGTTCATGGATTTTTTCTTGATTTTCTTTTAAAGGGCATGTTTAATTTTTCCTCTTGGGTTCATGGGGAGGAAGCCTCGTTGTTTATCGGAGAAGAACTCGTGTTTTTAGAGTAGTCTACAAGAATCATGCCTCCGCACTACGTTTATGAATGTTGTAATGCCGATGTATGACTTGGCTAGACATATCGACTATTATATATTCATTGCCTAGGTTGTATAAGAATGTATATGAATTCGAACTGCACATAACATTTTATTGCATGTTATATGTCAAATAATTTGTAATTATTCAACAAATAAACTATCATATGAAAATTGCATTCCATTGTAAGAACAAAAATGGCTAAAAGGGATGAATGCAATTAGACATGGAATAAACGAGTAAAGCGTGTAATAAGTCTCAGACTAGTGGCCCCATGTGGACAATATAGGCTATGTTTGGGAGCGCTTTTGCGGATGAGAAAGCTGTTATGAGAAAGAAATTATAAGAATAGAGCTGCCAGAAAAGCACTGATGAGAAAGTTGCAGTCCATTTGGAGAAACTGTTTATGCTGATGAGAAAGTTGCACGATACCAAACGGGGGGGGGGGGGGGGGGGGAGAAGAGCTCGATGTTGAACATGGGCGGTGAGGAAGAATGGACTAGGTCGCCCAGGAGGAGTTTTGATGCAGTCGGCGAAAAGGAGTTCTATTTCGGCTGCTAAGGAGCGCGACTCACGAAGGGCAGAAAATGTTTAGGGCATGCTCGGATTTTCCAAAAGAATCGGCACGTGAAGGGGAGAAAACTGATCGTGACTCGCAAAGGGAACGAAAACGTGATTTCTCATTAAACCACGCGGTTAATCATTTGGCATCCCTCGGATTTTTCAAAAGAGGCGAAAACTCCAATTAAAAAAAAGCTCCATTCAAAAAGTTGCTTAAACAAACAACTTAAAAATAGCTTTTGTAGTTCCAATGCAGCTTTTGCTTATGCAAAAGCTTCCCCAAACAGAGCCATACCACTAGATAATCAGTTCAAGGGGCATAAGACGTGCTTCCCTCACGATTGATGGATGCACATCATCATACTCATAGGGCCCAGCATGTCATATGAGCCTCAAACATGGGGTCAACGACCCACACTTCCACACCTAAAAATAGTTAGATGCGAGTCTATGTTTCGCACAGGGGACATATCAGGTCAGGGCACCCCCGGTTGTAATCAAATACTCAATAATCAGAATGAGTTCAGTAAACCATTAAACATAAATTTAACAAGAACATGAAATTGAGTTATCTCAACTTCAGGAAAGAACTCACAACCCAAAAAAATTTATACCTCAAGAACTTAAAACTATGATTAGAACTCATGATGCGGCAATTACAGAAATGATGAATTATGTTATAACGAGTTATTTTATTCAAAAACATTTATAATTATCTTGTTACAAATCATGATTCTAAGGTTCACTTGTTGAACATTTTTAGATGTTCATACATATTTTACTTATATTATTTTACTATGGGAAGAGTTTTTTACTCACTAGTTGGGACGACACTATCTTTGTACTTTTCTTTTTGGGGAATATGGGCCGGGAGCTTGCATAGGGCGCACCTCTGAGTGTCTTTTTATGCAGCCTTTACTTTATGATTTTTCCTTTAGCAGTTTTCCCTTTTTGGGTTGGACTCTTGATTTGTATGAGCTTAGTGTATCAAACTTTTTTGTAATTTCAATATTCAAATATGTTCCTCTAATTTTCTAGTTAGCTTTGTGATTTAGACATTGAGATATTTTTTAACTTTAGCTCCAATAATTTATTTTCACTGTGAACTTTAGTATTTATGTTATGGTGCCAATTTTATTTTTTTTTGTTTACTTTACTTTATATAATTAGTATCGATCAGGCATTTGAAATGTTATGGAACTAGGTAGGGGTGTTACAATTGATATCAGAGACAGGTTTAGGAACCTATGAACCCTAGAAATCCACAAAGCATAGGATTTCACCTGAATCACTCTTGGACGCTAGCATCGTTAAGCTTTATACTTGTTCTTACGTTTTATTGGTGAACGTTAGATGTTTCCCATAGTTATTTCCTCCATCATGAAATTTATAGTGATGTCTATTTCTCCTTATTTCATAAGGACACCCAGTAGGAGCAAAAAGTGAACCTTCGAAGCAAAATAGGACGCCTGAGATTGTCATGGAAACGGTTAATGCATCTACATCACTGGCATGGCATTGCAGTTGAAATTGCTAAGACTATAACTCTAGCCCTAATGGAATTAAGAAATACTTTACCTACAGTGGCTCTAGTCCCGTCCCTTGCACCTACTGTCATGGAAATTGAAATAGATCGTTATCTGAGAAACTTTATGGAACTTCTCCTTTCCAACTTTAGTTGAGAAGAAAATCCAATGGAGACTGAAGATTGGTTATTTAAGACCACTGTTTTAAATGTTCTCTGACATGTCCGACATGTCATTTTTTAGGGCAAATTGATAATTTTTCCTTTAAAAAGTAGATTGTTTTTTTGGTAAAATATAAGCAGACATCCAATTTTTTCCAACATACCGACTGATATGACTTTTAAACATATCATCCGCTATTTTAATTTATTTTATGTTAGCAGTGTATGTTTAAATCACATATATGTATTATATTATATATATACTAAAATCGATTAGACTTATTGTTTCATTTCTTTAATAATTGTTATTCTTATAATCGGTTTTTTTATTTCTCACTATATCTTTCTTATTTCGTATTACAAAAATATTAAAAATTTCAACACATTTATTAGTTGATTATTTTTATATTTTTAACATAAATTTATTAATTATAAAAATACCTATAATAAATCAAAATATTTAGCTTTTAAATATTTTTATCCGCTATAAATCTTAATGTTATTCAAATAAAATTACAGTATAATACTAAATATATCTTACAATGTATCTATTTATACTTGTTAATAGTATTCTAAGTGTGTTACTAATATAAATTTTTTGGGGGAGAAATGGAAATCCAATATTTTAAAATATCTCTAATATGTATCTGACTTCCAATATCTGACATTTAAAACCTCAGTCCGACTTCCGATCTCTAATATTAGTTCTTGTTGGATGCTAAATATGATAAAGCTATCTTCTACTTAGTATCTCTCTTTGAATATTGCTCTTGCAAAATTAATATTGTCTGCTTCAATTTTTATGCATGTACACTTATTCATGCAGTGGTAGGTCCGACTCACTCGGGGTGGACTCGCTAAATGCAACCTAAATACAATGTAGTGAAATGCAAGTACAAATGTGATCCGCTCCAAAATTGCAGTAATTAATTAATTACTTTAAATTTATCAGCATGGCACATGCAGTCACAATAAATGAATCAAAGAGATCAAGCTACTAATTTTGCAAACGTACGATGCGCTATTCCTTTTAAGCACACGTTGAATACGCCCTGCAAATCGCACAACTGTACTACTGGCAAATATAACATACATCCATCACAATAAGAGTAGCCGAAAATAAACAACTATAAAGGAAATGATTTTACCACAATTTACACGTGCAGCCGGAGACGATGAAGGGTATGGACAGCATACACGGGCGCGACAACGTCAGGGGCTGGCTGGTTTGAAGTGGGATCCACGACAATGGAATGGAGGGGGTGCGGAATGAATCTCGGGCTGATGGAAGGGCTCGGGTAATGAAAGGGGCGGCTGATTTTGGAGGGTGGGGCTGCTGGGTTGGTGTAGGGATTTTGTTTGGAAGAGGGAGGGGTTGAGGTTGCTTGAGTGGAGTCCACGGGGGGCTGGATGGTGGGAGGGGGGATTATCTGCGGAAGACGGACGGGGTTGTGTAGGTCGACGGGATTGAGGCGGGGAAAACAGTGAGGAAGAGATGTGGGAACTCACGGGATAGCGGGGTTAACGGTGGTTTGGAGAAGGAAGGTGGTGGTTGTAGGGTGGTCCGGAGATGGAGGTGGTAGTTGCACGATGGTCCGACGGTGGTAGGAAGCCGACGGGTGGAGGCAGGAAGAAGATAGGGCTGGCTTAAGCGGCGGTGGGATGAGCGGGGAAATGGAGGAGGGGAGGAGTCTACCTGGTGTCGCACCGGGCTCGGAAATCTTCGCACCGGAAGAAGATGAACGGTAATTGCACCTGTGTATTGACCGATGGTTCCAATTTCTAAAGGAAACCCACGATATCCTTTCATTCTGCCGCATGCTATATTTATAAACCCTAAATGGTAATTGCACAGCAAAACTAAAATCAAATAAAAACCGAATCGGGCGGCGCACACTGCTCTGATCGATCGGGGGGGATACATCTCAAAATATAAAAAGCTATATATGAACTCGACTCAGATCGACCATCCGGACGCAACCACGGGCTCTGATCGTCCGCCCGGGCAGCGGATCACCGTCTCCTGTGGGTATACGGACATATCGGTCGTGGTCCGCCGTCACTTATTTACTCATCGCATGTAAAACACTTAGATTTAACAACCTACTCCATACAATAAGGACATCGCCCATTCTAATTGCGGGGGGTATAAGACATCATCATTAATCATATATTTTTAAACATTTCACTAGATGATAGTATTGAATGAAATATTTTTCTAATGTTGAATCTTATATTTCTACATTTACTATTGTTATATATGTTTGAAATTTTGTTGTCATTGAATTTTCGTTGAATTTATTTCATTGATAGATTTGTTATCTTAAAGCAAAGTACTCTCTCCATATTTGATAGGTTTCGTTTGCAATGCACACACTAATAACTAAGGTTTTATAAATACCATAAAGTTGTGTTTATGTGAGATTTTTTTAAATTCGTTCACCTCTTAGACTTGAATTAATGAAAGTGTAAAAAGCTACAGAATATTATGTTTGCTTTTTATATTAGATTTCTCACAAATACTAACACTTATTTCTTCATAAACTTGAAACATATACTTAAGAATATAATTAGAAGTAAAGAAATGATATAAATCACCTTTGAACTATAGTTTGAGCATTTTGAACTTAAAGCCTAAAGGTTGTTGCCTCTAGTACTCTCTTTTTTGGACTTACTATCCGTTTTCTTTTGAAAAACCAAATTATAATATCACCATGGACAAATATTCGTATCCTAATTATCACAACTAAATAGAGTTTATGCTCTATAATTATAAACATAAACGGATTGAAAAAAAAAAGCTTTGGAGAAAAAATATGCACCACTTCTATGTGGGAGTGACGAAGATAATGAAAAAAGAAAAAAAATAAAAAGGAAAAAAATTAGATATATATATCAATATATGCATATATCCTTCTACTTCAAAAATAAAAGTGGGGACAAAATAAAAAAATTGAAAACACCCACACTAATACATAAAAAAGATAAGTGTGTGGGTCTTACTATTTTGAGTAATGGATATGATCCTTTACTTTATAAAGCAAGCTCAAATATTCCTTAGTTTGTGATTAAGATTGCTATCCTTTGAAATATCTTTAGAGAATTTTGTAAAGCAAGCCTCATTACGATTTAGACAAATACCTAATAGATCTCTATTTTCTATCCAAAAATTTTGTATAGTGGAGAGGATATAGTTTAATAAACATTAGTATTCATCATTATTGCATATCATTAGAGAATTTCCATATGATGCAAGCATATATAATCCCCTTTAACTATTTAAGTAAGACGTGGTGAATTCAATGCACATAAGATGAGGATAGAATAACATGGTGAATTATAATTTTAACTATTTACATATCATCAAGAGCTAACATATATGTTGAAAGAAAATGTAAAGGCCCAATAATAAGGCTCATTTGTTCAACCCATTCTTCATGTTTAGTCACAGATTGTGGGATAGCTTCTCCCTCTCTCCTTGTACAATACTTGTATTTAATATATGAGGAATTTGATAAACTAATAAATCTTATTATTTATTCTCTTTCCTGTGATTCTCTACATGGTATCAGAGCCAACGATCCGCTATCACTGTTGTATCTTTGCTTCCTACGCGGTTACTCCCTTCTAACCACACGACTTCCGCGATTGCAGTCTCTCTTCTCCAGACCGCAATCTCCTTTGATGCCTCCCGTATTCCGCCCATTGCCTCTTTCCTGAGGTCCTCTCCGGTTTGTATAACCTCTGCTTCCCTGCCCCTGCTGGGCCCCACTCATTTGTGTCCTGCAATCTCAGTTTCTTAGAAGCGTCTTCCTCTCTCCAGGTCGCAGCTCTTTTAGTCGTCGTCTCTTCAGGTTGCTACTCTTTCTCAGGCCGTCGTTACTCCTCAAGTCGCCGCCCTTTCTCAGGTCGCAGTACCTTCTCAGGTTGTTGTTCTCCTCAGGCCGCCGCAGCTTGTTCTCCGACCACCGTT
The DNA here is from genome assembly GCA_039513925.1 of Platanthera zijinensis. Taxonomy (NCBI): domain Eukaryota; kingdom Viridiplantae; phylum Streptophyta; class Magnoliopsida; order Asparagales; family Orchidaceae; genus Platanthera; species Platanthera zijinensis. The sequence goes on from CM077082.1 coordinate 39,662,310, forward strand.
ATTTCTCAGGTCGCCAGGGCCTCTCAGGTCGCCAGGCCGCAGTAACTCCTCAGCTCGCCTATGTCGCAGCTTGCTCTCAGGCCGCCGTTGTTCACCCTCAGGCCATTGTTCATCCTCAGGCCGTTGTTCATCCTCAGGCCACTATCTGTCTTCAGACCATCGTTCCTCTACCCGCTGCCCTTGCACCCAGGTTGCTCTTTTCTTAAGACCGTAGTTCTCCTAGTCTGCATCTTTTGCTCTACTGGACTATATTTTCTCCAGTTCGCCAGAAACTATTCTGTTGCCGCTTCTCTTACCTCTCCTATTGTTCCATGAATTCAACGGCTGCTTCCTCTCTTCCTGCTCGTGCTACTGCTCCTCTCCCTGAAGTTCGTGATGAACTTCGAATCACTACCATCTCTCTCACTGGGAAGCAGAACTTCGTTGAGTGGGTGCATTTTGTTTGTCGTGTTCTGCAGACAAAAGATCTTCACAACCTAACCGCAGCCATTCCTATTGTGCCAACCGAAGAGTGGCTCCGTGATGACGGTCGTGTCCAATCCTGGATGCTCAATTCAATGGACACTGAGCACTATCGCATGGTCATGTATCCTGAGACGGCCAAAGCGATGTGGACAGAACTCCACTCACTCTACTATGACCAGAACAGCCTCAGCACATGTTCGATATTGTCACTGATCATCAGACCCTTGACACCCACATGACAAATGACATGACCTCCTTTGTTGCGAGATCCAAGACTCTTGATGAGGCATGATTACAACACCAACCCCCTACCTCGGATCTTGTTGCACAACGGGCATAGAAAGAAGCAGTCGGCATAGCCATGATGATGGCCCGGGTTCCACCCTATCTCCACAGCGTTCGGGCTCTATTATCTCATCATCTACAACTCCTTCCCTATCGGATGTCTGTTATATGCTCTTGAAGGTTACTTCGCCACCTGATGTTCCTGGGCATCCCTTTCCGGCTCTCCTCCAGTAGCCCTTTTCCCGCTTCTTCTACTCTAACGACTCGTGGGGGTCGTACCAACAATCGGGGACATGGTCGTACTGGGATACCCCATCGTAAGTGTTTTCACTGTGGCCGGGATGGTCACCTGCTACCGCAAGCATAGACCGCCTCCACACCTCACTGCGACTGTTGCAGTTGATCCTAACTCCTCCACTCGTGACGACATCAGTGCTTTATGCACTCAGCTCCAGCATCTCAAGGGGGTGATCACTCACTCATCTGTCTCTGTTGCGTCGGTCGCTCATGAAGGTATATCTTGTCTCCCACAGCTCCCATTGGATTGTGGACTCGGGTGCCACACATTATATTACTCCGCAGAAACCATCTCAGTGCTTGTCGTCTGCATATCCCAAGTTCATCACTGTGGCCAATGGTGTCACTACTCTGATTTCTGGCGCTGCTGATTTATCAATGTATTCAACCCTTAAAATATCCTTGGTTTTGCAGGTTCTGGGATACTCTTTTAATCCGCTTTATGTTAGCCGTCTAACTCAAGACCTAGATTGCATCGTCATATTCTCATCTACTTCCTTTGTTGTGCAGGATCGACGGGTGCAGAGTATCATTGGTAAGGGGCGGCTGTCTAATGGGCTCTAGCTACTAGATATTCCTCCCACTGCTCTTTCCGCAGTCACTTCTATTGATTGTCATCGCCTTCTTGGGCATGCCCCTCTCCCGATTCTCAAGAAGGCTATTCCTTATGTCTCCCTTCAAGAGTTTACTTGTGAATCATGTATCTTGGGCAAACAGCACCGTGTATCTTTTTTACCTAACTGTACTCGGAGTGATGTTCCTTTTGCTTTAGTCCATTCGGATATTTGGGACCCCATAAAATTTCTAGTGTGGATGATTATCATTACTTTGTTACGTTTATTGATGATTACTCGCGCATGACCTAGTTATATTTACTTTGTGATCGTACTGAACTTGTCTCTATATTTTATGCATTTATTACTGAGACTCGTACTCAGCTCTCCACTGTTATTACAGTTCTTCGTGCTGATAATGCATGAGAATATACAAGTCGTACCCTTCTCCAATCTGTGTACTGAGTTTGAAAACATCCATCAAACGTCGTCCCCTATACTCCGCAACAAAACAGTGTGGCAGAACGAAAAAAATCATCACCTTCTCGACGTCGCACGATCCCCCATGTTCCAAATGCGGGTCCTATCCTATATTGGAACTTCGTGGTCTCTGTTGTCTGTCATCTCATAAATCGCATACCCTCCTCCATCCTCAACTTCGCAACTCCGTTTAGTCTCCGTTTTCATCCCAAATAGCCTTTTTATGTCGTGCATCATGTCTTTGATTGTACCTGCTATGTCCATAACCTTGGTCCATCTGCGAACAAGTTTGCTCCTCGAGCTGCCAAATATATGTTTGTTGGATACTACCGCACTCAGAAAGGTTGTGTGTTACTCTCTCATCGATCGCAAAATCGTGGTTTCGGCTAATGTCACCTTTCCCGAGGACCAACCATTCCACTCCTCTAATTCAGATCCTCTTATACCACCCATCTTACCCCGTCCCACCGTTCCCGTTACGTCTCGTCTTCCATCACTTCTTCCAACGCCATCACTACCACCAGTGCAACCCAAACCACTACTTTGTGTGTACACCCATCGTCCTCCCAAATCTGATGTCCCACAGTAGTTACCCTCTATCAATGATCTCGAACGGCCAGCTGATCTGGCATCCTCCTCTACGGCTCATCCTTTGGCGCACTATGTATCCTTGCATCGCCTCTCCCTGCCTCTTCTCAAATTGGTGTTGTCTCTCTTCTCCATTTTGATACCTCACTCTGTGCAAGAGGCTCTTCATCATCCGGGGTGACATGTTGTTATGGATGAGGAAATGACTGCCCTATGGACAAACCAGACCTGGGATCTTGTCCCACTTCCTCCTGGGCATACTTGTGTCGAGTGTAAATGGGTTTACACTATCAAACATGCTCTGGATGGGACAGTAGACCGCATTAAAGCTCGGCTTGTGGCTCGAGGCTCCACTCAGTAACAAGGCCTCGACTACAATGAGACTTTCTCACCGGTTGTAAGGATGAATACTATTCGGGTTCTGATCTTCTTGGTTGTTCATCTCCAATGTCCCTTACATCAGTTAGATGTCAAAAATGTTTTCCTCAATGACGACCTTCAAGAAATTCTCTACATGCATCAACCTCCCGGGTTTGAGACCACAGAGGAGTCTCGTGATTGTCACCTGAAGAAATCTATTTATGATCTCAAACAGACTCATCGTGCATAGTTTGACAAGTTTAGCAAAGTCATTCAGGATATTGGATTCACTCGAAGCTCTACTGAATTTTCTCTCTTTATTTGTCATCGACCAACAAGCACTGTAATTCTCTTAGTTTACGTTGACGATATCCTAATCACGGGAAATGACTCCACGGGAATACAGATGATTAAGCAACACTTAAACTAAGTATTTCAAACTAAAGACCTGAGAAATCTTCGGTATTTCCTTGGACTCGAGGTAGCGCGACGACCAGATGGTCATGTCCTATCTCAAAGGAAATACTGTCTTGACCTTCTTCAGGATGTTGGCTATTTGGGATGCAAGTCTGCTGGCACCCCGATGGGCATCAACCACAAGCTCTGTATTCAAGGCTCTGTATTCAGATCTGCTACTTCCAAACCCTGAGTATTATCGCCGGCTTGTTGGAAAGCTGATCTATCTTACTGTGACAAAACCTGATATCTCATTTGTCGTTGAAGTTGTCAGTCGATTTCTGCATGCTCCACGGACCTCTCATCTTCAGGTCGTTGAACGCATTCTCAGATACTTGAAAGCGGTGTCTGTACAAGGGCTCGTATATATACCATCTTCCTTTTCCTCCCTAGCTCTGATTGCATACTCTGATTATGATTCTCTGGATGATCGATGCTCCACACCTGGTTTATGTACTTACTTTGGCGGTCATCTTATTATCTGGCTTAGCAAAAAGCAATTGGTTGTTGCATGTTCGTCTGCTGAGGCCGAGTATCGTGCACTGGTTGTTGTATCAGAACTCACATGGCTAGAAGGTCTCCTTCATGATTTGGGAGTTCAACTCTCCTCATCCGCAACTCTATTGTGTGACAGTCAAGCGGCTATAAATATTGTTAAGAACCTCGTGTTCCATGAGCGAACTAAACATGTTGAGGTTGATTGTCACTTCATTCGAGAGAAGGTTCAATTGAAGAAGTTGGAGTTACAGTATATTCCTGCTACCGACAAGTGGCTGACATTCTCACCAAGGCCCTACCACGTTCGTTGTACTATCAGTTTTTGTCCAAGCTCGGTGCCTACGATTTGTATAGTCCAGCTTGTGGGGAGTATTGAAGGAAAATGTAAAGGCCCAATAATAAGGCTCATGTGTTCAACCAAATCTTCTTGTTTAGTCCCACATTATAAGACAGCTTCTCCATCTCTCCTTCTATTTTTATTTTAAGTCTACAATACTTGTATTTAATATATGAGGAATTTGAGAAACTAATAAATCTTATTAATTATTTTCTTTCTCCTGTGATTCTCTACAAATATTTAGTAAAATCTATGATATGGCATAGTGTGTACCATAGCTAACATACAAAAAAAAAATCATGCCTTTATCCCACTATAGTGGGGTCGGCTGTATGGATCCTTTGTCGTCATTGTGCCCTATCTTTTATCATAATCTCACTAATGCCGAAGTACATCATGTCTTTCCTTACAATTTCATTCCAAGTCTTTATTGGTCTACCCCTCTCTCGTTTAACATACCTAGTGACTAGACTCTCACAACGCCTAACAGGTGTCTCTAATGGTCTCCTTTGTACGTGTCCAAACCATCTTAGACGAGCTTCTCGCATCTTCTCAGCAATTGGTGTTACTCCTGTCTTATCCCTAATACTTTCATTCCTAATTTTATCTAATCTCGTGTGTCCACACATCCACCTAAGCATTCTCATCTCCGCAACTCTCATTTTTTACTCATGTACACAATTCACTGCCCAACACTCAGAACCATAGAGCATCGCGGGTCTAATTGTAGTACGGTAAAACTTGTCCTTAAGTTTTAGTGGTACTTTACGATCACATAAGATCCCTGACACGGATCCCTGACACGCCTCTCCACTTCAACCAACCCGCTTGGATTCTGTGTCACATCTTTATCAATACCTTCGTCTTTTTGAACTATCGAGACAAGATATTTAAAATACTAACTACGGGAAATATCTTGATTACTAAACTTAATAAGTCATTTGTCCTTGTACAGCTAAATTTAAGCTCCATATACTCTGTCTTTACCCTGCTCAACCTAAAACCCTTCTTTTCTAAAGTATCTCGCCAACATTCAAGTTTTGCGTTTACACCCTCGCGCGTCTCATCAACCAAAACGATATCATCCACAAACAATAAACACCAAGATATTGCTTGTTGGATATGTCTGGTGAGCTCATCTAAGATGAGGGTAAAGAGATAAGGGCTAAAAGATGAACCTTGATGTAAGCCAACAGTGATAAGGAATTCATGTGTTAATCCTCCAGATGTCTTCGCCTTTGTCATTGAATTTGTATACATATCTTTGATTGTGTTAATATATAATATATTTACGCCTTACTTTTCTAAGACCCTCCATAAGATCTCTCTTGGAACTCTATCATAAGCCTTCTCAAGATCAATAAACAACATATGCAAATCTTGTTTTCTTTCTCGATAGTTGTCAATGAGTCTCCTCAAGAGATGTATAGCTTCCATAGTCGACCTCCCTGGCATGAATCCAAATTGATTCTCTGAGATATTAGTCTCTCGTCTTAATCTTCTTTCTATTACTCGTTCCCATAGTTTCATGGTACGACTCATTAATTTAATTCCTCTATAACTAATATAATTTTGTATATCCCCTTTATTCTTATACAAATGTACCAAAATATTTTCTCTTCAGTGGTCTGACATTCTCTTTGACTTGAGTATCTTTTTGAAAAAAATATATAAGTCACAAAATTCCTTCATTTCCTAAACATTTTCATACTTCGATGGGTATATCGTCTTGCCCAACCGTCTTTCCATTTTTCATTTTATTTAGGACATTTTTTACCTCTGATACTTGAATTTTTATGTTCTTATACTTCTCGTATTTACTTAACTCTTTCAAGTTCAATTCATTGTCTTTTGTTTCATTATAAAGTTGATAAAAGTATCTTTTTCATCGCTCTTTAATATCTGCATCAACCGTCAAAACTGTATGTCTCATCATTTATGCATTTTACTTGGCTTAAATCTCTTACTTTTTTTTCTCTAGCTTGAGCAATTTTATATATGTCACGCTTTCCATCTTTGCTATCTAGTCGCTTATAAAATTCTTCATAAGCTTGACTTCTTGCTTTACTTACTGTTTGTTTAGCTTCTTTTTTGACGACTTTATACTTGATTAAGTTTTCATAATTCCTACAAGCATAGAGTGATTTATAGCTGACGCTCTTTGCCCTCACTTTGTCTCGCACTTCTTCTTTCCACCAGCAAAATTCTTTATTTGGGGGCGCAAGACCTTTTGATACTCCAAGTACGTTCTTTTCACTTATCCTTAAATGTGAAGATATAACTTCCCATGAGACATGAGGATCAACATAAGGGTCATCAACTAATCGTTCCATAACTGCCTTCTTGAAAGCAACCTGCTTTTTCATCTTCAAGTTCCACCACCGAATTTTTTGCAACATTTTTGTTCTTGTCTTAAATTTATTTTATTTTATTTGTACATCGAACACTAGTAACCTATGTTGTGTTGTAAACTTTCTCCTGGCATGACTTTTCAATTCTTACAAATCATTTTATTCATTTTACGAGTCATAAAATAATCAATTTGTGATTTATTTGGTTCGCTTTTAAACGTAATCAAATGTTCTTCCCTCTTTATGAAAAACGTACTTGATACAATTAGCTCATGTGCTACGTCAAAGTCTAAAATGGTTCGTCCTTCATTTTTTTTCTCCATATTCATATCCTCCATGAACGGCTGTGTAATCTACATTTTCCTTCCATATATGTCCATTTAAGTCTCCTCCTATAAAAATCTTCTCTTTTTGTAAGATTTCTCTTACTAAATCATCTACGTCTTCCCAAAATTGCACTTTAACAGCTAACATATATAAGTAAAATCTATGTTATGTATAATGTGTACTAAGCTAATTCCATCACGTATGTAGTGGGGAGAGTCTTAAGATTTAATAGGGCTCTTTTAAATTTAATAAACTCTTATGCATAGCTTGTTTTGCTCTTTCACTAATACGTGTTTGAGCTATATAAGAGAAGACACGAGCAATTTGGAGTGAATTGGAACACATTTAGAAAAGTATTTCTAGCCCAAACAGAGAGATACGCGACCTCATTGACCAAGGCATGATATATGGTCGTGTATATCCCCAGGAACGCAATTCCAATCGAAAATACGCACTTTTTGAGGGACATGGTCGTTCCACCAGGCTGTATCGGGTTAAATCTTTGCCAAAAGCCTCCCGTCTATTTAAGGATCATTTCATCTTAGAGGGGACATTACTCGGAGACCGTCTTGCATAAACCAAAGAAGAAGGAGATCATTAACGAGGGAAATGAAGAGGAAGAAATCGTCAAGGAAGAATCATTGTTTAGTATGTGCATTCTTCCATATCTCTATTCCCCTTTCTTCTTCTCTAAAGTCAATGTATATTTCATGTATTGTGTTCAAGTAATCTTTCAATTCCTAATTATTTGAATATTGTAAGAACAATGTTAATCGTCCCTACTTATTTTCTTTTTGTGGTTTTGATTTCCCATGATTTAGTTGGGTTGATAATTTGATGAAATGGTATTACCAGAGTATTGTTTTCATACATGATTTCCTTATCTTCATAGGCTTTCGTGGAATGAGATAGCTAATTGGTAGTTAAAAAGAGTTGCATGTAATCCTGAAAGAATGGGACACCATAAATCTCCCATCTTAGACTCAAATCTAAGCGTTAAGGTTTACAAAATGATAAAACAATATAGTTACGATTCTAGCAAACTCTTTTTCATTCAATATTTATACTGCGATTATATTCAAAAACTTGTTTAGGTTTTTCATTCAGTATTGGTAGATGCACTAAGCACCGACCCTTTAAATACGAATTAGCTAATCTAGTTCGTTTTTGTTTATTATTGTTTTTCTTTCTTTTTTTCTTATTTCATAATGTTTTTTATTAGAACTTCTTATCAACAACTATCATAATTCATACCTACGTCTATCAGGGTCTATCAGGATTCAAAAAGGAAAACCTTTGCAATGTGCACGGCTAGGCACACAGCCTCCATAAAACCGTGTAGCCACCCGCGTATATTTATTTGTATTCGGGATACACGACACATTTTCCAGCTGACAACGCCACTTTATACCAGATATGCGATCATGTTACCTCCTATGTGCACACACGTGACATCCCACCGGGTGGATGCATTAAATCTCTCAAAAACTGTTTGTCCCGAGATCTATATGGGTGTCGTCAAGAGTTCGACAGGCTTGTGTCCAGTGTTGTGTCTCTACACACCCTGGGTCCTGGTTCTATTAGACATGTGTTCCCGTCCCGTAACCGACAGTAATCATTAAAAAGGCGAAACTCGGCCAACGACACGGCTATGTTTGAAGTCATGTTCGTGCTTTTTTTAACCAAATCGAGAACACAACATCTCATTTTCCTGCATTGAGCATCTTCGAGAAACCAGTCCCCAAACCTCCAGGAAGCGCGCTTGCACTCCCATTTTTTTGTGGTTCTTCCTCTCAAGTGCTCCAATCTTCGAAAGTTTTTGCTCCATTCTTTTATTCGCAACTCGATCTATCTATTTACGTGAAAATCCCCTTGTTTCCTAAAATTTTCCATGATATTTTTTCACTTGCGCCTTGTTTGGATTTTCCTTCCATTCTTTGATTTCTAGTGTCCTTTGTCATACATGAGTATGTCTCTAGCATTTTAGAGGTTATGCATCCACTCTATCAACGAAGATTTTTATGTGCTTGGTGTTTCTACAGGTTGCCATGTTGACTTCACACCATCACTCGAGGAGACAGCGTTCGTATTGCAACACCACATTATTCGTCGATGCCCGTCCGATTGAGGCTATGCTTCATTTCACAAATCCCGCTCATATTGCACGATATGCGTGGCTTCAAGCTAAGGGATATCACCCATCCTCGCAAAGGAAAGTCGCTAGATATGTTTAAGCCTTGGTGAGGAGCAATACCAACATTTAAGAACCTTTAATTTCCTTTCCCAACTTATACCAAGGAAGGAGGGCAATTCCTAATTGTAATATTAATTTCTCTCTCTACCTTCCCACGACTCACACTTAAGACACGAGGACCTCCTTAAGACACGAGGACCTACTCCTCGATTGTACACCCCCCTTCCTCTTCGAGGGAACCTCCTCCTTCGTCCAATGACTCCTCCGCTTCATTCCCCACCATAGGCCACTCTTGACCCAAAAAGAGGTGGGCCAACCTACTTTGGGATTTTTCCCTCTAATGATTTTTCGCTGAGAGCAAAGCATATTATTCGAAATTCGCTCAAAAAATCACTGGGATATTGAGCCGAATAGGAACCGGTAACAATTAATTCAACTCAATTTGAGTCAATTCAATTTGACTCTAATCACATTTCGAGTTTGCCACAAATAGCTCGAAATCTGATTAAAATCCACTCGAATTGATCAAAATATTAAGTATGTGTTCAACACATTATTATTTTGAAATAAAAAACACTAGGTCTATACCTAAATTGAAGGAGTAAAGCCTTAAAGAGCTTCATTTGCTCTATTTTGAGTCGACTCAATTATTTTCGAGCAAACTCAAAATAAAGAGAAAATTGCTCAATTTCGGGCCATCTTGATTCAATTTTGAGGGGGCTCGGAATCGAGTCATTTCGAATCGGGGCGACTTGACTTGAAACCGATTTCGATTTCTACCTGAGTTTTATTGAAAAAATCAATTTCGAGCCGAGTTTGAATAGCTCAAACTCGACTCAAAATCATCCCTACTCTCAACTGTTGGCAAGCATAAAGCCGCAACATAAAAATCATTCTAAAGTACAATTTGAACTCAAACGATAGAAGGACATCTCTCATGGGGCTATCTTTTCCTTCAATTCATTCATATTGCATGCAATATTTGATGCACAAAGGTTATTATCCATATACCATGCAATCATCCAGCATCTTTTGAATATTTCTGGACAACTCCAACTTATGTTCATTAAGTTTGGCAATATTCAGCAGGAGGCAAGTACATCCCAAGGCCAAACGACACAGCAGATTTCATAAGATAAACAATCAAATAAAACAAGAAATCATGAGCTACATTACAACAGTAACACTCAAGCCTTTATCCCACTATAGTGGGGTCGTCTATATGGATCATTTGTCGTCATTGTGCCCTATCTTTAGTCATAATCTCACTAATGCCAAAGTACATCATGTTTTTCCTTATAGTTTCATTCCAAGACTTTACTGGTCTACCCTTCCCTCATTTAACAGGCTAGTGACTAGACTCTCACAACACCTAACAGGTGCCTCTAATGGTCTCCTTTGTACTGTCCAAACCATCTTAGTGGAGTTTCTCGCATCTTCTCTACAATTGGCGCTACTCTTGTCTTATCCCTGATACATTCATTCCTAATTTTATCCAGTCTCGCGTGTCCACACATCCACCTAAGCATTCTCATCTCTGCAACTCCCATTTTTTGCTCATGTACACAATTCACTGCCGAACACTCAGAACCATAGAGCATTGCTGGTCTAATTGCAGTACGGTAAAACTTGCCTTTAAGTTCTATTGGTACTTTACGATCACATAAGATCCCTGACACGCCTCTCCACTTCAAACCAACCCACTTAGATTCTATGTGTCACATCTTTATCAATACCTCCATTTTTTTGAACAATCAATCCAAGATGTTTTAAACACTCACTACGGGAAATATCTTGATCACCCAAGTTAATAACGAAGTCACCCGTCCTTCTTGCACTGCTAAATTTAAGCTCCATATACTCCGTCTTTGCTCTTCTCAACCTAAAACCCTTTTTTTATAAAGTGTCTCGCCAAGATTCAAGTTTTGTGTTTACACCCTCGCGCGTCTCATCGATCAAAATGATATCATCCACAAACAATAAACACCAAGGTATTGCTTGTTGGATATGTCCGGTGAGCTCATCTAAGAAATCATGAGCTACATTGTTCCATAAATTTTGTAAATACGAAGGATATAGACATAATAGAAAACAAAATTGCCAGCATAAGCCAAAAAATAAATGCAAATAGATCAGCTAAATCTAAAATTTGAAAAAACAGAGAAATAGAAGAGGGAAAACTTAAGTGCATGCCAGTCTGATAAGATAATAATGGTGAGATATAATCATGGAGTAGCTACCTGGCCTGGCTTCAGACGGTTGAAATGCATGTAAGCTCTCCAAATCCACGTAACCAGGCTGCATTAAGAACAGAAATATGTACAGAAATACATGCACACACACACACACATATACATAGATTGACAGTATGTAGTTACACAAATACAGATGTATGCATGAATATAGACAGCACATAAAACATCTGGGTAAAAATACTCACACATAATAGAATAAACACTTAATATAGCACCCAGGATGAATCGACAAGTACACAAATACGGGTGTATGCATGAATATAAGTAACATATAAACAATTTGTGTAAAAAAATACTTGCACACAAAAGAGTGCGTATATGGGAAGCTTGATGTCGTGTGTCTGGCAGCATGTGTGCGTATGTATTGATGTATGGATATATAAATATATGTAAATACTTTCTAGTCTGCAAACCGTAAGTTATTTGAAAAAAAAAGGAAAATATAAATCAAAAAAGAGTAAAATACCTGGGAAGATCGAGAAGTATGTTCAGTTGGTAAAGATGGATTTGTGAAATCTCTGAGGATGAAGAAAATAGTTAGTAAATTGAGGGATTAAAAGCATAACCACCATAAAACAAATGAAATAAAGCTAGAAAATGCATCTTATATATCAAGAATTAAACACAATTATAGTTCATGATCAAAAGATTTTGCTTAAAACAATAGTTGGAGTGAGGTATCAGCTTGGCGCCTAAGCTAACCCTCTGGCTGTTATCTTCCTCGGATTCCAATCAAGTTTTCTATCTTGCGCCCTAGCCCTTAACTATAAGCTATCAATTGGTATGACCTTCGTCTACCCATATGCTATCCTTTAATCGTTGATATTCCAATGCCATAACTATGTAGGACTGGTGAAATACCAGATTAGTAGTAATCTGAATAGTTGTCTGATTGTCAAACAATAACTGTGTAGAGCCCTGAATAGAGCAACCTATTCCATAAAGAATCTGTCTAGCCCACATAATCTTTGTAGTGTGATACATAGCTCGGCACTTAGCCTCTACACTATGACAAGCAACAGTGGCATGTTTCTTATTGTGCACAAAGACCAGATTACTGCAGATAAAAACAGTGAAATCAATAGCGGATTTTCATGTAACTAAGCATCATGCCCAATCAAATCACAGAAGGCTTCAATATCAGTATGGTCATGATCACTCCAAATGAGGCAATGATCTAGATTTTTCTTCACATATAGAACAGCGCGAAGCACAGCATTCCATTGGGTATTGGTTGGCGTTTCAATAAACTGACTAACCTTATTAACGAAACATAAAATATTATTATGAGTCATAGCAAGGTATATCTAGAATAAAATTATTTCAGTTTGACTGTAGCTGCAAGGGATAGAAACAGTCACAAAAACTATCTTAGCCACAAAAGCAAAAAAATTTAATCATAATCAATGACATGTGTCTGGGTATACCCTTTGGCAGCCAAATGTGTTTTCGTCTGTCGAGAGAGTCATTGCATTTACTTTGCCAACATAAGTTCACTTACAGCCAATAGCACACTTCTCAGAGGGAAGAGACACCAATTCCCATATCAGGTTAAGTCTCAAAGCTTCTAACTAAGCTTGCATAGATCTGTCCAGTCAGTATAGGCATTGTTCAGAAAAATAGAGCTCAGAACAGCATGTGTATCCAGGGTAGAGGTGAATGCAACCATAGAAGCAAATAAGTCTTGATAAGAAGTAACATAAATAAGTGAACCTTTGAAGACCGCAATAGGGAGTTCTATAGTCGACAAAGTAGGTACAATGGTGATTTTAGTGTCAGTCTCAGCCAAAATCATCTTGTCAGCCACGTTCGGTGGTACAATGGAAAAGGAATAGTCTCATCATCACTGTGAGTAGAGGTAGGCACAAGACAGCCAATGTGTGACACTGTCTGTCACATCAGCTAGGCGATGAGAGTAAGTATGACCCCAAAAAAAATCTATTGGATCCTCTAATAGAAACTGTTTTGACTCGAGATAGAGTAAGAATAGAGTTAAGAGACATATAGTCCATTGGCTCAGACGTCTCAGGGCAGACAACGGAGAAAACTCGACAAAGGAAACATCAACGCAAATAATGTATCGGCGATCAGAAGAATAACATCGATATTCCCAGGCAGTACGAGAGTACTCCAAAAGATGGACTTTAGAGAGAGCATCAAGATTAGATTGGGGGGGGGGGGGGGAATTACCAACACACATACACAAGTGAACACATGGATAGATAAAGGATGTGTCTATTATAAAGGAAATAGAGCATGTTGTGGGGTCTCCCCATAATGGGCGTGGATAGGAAGATAATTAAGAAGGTATGTAGTAATAAGGACTGCATTATCCAAGAAATATTCAGTCATTTTTTGTAACGACCAAACCCACAACATCAGAGGTTTGTTCGCTTTAGTTCAGCTGAACCTATACTAAGTCAAGTTGTAATATGTCAAGTCGGCTTTTTATATGTTTTTTTACCCTCACAAGGGTATTTCGGTCTTTGTATGTTTTTCCCTTACTCCATATATATGAGTATAGGTATGGTAATACATTCATTCGGTATTATTCCTCTCAACTTGGTATCAGAGCACCGGGAGAAAATAAACCCTAAGCTCTCCTTCCGCCGCTCGTACCCCGCGTTCCCCTTCGACGCTTGTCTGACCCGCGTCCGTCTCTCTGCTGGTTTGAAGTTCCTTCCATGGTGAGCCGCGGCCATCTCACCGGCGGTGGAACACGCTGAAGGAGACCACCGCCTCTCCTCATGATGCGCGCCTGGTTACCGTCGTCGTTTCTTTGCGTCTCTTATGTGATCGATTCCGGCGATTGATTCTTCCGCCATCTGTTTCTCTGCTAGTTGCAGCTTCTCTTGGATCTAGATCCGTCGTTGCCTGTTGTTGCTTCTGTGTTTCCTAATCCAGATCCCAGCCGGCTGCTTCCAGTTTTTCCCGATCCAAATTTGTCGTCTGTTTTTGTTGTCGTTTCCTGTTCCAGTCCCCTGGCATGTGTACACCGTTTTTGTTTGCACGATGATGTTTTATATTGTTTGATCCTCCTAGTTGCTTCTCATGGATGATTCTTCAGCTTCTGTTGATCCTACATCGCCGAGTGTTCTGGCACCCCAGATGAGTGACCCTCAGCGATCTTCTGGCCACGCTGGCTCTCTGAAGATCACCATTGTGCCCTTAGATAGGACAAATTATCTTGAATGGTCCCATGCGGCAAAGCATGTCATTCGCAGTCATCAACTGTTTGGATATATTGATGGGACCATGGTGGCACCTCCTCTGGGTGATCCTACTTGGCGGCGTTGGGGCTCAAAAAATTCTCTGGTTGTCTCTTGGCTCCTTCATTCCATGTCCCCTAAGGTGTACTGTAGTTATATGTTGATGGACTCTGCCTATGAGATCTGGACTCGGGCACGCGAGACTTACTCCCAGATCGGTAATTTCACTCAGATTTATAAGCTGACGTGTCGTATGTTGGAGTTACGTCAGGGATCCATGACGGTATCTACCTACTTCTCTGAGTTTGAGCGTATCTCTCAAGAATTGGATTATTTTGAACAGTTTACTCTCTCTTGTACTGCCGATGCAATCCTGTTGCAGAAAAGGGGCAAACGATTTCGTCTACATGTGTTCCTGATGGGTTTGAATATGGAAATGGATATGGTTCAGACTAATATTCTACATCGATCTCCCCTTCCATCACTTTGGGAGGCCTTTAGCATGGACATTGGCGATGATGATCGTCGGAGGTCCCTCGGCACGACTGCTCCTCCTTTAGATCGCTCTGGCTTTACTAGTGTTGGTCGAGGTGGATCCAACCATACCAACACGGTTCCTACTTGTGATTACTGTGGTCGCAGAAGACATACTCGGGAAGTGTGCTTCAAGCTCCATCCTCACGTTGCTCCACCGGGATCCGGCCGTGGTCGGGGACATGGTTGTGAACCTGCACAAGGAGGAACAAGACAGAGTGGTTCTCATTCGTATGATGCTGCTTACTCCACTGAGGTTCATGATGACCATCATGGTCAGCCACCAGGACACGTTACAGCGTCTGAATTGGATGTTCTTCGTCGCCACTTGAACTCCCAGTCAGACACCACTTTGGGTACTTCTACTTCCTTTGCTACTGTTGTTATGCCCAGTGCTAATGTTGCTGTGACACCTCCGTCTGAGTGGATCATTGACTCGGGAGCTACTAATCACATGACCGGCTCCTCAGGTTTTTCTTCATAAACTCCCTTGTCTGGTAATGACAAGGTTATCTCTGCAAATGACACCTTGTCCCCTGTTGCGTGTTGGAACCTATGATCCGCATATCTTTAGTTTAATAATATCAAATCTCGTGTTGTATTTGATCATACGTGTGTTTTGTATAGTGTGCAGGTTTATAGGTACAAAAGAACGAGAGAATCGATCTTTGAGTCCTACCGTCGAGCGCTAGCGCTACCGCCCGCGCTAGCTTGAAATTAATTTTGCACAAACTCTTGGTGACCTATCGCGTGGTGTTATCTCTACCGCTGGGCGCTAGCTCGGCTCAATGACTATTCACCTGCGCTGAAAAGGAAACCGCTGAGAAAAGCCAAGGAACCGCTGAGAAAAGCCTACCGCTGGGCGCTAGCCTCTTACCGCGCCACGGTATCAAAAAAAGCAGAAAGAATATTTCAGGATATTTTTCCAAAATTATTGGACAGCTGTCAGCACCGCGCAAAGGGACAAACCGCCGGGCGCTAGCCCTACTGTCGGCGGTAGTGTATTTTTAGAAACGAGTATAAAAGCGTGTGTTTCTTTTCCTGGACATAACATTAAGAAGAATTTTCATTCTAGGGTTCGGGCGCCATCGGTGAGAGGACGAATCTTCATCTTCGTTCAAAGAAAAGCGTTATTTCTTCCTCCAGTTCGTGATCGAGGAACTCTGAAGGACGCAAACTGCGACGACAATCATGTTGTTGATCGACTGCAAGAGGAACGATATTCAAGAGCATCGATCGCGCACCATCCTATGGAAGAGTTCTACTTTTGAGGGAGAAATAATCTGAAACACTTTATTTGTCTTCTGTATTTTCTTTTTTTATCTGATTTGTGGGTAAGGGAAATCGACCTGGGAGGTCGTCAGATTTCTAGGAGGAATCTGCAAGAAATCGTCCTGGGAGGACGTCTAGATCTGAGAGATCTAGTGGGTCTAAGACCCTTCCGGAGAGGAATGTGAAGAGTCGGCTTGTCAATCTTCTTGGGAAGAAGAGCGAGAGCCAACCGGTCATGGGAGGGTCGGTATAAAAACTAAGTCAAGTTTGTACCAATCGTCTTCGATCTCCGGCATCACGGAGATCCAATTTTGTTATTATAAAACTCTGAAGAATTCTGAATAAATTATATTTGTTTTTATTTGAACTGATATTCATCGGTGTATGTTGTTAGGGTTGTGACTGTTGTGGAGAAAATAAGAAAACAAAGTTTTACGAAGAAAATCGATCTTTGTGACCTACCGCTGGGCGCTAGCCTTACCGCGCGTGGTAGTTTACGGAACTCGTTTTCTCAATAAAACTCAGTTTAATTTTGAACTAACTTTAAAAATCCTATTCACCCCCCTCCCCCCCCCCCCAAGGTTGGCCGTCAGATCCAACATTGCAGGCAAGGGCAACGTTTTATGTTCCTCCTCTCTTTCTCTTTCTTCTATCATGCATGTTCTTTCTTTTCCTCACAGTCTTCTTTCCATTAGCAATCTCACTCGGTATCTTAATTGTTCTGTAACTTTTTTTTTTGATTCTTGTGTTTTTCAGGAACTAGTTATAAAGCGGATTATTGGCAGTGGTAGGAATCGCGGTGGCCTGTACTATCTGAATGCTACTTCATCGTCCCTTGCCCTCTCTTCTTTCGTTGTTACTGTTGTTGATCTTCTTTCGTTGTTACTGTTGTTGATCTTCTTTTGTTGTTACTGTTGTTGATCTTCTTTTGTTGTTGCTGATGCTGATGCTCGACGCTGGCATTTGTGTCTTGGTCATCCTTCTCCAGTCTACCTTCAGAAATTATTTCCTACTTTATTGTCGTTTATTTAAACTTTAAAATGTGATGTTTGTGAAATGTCAAAAATATTCGACATTCATCGTCGCATTTATTTTCTCCTAGTACTACTCCTTTTGTTATTATACATTATGATGTTTTGGGGTCTTCCCCTTACTGTATCTTTAACTGGTTATTGTTTGTTTGTTACTTTTATCGATTACTTTTCCCACATTGCTTGGGTTTACCTCTTAAAGAAAAAAAAATGAAGTATTTCCGATTTTTCGAACCTTCCATAAAATGGTGCAAACTCAGTTCAATGGTAATATTTGTGTTCTTCATAGTGATAATGGGGGAGAATACAATGATCGTGGAGCGTTTGGCTCATACCTCACTAGTCATGGGATTATTCACCAAACCACTTGCGTTTACACTTTCACTCATAATGGTGTTGCTGAGCGAAAAAACCGGCATCTCCTTGATGTTGTCTGGTACCTTCTCACCACCATGCACTTCCTGAAATCATATTGGGGTGATGTCATCCTAACTGCTGCTCATCTTATCAATTGTCTTCCTTCACGGGTTTTATATTATACTACTCATCTAGCCCGTCTCTCATCTACTTTTGTTGTCCATACCACACTCATCTTCCACCCGCGTTTTTTGGGTGTGTATGTTTTGTTCACATCCATTAGCCTCATTGTAACAAGCTTGACCCTCGGGCTCTCTGTTGCGTCTTTCTTGGCTATTATGCCACTACAAAAGGGTATCGGTGTTATCACCCCCCTTCCAGACACATTTTCTGCACCATGGGCGTGACCTTCCGCGAGGAGGAATCTTATTACTTGGAATCGACTCACTCCACTTGTCAGGGGGAGTATGATGTCATAGATTTAGTGCCACTTCCTCTGATTCCTCCTACACCTACCATGTCTTCCACCATAGCTACTCTTCCTACACCTGCTTCGTCCCCTTCGACACCTACACCTCCTTCGTCCCCTTCGACACCTACACCTCCTTCGTCCCCTGTGACACCTACGTTGTTCTCTCCTATATACCAGCATCCATCTCTCATCTCCTCTTTCCCTCATATATATCATCGTCGTCAAACAGGTAAACAGTCCTCCGTTGTTCCATCGCTGTCGGCACTGTCTTTGGACTCAGATTCTGATGCTGATCTGCATATTCACCTTGTTGTGCTAAGAGGTAAGGTTGTGTGTACGGAACACCCTATCTCTAATCATGTTTCTTATGATACCTTTCTCAGCTTCATCAGGGTTTTATATCTTCCTTGTCCGTGATCACTATTCCTAAGACGTGGCAGGAGGCGGTTTGCATTTTATCATGGGATCAAGCAATGAAGGAGGAAATGTCTGCCTTGGATAAGAATCACACATGAGATGTCTTTCCCCTTCCTCCTGACAAGAAAGTCATCGGTTCAAGGTGGGTTTTCTCTGTTAAGCAAAATCAGGATGGTAACGTTGAACGATATAAAGCTCGTCTGGTGGTTCGTGGATACGTCCAGACTCAGGGAGTCGACTACCAGGAGACCTTTGCCCCGGTAGCAAAGATGGACTCTATTCGGGTTATTCTATCTTGTGTTGCGTGCTTGGGCTGAATTCTACACCAACTGGACGTTAAAATGTGTTCATGCACGATGATCTTGATGAAGAGGTGTAAATGACATTTCCCCCAGGTTTTGTGAAGAAGGGACAAGGACTTGTCAGTCACTTAAGGAAGTCTTTGTACGGGCTGAAGCAATCTCTCGGGGCTTGGTTCGGCAGATTTCACAAGATCATGATCAAGTTTGGCTACAAACAGGGACAATCTGATCATACCTTGCTTGTCAGGAAGAATGAGGGAAAAATTATAGTTCTTATTGTCTATGTTGATGACATTGTGATTACCGTAGATGACTCAAATGAAATCTCTAAGTTAAAGGCTCTTATGTCGGCTGAGTTTGAAGTAAAGAACTTAGGAAGGCTACGTTACGTCCTAGGAATTGAAGTGACCCGTTCTAATCAGGGTATCTTCATCTCTCAATGCAAGTATGTGTTAGATTTGTTAAAAGATACTAGGATGCTTAGGTGTGTCCCTGTTAACACCCCTATGGAGGAGAGCCATGGGATCGATGAAGACAGCGATGGTGATCGCATGGATGCTTCAAGTTATCAGAGATTGGTTGGGAGGCTTTTATACCTCCCACACTCGTCCCGACATTATATATATGGTTGGAATCTTGAGTAGATATATGCATGACCTCAGGATCAGACATCAGGATATTGCCTACCGCATACTACGGTATTTAAAGAAGGCTCCCGGTCGGGGTCTGAAGTTTTCAAAGAACCATTTAAATATTGAAGTTTTTATTGACGTGAATTGGGTCGGAAGACGTGATGAAAGGAAATCTACAACGGGGTATTGCACCTTTGTTGGTGAAAATTTGGTCACGTGGCGTAGCAAGAAGTAATATGTTGTGGTCAAATCTAGTGCTGAAGCAGAGTATCGGTCAATGTCTCAAGATCTCTGTGAAGGTTTATGGTTGCACACCTTATTGCAAGACCTGGACCTTCAAGAAAATGCTCTCATCTTTATGTTCTGTGACAAAAAAGCTGCTATCAGCATAGCTCACAATCATGTTCAACATGACAGAACTAAGCATGTTGAGGTTGATCGTCATTTTATCAAAGACCATCTAGAAAAAAAGAAACTTAGTCACTTCTTTCGTTCACTCTAAAGAACAGTTGGCTGATGTCTTCACCAAGAGCTTAGGGTGTGATGTCTTTATTGATAACATCCATAAACTCGGAATGACAGATATATACCGTTCGACTTGAGGGGGAGAGATGTAATATGTCAAGTACGTTTTTATATGTTTTTTGTATTTTACTCTCATGAGGGTCTTAGCTCTTAAATTGGTCATAAGAAAGGAAACTACTAATGTGATCAGTGCTTACGCGCCACAAGTAGGATTAAGTGAAGCTATTAAAGTGCAATTTTGGAAAGACTTAGATGATTTAGTAAAAGAAATCCCACAAAAAGAGAATTTTCATAGGAGGAGACTTAAATTGACATATAGGAAAAGAAAATATAGATTACACACCCGTTCATGGAGGATATAGATATGGAGAAAGAAATGAAGAAGGACGAACCATTTTAGACTTTGTCGTAGCATATGAGCTAATTGTATCAAATACGCTTTTCATAAAAAGGGAAGAACATTTAATTACATTTAAAAGCAGACCAAATAAGTCAAAAATTGATTATTTTATGACTCGCAAAATGAATAAAATGATTTGTAAGGATTGCAAAGTCATATCAGGAGAAACTTTGACAGTACAATATAGGTTAGTGGTGTTAGATGTACAAATTAAATATAATAAATTTAAGACGAATAAAAATATTGCAAAAATTCGGTGGTGAAACTTAAAGATGGAAAAGCAGGTTGTTTTTAATAAGGTAGTTATGGAACAAGTGAACAACTAGTTAATGACCCTTATGTTGATCCTAATATCACATGAGAAGTAATGTCTTCACATTTAAAGATAAGTGGAAAGAACATACTTGGAGTATCAAAAGGTCGTGCGCCCCCAAATAAAGAATCTTGATGGTGGAAAGAGGAAGTGCAAGACAAAGTGAGGGCAAAGAGGGTCAGCTATAAATCACTCTACGCTTGTAGGAATGATGAAAACATAGTCAGGTATAAAGTCGTCAAAAAAGAAGCTAAACAGACAGTAAGTAAAGCAAGAAGTCAAGTTTATGAAGAATTTTATAAGCGACTATATACCAAAGATGGAGAGCATGACATATATAAAATTGCTCGAGGTGGAGAAAGAAAGACAAGAGATTTAAGTCAAGTAAAATGCATAAAAGATGAGATATACAGTTTTGACAGGTGATTTGGATATTAAAGAGCGATGAAAAAGATACTTTATCAACTCTATAATAAAACAAAAGAAAAAGAATTGAATTTAGAAGAGTTAAGGAAATCAGAGAAGTATAAAAACATAACGTTTTATTGTAAAATTCAAGTATCAGGGGTAAAAGATGCTCTAAATAAGATTAAAAATAGAAAGACGGTTGAGCCAGACGATATACCCATCGAAGTATGAAAATGTCAAAAAAATGAAGGAATTTTGTGGCTTACATATTGTTTTCAATAAAATACTAAAGTCAAAAATGATGTCAGACCAATGAAGAGAGTATCTTGGAACCTTTGTATAATAATAAACGAGATATACAAAATTGTATTAATTATAGAGGAATTAAATTGATGAGTCATACCATAAAACTATGGGAACGAGTAATAGAAAGAAGATTAAGATGAGAGAATAACATCTCGGAGAATCAATTTGGATTCATGTCATGGAGGTCGACCATGGAAGTTATACATCTCATGAGGAGACTCATTGACAACTATCGAGAAAGAAAACAAGATTTGCATATGCTGTTTATTGATCTTGAGAAGGCATATGATAGAGTTCCAAGAGAGATCTTATGGAGAGTCTTAAAAAAGAAAGGTGTAAATGTATCATATATTGACATAATCAAATATATGTATACAAATTCAGTGACAAGGGTGAGGACATCTGGAGGATTAACACAAGAATTTCCTATTACTGTTGGATTACTTCAAGGTCCAGCTTTAAGCCCTTATCTCTTTACCCTTATCTTAGATGAGCTCATCAGACATCCAACAAGCAATACCTTGGTGTTTATTGTTTACGAATGATATCGTTTTGGTTGATGAGACGCACGAGGGTGTAAACGCAAAACTTGAATCTTGACGAGATACTTTAGAAAAGAAGGGTTTTAGGTTCAGCAGGGCAAAGACAAAGTATATGGAGCTTAAATTTAACAGTACAAGAAGGACAGATGACTTCGTTATTAAGTTGGGTGATCAAGATATTTCCCGTAGTGAGTGTTTTAAATATCTTGGATCGATAGTTCAAAAGGATGGAGGTATTGATATAGATGTGACAAATAAAATCCACGCGGGTTGGTTGAAGTGGAGAGGCGCGTCAGGGATCTTATGTGATCGTAAATTACCACTAAAACTTAAAGGTAAGTTTTACCGTACTGCAATTAGACCTGCGATGCTCTATGGTTCTGAGTGTTCGGTAGTGAATTGTGTACATAAGCAAAAAATGGGAGTTGCAGAGATGAGAATGCTTAGGTGGATGTGTGGACACACGAGTTTGGATAAAATTATGAATGAAAGTATCAGGAATAAGACGGGAGTAGCACCAATTTCAGGAATGAAAGTATCAGGAATAAGAGGGAGGGGTAGACCAATAAAGACTTGTAATGAAACTATAAAGAAAGACATAATGTACTTAGGCATTAGTGAGATTATGACAAAAAATAGGGCACAACGGCGACAAAGGATCCATATAGCCGACCCCACTATAGTGGGATAAAGGCTCGAGTGTTGTTGTTTGTTTGTTTACCCTCATGAGAGTATTTCGGTCTTTGTATGTTTTTCCCTTACTTCATATATATGAGTATAGGGCTGGTAATACATTCATTCGGTATTTTTCCTCTTAACTAGTCAAACCGCACATTTTATACTTTCTCACAAATGGCCTATGAGTGCATCCCAAAAGGTCACTCATCCCAAGATTACTCCCACTAGAACACCCTTATCTGTAGAATTCCAAGTGAAATCCATCACTAGCTCTGAAAAGGAGTATTTGACACTTAGGGATCCAAATTATTACGTAAATACAATAACTTTTCTCTTAATATCTACATGTATTTCAGTTTATTCTTGTATGACATTTCACTTAGTAGTCTTTCATCCTAAAAACCTCTCAAGAGTTGTCTTTCTTCGAGCTTCACTACCCCAAAGACACTCTTGCCCCCATCAGATTCGAAACGTTACAAGTATACCAACTGTTGTTTTGTTCATTCTCGAACTACACATTACACTGCAGGACATCGAGCTTTGATAACATTTAAATCATGTAACATCATGAATCTGAGGAGGGAAGTCTGATGAGGGTGGGGATATATTCGGGATAGTAATGCCTAACGAAAGTAAGCTCCTAGCGGGCTTCAAGGATGGTAGGCTTTTAGATGAAAGAAAATTCAGGAATAAAATAAATTACATATCAAAATTGGAAGAAAATTAATGTGATTAAGTAATAATTTGACCTCAAATATCATAAGGGTCTATTCAGAGCAAGTTGTGAAATTTGTTAGGAACTTCACAGTAAAGAGTGCTTTGGTAGTTTTTTTGGGATAGGTGACCTACTACTCATAGGTGATTTGTGGAAAAGGATAAAGTTGCGCTTTTTAGCTTTGTATGGGTTGTTAAACCAAAACGGACAATATCTCTGATATTTTGGGTCGGGTCCTTACAAATAGTATTAAGGTCGAACCTCCTACGGTACAAAATGTGATTCGGGAACAAACCAAGCTAAAGTTGGTGGGTCTATAACATTCTGAATTAGATGAAGGCAATCTGGGGCTAGAAATGTCTATGGGGTCATAAAGGTCTAAGAAAGACGGCTCCTGGCAGGCTTCTAAGATGGCAGATTTCTACGTGAAAGGAGGTGCAAAAATAAACTGAATTACACATCAAAAATTGGAGGAAAAGATACTAAGTTTAAGAAATAATTTGGACCATAAAATATTAGAGACGCTTTTTAAAATCAAGTAGTGGAGTTATGTTAAGAACTCTAAAGTGAAGCATGCTCTGGTGAGAGTAATCTTAGGATGAGTGACCTCCTGGGAAGCACTAATAGGTCACTTGTGAAAAAGGATAAAAATATGTTGTTTAGCTTATTATGAGTTAGGTTAAACCAAAACAGACAATACCTCTAATATTGTGGGTTAGATCTTCACACTTTCATATGATGTAATAAAGCACGTGTGACGTCAAGCAGATGATGATTCTTGTATCCAACAACACCACTTTAATGTGGTATCTCGGGGCAAGCAGTCTAATGTACAATGCCTTTGTTACTCACAAAAAATAAAGATAAATATTCTCAACCATTGTAAGTGCAAAGAATTTCATAGAGAACCGAGTAAAGAGTTCATTCTACAAAATTTGAAAAAATAAAAAACTCTCAACGATTTTTCATCAGACACACACGTCATGTGAAAAAATAGTTGTTAAAAGTAACATAATAACAATGACTTAACAGGGTTGGAGTCGGGTAAGGTCGCTAGACATCACAATGGATTAAATCAAAAGGAGTAAAAGGTCACTTATTATCACAAGTGTAGAAAAGTACGACAATGAAACTTGTGGGCTGTATTTTGTGTTTACCTTCAAATATGAGTACATATATATAGGTAGAGAGGAAAAGAGAAGTCCCAAAGTATACAATGTGGGACAAAACAAAAGACATAAAAGGCTCAAAATGGGTCACAATTACAATGGGCTTTTACACATTGTTTTACTATCTTCTAACACTCCCTTGCAAGTTGGAGCATACAAATCGTAGGCATTAAAATTGGATAAGAACTACTGATACAATGGCCGAGGTAAAGCCTTAGTAAAGATGTCGGCAACTTGCTCAGAGGCTGGAACATGTTCCAATTCAAGTTTCTTCAGTTGGACTTTCTCCTGGACAAGGTGACAATCAACCTCAATGTGTTTTGTTCGCTCATGGAATACAGGGTTCTTTGCAAAGTGTATAGCAGCCTGACTATCGCAGAACAGAGTTGCAGGAGAGGAGATTTTGACACCCAAATCACAAAGAAGGCTCTCCAACCAGGTAAGTTCAGAAACGACAGCATCCATTGCACGATACTCGGCTTCAGCAGAGGAGCGAGCAACCATCGATTGCTTCTTGCTACGCCATGTGATGAGATTTCCTCCAAAGTAGGTACAGACGCCAGTGGTAGATCGTCGATCATCAAGTGAGCCCGCATAGTCAGCATCAGTGTACGCGACAAGAGATAAGGAGGAGGTTGGCTTGTATACCAACCCTCGTCCCGGGGCAGCTTTCAAGTACCTGAGGATGCGTTCGACAGCCTGTAGATGAGAGATTCTTGGTGAATGCATAAAGCGACTAACCACTCCAACAGCAAAAGAGATAACGGGCCTTGTAATTGTTAGGTATATCAGTTTTCCTACAAGGCGCCAATAATATTCAGGATTTGTAAGCATAGAATCTGATTCTGTTCCATGAGCACTTAGCTTGTGGTTGACATCCATAGGTGTTTCCGCGGGTTTACATCCGGAATAACCCGCAGCCTGAAGAAGGTCAAGACAGTATTTCCGTTGAGATAAGACCATGCCATCAGGTCGTCGAGCAAGCTCAAGTCCAAGTATCGAAGGTTTCCCAGATCTTTTGTTTGGAAGACAAAGTTTAAGTGTTGTTTGATCTGTTGTATCCCGATGGAGTCATCGTCAGTTATCAAAATATCATCCACGTAGACTAAGAGAATGACAGTCCCTGTGGATTGATGACGAGTAAAAAGAGAGTAGTCAGCGGAGCTCCGCTGGAAGCCAATATCACGAACGGTCTTGCTAAATTTTTCAAACCAAGCCCGAGGGGACTGTTTGAGACCATAAATAGTTTTACGCAGACGACATACCCGAGACTCCCCCGTGGTCTCAAACCCGGGAGGTTGGTGCATGAAGACCGTCTCCTGAATATCATCATTAAGAAAGGCATTTTTAATGTCCAGATGATGTAGGAGTCAGTGGCGGTGAACAGCAAGTGAAATGAGAACCCGAACAGAGTTAAGTTTGGCGACAGGGGAGAAGGTCTTCTCATAGTCCAAGCCTTGTTGTTGAGTGAACCCACGAGCCACAAGATGGGCTTTGAGGCGATCGATTGTCCCATCTGGAGCATGTTTAATTGCAAAGATCCATTTACAGCTGACGCAGGACTGAGCGGAAGGAAGGGGTACCAGATCCCAAGTATGATTAGCCCAAAGGGCCGACATCTCAGCCTCCATTGCCGCACGCCACCCAGGATGTTGAAGAGCCTCATGCATAGCGTTAGGCAGAGAAATAGAGAAAAGAGCAAGAGCAAATTTGAGCAGAGGAGGAGAGAGCCGATGTAACGACATGTAGTTTGCTAATGGATGAGCCGTAGAAGCAGAGGCAGGATCAGCTGGTCGCGAGATTGTACTGGTAGACGGTAGCAGTGGTTGGGCTCCGGAGTTCGAATTACGGCGGGTGTAGACACGGATGAGAGGTGGTTTGGGTGGTAGGGGTTCTGCATGGGGTGTTGGAAGAAGAGGAGGTAGAGGAGTCGTGACTGGGATTGCAGGATGGGGCACACGTGGAGGAACTACAGTGGATGAGTGAAAGGGTTGGTCTTCCAGGAAAGTAACATGCTCTGAAACAACCACTTTTTGGTCGACGGGAGAGTAACATGCATACCCTTTTTGAGTGCGAGAGTACCCCACGAACATACATTTTGTTGCACGAGGCGCAAATTTATCTGTAGGTGGACCAAGATTATGAACATAGCAGGCACACCCAAATACCTGAGGGGCAAGAGGAAACAGAGATTGAGAGGGAAAGAGGTGGCTAAACGGAGTGGCGAAATTGAGAACGGAGGAAGGCAGACGATTGATAAGAAGACATGCAGCCAACACTGCAAAGTTCCAGTATTCGATGGGTACCTGCATTTGAAGCATTAAGGATCGGGCAACATCAAGAAGATGCCGATTTTTCCGTTCAGCCACAACATTTTGCTGAGGAGTGCAAGCACAAGATGTTTGATGTATAATTCAAAATTCAACACAAATTGTAGCGAACGTACGGCTCGTATATTCCCGCGCATTATCAGTTCGAATGATTTTAAGCGGAGAGTAGAACTGAGTGCGAAGTTCAGTAACGAACGTACGAAAAATAGAAGTGAGTTCGGTGCGATCCCTTAGTAAATATAACCAGATCACTCGAGAGTAATCATCAATAAACGTTACAAGGTAACGGTACCCAAAAAAACTAGGGACTTTATAAGGGCCCCAAATATCAGAATGAATAATAGATAAAGGAGTAGTACCCCGATGACAAACAGGACTAAAAGAAACTCGATGTTGTTTACCAAAGATACATGATTCACAAGTAAACTCATTTAACGGGATATCCGGAAGAGCTTGCTTGAGAATCTGGAGGGGAGCATGTCCGAGATGACGATGTCATTCGAGCGAGGAGACGATAGAAAGTGTAGATGGAAGGACATCAAGAAGATAGAGCCCATGAGACAGTCGTCTGCTACCAATAAAATTCTGCGTTTGCCGATCCTGCACAACAAAGGAAGATGGTGAGAATGTAATATTGCAATCAAGATCATGCGTCAGGCGACTAACAGAAGTAAGTTGAACGGGAATCCCGGAACATGAAGAACCGAGGGTAAGGAGAGGGTAAACAGCTCCTGAGACAGGGGTGGGGTCACCATTGGCCACAGTGATGAACTTAGGATGAGGAGAAGTCGAGTATTGCGGCGGCTTCTGGCAAGTAATGTGATGGGTGGCACCAGAGTCCACAATCCAGTGGGAACTCCGAGATAGACATGATATACCTTCATTGGCGATGGAAGCCACAGAGCCCGAGGAGCGAGCAATCACCCCTTGGAGTTGCTGAAGTTGAGTGCGGATAACATCAATGTCAGACTGAGCAGTCGAAGTAGTAGCAGAGTGCGAAGAGTCGGCCTTAGTAGAGGCAGCAAGGTGGGTGGCAAACCATGCTTACGATAACAGGTGGCCTCCAGATGATTGTCCCGGTCGCAGAAAGTGCATTTAAGGGAGGATTTGCCAGTACTTCCTCGTCCCCGAGACGGATGGCGACCCCCACGGGTTGAAGGACCACGATTGGAGTTAGGTGGCGAAGGTAGCTGAAGAAGAGCTGGAGAGGGAGGCATAGGAGCCTCGGGTGGCGGGGTGACCTTCAGAAGCATTGAACAAACATCGGAGAGGGAGGGAGTAGTGGCAGAGGAGAGTATCTGAGCTCGAACACTATGCAGATGAGGAGGAACCCTTGCCATCATCATGGCTATCCCGACGGCCTCTTTTTGTGCTCATTGGGCAACCAGATCTTTAGTAGGAGGTTGGTGTTGTATCCAATCCTAAACAAGTGTCTTGGCCTTGGCAACGAAGGAAGTCATATCGCCAGGTATCCCGGGATCAAGGGATTGAAGATCAGTGATGATGTCAAACGGATGTTGGAGGCTGTTCTGGCCAGAATAGAAGGAATGGAGCTCCTCCAACATGGGCTTAGTCATGTCATGATACATGGTCATCCTGTAGGGCTCAATATCCATGGAGTTGAGAAGCCATGATTGCACACGACCGTCATCACGAAGCCACTCATCAGTAGGAGGGGTCAGAGGAGCCCGGGTCAAGTGATGAAGAAGTACTTTCGTCTGGAGCACCCGACGAACTGAATGTACCAATTCCACAAAGTTTTGTTTGCCAGTGAGAGATATGGTGGTAATCCTGAGTTCATCCCGAAGATCAGTAGCGGAAGTAGCAGCCCGAGGTGGCAGAGGCGAAGCAGCAGCGGACTCGTCAGAGGCAGTAGTGGAACCCCTGAAACTGCGGCAAGGAGACCAACCAGGTCTAGCCGCAGGAAGAGCCTGGCTGCAGCGGGAAGATAGAAGCCGTCGCGGGAAGGCCGAGGCCGCAGCAGGAAGACTGAGGCCACAGCGGGAAGAGGCGGAAGGAGAACAGACCAAGCCGCAGCGATCTGAAGGCAACAGAGGCCAGAAGAACAGAAGGTCGGCAAACAGGTTCTTGACCGGGCGGATAGAGACAGACTGCAATCAACAACCCCGAAGCGGTTAGAGAGGAGAGGCCACCTTGACGAGAGAACAGGAGAAGTCGTCCGATCTCGTTGTCAATACACCAGCGAAAAGAGGCCGTGACGAAGATGCGGAGCCCGCGGCAAGTAGAGAAGCCGCAGCGAACAAGCAAAGGGGGAACCAAGCGAGAAATCGCAGCGACTAAAGAAGCCGCAACGGCTAAGAGAAGATCGTGCGAGAAGCACACAATGATAAAGGGGAAACCGCAGCGGGTAAACAGGGAAGACCGCCCGGTCACGGTGAGCACACCAACGGCAAGAAAGGATGTCGCGACCAATAGGTGGTGATATAGCAGTTGGGAAAGCCGCAGCGATAGGGAAACCGCAGCGACTAAACAGGGAAGACCGCCCGGTCACGGTGAGCACACCAGCGGCAAGAAAGGATGTCGCGACCAAGAGGCGGTGATACAACAGTTGGGAAAGCCGTAGCGGAAAAAAAGAGAAGTCGCAGCGACTCCGAGAGGAACCCGCGCGAGTAGAGGGGAGAGGCGAGAAGGCGGGTAGAGAAACAGACCACGGCGAGTAGAGGGAGAGGGCCCCACCTGTTTGAGAGAGTTATAAAAGGGAGGGGGCAGGAGAGAGGTGGAAGCCACGAGAGAGAGAGAAAGGAGCTGCTAGAAAGCTTAGTCGGGGATAGAAAAGGAGGAGGCCGCAAGACTGAGAGGTTAAATAGGAGAACAAGGCGCTCGGTTTAATCGGAGGAGCGGGCGGTTAAAAAAAACAGACCGAACCTGCCTCTGATACCATGTAGAAAAGTAGAGCAATGAAACTTGTGGGCTGTATTTCTTGTGTTTACCTTCAAGTATAAGTACATATATATAGGTAGAGAAGAAGAGAGAAGACCCAAAGTATACAATGTGGGACAAAACAAAAAACATAAAAGGCTCAAAATGGGGCACAATTACAATGGTCTTTTACACACTGTTTTACTATCTTCTAACAACAAGATACATAACTGACTTTATAATGTTGTAAAATAAAATTACTCACAGTCGAATTGGGGAACAAACCCCAACTCAGGGCACATGCATTGTAGAACAAAAGCAGGAAAGTGACCATGATAGTAATGAAGATCCATGATCGGGACAGGTAAAAACACACAACAAAAGAAGCTTTATCAAGAACATACACGCAACCACTGCGATGTCCTCTACTAATAATATGGTTCGTTGACTATTCCTGAAATACAACTTGAAGATTGAAGAAAATAGTAATTCAAATCATGAGTAAGCTTACTAATAGACATCAAAATGTAAGCAGATTGTGACACATGAATGACATGATAGACAAAGGGTAAAGTCGTGTCACGAGTAATAGTATAATCATCAAACCCAAATATCGAAACAGTTGACTAATCCGCAATTGTAATAGATATACCATTATGAAAGTGACATGAATGTAAGAACCTATAGTACTAATAAGATGGTCAGATCCGCCAGAATAAGCCAACCAACATGACCGGATGCTGAGTAGTAAATGCTGACTAGATTGTTTGGTCGCAGCACCACAATGAGAAGTTTGCTCTACCAAAGGGGCACAAGGCTTCAATATTCATCCTTAGAAATCGCAATGGTCTTCATGTTGTGCCTGATGCTCCTCGTGAGTGGATGGAATTTCTCATAGATCCAAAATCAACAAAAACCTTCCATTCAGCAAAGTATTCAATAACAGGGCGAGCACCTTATTGCAGCTCTGCAAAGAAGAGTAAGGTTGTTCACTTGTGAGAACATTATGTGAATAGCATCACATTGTTCCCTTGTATTATTATAGTTCTTGCACATATGCTAACAGAGGGATTCATCAAACTAAACGGCAGAGAGAAGATCTAGCAACCATCACTATACTAATATCCATACAACTATTCGGTTTATGATCCGGAAGATGGGTAAGATGGAGAATACAACATATGCTTGATAAAAACATGGTCAGAACCTTATTCCACAACTAAAAGTTGGAAGAATAAGAATAGTAATGCAGGGACAGGCGTCACATCTGTCTGCCACCCTGGAGTCCCACCAGGGGGCCCACCTTGGCGTCGCACCAAGGCAGCTTTATCAAGCCCGCAGACCGTACACCCCAACCCGTCTACGGTCCCATTACAGGAAATTGAAAGGTTGTTGAGGCCGAGATTCGATCTCGAGACATCCTTGATAAAGAGCTCTCAGATTGAGGTGTACGGCCCACGGGCTTGATAAAGTCACCTTGGTGCGACGCCAAGGTGGGCCCCTGGTGGGACTCCAAGGTAGCAGACAGGTGTGATGTCTGTCCTGCATCATAAAAGTGCATTTTTATGATGCAGGACGGGCGTCACACCTGCCTGCCACCCTGACATCACCACCAAGGGGCCTACCTGGCATCATCACCAGGCGGCTTTCATCAGGGTCGCGACCCGTACACCCCAACCAGCTCTTTGTCATGGAATCACCACCATGCGGCAGGTTGTTAGAGGCCGGGGCTCGATCCCCTAACCTCCTAGATAAAAGGCTCACACAAGCGCTCTCATCACCAACTGATCTGCATTTTTATTATGCAAGACAGGTGTCACAAATGTCTTCCACCCTGGCATCACCACCAGGAGGCCCACCCGGCATCAGTTGGTGATGAGAGCGCTGGTGAGAGCCTCTTATCTAGGAGGTTAGGGGATTCTATGGCGGAGAGTTGGTTGGGTGTACGGGCCGCATCCCTGATGAAAGACGCCTAGTGGTGATGTCAGGTGGGCCCCTTGGTGGTGATGTCAGGGTAGCGGGCAGGTGTGACGCCTGTCTTGCATCATATAGTAATGCAATCTTGGCATTAAAAGGAAAGAAATTGTGATAGCATGCAGTGTACCAGAAGAGATCGTATTTGCTTTTTTTTTACATAAATAATGTGCACATTCAATCACTAATTATAAGGTAAATTAATTGATCAATAAATATGATCACAATAAGAGAGATGAAATGAATAAATATGCAAAAGAGGAAGTGCAAAAAGGGAGGTAGCTTTTCGTATCATAGAAACAAGATATGGCTTGAAGGAAACTGACACAATAGGGCTACATCTGTGACTATCCAGGCTTGACCCATTTCGCACATGACTTGTCCTGACCTAGTTTCTTTCTGGTATCTCCCGAGCTGCAGCCCATACACCCAATCCATCTTCGGTCCCACCACATGGCACAGCGGGTCGTTGGAGGTCGTAGCCTTACTTTAATGAGAGAAACTCTATAGCTAAGTGAGCAACGCAGGGACTTCCAGGAGGTCACTCATCCTGCTACTACTCTCGCTCAAGCACACTTAACTATAGATTTTTTCCACTCATCATCACCAATTGAGAGGTAGGTTGCGGCTCCAACAACCAGTTGTGCCCTGTGGTGGGACTAAATATGGGTTGGGTGTATGGGCTGCAGCCCGGGCGATGCCAGAAATAGACTAGGTCAGAACAAGTCCTGAGCGAAATGGGTCAAGCATGGATCGTCAAAAAAAGAGCACTTTTTGTAACGGTTCAGGATAGGCCCACCCCAGAATCCACCAGGGGGGATGTTAGTCGGAATCCACCAGACCAATCCATCCATGACATCGTTCGAGATGCAGCATATACACCTCAACCCGTCTTCAGTCCCACCACAGGGCATAACGGGTTGTTGGAGGCCGCAGACACCCTTTGATAAGGGAAACTCTATAGTTAAGCGTGCTTGAGCGGGAGTAGTGGAGGGATGGGTGACCCCCTGGGAAGTCTCTGTGCTTCCCACTTAACTTGGGTTTCCCTCATCGAAGGGATGTTGCGGCCTCCAATAACCTGTTGGTGGGCATCGAGAGGGGTTGAGGCGTACGGTATGCAAACATGTTGAGGTTGACCCTTTCGAGCTGCATGTTAGGGGTGTCAACGGTCTTCCTTTCGAGTTGTGTGTTGGGGAAGCTATTACAACAAGTCACCCCCGGCATGTAGCTCGAAAGGGAGAGCCTCAACAGGTATACAGACCGTACACCCCAACCCCTCTCCATGTCTGCTGGCGGATTGTTGGAGGTCGCAGTCTCCCATTCATGAGGAAAATGAAAGTTAAGTGAGCAGCGCAGGAACTTCCCAGGATGTCACCCATCCCGCCATTACTCTCGCCCAAGCACGCTTAACAATAGAGTTTCTCCACTTCTCATCACCAATTGATTGGGAAGAACCCGCACTGCTCACTTAACTTGAGTTTCCCTCATCGAAGTAAGGATGCGGCCTCCAACAACCCGTCGGTGGGTATGGAGAGGGGTTGAGGTGTACGGTTCACAGACCTGTTGAGGCTGACCCTTTCGAACTGCATGTTGGGGGAGCCGAAGGTCATCCTTTTAAGTTGTGTATTGGGGAGACCGATACAAAAACTCCACTCCTCATCACAAATTGAGTTGCAGCTCAATTGGTCATGAAGAGTGGAGAAACTTTATAGTTAAGTGTGTTTGGGCCAGAGTAGTAGCGGGATGGGTGACCTCCCCTGTGCTGCCCACTTAACTTGAGTTTCCCTCATCGAAGGGAGGTTGAAGCCTCCAACAACCCTCCAGTGGACATGGAGAGGGGTTGGAGTGTACGGCCTGCAGACTGTTGAGGCTAACCCTTTCGAGATGCGTATTGGGGGTGTCAGCGGTCGTTCTTTTGAGTTGTGTTGGGGAGGTTGTTACAACAACCCTAGCAAGTTGTTGTCACGAGCCGCATTAAAGAAGGCAAAAGATTGATCTTGGGTGGTTAGGGAAGGTGAATCGAGGAACAACTAAAGAAAAAACCCTTCAATGGTCCTATTTACATGCAGATAGGCCATCCACGACTGCTCGCGATGATCAATCGCATATAAACAGCATACGGTATACGACTGCGGTGAGAGGTGGTCAGGCATAATCGATTGAAGTCTCCTAGAAAGATCAACTGTCGCAGAAGCACCGGGAGCACTCAACGCCTCTGGTAAGAGACGCAACAGATGTAGTTAGCAGTTGTGGACCATAATGGCATCGGCGAGATGTCAGGATCGCTAGATTAGATTAAGAATTGATTTCTCCCCTAAGGAGCTCTGATACCATGTAATCAATAATAGAAGAGAAAACATAGTTCCTCTTAAGAGATTAGTTGATTACACACACACATGTATATAAAGGACTAATACGAGACGATAAGGAAATAGAAATTATAAAATAATTAGTCTAACAAATATCTAGTGAAAGTGCAGCAATTTTAGGTTTTAGCCAACAACATTTGGATTTTATAGTTTGACAGTAATTAACCAAATGTGCCAAAACATTTAACTCTTTCAGTTGTTTACAAATAAGCAACACAAGGGGCAGCCCGGTGCACAAAGCATCCCCGAGCAGTAAGGGTCCGGAGAAGGGTCCCACCACAATGGTAAAATGTAGGCAAACCTTACCTTGCATATTTGCAAGAGGCTCCTTCTTATTATATGATGAGATTGATGACCGTACATAACCATTCTTATTAGAGAGAAATTTATAGAGAAATATGATGGTGAAATGCCATTATAGATTTTGGGCTTCTTAGTTCTAACTGAATCTATATTCATCGAGGGAGCATCTATCAAGATATCTCAACGCAAATCCATGTAGACTTTCCACTTTGACTAGAATTTGATTACTCACAACTAGAAAAAAAAGACATCATAAAGATAAAGAGACTCAAATAGTAAAAAGAAATGTCGAGGATAGAGTACTGAAAAATATTTTTCAGTGGTACACCTATCGTGCAGATTATCTGCTATACGTGAAATGCATAAATACACATGATGAACGCTTCGCGCCTAAAGGCCGACATCCAAGATAAAATAAGCTTTCTTCAATTTGATTGGAAGATGTAACAGCTGAAAGATTGAAAAAAATCTTGCTTCTAATCTCTTTAGGCCTTGGCAAAGGCTGAGCACATTCGAAGATATTTCCTCAAAATAGACACGGAAAAAGCGGTACGAGATTGACCCATCGGGTATGGGCGATCCACGCCAGGACGTCAATTTGTTGGTTGGTATTTGAGAGAACTTAGAAGTCTAGAGGTGGAAGGGCAGACATCGTCATAAAATTCCTGGAATGGCGGAGAAGGCCAGCTCTCTGACTCTTCACGCAGAATTCGAGCACGAAGTGGTCTGGCCATATTCATATTCATAATCCTAGTTTTCTCTTCTCTCTTCTTGTCGCTGACTTAAGTTTGCCGTGTCTTATGAATCCCACGAAACAATGAAGGTAAAAAGTTGCTCTCCGGGCGGTAGTTCAATTGAGCAGGGCTCCATCTCGTCAAGAGTTCGGGCATTTTCATAGGAATGGTGGCCCTATACCAATATGCTGAAGGAGGCGGGTCTTTGCACTTTTTTTCTTCTCTTTTGCGGTTTATTTCAAATGTTCCTGAAAATTCTTGCTCCCAGTGACACTTTTTCAATTATCAATATAGATTCCTTGATACAAGAAACTATGGAAGTGATGAATTCCCTATGAAAAACCTCTTTCTTAGGTGCGTGTTTCCATGCTTTGGCTTAGGCCACACCGCCATACTGACTTTCTTATGGAAGCTACTGCAAGAAAGTAGTTGCCCTAGTTTTCTCTTTTTCAGTCCACTGTACATTTTATAAACCAATTTCTCAATTTTCCACATCATTCTTTTTCCTCCCATGGAATTTTCATGATTTTGATCTATTTTGACTATAACTGATTATTTTGTTGGGCAAATGGTCCATCCGTATCTAATAATGAATATGTGGTCGCTTGCAACAGAGATGAGAGAGGAGTATAACCTGTTGCTGGATTTCATGAGAAAAAGGCCCCTTTCAATAGCGGCCGGTTCTCATTTTCTACTGCTATTGCTTCCTTTAGCAGCCCCGGTTTCCGAAGCATTCACAGCGAATTCAATACCAGCTTCGCTCCATTCAAAAGGAATGAAATATATTATCACCGTGCAATATGATGGATGATATGCCGTTGTACATTGCAAATGATTAATAAAAATAAAAATATACAGTAGCCTTGATTCAAAAGATTACGACTTTCTAATTAAATTGATCACATAACATGCCCTAATTTTCAGGGTAATTTCAAATTTTGATGATTGTAACTAGGTATATATTTGAAGATTATGTAGGGGGTAAAGAGCAAGGAAAGAGATATGGTTTCTGTTACGAGATAGGGTTTGAAGAAGATGAGAGTGAAGAGAAGAGGAAGAGGAAGAGAAGATTAGAATCAGGCCCAGGGGCACTTCCCAAATGATCTTACTCCCAGGATGATGCAAATAAGAGACTCGCATAGATTTATATAGTGCCTAGTTCTGAAACACACAAGGGAAAACGACAAATAACTCATGGCCCGAAATACATGTGTAATAATAAAATATAAAGTTGAAGGGTACGCTATGCCTGTGCGCACTACTGAAGAATGTATGTCGTCGGGTTGGGATCCCTACGTCGACATTCTCGTCTCCTTGTCACTTGCCCTCTTCCGTATTCGTAGGAATGTCACCCCCTCAAAAAATTGTCTTCTTCACAAGGCAGAATAAACTTCTTGGAAGCACAATGACTAGAGATGTGGAGGGGTGGCCAAGAGGATCGACTCGACGTCGTGCCACAGGTAGGCGGCAAAGTACACTGCCTCTGGTCACCGCCAGATGGGGAAGGAATGCCTCTCTTGCCAAGAGTAAAGGGGCTCATGCATGAGGAAAGTGAATCATCATGTGATCCCAGTTAGCATACACATCACCGAGGGTATGAAGCCAAACGACGCAAAGTATGACGTCAATGCCACCGATCTCGAAAGAGTGGAAATCAGTACGAAGAGGGCAAGGGCCCACAGTCATTTGCAGGTCCATAAAGAGACCCCCGGTGTTATTGCGGCGGCCGTCTCCAAGTAGACCATGAAATGAGGGGCAAAAGGCAGGAGAATGTCAAGCTATGTCACCTAGCGCTGGGAGATTAAATTGTGGTTGGTCCACTGTCAATCAGCACTGTAAAGGAAATTTCATACATAGAACCAAAGAGTGTTCGTGTAGGACCAACTGACAACCGCAGAGCACAGAAGTTCTAGACGATGCAGTCGAGCATGGGGTCTTGTGTCGCTGGTGAGTCATCACCCTCCGGCCTCCAGGGCTTAGAAATGCCCAAAGGTGATCTCGGGGTTCTCCTCAGCAATGGTGATGCGGAGCTCCTTCAGAGGACAGTCACGAGTTGGGGAGTAAGGTTGTTTACAACGGAAGCAGATGCCCTTACTATGAAGATCGTGGTACTCCTAGTTGGTCATCTGAGAGTCGTTCAGCTGTCGGGGAGGTAGTCCGAGACGCAGGGAATCCGTGGTATGCACTTGGGGTGGCGGTTGGAAGGGAGTTCAAGGGTAGGCAATCAATCAGGGCGTATAACTCCCGGATGGTCGGACGGTGTCAACAAAGGCTACATTGAAGCATGCTTCCACTAAGCTGTCGATATCCATTGCATCAATAATCGTCCGGGGGTGGTGGGTACGAAGGCATAACTGGATGTGGGGAAGGATCCTCTGCATGAAAAAGACCAAGTAATGATCTAGGGGTAAGGCTAGGAGCGTATGTTACTAAGGAAAAGAACCTCATTGATGTAGTCGTCAAGAAGGCCCGATTGGCGGATACCGCATAAACGATCTACTGTCATCACAGAATAGCGAAGATCGTAGAGATCATGTTGGAATTTCAACCAAGAGAGTGAAGGGTTGTCCTCATCTCCTCGTCCCTCGCCCTCTTCCGTATTCATAACAATTTCATAACAGCATAAAATATGAATTTAAGAACATTTCCTTGTAGAACCACAAAATCTTAAGTTCAACATAGATGAACCATATTACAAAACATGGTTAAACTTTAATGAACATATAGTGCCCAAGAGACAAGGTACACTTCAGAAACTATCATTATCGCTTTCTTTGCAGAGGAAAAGTTCAATCGTGATGTATTTCCCTTGATCTCCAAACTTGATTTCATCCTTCAAAGATTTTATCTAGGGTTTTGGAATTAGGTATTAGATTTTATGGGTTTTGTTTTTACTAGGGATGTCTAAGGGATGAGAGTTGCTTTGAACTTGGAGAAGATTGATCTTGGTCAATGGGAGAGATTAAATTGGCTCATAGTACCTTTAGGAGTTTGGCAAAAATAATTAGTGCAAACCTTTACATGTAGATCCTCTTTATCATTCTTTTATTACTCCCCTACAATTTTTCTTTTTCATTCCCGCCTATAGATGGGAGACAATTGAGGAGAAGCAAAATTTGAGAATTAGATATGGTTTTTGATTGAGTGGCATAACGGAGAGATTTGGTATAGTTAGGCATTTGAAATTTCCACATGAACAAAAAGGAGAGAGATAATGGGAGGAGATAGAAAGATTTGAATGGGAATATATCGGAGTGATAGCAAGTATAAAAGGCGGTGGGAATCAACCAAAATAACTTAAAAGTTTATATTTTGATTAAAAGCACACCCCATAGCCTATTCATAGAAAATAAAATCTATTTTTACTTTTAAACTAGTTTATCTTCAAACTCAAATACAAATCAATTATGTCTACATCAAACTTAACAAAAGATCATTCCTAATAAAATAAAACCTAACAAAATAGATGCAAATTAAAACTGATGGACCATTATGATCTAGGCTCAGTGTAGATTTGAGCCTACTCAATAGTTAAGCTTACATACATATGTACATGTGTTGCAACAGAAAATATTCAACCTAAAAGTATCCCTTACAATCCCAAATCAACAAGTAAATCATACAAGACAAGGTAAACAACATACCTTGAACGCTCGTTGTTATAGTTAACTTGCAGCTCATTTAAACTGAAATCAAATTGATAAGATAGTAAGACACGGAAAAACACAATCACATTAAACAACAAAAAACATTATGATAGAAGCATACTTAGAGAATTGTATGTCAAGCTGACAGCAACCATCATATATAGTTCGCCCCTCCACAAATAATCATATCAGATTTATTTATCAGCTTCTATTCAAAAGAAAACAACTATATTTCCACAGAAATAAATCAAATACCTGCAGGGTAGTCTTTGCCTGCAAGGCACTTTGATGCAACTGATACTGAATAAGAGCTTGAAATCCTGGGCAATTTGAAGATGAAAAGTTCAATATCGATTAAGGATACCTCAGAAAATGATTACACATCATATGAGTTTATAGCCCACGGTTAAGATTACTAATTAGTGAAATCAATTACAGAAGAGACAAATGCGTGTGATTTGATTAATTGGGATGGTGATTGACATGCAGCAACAGTTATGTAGAGCCTGCTCGATTGGTCTTGGATCAAGAGCAGATGTCATTTTCCATAACTTTATCCACAAACTCCAATAGTAAAAAGGAAAGGTAGGCACATATACATAAGAGTAATTATTATCATCAAAATGTAAACTAAACATGCAAGTAATACCAACAAATTACAACACAAGAAACAGGAAAAATTATTAAACATGTTAATTATATCAACTTCACAAGATACAGTTATAGGGATACTTAAAAATAGAGCATTGAATGTACTGTAACTAAGAGACGCCGATTCGATCTGCTCTCCTTGCTCTCCCGATGCCGACTCTGAGCCCTGGATGTTCAAGAGCAGATGTTCATAGAAAAAACTAAAGAATTAGGAAGTTGAGAAAATTGCCCTTCTTCTTAAAAATAACAGTGGATTTTTTAATACATCTCTCTTACTTCAGTTTCAAGTATGTAACCATATTTGTAGAGCTTGATATGCTTATGCATTTCTGATTTTTTTTACACTCAATTTGAATATATGTAGAGTAGTTTCATATAATTGTTCAAAAGATTTTTTTTACATACATCTCTCTTAGTAAATAGTAAAAAGGAATATATGTAGCATTTCATTAGTAGGCATTTCACATATACATAAGAGTAATCTCTCTTATTATCTGTATGTAGAGTAGTTTCAATGAAAAGGAATAGAATGACACCACAACGTGCAGAAGATTAATAAATATTCGCAATCTTCGATTAGAAGAGATCAAAAATATAATGAAGGAGAGTCTACATTGTGGGATATTGCGGGCGATGGCTTTGAGTCATTCGAAGATGTGTACACTGGAGATAGTAATACCAACAAATTAAGTTGAACACAATGTTTAATTTCTAAAATACATGTGGATGATCAATTGATTATTAAACATGTGATAGAATGTTATTTATCGTTTATATACAAATAGTTTATTACTTATTTTTATAAATAGTACTTATATTAAAATAATTAAAAATAATTAAAAAATCCTAATTAAAAACACGTTTCTCGTAGTATATCCCGTAGATATTAACCTCTAAGTAAACAGACATAATAACAGATCCCTACACACTGCAGAATCCATAACATAAGTACTACAAGGATCAATGTATGGGGCATTGTGCTGACAGAAATATTATCAAAAAGTCTATTAAACTAGAAGTGGGACAGATTTTGTAGTGTTAAGTGTCAACCATCATAAAGCCGCATGATCAAAATATAACTCAAACCAGTGGATATATTTAGCCATAAACAAATTAACCCATACACTGCTCAGGTCCAAGCCATCATATCAGATAATGCTACTTTACAAAAATGATAGTCAACACAGTTGATCCAACCCTAGTAAACATCTGCTAATGCAGATTTTTTTTATCAACCTTATAAATCTTGCAGTGCACCTAAATTGCGAAAGGACCACAGGCAAAAAAAAAACACTTTATGGGAATAGTTATCAGAATTCTTCACATTCAAACATCTGTTATGCACCAAAAGGATGCTACCACTGAATTCAAAATCAGCCAAAACCGAGCATTTTGGAATCACGTTTGGTGTAGATCAGATATCGATTCGGTTTCAAACGATTAGGCTCGGTTCAAAATCAAAATTTTTGAGAAATGCTTGAGATCCGCTCGAAATTGAAATTGACTTTCAGTCGAGCCAGCTCAAAAATAATCCTAGACTAATAGAAATTTTATATTTTAATTAATCATTTGCGCCAACTAAAAATACCCTAATTACTTATTTTATTGAAATAGATGACATGAGGGAAGGAGGGCTGGATCAGTGAATGGAGCATGTGAAGCATTGCTTCTATGATTTCGAGGAGACACCAATCATATTTTGAGGGAGCTGGCCAAGGCTCAAATGTTTTGATTCAAGTTATATTGACTTGAATCATTTTAAATCAATTTCGAATCGAGTCAAA
Source organism: Platanthera zijinensis (assembly GCA_039513925.1). Lineage (NCBI taxonomy): Eukaryota > Viridiplantae > Streptophyta > Magnoliopsida > Asparagales > Orchidaceae > Platanthera > Platanthera zijinensis. The sequence continues at coordinate 39,703,711 of CM077082.1, forward strand.
TGTCAGTCGATTTTTGAGCGACCATCAATAGGCTCAACTCAAGTATGGTGTTATCCAAAATGACAACTACAAATATAATTAGTTCTGATCTTCCTAATGACATGGGTTCGAATGTGCAGTGAAAAAACAATCTATGATCAGAGTCAATAACTAAGCAAAGCAAATTGAATAGTACAACATTAAGACGGATAATCATATTACAACAATATATTATAGATTAAAAAACTATTTAACAAATACAAACATTCAATAAGGGTCAGTTTATTTCACTGCAAGCGAATGGAAATGGGTGGATCATAAAATGTCTAGTGTTTTGTATGATAAACAAGATGGAAATGAGTTCTCAAAAGGTGAGAATCAAATTACAATCTTGAGTGCTAGAAATCATCTCCAATTTTACTTTTTGTTTTTAATAATTAAAGAAACAAATTTAAATTAGTAGAAAGACAGTAATATTACTTTTTATTATAATAAAAATAAAACAAATAATGTGACAATGGGTATAAGTTCAAGTCACTTCAACACAAACTACCATTGCAGCTCACTTCATGTGAATATGTGATATATTTCCCAAACTGCAGATCCAAACACTTGGAGTGAAGAACTAATGGCAGGAGGACGGGGCGGCCTTGAAGGTGTTGATAAGCAGGCTCCCGAAGATAGCGATGTAACAGCTCGACGCGTTGACGATGACGAATCGGCATTTGATTGGAGTGTCGCCGAGAGTTACCAACAGCTTTGCTCCTCCCTCCACCTCTTTCATCTCTCCTGAGAAACTAAAGAGAGGACCATCTGAAGCTACCACCCTGTCTGCTTCCACTTCAAACCCGTCGAACGTCTTCTTGAAGATGATGCTTACCGAGCTCCTGTTGACCAACAGGATCCGCTCGACGATGAAGTCTTTAATTGCGGCTTGGATCACGAGAGCATCATGGAAGGGATTTTCATTCCCTAACATGTCCTCTGAGAAGTGATTTCCTCCAATGGGGGCGAGGCTTGAGAGGTCAAGGCGACATTCTTGCAGTAGATAGTATGGAGACTTCCCTTGCGGGAAGCTATGAGCCCAACGCCCTCGTGGATCACCCCCACTCCTTCGCCTCCTCCTTGGACAACTACTATGCGACCTCCCTGATCAACCCTATCCTCATTTCTACTTCGGGCTGAGGCTTGAACACCCTTGGCTTGACAGGAGCCACCTGCATATGCACTTCTCCTCCTGCTTCTCCAGCTCTCCTCCTACTTCGCCAGCTCTCCTCGCTTCCAGGAAGCCCGGGCAAGCCATGTTCTCGTGCCCTTCCGTTTGGTGCAGCTAACAATAGAGGGGGATCTCCACTATTTTATGCCTCCTTTGTTGATTCTGACGGCGATGCCTATTGCCCCTTGCCTGGCAATGGCCAACACTTCCCTTCCTCCTCCTTGGTTCCCTCCTAGGGGTGGTAGTTATTTCTCCACTACGGAAAGAACCTTCTTTCGAGACCTGGGTGTTGGGGTCTTCCTGTCGGAATCCACGTCGGCCTATTCATGAGAATCTGATACCTCCTCTCTTCTCCCTGATTCTCTGGAGCGACAAAGGGTCCCCTTAGCTCCTGCCTCCTTAGGTCCTCTCAGCTCCAAGGCTTTTCCCTCTTTCCTTCCTCTTGCTCCTTCCCATCCCGCTTTTGGGGCTCTTCCTTCTTCCAGCGCTCGGGAGTCTCCTCCTCTTCCTCCCTGGTAAGCTTCATAAGCTTCGCCAAGAAGCCACGATTCATCAAATCCCCTTAGACAAACTTATTCGCCCTCTCGATCAACTCTTTGTAGGACATGGGAGGATCCATGCTGATCTCAAGCTTGAAGAGACCCTCTCGTAGACCGAAAGTTAATATCAATTGCAGGGTGTAGACATCCACCTCTTGGATGTCGAGGACTTTCTCCTGAAAGCGATCGACATACTGCCTGAGGGTCTCGTGCACTCCTTACTTCAAAAGAAAATGGGTGGTTGCCTCCTTCCTCTTCTTAAACGTGGCGAACCGCGTCATCAATCCTCGGCGCAGATCCTTGAAGCAGTAGATGAAGCTCCCCGACAGCTGATGAAACCAATCGTTGGCCTTCCCTTGGAAGGTGATAGCAAAGAACCTGCATTTGAACACATCTGTCATGTTCCGGATGGACATCACATCCTCGAACCATTGAAGGTGCCTGATCGGATCGTCTCTTCCTGAGTAGTAGTTCAGAGCGGGCTCCCTGAACCCCTCGAGGAATGGGGCCGACAAGACCTCCTCACAAAATGGGCTCCTCCCAACCTAGGGGCGACCTGCGAGTTTGCAAGAAACGCCAAGCTCGCCTGAGCGAGCTTCTTGGTATCTCGTCAAATTCTCCCCCTCAAGAATCCGGATCCCTTGAGAACTCTACGGGTAGAATAGCGACAACACAGGTCGCTCCGGCTCCTCCAACATCACCTCCTTTTGTGCTCACCCTCCTCAGACGGAGTCACGTGACGAGGCAAGGTTATCGTGACCTTTGAGCGAGTAAGCAGCGCTACTCGCAAGGTATCCTCGACACGCTACGCAAAGTCATTGAAGTCAGCTCGGGTGACATACTCGCCTACTACGGATTTTTCAATCCGGGTTTTTCTTCCTCTTTTTTCTTCTCCTTAGCCAGATGCTTAATAGGCAAAAAAATTCCTTTCAAGGGTTCTGATTATTTCCCCATTTAAAATATTTCAAATCTTTATTTCCATAGCATAGCAGGCCAACAATTTATGTCCGGCCAGATCATTTCAAATTACTTCCTTTCAAAACTTGTTTCTCCGCACAATATCATGTATATTTATTTTATGATGGATAATAAGGTACCTTTTGGATATGATTTTACCCAAATTAGATTTATGCATTCTTTTAATAAATTGAGCTTGCCTTTTCCCGTCCTAACTACCAAAATTACCGAACCTTTTTATTTAAGATCTCATCGGATGGTCAACCTGAAGAGTCGAACAATTTCAAATAAAAGCAGGTGCGCGAACAAAATACACGATAATAAATAAAAGCTGAAAAATTAAAATGTGACTTATGATGCGACGGAGGTTGCATCAATCCTCTCGAGGTTGAAAGAGCTCGACCCCGACGAGATTTTGCCAAAACTGACGATGGAGAGATCTGACATCATTGCTGGAAATAGATCGGGTGAAATATCTGGAGACTTGATGGGTGGCTCAACTAGTGGTCCAATGCGTTGTTGAACATGAACTGGACCAAACCTCATGCAATAAACAATCACCAGGCCTCTCTTTGAAAAGTATATATCATGGCGATAACGGCCGACCGTGAGTTTGTAATGTTCAAAGGTTGCTCCCAAAATATTAGCAGTAATTTTATGCAATTCCTTTAAATAATTAATATGAGCTTGCGCATCAAAAGAAATACGTTCATGAAATGAAAGATGATGGCGGTCAAGTGGGCGGGACAACGTATAGAGAATCTAAAAAGGAGATATAGTAAGAAAGCGGCGTTTAGAATTATTACATGTGAATGTAGCTTGTGCAAGTACAAAATCTCATTGATTTGGATTCGCCTCGATTAAACACCTAAGAAAATTCTCCAAATTCTTATTATCAATTTTAGTCAGTTCATCGATTAGAGAGTGATAAACGCTACTAAACTCGAGTTTGGTGTTCATTCGACCCCATAATATATTCAAAAATTTGATTATAAAATGTTTAATACCTTGTTGCAATTCCACGGATTCGCTCGCGTCTAACTTAATATCATAGATTTTAAAATTGATTATAATTTTGTCTTTTAGGAGTTTCCAAAAAAATCCTTTAAAACGCGTGTCTTTATTATGGGTGAAAATTTATGGATTTCTCACTATCCTTATATCAAGAGTTCTCTTAAATATGTTCATAATTTGAAAGTAAATTTTTTCAAACATAATTATATTTAGAGGATAATGAAGTGATATGAAATGATGTTCTCTGAATATAAAATCAATATTTGGGGTTGATTCCAATACTAAGGCCAAATGATCATTAGACATAGTGTTTGTGGGCTCAAGTGTTGGTGGTGGTAATAGCCTAGGAGAATCAGGACATATGTAGCTCAACTCTACGTCACCTAAGGTGTGGGGCTTATCACTAGCCAACTCCATCTTCGAGATTGAAACAGTGTCATCCAAGGTGAGTGTGACAACGTTATTACGTTCTTCCTAGAGCAAGAGCTCGGGAAGAGACTCAATGACTACAGTTGGAGATTCAGTGGGTGCAAGTGGGGTCTCTACTTTAATTGGGATGACATAACTGTGAGGAAGAAACTCTTTTTCCTGAAGTTGGGGCTCAGGAAGAGACTCCTCAACTGAAGGGAGTGCTACTGTGGAGCTAAGTTGGGATAATGTACTTATGGGGGTGGCAACACTAGAGAGATCTATGTCCTTAAAAGTGAGAGCAATGACGAAACTAACGGGAGGTCTAGTAGTAGACCTAAGCTCAGACTCCACCTTAAGGGTCATACTAGAAACAATTGAATATACGCATTTATTATTCGCGTTCATTTATTTTCAGCTATCGCACTTATGTAAACCATGTGATATGTCACGTGGTGTAACCCTATATAAATGTATGTTACTACTCATTTCTAAGTAATTGATAATACGAAAAGCTTCTTTCCACTTGCTATCAGAGGGAGCGAGGGTTTCCGATTCGGCCGACAACTCTATCCCGCACCATCGCTCACCCCGCCGATCCCGCTCGCTGGCATAGCCCATTGCTCTTCCCGCACCAGTCGCACCAGTCGCTGGCATAGCCCGTCGCTCTCCCCGCACCAGTCGCTGGCGTAGCCCAGTTCCATCGTTGGCGTAGGCCGACCCTGCTCGCGCTCCAGCCACACCAGTCGCTCCCGCCCGATACGTCGCTCGCTTCGTCGCTGGCTTCGTAGCCCGATCCAGCCGCCACCCGCTCCGCCAGCTCCAGCCGCCTCCGCATCTCTCTTCTTTGGACCTTGCATCTTCGGCCGGTTGTTTTGTCCTCCATGAGGGCTGTCGGAGACACCGTCCTCACATCCTCCGGTGTTCCTTTCGGCGTCGAGACCTAAGGGGCACCTGTAGGATGTGCTTTCGTTTGCTGCGAGATTTGCATTCTCTCCGATGGAGGATCAATCCGACATCTCCCCTAGTCCTCATTCTGGTACTCTTCCTGGTTCCTCTGGCGATCCTCCACGGAGTCATGGACACTCTGGCTCGTTGAACATTACTACTGTTGCCTTGGATGACACAAATTATCTGGAATGGTCCAGGGTGGCCCAACATGCTATTCGCAGTCACCAGCTATATGAACTCATTGATGGTACCACCGTTGAGCCACCTCGTGCTGATCCCTCATGGACAAAATGGGATTCGGACAATTCGTTGGTTGTCTCGTGATTACTGCATTCGATGTCCCCTCAGGTGTATCGCAGTTATATGTTATTGGACTCTGCTTATGATATTTGGACAAGGGCCCGTGATACTTACTCTCAGGCCGGCAGTTCGATGCAAGTGTATGAGCTCACACGCCGTGTTCTGGAGCTGAAGCAAGGAAATATGATTGTTGTCGCCTACTATTCGGAGTTTGAGCGCCTCTATCAGGAGCTGGATTTCTTCAACACATTTACTGCGGCTTGCACTGCTGATGCGGTGGCTCTTCAAAAGGATAAAGATCGATTCCGGGTTCATGCCTTCCTTATGGGGCTCAACATGGAGTTTGACGTTGTTCGTCTGCATGTCCTCCATCGTGAGCCACTTCTCTCTCTTCGGGAGGCCTTCGGCATGCTCCTCAATGATGAGAATCGTTGCCGCACTCTTGGCCCCCTACTGATCACTCTGCGCTCGCTGGGCTGTCTCGCGGACCACCTCATATTTGTAGTCATTGTGGGAAAAGGGGTCATGACAAAGACTCTTGCTTTCGTCTGCACCCGCACCTTGCCCCTGGTGGTAGGGGCTCTGGTTCTCGTGGTCGAGGTGGATACCGTGGTGGTGGTCGTCACTCTGGTGATCGCTCTCAGTCTTCTGCGCACTCTACTGAGGTTCTGGAGGACATCTCCCAGGGCCTGTCTGCTGCTGAATTAGAGGCTTTCCGCCGTCTATTGCGTTCCCACACAGACTCTACCTCTGCTGATTCTCATGTTGTTGCTACTTCAGGTCTGTCCAGTGCTCATGTTGTGTCCTCTTCTCTTTCCGAGTGGATTATCGACTCGGGTGCAACAGACCACATGACTGGCTCTGCCTCAGGTTTTACCTCATATACACCTCTTTCTGGGCGTGATAAGGTTATTGTTGCTAATGGCACTCTCTCAGCCATTACTGGTAAAGGGACTGTCACTTGTTCTCCTGACTTACCACTATCCTCTGTTTTGCATGTCCCGTTTTTTCCTCGCAATCTGCTTTTCGTTAGTCACTTGACTATCTCTTTAAACTTCTCTGTAACTTTTTACCCTGATGTTTGTGTGTTTCAGGATCTGGATACGAGGAGGACGCTTGGCAGTGGTAGGAACGTTGGCGGACTGTACTTGATGGACCAGACCTCTACCAGTGCTCTTTCATCCATCAGATCTCCGACTCTTCATGACATCCGGCGCTGGAATCAGCGTCTTGGCCACCCTTCTGCTTTATATCTTACTAAATTGTTTCCTGTTTTTCATCCTTTAATTCGTTCTTTTTCTCGTGACACATGTGAACAATCTAAGCATGTTCGTCAAAGTATTAGCCATCTGTCTGCTCCTAGTTTATGTTCTTTTGATGTTATTCATTCTGATGTTTGGGGTCCATCCCGGGTGCTATCTTTATCTGCTTATAAATGGTTTGTTACGTTTATTGATTGTCACTCTCGCACTACGTGGTTTTATCTGCTTAAAAAAAGTGACGTGTTTTATTGTTTTCAATCTTTTCATAAGATGGTAGCCCAACAATTTGGTGGCACGATTCGTGTGCTTCGTAGTGATAATGGTGGGGAATATGATGATCAGGGGGCGTTTGGGGCCTATCTTGACAATCATGGCATCATTCATCAAACCACATGTGTCCACACTTCCACTCAAAATGGGGTCGCCGAACGGAAAAATAGGCACTTGCTGGAGGTGGCTCGGTGTTTACTCCTTGTTATGCACCTTCCCAAATCCTACTGGGGTGATGCAGTTCTCACGGCTGCGCATCTCATCGACCGTCTTCCGTCCCGTTCCATCTCCTATGATACACCACTCTCCCGTCTCGCCAAGAACCACATCGTCCACACCTCTCATACTGCTCCGCGTATCTTTGGTTCCGTCTGTTTTGTCCACGTTCATACCCCGCACCGTGATAAACTGGATGCGCATTCCATTCGATGCATTTTCGTTGGGTACTCTCTTACACCAAAGGATATCGGTGTTATCACCCTCCGACTCGTCGCTACTATTGCACGGTTGACGTTACATTCCGTGAGGGGGAGTCATACTTTGGTCCTCGTCAGGGGAAGACAAGTAGTAGCAGTGACAAGACCATCGACTCTCCTCTTAAGATTGTCGACTCTCCTCTTCCGCTTGTTATCACTCCTCATAATTTCCCTTCCAATGGTCTGACTACTGCCCCTGTTTCTTCCCCTTCTGCTCCACCTATATACACATACTCCTGTCATCCCAAGGTCGTTGAGCAAGTGCAGACTGTTGATGTTCCGCCAGTGACGGTTTCCGCTCCAGATTTTGATGATGACCTTCATGTTCCTCTTGCTCGTCTTATAGGTAAAAGGGGTGGCACCAAACACCCCATTGCCAACTACATTTGCTATACTCACCTCTTTCAGGCCCACAAAGTCTTTATCTCATCTCTTTCATCTATTATGATTCCTAAGACATGGCAGGAGGCTGTTCAGATACCTGAGTGGAAACATGCAATGGAGGAGGAACTGCGTACCTTGAAACAAAATGAAACATGGCGGCTTACTAGTCTTCCTCCTGGGAAGCGAACGGTCGGGTCCCGATGGGTCTTCACAGTCAAACAGAATCAAGATGGGGTGGTGGAGCGGTACAAAGCTCGCTTGGGGGCTCAGGGGTATACCCAGGCTCGAGGCATTGACTACCAAGAGACCTTTGCTCATGTTGCTAAGATGAACTCAATTTGAGTGCTCTTCTCCTGTGCTGCGAGTTGTGGATGGGAGCTACAGCAGCTCGATGTCAAGAATGTGTTCTTGCATGGTGATTTGGAAGAGGAGGTCTACATGAATATTCCCCCGGGATTTGTTATCGAAGGATCCAATGGGAAGGTCTGCCGTCTGCAGAAATCTCTGTGTGGCCTGAAACAGTCTCATAGAGCGTGATTTGGACGGTTTAACAAGACCATGATTCAGCTTGGATACACCCAAGGTCAAGCTGATCACACTCTCTTTATCAAGAGGAAAGGTGCATAGGTCTCTATTCTTATTGTGTATGTGGATGACATCATCATTACCGGAGATAACTTGGAGGAGATTAGTCACCTGAAAAAACAACTGGGCAAGGAATTTGAAGTCAAAGATCTGGGGAAGCTGAAATACTTCTTGGGAATTGAAGTTGTGAGGTCTCGACGGGGGATCTTCATCTCTCAAAGAAAGTATACTCTTGACCTTCTTGAGGAGACTGAGATGCTTGGGTGTGCCCCCGTGGACACTCCAATTGAGGCTAATCATAAAATTGATGCGGATACTAGTGGGGAGAAAGTGGATGCATCAAAATACCAACGATTGGTTGGGAGGCTCATATATTTGTCCCGTACTCGCCCTAATATTACGTACGTTGTGGGCGTCCTAAGTAGATTTATGCACTCTCCTTCTATACATCATCGCAAGCTGTCTTTAGGGTGTTGCGATACCTCAAGAAGACACCAGGGCGTGGGATTCTGTTCAAAGCTAATTTATCGTTGGAGGTTGAAGTGTTTACAGATGCTGATTGGGCTGGCAGTCGAGATGACAGAAAATCTACCACTGGGTATTGTTCATTTGTGGGAGGCAACCTTGTATCATGGAAGAGCAAGAAGCAGAATGTTGTAGCACGCTCAAGTGCTGAAGCTGAATATAGGGCTATGGCGCAAGGAGTTTGTGAGGGATTGTGGTTGAAGACTATTCTTAAAGATATGGGTCTCCAGGGAAACAAACTTGTTACTATCTACTATGACAACAAGACAGCCATCAGTATTGCCCACAATCCAATACAACATGACAGAACCAAACATGTCGAAGTTGACAGACATTTCATCAAAGATCACCTTGACAAGGGGAATATCTGCACTCCATTTGTGAATTCATTTGACCAGCTTGCCGATGTTTTCACCAAGGGACTATGCAGTGACAACTTCAAGGACAACACTTACAAGTTGGGAATGATCAATATATATTCTCAACTTGAGGGGAAGAGTTGAATATACGCACTTATTATCCGCGTTCCTTTATTTTCAGTTATCGCACTTATGTAAACCACGTGATATGTCACGTGGTGTAACCCTATATATATGTATGTTACTACTCATTTATAAGTAATTGATAATACGAAAAGCTTCTTTCCATTGAAACTTCTTCTAAATTGTGATAACTGTGCAGCTGTAGTTGAATTCTAATGGGGTAGTGTAACCCGTGCAGGTAACGGGATACAATCATTTCATCACCCTCCTGAATATCTAATCTAGACTGAAGGACTAGAAATTCTTTAGTGTACTCATTACCCGACAAACCTCTTTGTTGTAGATTTTGAAATCTACGATATAAAGTGTGGAGGTAATCGGGAGAGACGTTGTGTTTGCGCAATTCTGATTTGAACTCAATCCAAGTAGTAATTGGAGGCAACCACAACTTATCTCTCATGCGTTGAAGTTGTTTCCACCATTCTAAGGAGGGTCCCTTAAGCCTATGGGTCACATACTCAATTTATCTACTCAAAGGTACTTGACTTCGACTCATAAGCGATTTTATGTTATGACACCAATCTAAGCATTCATCAAGTCCTAGTCGTCCGTAAAAATCCCTCGGATGTGTGTACTCAAAGCCTTTAGGATTAGTGATTTGTACTTGCAATACGTGATTTATGTTAGGGAGAGACGTTATCATTTCTGTTAAATTTTTTATTAGAGTATTTAAGTCTTCCAAATCATTCTCCAGTCGCGCGTTAAATCCTAAATGATCGACCATTTTCTCCTCTGAATTTGTTTTATTCTCTCAAAATTTATAGTAATTGATTTTAAAATCCTCCTTTTTCATTTTCTTTTTTTGGGATTTTTAAAAAAAAAATTAAAATAAGATAAAGAATTTAAGATTTTAAAATAAAATAAAGTTTTAAGTTAAAGATCATAATTAATTTTTTTTTAATAAAAATAGATTATAAATTTTTAAAGAAATGAAATCAATTCTGAGAACACATTTTTTTTTAACAAAACCGGATCGCGTGATTCGCGATAGGAGTGGATCACAGTTCCCTCTGATACCAAACTGATGTAGACTCGGATTAGAGTTTTTATAATTAAATATTTTTTAGCAAAATATATAAATTTTAGTTATAAAATAAAACTAGGTTTTTTAAAATAATTTGAACTTTTAGTTTGAAAGAGGGACCGAGCGGCCAAATCAAACTTTCACGGGCAAAATTACTCTCAACTGTTTGAACATCACCAGATCGTTAATCGTTATTAGAAAAATATTCTGCGGCGCCTAACGAATTGATCCGCTGCGAGATCCGTCCAACCACAAGTACACCACAAGCAATAATTTATGAAATTAACGGAAATTAAAGTAGTGTGAACGTTCGAGGCAAATTTGCATTAATTAATTAAGATGCATAAACTTAACCCAATATGAGTAGAGCAAGAGGGGTGAGATTACCCAAGGGGAATGAACCCGTTTCAAGCCCAGGCAGCGCTAGGGTGGATTAAGGATGGCCAATCGATGGAATAAACAGGCAAGGTCGACGTCAATCAGGAACCACGTACAGAGGCTCCCGATCGATTGGAGAACAAATGAGTCGACGTCGACGCCAGCCAGAATGGTCGTCGGAATCGATGGTGCGGTCGACGGCGACCTAGCAAGGGTCGGGCACTGGAGGTGTTCCAGGGCACGGGACTGTCGTGCGTCGGAAGTCGCGGTCGGTAGGGACGGAAGGTCGCAGTCGTCTGGAACTTACGGGAGTAGCCGGTGGGCGGTGATGGAGGTTGCTTGGCCTTCACAGGAGGAGAAGACCGGCGTCGGTGGCTTACAGGAAGGGGAGGGTGCCGGCAATACAGAGGGAACGAGTGTTCTCTCGTTCCTCTATTCAATCCGGGTTTTTCTTCCTCTTTTTTCTTCTCCTTGGCCCGATGCTTAATAGGCAAAAAAATCCTTTCAAGGGTTTTGATTATTTCCCCATTTAAAATATTTCAAATCTTTATTTCCATAGTATAGCAGGACAACAATTTATGTCCGGCCAAATCATTTTAAAATACTTGCTTTCAAAACTTGTTTTTCCACACAATATCATGTATATTTATTTTATGATGGATAATAAGGTACCTTTTGGATATCATTTTGCCTAAATTAGATTTATGCATCCTTTTAATAAATTGAGCTTGCCTTTTCCTGTCCTAACTATCAAAATTACCGAACCTTTTTTATTTAAGATCTCATCGAACGGTCAACCCGAAGAGCCGAACAATTTCAAATAAAAGCAGGTGCGCGAACAAAATACATGAAAATAAATAAAAGCTGAAAAATTAAAATGTGTGACTTATGATGCGACGGAGGTTGCATCAGAAACTGTCATCCCATTAAATCTGATTGGGATATCCCTAGCTCTGGCATGTATCTTGGGAGGAGGAACATGAAGCTCGAATGATGGGCACATTCCATACTTCAAAATGGAAGAAAAGGGGAATTGATCCATGGTCGATTCTCTAATAGATAATAAAGGAATAGTTATGTCTCGTGAAAAATACTTTTTGTGGAAATTTCTTTGAGAAAGAAATTTGTTCAGGCAAGCGAATATGGCATGGTTAGAAGAGCCTATCTATCGCATATATGCTTCAAGGGACGTCATGACATAACCATCGAGGTGAGTAGGGACCTAAAAAAGATCGAATAGAACAATATAATATATAGACAAAGAAATCCTTTACGAGTCCCAAAATTTTCCTTTCAGGGGATTCATTATTTGAGGGGAAGTAGACTACTCAAGAATTTCACATTTCCTTTTTTCGTAAACATAAAGAAACATAAAATAAAACAAAAAGGTTAGAATAAAAATAAAAAAAGATAAGAATGAATCAATGAAAGGCCGGTCCTTATTGGAAACTTGAGAAAAAGGTAGCTTTTTGTAGGTTTTCTCAAACAAAGTTTAAAAAGAACTGCTTTTTTTTGGTGTAACTATTTGAGCCGGATGAGAGGAAACTTTCACGTCCGATTGTGAGGGGGGAATCCAATCCTATAGGAACCTATCTCAATTTATCTTTTGCTAGGTTCATAGCTAAAAAACCTACTTTCTTACGATTTCGAGGTTCATTCGCACGACCTGTATCCAAGGAACAGGAGGAAGAATGAGGATTTTAAGGCAGCTCCCAAAAAGTGAGGTGATCTGAGGTGTTTTTTCTGGTACCCCTAAAGTCCTATTTATAGGCAAACCCTGTGTGAGTATGTAGCTAAGAACACTCATCCCCCTGCGAGATTGTCTCTGACGACTATGGAGATTAGGGCTCGATGACTTGTGTAGGATCTCGCCTAGTTAGCGAGATGTCACCGATTTTCGCATAACTGGCAAATAACTTCGACACTCGCCTCTGGTTTTCAGGTGTTCCAGCTCGTTAACTTTGACTTGTTATTTGACTTTGACTTGTTATTTGACTTTGACCTGGCTTGCGTGCCATGATTGGAACCACCCTTGACGAATACAGGTTGTACAATATTGCTGACAACTTTCGCTTCATATCTGCCCAACTAGTAACGATATGAAGATGGGCGCACTTATGAGTTTATTTTATCTTACTCCAATATGATGTAGTCTAATCTAGAAGACTATTCATCGCAAATCTAACATGATGAAACCTAATAGTCCCTATTTATCCAGGTAATACTTCATATATACGATCAAATAACTAAAAGATTCGAGACACATTAAACCATCAAAAGGTGAGGCAACTCTCCAAAACCTATACTCAAGGTCCTCCTAAAAATGATGAGCATCGTAGTAATTGTTCTTAGCATAATTGAATTGTGTCGAAAGGTCAACACGATCTCTATGAGCGGGTGGGTTGGGGACAAAGATGATCAGAGTAATAGTACGAATTTTGCTCTAAAGGGACTCTATAGGGTCGAGTATAGATGGTCTCGGGTTTCCATAAATAGAGTAGATGGGTAACAACGATGACCTGGCATGGGGGGAAACATATAGACTCTACAGTTGTGTATCAAAATAAAGCCCGAACCTAGGGCTTTAATACTGACACGTGATGAATCTACAGGCAATCAATAAGATACCCTAAATGAAAGCGAGCATGCATAAGAAAATGTGAATGACACTACAAGACGACGGAACTAAGGATGTGAATGAATGCAAGCACGCAAGATGATGAACAATGCACTACATAAACTCTACTCCTAATGCAAATGTACATGGGCATGCAATCTAATGAGCAACTGACATTCACGAGATAAAACTTAACCCTAATGGCATGCAAGTAATGAAATCATGCAAGTTAATTTTTGACAAGCAATTAAATTAAATGTCAATAAAAAATTAACATCCCGCGCAAGCACATTTGATTACAGATAATTCAATTAAGACAAGCGGGTAATAATCATATAGAATTGAGAATGTCAAAAACATTGAGGCTTGGGAGAATAAAACATATAAAAGCATTAAAAGAAACTAAGCAAATGGCAAGAGTAAAATATAACTAGGAATAAATAGTGCATTTGTACAATATAAATAAATGTGAAACTCAACCAGGAGGGTTGTCAGCATAGGAATGGAGATCAAAGATCATTGGAGCGGTGAAACTGCTGGAAGGTGACTGTCTAAGGTGATAATTGATAAATGGATGGATGGGGTTGGATGTGGTAGGGGAATGACTTGGGAGTGTCGGATAGGATTTATTAGGTTTTGGGTAGTTAATTACGGATGTGGAAGGGGATGCAAAGGTTTGTGGCGCCTGTTGGAGGAGGTAGATGAGGGTTCGGCTATTGTTGGAATTGGGGTTGTGGACGGCTCGTCGGAGGTAGGGAAGGCCTCAACAAAGACGGCTGGCGCAGTGAAGGTCGGTGGAGGGTTGGATAATGGGCGAGAAGTGAGATCCAGGGGTTGAAGGAGGAAATGTTGAAGGAAACACTGACTCAATATATATATATATGGAATTAAGTTAAGTGCATCTGATGGCTTAAATCATCCGAACGAATGACTTAACCTCATTTCAAAATAGAACTAAAAAAATACATAAAATTAGGAAAAATCAAACCAGCGGCATAAGGCAGCGTTCAATTCATTACCATTAGCAAAGCAGTTTACTGCCCAAGAGAACTTCTTCCAGTAAATCGACGTAAACAATGGAATGTTCGTTGTTGATGGCTTTATTATATTACAGTGTTGTTGAAGTCGTCCTTACAAGTCAGTGGTAAGTTTACTCGGCAGTGATTATCTCGATATTTTTCTGAGGGTTTTTATTAGGGGCACTTACCTAATTTGGGGATAGCTTTTGCGCATTTTTTATTTTTTCGTTCAACGGCCATCATGAGCGAGTCTCAAAATAAGGAAGGTCAAGTAGGAAAATTATGACTAGTGTGATGCACGCACATTCAACATATTAATGGGAAGTTAAATGGCAAGAAGAATTACATGTTATGAAAAAATGCATTGAAAATGAGCCTACACGTTTTAGGAAAAGAAGGCCATCTTACTGAAGATCTTTCACTTGCGAGACTATTAGGAGGGCAAGGATTAGTATATGGAAAAACTTAGTGAATCTCATGTAGGACAGTTGAACTACATGATTGTGTTTCTGACTTGGTCTTACATTGCTCAAGAGTGAAACTACTGTTGAACTACTTGATTGTGTTTTCCTCACGCAAGATTCTATGAAATAAGAGCTACAATTATAAAAAAATTACATCCATAATTTTATGGATTCTAGTGGTGTTCTACTTTATATATCATCTTATTGTACACCTCAACAAAATGGGATGGTGAAACGAAAGCACCGTGGTCTCCACCAGGTCTTATGAGCCACGATATTGCATATGAATGCCCCAAAGATCTTTTGTGAAGATGATGTGCTCACAGCATGATATCTCGCAAGAATGTCATAAAGAGAGAACTCAATTTCATATTTTATATTTTCACATGTGGGCTTATGCTTAATTGCTTATAAGAGCAATTGTATTACATGCAAACATTTAGACGTCCTTGCATGCAAACATCTACACGTCCTCGCCAAACATCTACACGTCCTTGCACGCAAACATCTAAACGTCCTAAATTTAACAAAAATACAACAACATTCAACATTCAAGCCTTTATCCCACTATAGTGGGGTCGGCTATATGGATCCTTTGTCGCCATTGTGCCCTATCTTTTGTCATAATCTCACTAAATTTAAGAAAAATGCAAAGAAACAATTTATATGAATGGCCGAATCTGAGAAAATGGAATACTTAGCAGATTCTCAATAACTCCAGCTTACAGACGAACCTGGTCACCACCTTTAATTCCTAAAGAATTGGGATCTGTAGTTGTTAACTCTTGATGTGATGAGAATTGCATATAAACGTTCCTTCCCCTAACAAAAAACAACAACTTAGGGCGGAAAATCAAAATACAAAACAAATATATTTTTCTTCAGCAAAGCTCATCATAATTCATAGTTTATTCTTGAAAAAAAAAAATCACAGGATTAACCATATATGTAAACTGTGCGTATACTCCAATGCATAAAACTACTTGTTTAAAAAAAGAGATGACAACTCAATTATTAAGCAATGTAGCATCTCTATGTCGGGTATTATATTCACTGAAGAAACTTTTAAGATGTAGGATGCTAGATTTGTCTCACATATTAATTTTCAAAATGACATCTATATTCTAAAACATTAGCATTTTAATGTCTTCTGAATTCGGCTACAACTAAGGCTGTGTTTGGCGCAGCTTATTTGCTACGGTGAGGTTGGCCAAAAACGTCATTATCATAGAGTATATGTTTGGTACTTTGGTATGACAAATGTTACTATCGTTACCAAAAAAAGAAACTAGTTTTGGGCATAAGATTTTGCTATGACAATGACGCTTTTGTCCAACTTCACCGGAGCAAATAAGCCGCATCAAACGCAACCTAAAAATGACACTGACATTTTATAGATTACATATAATCACAACATAGACTGTCTTGATGCCCTTCAACACACAATATTTGATAGTTAAGAATCTAATCGAAACAATCTAATAACAATGGCATCTTAATAATGTTGGCACGAAATGACATTGAACCAAACATCCCATAGGGGAGAAAGAGTACAACCAAACAAACACACAATATGTGCTAGCTAACATTCTAAAAACAATGGCATCTTAATAGTGTTGGCATCTAAATGACATTAAACCAAACATCCCATAAAGGAGAAAGAGTACAACCAAACCTATGAACAATATTTCTTGTGATTGTGTTGCTAAGGAGGGAAAAAGTAAAAAATCAAAAAGAGTTGCACGCAAATTAAGGCTTCATTTAGTTTCACAGAATTGGCGGCTACGTGATTGTAACTTCCTTCACATTTCCATATGGTGTATGGTTCCAATGTAATTACAACTAATTAAAGATTTTCTTAGGAAATCTAAGCAAAAAAACTTCCATTGATAATTTCATCCTCAACCCTAGCAAGAAATATACTCATTTTTCATCAACTAAACAAGAAAATAAAATGTTTTCTCACACAATTTCTCCTCAAACCAAAGAAACGCATGAAAGCTATTCTCCAGTGCATTTAGCGGGGCGGATCCCACGCGTTCACGGCCACGGTCCGTTTGGCCAGGCAGTGGATGCGCAGGATCCGCCCCGCCTAGGATTTCCGCAGAAATCTTGCGGAAATTGACCTATAGAAGGCCACCATAGTCGTGGTAACCTCCGTGTGGATTTGCACATCGGGGCTTCCACGGAGCCAAACTGGCCCTTCATTTCAATTCCTTTACAATTTTTGTTTCATTTTAGATCCCTATCCATCACTTTCATTGAACCAAACACAGCCTAACAGTTCGATGGACAATCTCAAACAAAAATAGATTCAATGCGGTGGCCTCACCTAATGCTTGGTTGTACAGTCCCATAGTACTGCAGGACGGAAGCAGCAGTAGGAACATCATGCATCTGAATAAGCGCCTGCAGCATCAGAAACAAAATCAAATCATAAACAACATGCTCATTTGAAAATTATTTCGACAATTATGTGAGACGATAATCACAAGGGGGTCGAAAAAATATTTAGAAACCTGATTTTTTGCTCTTAATATGACAAGCTTCGTGACAGCGCCAAAGGGATGCACCAACTGAAGCAGATCATTCTGCAAAGCAAATTAAAGCAGTATGGTGCGATTCTCATTTCAGCTGAAGAAGAAAATTGAACAAAAATTTTCTCCGGAGCAGGAAGAAACCTCATTTATCTCGTGTCCCACGTTCCGAATATGAATGACCTTGGAGGGCTCCGTCATCCTCAACTGAGCTCCTCTGAGAAGTGAGGATCATACGACATGAAAACATCAGATATCAGCCCTCGGTTAAATAAAGGGCGAGGAAGAAAGGATCGACGGAGAAATCTTACGGAAAGAAATCGAAGGCAGGAGGATTCCCCGGGCGGTTTAGGGTTTTCAGAACAGAAGGAAGGTGATTTGATCGCACGTAAGGAAGAATAAGTGCGGAAGCGATAAGTGCAAGGGGGGACGGAACTCACTTGCCACAGCACAAGCACGAATAATAATCGAAAAAAAAATCTATATCAATTACAGACCATCCCGTTTAAGAGCATTTTCAATCGGAATTTTTATATTTAGAGATTTTCATTATATCATGTTCACTAAATATAAAGAATATGATTAGAACAATTTTAATCTTATTCTCTGTATTTAGAGAACATGATATTTTTTTGTTTATTTTAGATATTTAGCTTTATATATAATATATTTTATGTTTTTATAATATGTATTTTAGATTTATATAAAATATATTTTAGATTTATATAATATATATTATGTATTATTTTATTTTTTTTACATGTTATTAAGCTTTTAAAATTTTTTAAAATTTTAAATTTGATTGATCTCTAAAATACAATAAACATTACATAATTTAAATAAAAATATTACAGTAAACGTTACTTAATTTAAATAAAAATATTACATTTAGAATTTAAACTAAAATTCTGGAAGGTCATCACTGGGCTCTATCCGACTTCCACGCGCGCTTTCCCCTTGTCGTTCTTCTTCATACCCGGGTATTCCATAGACGCTTCCTCGATATTGGCTTCCTCCTTGTTGGTCTCCTCCTGAATTGAGGTCCTCCAAATTGGCTTCCCCCGTACTGGATTTCTCGATAGTGGTACTGACTTTCTCGGTACTGACTTTCTCGGTACTGACTTCCTTCAAATTGAGGTCCTCCAAATTGCGGCTCTCCAAATTGAGGTCCGTCGTGTGGGCGGCCTTCATACTTACTTTCTCCATAACCACTATCTTCATACATGCCTCCTCCATATTCAGTTCTTTTGAGCGATGAAGATCCTCTAAAAAGTGATTTTCTAATGTTTTTATTCATAATTTCTTGTTTTTTTGTCGAAAATACTGTCGCTCTGGAGTTCTTTTGATTCTGTCCAAATCTATCATCATGATATCGTGATCTTGTTTAGCGCTCTGAAGATCTAGTTTTCTTTTTTGATTTTCTGTTTTTAACCTCATGAGCTTTTGGATAGCAGACATATCGTTTGCTCGTTGTTCTTGCCCTCTTTTTAAAACCTCTAGGATTTCTTCATTTTCTTTAGTATGGGCCTCAATATCAAAACCCTTACCACTCAATTGTCTCCTCATCTCCTTTTCTTGCTTTCTCCCAGTAGGTCGATTATTGGAAGTTAAGATTGGAGATTCTTCCTCCCCAGTACAATCAGGATTCATGTTATTGTTATCTACATTTAAAGCTCCGTTTGGTTCGACAGTGGCGGGTCGATCCGGGGGTGGAAACAGAGTGTTCGAACTGGAGGGGGGAGGTGGCTACTCCAAACGGAGCTTTTTGGGGCATTTCTCAAGGCGGGCAGGTGGAAACGGAGCAAACGCCGCCGAAGATTTATTTGTTTACCCTCCTTTTGGGGGCGTTTGCCCAAAACGGAGCAGCAAAACGCCCAAACAAATAGAGCCTAAGTCTATTCCTCTCCGTTAACTGGGAGAGTTAGAACCTAATGTTTATGACTTCATCCATATATTTTTCCATTGCAAGTCTTTGTTCATCCAATTTAGTCTGCAGAGCCACCAGCAGTGAGTTGTTGTCAACTTCTGGGGCTTGTGATGGAGTAACATTCTTCAAGGCCTTCTTATAACTTTGGCTCCTTTTCTTAATCACCATTAATTTTCTTCTCTTTTCTTGAGTTGCTTCTTCATAATCAGATGCTGATGAGCTTGCTATGTCAACCAACTTTTTAGGACCCTAGCATATCCATCCACTTCTCTGTGTTTTTTAAGATATTTCAAACATGCTCGGACATGAAGTCTTTCTTCTCTTTTGAATCGAAGGCATATAACATTTTGGCTTCATTGAGCTACAAAAAAGTTATTTTAATCACACATTGTTTAAGGAATTTAGATATTTAAATTCTAAAAAATACTTACAATATCAAGTTCAGATGCACCGCTGGGGTTTCGTTGCTCTGTTTGTCGAATACATCCTCGGAATTTGCTTGTTTTACTTACCAAAAAGGACAAATGACAAGAAAGAGATTTTGGGGTTTTCTGTCCTATGCAAGTTTGAGGTCTTATATTGTGAAAAATGATTGAAACTCTTTCTCACAGTCTGTGCTCTTTTTGATTACTCCCCATAACTGGGTCTTCCGAGACTTCAAGCCAAGGATAACATAGTGTTTGATCTTCTTTTGGAGAGAATGCTAGCCCACGGTTGGCAAACATGACGAGAAGTAAAGAAAGTAGAGAGTGCTTGATTTTGGAGATAGTGTGATGGGAACTTAGAGAGAGTGCTGGAATGGGTACTTATAGAGAGTGCTGGAATGAGTACTTATGAAAAAACAAGGCTCCGGATTTGATGTTGACAGGATTGATGAGACAAAAGAGAGGCTTGAGTGGAGAGGGAATCCAATGCTTGGGAGAAGGCATCCAATGCTGGGAAAAAACAAGGCTCTGGATTTGATATTGACAGGATTGATGAGACAAAAGAGAGGCTTGAGTGGAGAGGGAATCCAATGCTTGGGAGAAGGCATCTAATGCTGGGAAAAAACAAGGCTCCGGATTTGATGTTAACAGGATTGATTAGACAAAAGAGAGGCTTGAGTGGAGAAGAAATCCAATGCTTGGGAGAAGGCATCCAATGCTGGGAAAAAACAAGGCTCCGGATTTGATGTTGACAGAATTGATGAGACAAAAGAGAGACTTGAGTGGAGAGGGAATCCAATGTTTGGGAGAAGGAATCCAATGCTTGGGAGAAGGCATCCAATGCTGGAAAAAAAAAGGCTTCGGATTTGATGTTGACAGGATTGATGAGACAAAAGAGAGGCTTGAGTGGAGAGGGAATCCAATGCTTGGGGATCCAATGCTGGCGATCTATATAAACGTCACTTTAAAATAGGCAATGATACTTTCAAAACAATACTTCCCTCCTTAAAAAAATGAACTATGGAGAAGGGTCATCCCATTTGCGATTTTCATCATCTTCAGATGATGATGAATATGATCAAACACTTCTCAAGTGGGAAGAAGACCTTGATAAATGGGAGAATGAAGATGAAGTTTTAGCTCGCATATATGCCTCTAACAATGCCATAATCGCAGCTCAACTTCAAGAAGATGCACATCCGCGACGCAGAGGTTCAATACTTGGCCACGTGATAATCAATCGGGGGAGGATTGAAGGCAACACTAGACTTTGGAATGATTACTTCTCTGAGCACCTCACATATGGGGAAACTTTTTTTCGACGAAGATTTCACATGCAAAAAAATCTTTTCCTTCGCATTGTCACTACAGTGCAGGAGCACGACAATTTCTTTGTTCAAAAGAAGGATGGTGTTGGTAAGCCTGGACTATCAACAATACAAAAAATTACAGCAACATTTCGTATGTTAGCATACGGAACATCAACTGATAATTGCGATGAATACATTCGAATTGACGAGTCAACTATGATTCAATGCTTGAAAAGATTTTGCAAGACAATTGTACAATTATACAAAGATGAATATTTGAGATATCACAATGCAAATGATGTAACAAGATTACTACAAAAAGGTGAAAAACGAGGTTTTCCAGGGATGTTGGGAAGCCTAGATTGTATGCATTGGCAATGGAAGAATTGCCCAACGGCATGGGCAGGCCAATATTCAGGACGTCATGGTGGACCTACAATCATTCTCGAGGCAGTAACATCATATGACCTGTGGATATGACATGCATTTTTTGGCTTACCTGGCTCTAAAAATGATATTAATGTCTTGCAGTCATCTAATTTATTTACAAACTTAACACAAGGTATTACGGCTCCTACCAATTATACAATATTGGGTAAAAATTATGATGTTGGTTATTATTTAGTCAACGGTTGTACAACCTCGTATTCGCCCCTATGTAATTTTAAGCTTTTCGGACGTCTTGGCGCTCTCGGTGGTCAATTTTAGCTATAGCTTGGAAATATACTAGTAGGGGAGGAAAAATTTGTCTCCCCCCTTGCCCTATTCTTTGAGGGTCGGGTGCGGCAAGTTGGATGGCACCATCCGACGGGATAAAGTGCGAGGTGGGGGCAGCGGGGTCGACTGGAGACCAAGGTCTCGTCCCCCCTGCCCCTTAGCCCCGAGCAGGGGCGAGACCGGCCGACTAGGCGGGTTTTGGCCCGAGCGGCCAGCTCGCAGGGCGAGACCGCCGGCCAGGCGCGGTCTCGCCCGCGCGGTCAGGTCGCCGGGCGAGACTGCCGGCTTGGCGGGTTCTCGCCTGTGAGGCCAACTCGTCGGGCGAGACCGCCGGCCAGACGGGTTCTCGCCCGCGCGACCAGCTCGTCGGGCGAGACCGCCGGCCTGGCAGGTTCTCGCCCGCGAGGCCAGCACACCGGGCGAGACCGCCGGCCAGGCAGGTTCTCACCCGCGCGGCCAGCTCACCGGGCGAGACCGCCGGCCAGGCGGGTTCTCGCCCGCGCGGCCAGCTCGCCGGGCGAGACCGCCGGCCAGGCAGGTTCTCACCCGCGAGGCCAGCTCGCGGGGCGAGACCGGCCAGCCAGGCCCTCGCCCGCGCGGCCAGTTCCCTCGTCTTAGGTGTCCAGGGGAGGCTGGGGGTGTGTGGTTTGGCCTCCTCTCGCCCTTGGACCTCTTTGGGACGTGCTTTTACCCTTTTACCCCCGGAGTGGAATTCCCCTCTTTGCCCCCCGGTGTGGAGGTTTTCTATTGGCTTGAGGCATATTTGCCTTAGGGCATTTTGGTCATTCTGATCCCAAGACTTGAAAAAACTATAAATAGACCCTTGAGGGTGCCTTGGAGATGATCGTTCCTTAGCCACTTAAAATCCCCTTGGCTTTCTTCCTCCAAGGCACCTAGCTCAAGCATTGGCTAGGGAGGGGGAGACCTCAAAGGTCTTCTAGGTGTAAGGTGGGGCCTCCACGCTAGAGCCGAGGGTCTGTTCCTAGTTTCCCAGGTCTTAGGTCCGTGACGTTCCTCCGAGTGTAGTAGGTGTGAGGTCACCCCTCTTTTGGGACCCCGAACTCCATAGAGGTCATTTTTGGCTTCAACAACGGTATCTATCCGAAATGGTCAACACTAGTTCAAACTATTTCTCATACACAAGATAAAAAAACACTTCGCAATGATGCAAGAGGCATGCCAAAAAGATGTAGAACGGGCATTTGGAGTTCTTCAATCACGCTTTGTAATTATTAAGGGGTCATGTCGTTTTTGGGATAAACATGTGTTACGCGATATCATGACTGCTTGCATTATAATGCACAATATGATTATCGAAGACGAGCGAGATGAAAATGAAGATGTCGTTATTTCTCCACCGCCGCCAAATCAGAATGCTGAAGAAATGGACACGAGTGAAGTCGAAAGATTTCGGCAGTTCCTAAATCGGCATAAAAAATCAGAGACAAAGAGACACATTTCGCACTTCGAGATGCACTGATTGAATATTTGTGGGCACGACAATGATAATGAAACAATGTAATTTGGAAAATTGTATGCATTTTAATTTGAATATATTTGGATTTATGTGCAATTTTATTTAGTAAATTGTGTTCTCTTCCTCTTTGTATGATCAATAATAATTAGAAAGTATGGAATATTAGTCTCGTTTTGTAGGTCCCGAAAAAACAAATATATTGGTATATTATATGTCAAGATTGGAAAAATATTTTAACGACTACACAAGTTATTGTGTAATACAAACATTTCTTAAATATAATAAATAAATAATTAAAATACAAAAATACAAAAAAAAAAGAAATAGAGGGCCGACATTTCCTCTCCCCCTCCTCTAAATTTAGAGGAGGGAGAGGAAATACCGCCTCCTCTATATTTAGAGTCTCAAATGGTACGTACCATTTGAGAGCTCCGACCTACATTTCTGGAGAAATACAGGACCGTTGGAGCTGCTCTAAGGCTTCGTACGACGGGATCGAATTTGTTATGTTAAATGCGTTATTTAGTAGATGTGTAGTGTGTATTTATCATAAAATTTTAATTTCAACGGCTAGATTTCGGTCGTATTTGATGGAGATACAACTGTATGTACCACTAGAGATATAACTGTATGTATAGCGATCAGATATGGTCGGATCTCGGCCGTTGAAATCCAAATAGAAGGCAGATCCTACGGCCGGATCTGCCCTTCTCGCACATATTAATAGGTGCGAGGTACATACCAAAAAAATGAATCTCATTTGACGCCAGGTTTTCACGCCCGCGTTTGGAGTAAATGTCGTCGGACGGCAGGAAAACAAATGTTGTCCGACGGTGTTTGTTTCATCTGCTCTCGCAGCAAGGCCGAAAATCCCCCAATCTGCTCTATTCCCAGCCCCGCCTCCCTCTTCCAGTCTCAGCCCCGCCTTTCCATTTGTTGGCTACTCCTGTTATCATCGCGCCAAATGAAGTCGTTTATGTATGAATATAAACGCAAATGAATACAAAAATAGGAGAAAAAAATCGTTTTGAAAGTATATCGTGGATGCATCAGACATGTGTGATTCATTTAATTGCAATCCGCTTACCAAGCATAGAGGTTTTACCGGGAACCTTCGACGTCAATATCCGACGTCCAGACTGCATCACCACTAGAGCAGCTCAAGCCGAATCTACCCACCCTCTATAGCCTCGCCCCTCAAAAAAGAAGCCCACTGTAATCTTGGACTGCAACCACGCGGTCCCCTCATAGAGTCAAGCTTTGCCTCTACCAAAACCCAGCACCGCCACCTGTACAGCAACGGGTGACCTGAATACCCTCGGCCAAGAAAACTCCACTAACACATTGGCTCTTCGAGACCACCCCTTCAGACTACAGTCCTGCAACGTCGCGGTAGCATGGAACTTAGCAGACCCCCGCCTCGACGACCACAACGATTAAACTAGCAGCAATCTCATGCCAGAATGATGAGGGGTGGCAAGAAGGAAGGTCGGCGACACCAAGGATATCAAGCTCCTTTCGACAAGGTCAAGAACACCAACGTTGGGTTCCAATCGGGGAGTGAGACTGTTTCCTATAGTGGGATCCAAAACCCCATATCTCAAATGAGATCTAATAAAAGAATGGGAACTGGATTTGGTTCGGATCCGGATCCAAATCCACCAAATCCCAACAAACCGCCACATTGATTCGGGATTCGGAGCCACCACCAGCATGAATCACTCTATGCGCAAAGCACCAACTACGCAAAGCAACATTGCACGTAGCACTACCTCAAGGACCTGAGGCGTCAGTCGACCTACTCTAGTCAACTCATCCCTACTCAGGCTCAACCTCTGAATGTCGATGTAATTGGATCGTTGAATCTGACTCGCCTAGTCAAAGCCCTAGAAGGGCGATCCTCTGAACCACCTCGACCATTCACACTATCATACGTAGAATTCATGGGTACACCACTTCGCATTATGGTCCCCATCAGCTAGTACATACTACCACGCTGCTCAGCTCATATAAGTACGATGTGCCCTTCCGTCACTGTCGGAACTTCGTCTTTCGTTACAAAATTGCATTTTTTGAGTCCAATATGCGTGGCGATATCAATTTTCTGTACAACTTGGGTACCAGGTGTACCCGCTCAATCATGTGCACAGCTCCATCATGCAACTGAATATCCAATGTTTTTGTCCCGGTGACTTCACATGCTCAGCCATCACCTGCATGTAAAGATTGACTAGTCATCGCCTCCGGTGAACTAAACAACGCCACATTCAAAAAAATGTGATATGAAGCATCAAAATCCAATGCTTATCAATCAAAGTCACTCTGACTCTCAGTGATGGTAAGAGCATCACCACTCTTCTTTGTCAGGGCTAATGCCCCCTTGTCCGCACTCTTGGCATCCCCAAAACTCTGTACATATTGCGTACTGTTCCTTATGATATGATTGCTCTGCCTGTAATGGTAGCATGTAACAGTCGCTTTCTTCGATGTAGATCTAGATTGTGCACTCCTAGATCACTTCCTGAATTGCCTCTCTCGTCCTCCTCCAACCAACGCATGCTCACCCCCAAGGGTGGAGTCTGACAACATTTGACTGAACAATAACACAGATGTGATCTGCCCTAGGTCTACCGTGTCCTTCCCATATAATATTGTGGTCCACACATGTGTACGGCGATGTGAACGAGATAAGAAGTGATAAGGCTTTGTCTTCTTCTTCCACTTTCACACCAGCCACATATAGTTGGTTGAGAAAGTCATTAAACACGTTGAAGTGTTTCTGCAGGTTACCATCCTCCTGGGTCTTCATGTTGTACAGATGCTACTTCAACAACAGACTTGTGGTCAACAACTTGCTCATATATAGTATCTTAAGTTTCTAACACAGCTTAACCACAGACTCTTAAACATTGAGTTAAGTAACACAATATCATCGACGCACATCATGATAGTGCTTGTGGCAGTTATTCAATTGAAGTTAAGGCATTTTCTACTAGAGAAGTGGATTGGTGTTGGGATTGAATGTTGCCCGATGGAAGAACGTTGTGAGCCTAAGGCAAACCAACAACTGTGAGTCTAGTGGTCACAAGACCAATGACAACTAGCCCGGCAATGGCGAGACCAGTGGGTTCACCTGTGGATGTAAGCGCGAAAATGTGAACGGTAGGCTTGCACGTGGAAGAATATGTCGTAAGAGGCGAGATTGGGTTTTAGGGAAATCGAGGAATTGAGCGTGGAATCGGCTTGGGAAAGACTCTCATAATGTCGTAAAATAATACGGTGGGCTAAAGTGTGAGTGGTCTTATAGATCAGATGGTTGATTAAAAGTGCAGGGTTAGCACAAAGATTAGTATATTGTCTTTATATGTATATCTTTAAAATATTAAAATAGAAAAGTTGCATTTGGTTAAACATTCAAAAATGTCAAATATAGTCTTCTTCTTTTGCTCTAATGACTTAACATATATAAATAAATATATTTAATTACATAAATACTATGCTCATTTATGTAATTAGATAATATCCCCAAATAAAAAATAATAATTCATGAAATCTAAAAAGTTTTGGGTAAAGCTCCTAGACCTATGATTGGCAATCATTTCACACGTCCTAAACCCCTCCCCCCCCCACACACATACCGTACGTGGGGGCCCCGTACTCCGTGCGACAGTACCCAGCCTAAGGCGAAGGGCTTCGCCCGCCCCCGACGGGCTTTGCCTGCCATCTGCGGTTGTTTATTTTTATTATTTTAAAATATCTTAAAATTATATATATATATATATATATATATGTTTACTTATCATAAATATTTTTAATTTAATGATTTTTTTAAAAAATCCCTAATATAATTTAGTAAATTATAAAATAGTTTGTTTTCTCAAAATAGAAGCACTTGTCAGGAAATACGGCACTTGATATTTTATTTTTAAATATCCTACAATATGAATGATATGTACTCTTGCTTGCAGAATTTGGAGAAATTATATCTTAAATCTTCTTATCAAATAATTATTGGAATGTGCAAGAGCTTAGAGTTTGTGGAGGAGGGGTGGACGATTATATGGTGTTATATATTGGTGAGGGACATGGGTTGGTATGTTGATGCTCAAGGTGTTAGGTGTGTCCTCACTAGTTTCTTACTAGTGAGTGGAGCTGGGAAGACGTTCTTGAGATAATATGCTAGAGATGGATGGTTAGGGAGATGGCTTTTTGGTATAGTCAATGATGATGATGGTGATGTAAGGTGTGTGGTTGTTTGATAATGATAAGATGTAGGGAAGTAGAAATCTGAAAGCAGACCAAGTGTTGTGCGAAACGATGTGAAAAACTAAAATCACACAACCAAATACAATAAACACGATGCAATTTGCGTGGTTCGGCGAGAAACGCCTACGTCCACGGGGAGGGACCTTCCACTATCACCGGTGGGGGTGAAAAAGAAGAGATCAATACACAATACAACTCCACAACTCCAGAATCTCTCTCTCACTCTCCAAGGAACCCTAACATCTTTATATTTATAGGGGAAATTAAGGCTAATACAAAGGACAACAATACCCCCTCTTTTCAAAATAACAATCTTCACCTCATCTCTTATTTGATACAAAATAAATATGAGATGACACAATAAACAACACCAAAACGGCTGCGCCAAGTAGGCTGCCTACATACCCCCCTCCCATGGGATCAAGCCACGCGTAGTTCTTCAAAAGTGCCTCTCAAGGCTCTCACCTCTGAGCTCGAACGTTCACCAATCCTTTGTAATATGTGAACTTCTGTACTGAGAGCACCTTCGTGAGCATGTCTGCCGGATTCTCCTTGGTATCAATCTTCTTCAAAAGAACCTCGCCTGTCTCGATCAAGTCTCGAACAAAATAGTACTTGACATCAATGTGTTTGGTACGAGCATGATGCATTGGATTGGTCAACAAGAAAATCGCGCTTTGACTGTCACAAAAGATGGTTAAAGTCTTATGCTTCACACCCAGATCATCCAATAGGCCTTGCATCCAGATGACCTCCTTCATAGCTTCTGTCACTACAATGTATTCAGCCTCTGTTGTAGATAAAGCCACTGTCAACTGCATAGTCGACCTCCAACTCACTGGACCTCCTGCCAATGTGAATAAATATTCGGTCGTAGACCTGTGCCTATCTATATCACTTGCATAGTCTGAATCGGTGTAGCTAATACACAACCCAACACTGAACTGCTGCCTCTCGTACATTAAACCAACATCAACTGTACCCTTGAGATACCTAAGAATCCACTTAACTGCATGCCAATGACCCTAACCGGGATCATGCATGAATCTGCTCACCACGCCAACAGCTTGTGCAATATCTGGCCTTGTACAAACCATAAGATACATCAAACTACCTACTACACTGGCATACAGAACTAGCTTCATTCCCTTCCTTTCTTGGTCGTCTTTAGGATTTAATTCAACACTCAATTGAAAATGTGCTGCCAATGGTAGAGTCACTGCCTTAGAAGTGTCATCAATCCCAAACCTCTTCAGCACCTTTTCAATATATGCTCTTTAAGTGAGCCAAACCTTTCTAGCTTTCTTGTCCCTGCAGATTTCCATCCCGAGAATTTTACGAGCCTCACCCAACCCCTTCATCTCAAACTGCTTTGAGAGCTGCCTCTTCATTCTATCAATCTATGACTGACTTGAAACGACAATCAACATATCATCAACATATAATAGAAGATAGATGAACTCACCAGTAGCCAATTTCTTAAAATATGCACAGTGATCGTACTGACTCCTTGTGTACTTCTACCCCAGCATACACTGATCGAATTTTCTATACCATTGTCTCGGTGACTGCTTCAAACCATAAAACGACTTGTCCAATTTGCATATCAAGTCACTCTGAGCCTCATATCCAGGTGATTGCTTCATATAGATCTCATGCAAATCTCTGTGCAAAAATGCAGTCTTCACATCAAGTTGCTCCAAAATCAGACCATACTGCGCTATTAAGGCCAAGAGAATATGGATCGATGGATGCTTGACAACTAGGGAAAACACCTCATCATAATCAATACCTTCACATTGAGCAAAGCCTTTAGCCACCAATATTGTCTTGTAACGTACATCAGCAGCTCCATGAGATCCTTCTTTCTTCGCATACACCCATTTACACCCAATTGCTTTTTTACCTAGAGGTAACTTCAATAATCTCCATGTAACATTTTCTTTTAGAGAAGTCATATCTTCATCCATCGCATCTCTCCAAAAATCTACTTTAGGACTCTCAACAACCTCCTTGAAGTGACAAGGGATTTCAGCCTCAGAAGTTGAAAGTGCAAATACAATGTAGCCCTCAACCAAGCTGTCTTCGGGACATTTTGCCTCCTAGTCCGGCTTTTGGCAATAGAATTTTGAACCCGACTCTCTGTCTCTACTTCCTCCACCTCCTGATCATCAGTATCTGGTACCTCATCAACAGTCTCATCATATACCTCATCAGGAGTGCGGGGACTGGTGGAACAAATGGAGTCACATCAAACTCCTTATTAGTAATAGTGATCGACTTCGAACTCTCCACCTGCTCTGAGTCCCATGGCTTCAACAAACTTGTCTCGTCAAATGTAACATCCCTGTTAATAACAATCTTTCTCTCTACTTGATCACATAGTTTGTAGTCTTAGACTCCACGCATGAAGCCAATGAAGATTGATTTCTTTGTCCGTGGTTCAAACTTATCATTTTTCACATGATAGTAAGCTGGACACCTAAGTACTTTCATGTGCACATAATCTCTAGCAGGATGCCCCGAACACATCTCCTTTGGTATTTTCTTTCCAATAGCTGCAGGAAGGAAAATAGTTCACCAAGTGGAAAGCATAATCAATGGCCTCAGCCCAAAAAATCCGGACTAACCCAGCATTAGACAACATGCATCGAACCTTCTCCACCAAAGTCTGGTTCATGCGCTCTGCCACCCTGTTCTACTGTGGTGTCTCCCTGATTGTGAAGTGATGCTCTATACCTGATCTCTGGCACTCTTGCAAGAACGCTTGCGATGTATTTTCGTCTCCATTATCTGATCTGATACATCAAATTTTTTTTACCAGTCTGATTCTCAATCCACTTCTTCCAAGTCACAAATATCTCCAAAACTTTGCTCTTACTCTTCATGGTGTACACCCAAACATATCTGGAATAATCATCAATGAAGGAGACAAAGTATTGTCTCCCGGTAAATGATTTCGTCTTCGTCGGGCCCCAAACATATGTGTGAACATAATCTAAAATACGTTTTATACTGTAGACGGCAGTGCCAAAAGATACTCACGTCTTCTTGTCAATCACGCAATGCTCACAGAAATCCAATTTGCAGTGTTTCACTCCCTTAATCAATCCTTGTCTTGAAAGAGCTTGGCGGGAAGCCTCTCCAGCATGAGCCAATCTCATATGCCATAAAATACTAACATCTAAAGAATCATCAGTCATAGTCCCAGTAACTGTACTCCCCTGAAGATAATATAAATTGTGGTGTCGAACTCCTCTCATGAAAACCAAAGCTCCACGATTGATCTTCAGAACTCCTGCCTCGATCACTACCTTATAGCATTTGGCTTCTAAAGCCCAAACAGACAGTAAATTCTTCTTGATATCTGGAACATGTATAACTTATGTCAACTCTCTCACTGTACCGTCATGCATCCGAACCAGAATACTCCCAACACCAATAGTATGACAAGTCTGATCATTGCCCACAGCAACAACACCAATATCCAAAGACTTGTAAGTACATAACCACTCCCGATTGGGACAAATGTGATAGGTAGCACTCATGTCTAGAATCCAACATGAATCATCACTGAATAAACATTATGGAGTGACAGAGAGAGAAATATCAAACTCATCACCAGTAGTCTCCTGAGTAATATGGGTTTTCACCTCTGAGGAAAGCCCCTTATTTTTCTCCTTTAACTTGGGGCAATCCTTCTTCAAGTGACACGTCTCCAAACAGAATGCGCACTGATTGCGCCCAAGACTGCGACCACGTGATTTATCACGCTTCTGAGTACCGTTATTATTCTTCTTGTGCCAGTTCTTTTTTTTCTCAGATCTGCCCCGATGACACACAAGTGCTTCGGCTGACTCCGCCTGCGATGACTCTTTATCTCTTCGACAGAACTCATGATTCAACAATGTCATAGACACTTCACTGTACTTTAAGACCTCTTTCCCATGAATGAGAGACATTGTGAAGTTCTCATACTCATCTGGAAGCGAATTCAATAGAAGGAGTGTCTTGTCTTCATCGCCAACATCCTCGTCCAAATTCAACAGATCTGTCAACAGCTTTGTAAACTCGTTAAAGTGCTCATCAATCGAGACTCCACGTCTCATTTGAAACCGGTATAATTGATGTTTCATGTGGAGACGATTCTCCATGCTCTTCGTGAGATATTTATTCTCTAGCGTCCTCCAAAGGTTTCCAGCAGATGTCTCCAACATAACTCCATTTTTGATCTCCTGAGTCAAATAATTTCTGATCAACCCGCAAGTGCTCCGATTTATCTTCGACCAAACTTTTTCAGTCATCCCATCAGGACATTCATCACTATATATCAAGAACGTCTTCTAAATTAAGAGAGCATAACGCATCCATCACCTCGCACCGCCACATGCCAAAGTTGTCCTTTCCGTCAAACTTAGTAACATCAATTTTGACCAGATGCAAACCAGTATGATGAATCGTAGATTCTACTGTCCCGGAGGATGAAGAAACGACATCAGAGTCTCCCATTTTTTTGATTGATTCCAATAAACACAATACAGGAAACCAAAAAAAACAAAGCAACAAATTTTTATTAATTAATCTAGAATAACATAAAAATTTGTTACCTCGGAAACAAGAACTGTTCTGCCGAGAGATGAGAATGTGAAAATAAAACTCTGGTACGACCAATGAAGAGAAAACAAAACCCTTTTTTTGTTCTTGTGCTTCTCTACCACCGAAGAGGGAACTTTTTTTTACTATACTGGTTGTACCGCCAGTGAGATAACACAAAACCAAAGCTCCTTTTTCCTCAATCCAGGCGCTACTGTGTTGCCAATAAAGAGAGAGCAAAAAACAATTTTTTTCGGTTTCAAATCCTGCTCTCCCTGTACCTGCGTCGAAGGAGAGAACCAACGCCAAAACTTTGTCTTTTTTTTGTCGCTGCTTTGTTCTTTGTCGGAAAAGGAAAGAGCAGACCTTCCTTTTTTGTGTAAATTTTGTTCCTGTGCTGTTTGTGTGGAGAGAGGAACAAAAAAGGAAAAAAAAACTCCAAAAATTCCAAGCACCGTTGAGTGATAAAAAAAGATGATTGTTAACCGCAACCCGTTATTTACTAGTCACACCCCAAAATCTTCTAACTTTTCGCGCCTTTTCAAAATACACCTTGTAGATGCAATTTTAGGAAAAGTGTTCAACACAAAAGTTGTAGATCTCGTCGAGATCTACAACTTTTGTGTTGAACACTTTTCCTGAAATCGCATGTACAAGGCGTATTTCTGAAAGGCGTAAAATCTGAGCATATTTCCAAAGTACATCTTGTACATGCATTTTTAGGAAAAGTGCTTTTCCTAAAATTGCATGTACAATATGTATTTCAAAAAGGCGTGAAAAGTTGTGAGATTTTGGGGTGCCACTAGCAAATAGCGGGTTTGCGGTTAACAATCACCTAAAAAACAAGGCAGAATTTTTTTTTTCGATTGCAAACCTTCTGGACGAAACCAGTCGCCGTCTTCAACAGGGGTCGCTCCGTCTCCTCCGCCAACAAGGAGCACACCACCTCTAAAATCAGATATGCAGTCCCCACCTACAACCTCGTCGGAAATGGGAGATCTACTCCCGAGCGCCAGCAACGAGCCCTCCGAAACCAGCACCGCCTCCACCAAACAAAAGGAGATCCAAAACTTCAATGTCTTCCTTCCGGTTGAAGAACTGAGAACCACGCTGCCTCCAAAAAAAATCGCATCAAAACCTCCCTCTGATACTACTTGTTGTGCGAAACGATGCAAAAAACTAAAATCACACAACTAAACACAATAAACACAATGTGATTTACGTGATTTGGCGAGAAATGCCTACGTCCACGGGGAGGGGCTTTCCACTATCATCAGTGGGGGAGAAAAAGAAGAGGTCAATACACAATAGAACTCCACAACTCCAAAATCTCTCTCTCTCTCTCTTCAAAGAACCATAACCCCTTTATATTTATAGGGGAAATTAAGGTTAATACAAAGGACAAAAATACCCCCCTTTTCAAAATAACACCAAGCTCCCGTTGTGCCATCCACGCCCGTCAATCAACCACCTCTAGTTCCCGCCGTTGAGAACCACCATGAAGAAAACTTCGAGGAATACTCAAAGGAAGAAAAAACTTCACACCCCGCCCGTTTGGTTAGGGTCGCCGAAGCCGGTCAACAATAACATCAATTCCAGCGGGAGGACGCCCCTGCAAACCCTACAGGAAAAGCAACCAGAGAAGAGATCAGAGAGCTGATCGCTAAAGAGTACGACTAGGTCGTCTAACATCCTGCATATCTACATCGCCCCGTCGGGATCGGGTCCACGCTAGCACCCGAAGTTTTGGCTCACCCAATCCTGCACGATTTCAAGCTCCAAAAATTGAGACATTCGATGGAACAGACGACCCATCAGAGCTCGTCCACCATTTATCCAACATCATGCGGCTCAACAATGCCCCCAATCAGCTATTGTGCCAATTATTCCCAACAACTTTGAATGGATAAGCTCGTACCTGGTTCTACTCTCTGAAGGAAGAAGAGATAGACAACTTTACATAATTATCTCAACTATTTGTTGACTAGTTTATCGCAAATCGGAGGGTTGTACGAGACCCTCTCACCTTTTTGGGATCCAGCAAAGCGAAGGCTTCTTGTGAGGCTTCTTTCGCCTTAAAGATTTCTATTGTCGTTTTGCCGCAGAGGCACGACAAATCCCAGGAGTCGACCCAGAACTCTTGTGAGACTTCTTCTTAGGATCGAAGGATTCCGCCCCTGAAACTTCTACTCAACATGACGGCTTGTCTATATTGATGGCATTGTCTTTATTGACAATAATTTTGAAGCATTTGCATCCTTTAAGGGTTATTTAAGTTCTTATTTTCACATCAAGAATTTGGGTGCACTTAAATTTTTCCTTGGAATTGAGGTGGTCAGATCCTCTAATGGATTATTCTTATGCCAACGCAAATATACATTAGATATACTTGCTGAAACCAATCTATTTGGAGCAAAGCCGGGTGAGACACCCATGAAACATGGTCAAAAATGTGCTTTTGCCGATGGGAAGTTGGTTGATGGAGCTGTGTATCCCGCCTTGTGGGCCGCTTGATATACCTTACCATCACTCAACTGAAAATTTCTTATTCCGTACTTGCAATTTCGCAGTTCGCATATGAAGGGAATTTATTTGGTGAGAGTAACACACCTATTAATAGGTGAGAGAAGGGCACATCCGACCGTAGGTTTTACCTTCTATTTGGATTTTAACAACACAGATTCTGTCGTATATGATTCTGTTGTATCTGCTCGTAAATACAAGTGTATCTGCAATAGATACAGCCAAAATCTGTCCGTTAAAATCAAGATCTATCATGATCCTACGGTAAATACACATCTCCCACCTATTAATAAATGCATTACTCGTACCAAATTCAGACACCTAAAAAGGAGCACTTTGAGGCGGTCTTACGCGTTGTTCACGCATTAAGACGACCACTTTAATTATCTTGTTTATACAACTTTTTATAATCCTTAAAATAATTTGGTGATTGATATAAACATTGCACATATAACTATTGACACTCATTTAATTTAATTCTTTAAGGCTTTCTAAAAAAACTAATCATGCTCATCCGCTTCCCCTAGCACCGGTCAGAAGTCTTAGGAGATAGATGATAGAGCTCGCCTTCACTGCCCTCACTGCCCTCACAATATTGCCCTGATAAATCGAAAGGTTGAAGATGACGGTGGGCGCATCTTTTTTGCCTCTCGAGTTGCTTCATTGGCAGAGGAGATCGAGCGTGGGGATCACTCCGACGGCCCCAATTGTTACCTCGTTGGCATCGATCACCCCCGATAAGCTGAAACGTATGGCAACGACATTTTCTCGTGCTTCCATGATCCCATTCTTAAGCACTTGAACTATTTTCGGGATCGCCTGAGCATCGATGATGCGTTGAGTTTTTTGAAGTGAAAGTGGCGGTCTGACCAGACAGATCGCGCGGCTAGATGGTGGCAGTCTGATTGCTCAGATCGCACGGTCTGAAGTGGCGACTAGCCAGTTAGGCTAGTGATTCTGCTGTCAGCTTGTTCCCAAGATGTTACCGCGCGGATTGGTTGTCTATCCGCAAGAGTGGTGGACTTGTTTGAAGTTCGCTGAGTCCGGAATGTTGCGGACTTGTTGGAGTTCAGAAAATCGGCATGGTTTTGTGCCTTGGTCTTGTTCTCGGATGGCGCGGTTAGGTGGAGACCGCAGAGTTCGCCGCTTAGTGTGGACTAATGTTTGAGTCCGCCGGTATGGAGTTCGCACCATGGGCTCTTGGTTGTTTGGACTTGGTCTCAGTTTTGTGCCAAGTCTAGTTGATCCCTGTTCGCTGTGTCC
Source organism: Platanthera zijinensis (assembly GCA_039513925.1). Lineage (NCBI taxonomy): Eukaryota > Viridiplantae > Streptophyta > Magnoliopsida > Asparagales > Orchidaceae > Platanthera > Platanthera zijinensis. The sequence continues at coordinate 39,739,659 of CM077082.1, forward strand.
GCTTGATGGCACATATAGATTGTTTTGTCCAGCAGTCCGCATGTTGCGTGGGCTAGTTGTCTATCCGACAGCTCGACTAAGCGGGATTGTGCCTTAGTCGCAGGTAGCGGATGTGGGGGCTGGAGTTGTGTCTGCAAGGTGATGCAGACTGGTAGCTATGTCAAGCGGTGTTCGAAGGTGTTGCGGACTGGCCCTCTATCCAGCTTTGTCAGTGGTGTGTCCAAGGCAGTTAGGTTTTCTGCTCGGCTTGTCGAGGCGACAAGGCGGACTGGCTTTGTGTCCGCACTATGCGGATAGGTCTTGTACTAACTGCGAGAAGGGTGGTGATCTTATCAGTTAGGGCGGTGACCACACTCATCTCCACGCCTATAAATAGGGCCCCTTGTCACGTCATAAAGAACGAATGAATAGTAAGTGAGCTTGGGTTGTTTGCTGCGGACAGGTTTTTGTTATCAATGCGGATTAAGAAGTTAACCGGTTTTGCTGTTGCAGATTGTGCGGCTAGCACTGAGAAGCCAGAGACTTGATTCTGACTGCGTCAGGGATCAGTGCTGGTTCTGCGGATACAATCGGTGGTTTGCAGCAGGTCGCGGCTTGCGACCAGGTGGTCTTCTCATTGGCAATCTTTCCCAATTCAATAAGGTTGTTCGCTAGTTGACGGTCTATTTGTTCTGTTTGGTAGTAACTGTTCGCGGATTCTGGCGGCTAGGCGACCTCGCAGTCAGGCAGTTTGCAGATTGCGGACAGAGTTCTTCAGCATTGAATAACGAGGTGTTCGTGCGGTAAAGTTGCAGTCTGGCGACTTGATGGTCTTAGCAGACTCCCTTATTCAGTACAGTAGTAGTGGCGGTTACTAGCTCTGTCCGCTCGGCTTGTTTTTGCCTTGTATGTTTTTGCTTCCATCAAATACATTGGCGAATCATGTCTCGTCATGTATGCCACACATTGTAAAGAAGTTTAATAGTACAAGATTTGGTTACTCTTCTACTTGCACTTGGTTTATTTGACTTTGTTTGGTTGAGTGTTCCTGCGACTTGGTTCTCATTTTCTGCATATCACAAATTTTCACATGATGTTGGTCTTGTTGCTCTCGTTGATGGAGAGCTTTCAGGAGTGCGGCGACGACATGCTCTTGCGTCCCGGGATCGGGCCATTGGAGGAGTTGGACGAGCAAGGGGCTAAGATCGCATCAGATGTATATATTGGAATTTTTTGTAAAAAAACAACAAAAACTATTTTTTACAAACGATATATATCTACAGGGAAAAACAACCTTTGGTTAAACATTCTCTTTCCGATTTTGCCACTCTTTATTTAAAAATCTTCTATTTCTAAAATTTGTGTTTTTCTTTTATTTTTTAAAAAATGTGCTCTCAAACAAACAAAGTCCTCTAAGTACAATAAAAAAATATGTTCTTCCCGTGGCTCGCAAATCCCCTTGCACACCACAAAAATGTGCGACGAACATAGTATACCACTTAGGGGTTTGCGAGCGGCCGGAGCACTGTCGCGAGCGCTATGACAATGTTGTGGCCGGAATAATGTCGCGCGGAGGTACTGTCGTGATTGGCCGTAGCGGCGGAGCCCCGTGTCTGTCAATCTCGTGTGTCTATATATTTATCATTTAAAACAATATGCATATTTGGAAGCACACCAATGATCTCATCTGGACCGTCCAATCAAGCTCCTTCAAAAAATGGTCTCCGGCGAACCCCCTGGGATTGTCCGGTGGCGAGCGGTGGCCCTGCCCGTTTGCCGCCCGACAACCGGTGGTGAGCTCGTCTGGGACTGGCAAACCCCCACGTGGGGTCCGATCAGGCCGACGTCGGCTCCGCCGGTGGCGGCGTGGTGAAGCGGTGAAGGCAAGCGCGGGCTGAAAAGCAGGTATCGGGATTTCTGAATTTCAGAAGTTTTTGATTTTGGAGGAATGGATAGGCGGATGCGGAACAAGGGATTTGTTTTTTATTTTTTTATTTCATTTTTATTTTATAATTTAATCAGTAATTAAATAAATTATATCTTTTAATAATTAATAAATTTATTAAAATGTCTAATAAATAAAATTTTAAATACTTTTAAATTATAAAATTTTAAATAACTGTCGAGGGGCGGACGAAGCCCGCTTGAATGCCAAGCGAATGAAGTCCGCTTAGTTGCGGGCGAAGTCTGTAGCGACACATCGAGAACAGACGAAACCCGTTCGAAGAAGCTAGTATATATATAATTGAAAAGCACTCCATATATGTGATTTATTAATATAAGCATACATCATGATTATCATTACAACAACAACAACAAAAAATAGTAGAGAACACCAGTGTTAATTTTTTTTTTTTAATTCAGACTACAGGTACATATTTATTAAGCCTCCGTTTGGGGAGACTTATTTTCACCGGTCAAGCGGTTACGACTTCACGAATCAGACCTTAATTAAGGTCCGATTCGTGAAGTCGTAACCGCTTGACCGGTGAAAATAAGTCCCCCCAAACAGAGCCTAAGACTCTGTTTGACACGGCGGTAGCTGTCATGAACATGATATTAAATTGTCATTCGCTAACGCCCTTATAAGAAACTTCATCCACTTATATGTTCAAACGATGTTTGTTAGGTGATCCTTAACGAATGACGGTTTAACCCATACGTTTATTACCGCGGAGCCTAAAATTCACCAGCAGCTCCGTGGCCCTCAATGCTTTAATTCTTGATTCCAGCGGGTACTCTCGTTATGAATGCATTTGGCTATGGGCTCGATTCGCAAAAGAGGCTGCGGGAGAGGGCACATCACACAAGTGCATCTTATACCCCTTGGCCGGCTGCAGCCGGAAATGTTATACGCACAATTAGGCGAAACCTTGAGTTGCTCCTTGCAATACTTGAAGCAGATGTTACAATCATCCGTGCATGTACCGGAGATCAGGCGAGCAGATATTTTAACGCATCCCTTATCACCAACATCGGATACATCAGACTTACGGAATTTTGAACTGTTGGGGGCACGCCATATCCCTAATCCCATCCCTGCATCAACCATAAAGAATCTTATTAGTTCGGCGGCTCTGTTTCGCACTGTGGTGGCTGTCGTAAACGCATGGGGTTAAACCGTCATTCGTTAAGAATCGCCTAACAAATATCATCCGTTTGAACATAAAAGTGGATGAAGTTCTTGTTGAGGTATATTGATTAGATGTCATAGGTGCTTAAGGGGTTAGGTTTAGGATCTGGATGACATCCAATAACCCGGTGCTGTGAATTTAGGGTTACGCCTATAATTACCCCTGCTGGGGGCAACGTGGAGGACGTTCCAAACTTGACGGGCACACGAGATGCTTCGAGCGCACTGACAGTTCCTCAGGTGGGCGCTAACGAATGACAATTTAACCCCCCATGTTCATAACGGCCACCACCGTGCCTGCCAAACGGAGCCTTCACTACTACTACTCTAACCTTAATTAATTAATTAATCACATCTTTAATATGCTAGTAATTTATCAATTATAATTATGAGCACAAGCTAGAATTATTATTTCTCAAGTCTCTTCCCTAAATATTACTTAATTGGTAGAATTAATTACTATTATTATTACTATATTATATTATATAAAGCCACCATTAATTCATATTTTAGGAGCTAATTAGCTAGCTACATATGAATTCTACTGTGTATCTATATCTATTTTTTATTACTTGATTATTTTTTGTTATTATTTATTACGAGTGATAGGAACGGGGCTCCGCCTTTACGACCAACCGCGACAACATCCCGATCGTGATAGGGCAGGGGACAGACACAATATCCCGCTCGATAGTACTTCGACAACAACATTGCCCCGGCTTGACGGCGCTCCCGCCGCTAGCAAACTCCCGAACAATATACTCCATTCGCGGCTCAATTTTTTTCTTGTACATGGGTGTTTGAGAGCACCTGTGAGGACACTTTTTTATTATAGGTAAGAGTTTTTGCCTATATGAGAGCACATAATTTAAAATTAAAAAAATTAATTAATTAATGAGATTGAAATTTCTATAATTGAGAGAGATTAAATCGGAAATTGAATGTTTAACTAAATAGTATTTTTCCCTTTTAATATAGTATAGATGTATATAAACAAATAATATATATATGTGTGCCTGTGTGTGTTAAAGCCATGAAATCACCAAAGTATTCTTGGGAAAAAGAGAGAATAATCACCTAAGCTTGGAAGTATTAAGAGTATCGTAATTGCAACCATTAGTCGAGAAAACTCCATGACTAAATGTAATATTCAAGGTGTAAAGCTAGAGCTTACAAACTATGTTGTTGAAGAAGCACAAATAAGGATGTCTGCTCTTCTCTATCTAACCTCATTTATATAGAGCAAGGGAATGCTTGTTCTTGTTTTGCTTATCTCTTTTATTTATTTCTATTGAATGCTTCTTTTAAATTTGTCCTTAGCATTGTTATTGCCCCTTAAAATTACAATTTCTTTAATATTTGACTTACCAAGCTTTATTCAACTTGTACTGGATCTCATCCATTTGGACTCTCCTAATTAATTAATGAATATATCCATTTTTCTCAAAAAATTAAAAAATTAGACTCTTGAAAAACTCATCATCCATTCTAAATCTGTCCATATCTCCTAAAATTTTTAAGTCATCTTCTCTTAATAATCTTCTTCAATATATAGACTTGACTAATAGCATATAGAGGATGCCACTTAAATTATTACAAGATGCTACTGAATAAATACAACAACTTGTGTTAACGTAAAAACACACACTTGTGAAATCATGAATAATAAGAATTACAAAACATGTACAAATTAATCTTTGCAAGCTGCCCACTCCCAGGCCAAAGCCATTTATTTAGCCATGAATGGCTAATTAAGACCAAATTACATCCCTTGGTTAACCTTCTCTAGAAAATAATCTAGACTTTAAGAAGAAAATACATTTAATGTAAAAGTATGTTAAAAGTTGGAAGTTTGTATTAGAACATGTATCCAAAATACTCCATGCATTAAAAGTATAAATAACAAAGTAACCGTAAGTCTGAAGCCTGCAAAATATTATTGTTGTGGGTCGCTTAGCGCTCACGAGGATCGAAGGAATCAGACCGTCTTAGCTCGAGAGTGAGAGTGAGAGACAAGCACACAAATAGTCAAAAAGAGATCGAATCCCTAGCTCTAACAAAAATCCACTAGTTGTAATCCCTTACAGAGGTTAGAGTTCTCAAGAGGGTGACAAGTCATTGTTCCTTTTAAAGGCAACTTGAAGAAAAAGCTAAGTCTTCGGTAGCGCTCACATGAGTAGTCTCTAGAGAGGAACTATCACATGCGGAGCGCACATTGAGAAGGAGAGTGAACAGAGAGTCAAATCTTTGTCGGAAAACCTCAGAGCTCTCTCTTCTCCTCTTTTTTCTTTGTCCTTGAAAATGAAGGCATGGACACCTTTTTTATAGTTTTCTGGGGGACGCATTGGTAATTGCGTCTTCTTCGAAATTGAATGGGTGAATAAGAGCGCACAATTCTGGTCTCCTGGATAACCATTTTCAGAAAACGACGATCATGCCCTCAAGCAGTTAGGGCAGATTTGTTGGCGAGACAACGACAACGAAGAATGGTGCTTGAAAAAGTCTCCTCAGGGCGCGCGGGGGCGTGCGAGGGCACACGGTTGCACGCAGGGGGGGCGTAGATGCTCGTGAGCGCGCGGGGGGCACCGAGCGGGCGCGCGCGGGGCACGCAAGGGGGCGTAGATGCTCGTGGGCGCGCGCGGGGCACCGAGCGGGCGCGCGGGGCACCAAGCGGGCTCGCGGGGCACCGAGCGGCCGCGCGGGGCACCGAGCGGGCGCGCGCGGGGCACCGAGCGGGCGCGCGCGGGGCACCGAGCGGGCGCGCGCGGGGCACGAGCGGGTGCGCGTGGGGCGGCGCGCACGGGGAACCCAGCGGGCGCGGGCGGGGAACCCAGCGGGCGCGCGCGGGGAACCCAGCGGGCGCGTGCGGGGAACCCAGCGAACGTGCGCGAGGAACCTAGTGGGAGCGCACGAGGTTGTGCTCCGCACGAGCGCGCATGGCATCCCGCGCCTGGGCACACGCCGCGTGACATCTTGCACGAATGTGCACGCGGGTGCACGCACCACACACGATTGGTGCGAGCGTGTGTAACCTTGCGCCTAGGCGTGCGCCGACTTGCGTGTGGGCTTGCACGTGCAGACTTGCACGTTGCATGTGTGGGGGTGCTCGGGCTTGGCGACCCGCTTCGGTGACCCTATCAGGGTTGCGATCTAGAAATTTTGGTATGATTCGTATAGGTCTTAAAGGAACATCATCCAATGCTCCCTAATTTTTGGGTGTCGCGACTTGTAAAAAATGAGTCCGAAATTTTTTCCAGTCTATTGTATACTTTTTTGCATGAATTCTAAAAATAATTTGACGACCGGGTTGCGCGAATTATTGTGTCGCATATTCCTTTTGCCGATGAATGTGACAATATCTATTGCCAAAATTTTGAGGATTTACTGCTTATTTGCATAATATTCTTTGTCTTTGTGGCCAGATCTCAATGCCGTTTTGGACTGAATACATTGCCATTTTTGCACCTATAGTATACTGTGAGATATTTTTCACTTTTGGGCGAGCCTTCATAAGAGGGATCCGGATCCTCTCCATTTTTGATGAAATGGAGGAGATCCATTTGTCCATCTAATGGACAAGACTCTACTCAAAGCAATCCAAGAGTTCAGTGTTTTTTGATTTAAAAAAGTATAAAATGATGGGGATTAGTGAACCCGTTGAATTCTCCCCCAACAAATCTGGACCGCAAAATAAATCCCCTCCGTTTCATCACAAATGGAGAGGATCCTCATCTTCCTAGGAGAGGTGTGGACGGTTATATAAATTTTGCATGTGTTTAATAATTTTACTCAGTTCTTTGTAGAGTTGTTGAGAGAGACGAAGTGATGACGTTTGGTTTAAGTAGAATCCTTTTCCCATGCCTCTAGTGAGAGAAGTAAGAACAAAATATGTCTAAGAAATTTTGAGAAGAAGAAAATGCATGCGGAGGGGCGGGGTGACGCAGGGTGCGGCGCGAGATGGGATGATCGGAGCACAAGAAGCTCTAATCAATTGCCCAGCGGTCGTCATGCACGAGACGATGCCTGAGGGACTGGCTTGCCCAAGCATTGCAAAAGGCATCACACGCGCGGGCTCAGCACGCCCGAGCTATATGTGATACACGCGGGTATGCCACATGAGTGTGCGACCACTGTGTGAGCGTGTAACATCCTCATGCCTACTAGACCCCTAGTGTGTGTTAGGGCATGACATGTGGTGGGTCATATGAGTTATGGCAAGGAGGAAACCTTAGGACTCATTGAATTGTGGTGAACTCACATAGTGCTCATTAGAGATCACAAGTCAACTTAGGTCATATTTCCCCCAAATTGAACACACGAGAATAAATTGACCTCATCACTAGGTCTCTGACCCTAAGAGAGTCTCAATTGAACATAGAACTCATGAATTGGTCAATCAAATTGGTCAATTTGACCAAAGTCAACTCTTTCTCAACTTAGCCCAATTTAACTTAATCAAGGTCTAATTGGTCCTCAATTGGTCAAATTGACCACACCCTTAGCCTTTTAACATCATTAGGGACCCAATGGACCAAAAGCCCCATGAATGGGTCAACCAATTCTTCCAATTTGACTAAAGTCAAACTTATGCTATTTTTTGTCAAACCCACACCTTATGGATCAATTAGCCCAAATGTGGACCCCACCATGACCTAATCAACATGGCATGGTGTCATAGGACCCATGACCACCCAATTGGGTCAACCACACCATTGGTTGACCAAGTCAACCTTGATAGTCAACCATAAAAGTCAACCTTTATCAAAATAGGCCTAAAATGAAAATATGAAAAATTGATTAATTTTCATGGGCTAAGAGGCCTATATGGGTGGCCCACCCTATATCGCATGATCATATTTACCACCCATATTATCCAATTTCTGAAAGTGGTGACATGACACAAGGAATTTAGAGTTTCCCCCAATTTTGGGGAAGAATTTAATGGAGCATTCATGTATTAAATGTCAATATGCATCCAATTCTTCTTCCAAATGCACTCATTCACCTTCACATTAAATTCTAGGCCGTTTCCAACCCTTTCCCTACCAGCTAGTGGATAATTCAAGAAGTTTTAAGTGAAACCGAAATGGGCATTAATGACAATCCAACATTAAGTCTTCCCCACCTCAAATTGACCCTTCCATCATCTTTAGAAGGAGGGGAGGAGTCAAAATCGGTCCTTACATTTCTACATTTGGTGGAGAAACAAGGGATTTGGCAGGCTCGCCTAAGGAAGAGAAAACCATGGCCACCCGCTGGAATACCTGTCGTCAGGCCCCAATAAATGTGTGTTTCCTCCCCACTCCTCTGGTGCTTGCTTCCTAGATCAAATATGAATGAATCCAAGCTCATTTGATCTTGATGCCAAGGATATCCATAAAGAAATGATTGATTTGAAATCTCGCCGGAAAACACCACTCCGACAACCCCAAGTCGTCGGACCACCACCCATCGATGACTCTTGCCAAAAGGAAAGAGTTGTTGTGGTTGGCCGACTATGAGAGGACTTAGATTGTTGTAGGGAGGCCAAAACATATACTCCAGGTCGGGCAAATCATGTCCCTTGGTTGGAGAAAGAAGATAACCAGATGCCCTTGGATCTGTTTCAAGATCTATGCTGAAATCAAATATTTATACACTATAGTTTTATTCATTTTGTCACCCTTATTACAGTGTTTCAAATCGATATTTAGGCATCTTAGAGGCTGATTTAGGAAAACATGCCAGAGACAAATATTGTAGCTCTTGATGTCTACTTTCTACATATATTTAAAGCACATCATTTGGAGCTCTACATCCCCTTGAAAAGTAATTTTACTGAGACGTGTCCTAAGGGTGCACGGGACAACCACTAAAATGTTAATTTATTTCACATGGCTCATCTTTCAGTCTCGGAGGGAAATGAATAACTTAAGTTGTATGGGCCTAATATTTTATCCATGCATGTATATACCATAGACATACCCACTGTCCAAAAATCAGAATTTGTGGGCTATATTTTTTCTATAGTTTTGTCAGAAATATGATTTATCATATACATGAAATACAAGTGACTAGACCAAGTCAAATTTACCCAAATCTTGGGTGGTATGTAGATTAGTGTATCATAAGGCTTTGGTCAAAATATGAGATTATTTAGAGCTCTGCATGTACAACCCCGTATCCGGCAAGTGGGTCAGCAGGAGCTAGGCCGGTCAAATCGGGCAATCTGAGTCCCTGGGCGAGCTCGCCCTAGAGAGCTCGGCAGTAGCCCGGACTCGCCCAGGCAAGGTAGGATGCTTCGGGGAGGTGAGCTTGTACTCACCGAGCACCGCTCGTCAAGCTCTAGACTGGTCGTCGAGCTCTTGGCTGTTTGTCGAGCTCTGGGCCTTTCGTCGAGCTCTGGGCCTTTCGTCGAGCTCTGGGCTGTTCGTCGAGCTTTGGGCCTTTCGTCGAGCTCTGGGCTGTTCATCGAGCTCTGGGCCTTTCGTCGAGCTCTGGGCCTTTTGTCGAGCTCTGGGCCCTTCGTCGAGCTCTTGGCCTTTCGTAGAGCTCTGACCGTTCGTCGAGCTCTGGGCCGCTCAATGAGTTCTGACCGCTCAACGAACTCGAGACAGGCGAATATGGCAGGCCAGACCCGTACTCGCCAAAGGCCGAGCAGAAGCAGCGAGCACCAACTCCATCGAGCACTCGCTGTGTAACACCCTCATCCGTCGTATGACATATAACAGAAGGTCCAGCTGGAACCCAACGCCATATACCACGGACAGTCGGAAGGGTTACATAAGAATATCAAAAATCAACTACAACTACTCGCCCTAACTCAGAGCATTCTAGTGGAAGCTTTTAAATAGTTTGAAAGAACCCATAATTAAATAACAACTATCATGAATGTCCACTTACCACCATAGGAATGAAATAACAAATACAATGAAAGTACTTGGCCTTATGACCTTACAAGAGTTCACTTAACAAAGTAATGTTTTACATACATCGGCTCGCAGGCCGGCCACACATGACAAAAGTAAAACAACAATTCTCTTTGTCCTTCGAGGGCCAGCTCCGCAGCATGGGTTTCAGCCCGCTATTTGGTACCTGGTTCCGCAGCACCTGCAAGCAACATTCCACCGCACGGTGACAAATAAAGCAACGGCCAGCTAAAGCTGACCAAATTATAACGACCCCGCCCCTTACTCGGGACGGCGATGCTCCTTCCCTGCATTTCATTAGCCCAACTAAACAACAAAGTGCAAACATACTTCGCCACAGGTGTAGGCTCGCACGAACAAACACCTCGCGCACTCAGGGAACATTTTCGGTGAATCCGGTCAATTCCGTGGCTTCACCACCATCCCCGAGATGGCAACATCATGAGCATTTTAGTCTTTCTGACCACCGTCTAAGACTCCCAACTATGCCAACGACCATTTCCACTTTTGGGCCTCTAGCACCAAACCGCATAGCCCAGGTCCGCTTCCACTTGCCCGTTGCTCACTCCGCCTAGTCACTATAAGACGTACGTGCGGGCCAAGCTTCTCCCGGATCCTAATACATTCCAAAACATCACATAACCCAGTTATGTACAAGGCTGTCTCCCCGGCCGCCAAGTTAGCAGAACTACGTTTCCGCTCAGTTTTCTGGGTGCGCCTTGAAGTTAATCCCCAAGGATCCCTACTGCAATCCACTGTGTAGAAATCCAAAAAACACATAGCACAGAGTCTTCTCTGGTAATCCATGCAATATGCAACATCACCGATCCAGACCAACACGTCCGGGTTGGCTTCACACACAATGCCTATGTCCGTACTTAGATTCCGGACTGTATATGCAACACAAGGGGGACTATTCATATCTACCTCAAGGAACACCACACACTCACCGCACACTCGCGGGAACGGGTTTCCCATGCAGAAAGAAAGAGAGCTTCACATGCTCAAGTAGATAATCGTTACCCTTGAAGTTCGCTTTTGCGCAATGGAAATCTATCCAGATGGAAAGCTTCACAAAGGAATTTCCTCCGCGGATCCGGTCTCGGTTCTCGACTCGGTGCTCCGATGCTCCGCCGGCGGCCGAATTCCTCCTCTTCCTTCCTCAACCGGTCTCTCCTCTCTCTAACTCCTTAGAAAAAGAAGGCTTAAGAGATAATGAGGAATTAATCCTATATTCCCGGCCTTATTAAAGCAGGAACACATCTGGGCCGTCAGATCTTGTTTAAAGAAAACGAACGGCTCGGATTCGCCTGAAATCTCTCAATCCTGGGCCGAACACGACCTTGCACACGGCCGTGTTCCAGGTCGTGTGCCCCGATCCAGGCACGATCGTCGAGCACAGAAAAAGACACGGGTTGAGACAAGCCCGTGTCTCAACCTGACATGCCCGTGTCAGGTCCCGACACGCCTGTGTCTGGTCCCGACACGCTCGTGACCTTGGGGCGTGTCACATATAACCGACACGCTAACCGTCACGCCGCCTGGTGGACACGGGCAAGGACATGCCCGTGTCAAATGGGACACACCCGTGTCGATCAGTACACGCCTGTGTAACCCGGCCGTGTACTCCTGGCACCATACCCCAGGTTTTCAACCCGAAAAGGACACGGGTTATGACACGGGTACGGACACGCCCGTGTCACCCCTGACACGCCCGTGTCACCCCTGACACGCCCGTGTCGATACAATTCCAAAACCGTGTTTCCTGCCGTGTTCTTTACTGGACACAGCCCGACCAATACAGAAGGACACATCCTTGGACACGCCCGTATCCTAGGTCGTGTACCCCTAAATAGGTACCAAAAATTCCTTAGGACGCGACCGACTCGATTATAATTTTCGGGGCGTTACTCGCTGCCCTTACCGAGCAGAGGTTGTTGAGGGCTACTCGCCCAATAATCTGTGAAGTGTTCTTACCATTTTGCCCCCGCTGGTCTGCCCATAGCCAGTTAGAACAGCGGAGTTACATTGTTGGCAGACCCAGTTGGGCTGCATATAGCTGTTCAGAACAGCGGAGGTTGGCTATTTGCAAGCCGTTTTCAGAAATCTATAAATAGGACCCAAAGGGAACCTTAGAAGGCATTCTTACATGTCTCCCAGTCTTCTAGCGCTTTCTAAGGTTGCCTTAGCTCGGCTCTTGGCTAGGGAAGGGAAGCACTCTAAGATCTTCCGGGTGTGTGGAGGAACCTCCGCGCTGAGCCCTTGGGTCAGTTCCTTGTTCTTTTTCCTTGTCATTTTGTTTGCAGGAGAGAAGTAGGTGCGCGATCACCCCTTCCCCAAGGGTGAACTCCACAGAGACCGATTCTTCAGTTTCAACATTTTGGTGCGGTGAGCATGGAGCATGGTCAGCATAGAAAACCTTCAGTAGGCCAGATGACGGGAGGAGAAGGACAGGGCTCAGATAGGTCCGACTCGCCACCTACCGCCTCTCGCCACAGTGAGGATGTTAGAAGACTTCAGGCAGGAGGTGCTTGGCCTCATCAGGTTCGCACTCAGCGCGCGTGCCAAGTGCTCGACTCTAGCGACACCAGTGCTTGCAGTCCCGGTCCTTGGCGAGGACGCTCCCGGCAAGCGAGCTGGGAAAGTGTTTGTAGAGGAAGGGAGAGGCGGCGAGCTCCCCGGGCGAGTACTCTTCCCGGGCTCGGCGAGCGGCGGCAGGTTCGACGAAATGGGGGTGCGAGACCCTCCAGCTCGTCCAGCAGGGGAAGGCAGCCCCTTCAACGAGCTGGTTTCTTCTACCCCGGTTCTAGAGGGGTTTAAGGAGCCCGAGATGTGTCACAACCGGCATTTTCTCAGTATTAAAATACTATCAGAGTGAGAGAAAATACGCGATCGTGATGCCACGCCGTGCAGGGGACAACTGCAGACGGTCATGCAACCCTGTCCTATCACTTATTTTTATAAAAAGACTATGAGTTATGTTTTAAAACATTGTTTTATTATTAGGTATGCTGACCGTGTCCCTCGGTCTGGTGAATCAACTAGTCCACGAGTGAGAAAGTATAGGTTTACACAGCAGAAAACACTAATTTGATTCATTTGTCACCCTATATGAGAATGAAAACTCAGCATAAAATGCAATGAACATGTGACTTCTAGATTTACTATAAGTAAGAAAGCAGTTTTATAACCTTTAAAATCGTAGTTCACCGGTTTGAAAGCATGCTATGGAACTATGCAAAAATGCAGTTTTATTTTATATTTAAAATACCTAACATGCATCCTAACATAAAACATTTCCAGAGAGCAAGTATAAAACTAACAGTAAGTAACATCAGTACTACTAGCAAGTAATCTAACACAGAAAATTTAAGACTATGGGCATCAGCAGCTGACACGAACCCACAGAGAAACTGTCATGTCTAATAAAACAACTACCTCAACACTCTGAGGTGGAAACAAACAGCTGCAGCAGCTCGCAGCACCAGAAGCACAACTCTGACAGCTAAACCAGGTACTGCTCTGGACCTGAGGCATTCAAAAGAAGAACACTTCAGAAGTAAGTTACAAGTAGTGCTATGAAAACCAAAGAGGAACAACAAACCTCGAGTAGCAAGAAACTGTACGAACAAGCTATCACCAAATAGTCAGTATAATCAATAAAACACAAAAAAAGCATAGATGAACTAACTATGCTGCACAAGGTAAACAATCCCACAACCGGGAGAGAAATATATGCATATGTATATATATATATATATATATATATATATATATATATATATATATATATATATATATATATATTTCATCTTTTTACATATCAATTTGTGATTTAAGAGAGACTGATCAGCTCCACATGACATCAAAACACCGGGCAAAGCCTGGGTGTATGACCCACAACAACAAGACACTGAGGTGGCGGTCTTATATGCACTGTCAACCAACAGTCCAAAAAATATACTATCAAAACAAGGCACTGAGGTGGCGGTCCTATATCCACTGCCAACCAACAGTCCATAAAATATACTATATATTTTATTATATATATACATATAAATGCATCAAACCAAGAAGAACTCTAAACGAACAGGCCGACAAAAAACAACACCTCTCTCTCTCTTGTAACGACCCGGCTAAGTGTACATGACGTCGTTAACAAGGACTAAAACCAGATCGTAGCATACGATCGACACAGAGACAGATTTGCCTGGCAGAACTCCAAGTCCTTAACCACAATATTCTTCCAAGTCCACCACATAAACGAATCAACTAACGACGCTTACGACTAAAACTGGGATCATAAGGGGACACTAGCTCAAATCGTCACGACGATCCAACCAACACACGCGCAAATGCAGTGACGGATGGCAACAAGAGTTTCTTCGACTCACAACAAGAAAAATCATAATTAGCAAGGGGCAGAATACCTTGCTAATCATTTAAATTCGTTGCTAATTTTAATTAGCAACGAATTTAGAAACAAAAAAATTTCGTAGCTAATATGCTCCTAGCTAATTTTAGCAACGAAATTTTTTCTTTCTATATAGCAAGGATTTTTTAGCAAGGTATTTTATCCTTTCTAAATTAGGAAGGAATTCTATTTTTGTTGCTAAAAAATATATTTGTTTAATTGTATATGCTAGGTTTTGAACACACAACCTACTCCAAACAACCAATCATTCTTACCAACTACTCTAACTTAATTATTTATTTATAAGTGACGATATTATTTATATATAACATATACATAATTCATAAAATTATATACTCAAATATAAATATATAATATATAAATTTCTTTATATATAACATATATATTCCTTTATATAATATATATTTATATTATATAATATATTTATATATATTAATTATAAATATAATATATATTTATTATATATATAATGATATGTTTTTTGTTATATATATGTGTGTTGCTATATAATAATTGAATAACGTTATAATATATAACTATATGTATAGTTATTTATATTATATATTGTTCATATAATTTATATTTATTATAATTATAGTTAATTTGTTAAATACTAATCATCTTTATTAATTTATAAATTTATATATACGATTTTAAATAATATATACAAATATAAAATTATATAAATAATTACATATATTATTAATTATTTTGTTGAATACAAATAATTTACACTATTTATAAATATATTAAATAACAATTATGTTTTATGCCAAAGGATAATTTTGTAAGATAGAGTCATGTCATTTTCTGGAAAAAAAAATTCATCAATAAATATTTTGCAAAAAAAAAAATTTATGCAAAAAATTGGTTTGCAATAAATATTTTCCAAATTCGATTTGCACATAACATTTGCCATATTTTAATGCAAAAATTTTAGCATGAAATTTTTGAAAGGAAAAATTTCGTTGCAATTTAGCAACAAGTATTTAGGAACAAAATAATTCGTTGCTATTTTTGCAACAAAAAAATTTCGTTGCTATTTTTGTAGCTAAAAACAAATATTATATGCGTTGCTAAATTCGTTCCTAATTAGCAACAAACTAATAAGCCTTTCTAATTTTCGTTGCTAATTCATGTTTTTCTTGTAGTGACTAAAAAATAAAGGAAAGCGGCGAGGCTTCCGACAAACTACATTCCAACGATACGAACGACTAACGAAGTGATGGACATGGTCAAAAGGACACGTGCTATCGAGCTGAGAGGTTAACTTGGTCAAAGCGATACTTAAAATCAAGCGAAGATGTTAACTTGATCAAAGCGGCGCTACAATCATGATGTCACGACGACAAACGATACAGCAGAAGGCAGCAAAACTTCTGACGTACAGTCCTCCGTCGGAAGACGACAAAGATTCCGACCAACAAAACTTCAACGGATTATACGATACTCATACATCAATAGGGCGACATAACTTGGTCAAAATGACGCGACGATTCAATTGATGCGGCGACAATGACATGAAGAGGGGTTACAATATGTACAAAAATTAACATTGGACAATAATTGTGGCACTCACGAAGGATGAACATTTTGTTTGGTCAACATGACGAGAAAAAAAAATCCAACCAACACGACTATCGAGAGATACGACGCACATACAACACGACAGAAGACAACAAGGTTTCCGACGCACAGAACTCCGTCGAAAGGCGATAAGGTTTTCAGCGAGTTTTCCTACGACGAGCAAATCACTTTCACAATGCGGCACACGCAAATCTTTTAGGCAAAAAAACTAACAACACAAACGAGCATACTTTCCAAACGATAATTACAGATAACTCTCCAATTGGAGGTGAGAACGAGAAGGAAAAGGAAAACAAAAGCAAGTGAGCACCACTTGCCTCAATCATGCTTGAAACGTCCTCCAAATTACTCCACGCTGCGGAGCGGTCCTAACGGAAGCACAGGAAAGCAAAATCTACAAGAAATCGAACAAAAGGGATTAGGGCCGAAAAAACCCTAACGCAAACATTCCACGGAATTCGAAATACTCACCGCGGAATCACAGCCCTCATCGAGAGCTTTCCGGATCTACGCTCGATTTGCGATTCCGAGCACTGGAGCTCCGGTGGCGGCTACCGGAAGGGTAACGGAAATCTCTCGGTCCGGCGGAAGAAAGTGATCGGGAGGAAGGGAATCGGTCTGGTTCTTTTCACTTGGGGAAGAAGATATTTATGCTTATATTTATATATAAGTAATTATAATATTATTATTATAAATAATTTAATATAATAAAAAAAGGGGGGAAGGCGGGGCAGCAAATCGGCGGGTATTGGCAGGGAGGGAATAGTGAATTCGGTGGGTTTGATTTGATTTTTCTTTTCTTTTATTATTATTTTTTTTATCCAATAATTATTATATTAGAATTTATATATTATAATATTTAACGTTATACTATAATATCATTACGAAGGGCCAAACGCGCGTCGAAACCTACGAAATTCGCGCAATAGGCGAATACTGACGCTACGAACCCAACAGCGAAGTCAAAATCAAAATCCGACGAGCCGTTCTCGAGATTTAAATTTCAAAAGTTTATGGCGAACACAAATTGTTCAGAAACTTCGGAAATTCGCTGAGACTCCAATATTGCTCGAAACACGACGAAACTTGACGGACAAATCCAAAATAAATCAATTTAATTTCCTAACGTAAAATTTTTCACTTTCGATGCAAAATCCAAAAATTTGGTCAGCCAAACCTAACGGACGCGAAACCCACAAACGGCGACGCGTCGTCAACTCGCGGAAACGTAACACCCTTACGTCATTATGACGTCATCGAGAGGATAAAATAATTATCAGAAAATTAGGGGCGTTACAAGATGTCCCTCAACGCCAAGAGAGAGAGTCTACCCGGACCCCGAGCAGATCCAGCTGACAGGCTCTCACCTAGTTGGCAGGGCTGGATGTCACTCGAGAGAGTCTACCCAGACCCCGAGCAGATTCCGCTGCCAGGCTCTCACCTAGCTGGCAGGGCTGGATGTCACTCGAGAGAGTCTACCCGGACCCCGAGAAGATCCCGCTGACAGACTCTCACCTAGCTGACACTGGATGTCACTCGTGGGAGTCTACCCAGACCCCGAGCAGATCCCACTGTCAGGCTCTCACCTAGCTGGCAGGGCTGGATGTCACTCGAGATAGTCTAACCAGACCCCGAGCAGATCCCGCTGCCAAGCTCTCACCTAGCTGGCAGGGCTGGATGTCACTCGAGAGAGTCTACCTAGACCCCGGGCAGATCCCGCTGCCAAGCTCTCACCTAGCTGGCAGAGATGAATGTCACTCAAGAGAGTCTACCTAGACCCCGAGCAGATCCCGCTGTCAAGCTCTCACCTAGCTGGCAGAGTTGGATGTCACTCGAGAGAGTCTACTCGGACCTCGAGCAGATCCCACTGCCAGGATCTCACCCAGCTAGCAGGACTGGATGTCACTCGAGAGAGTCTACCCAGACCCCAAGCAGATCCCGCTATCAGGCTTTCACCTAGCTAGCAAGGCTGGATATCACTCGAGGGAGTTTACCCAGACCCCGAGCAGATCCCGCTGTTAGGCTCTCACCTAGCTGGCAGGGCCAGATGTCACTCAAGGGAGTCTACCCGAACCCCGAGCAGATCCCGCTGTCAGGCTCTCACCTAGCTGGTAGGGCTGGATGTCACTCGAGGGAGTCTACCCAGACCCCGAGCAGATCATCTAGCTGGCAGGGCTGGATGTCACTCGAGGGAGTCTACCCTGACCCCGAGAAGATCCCGCTGTCAGGATCTCACCTAGCTTGCAGGGTTGGATGTCACTCGAGAGAGTCTACCCAGGCCCCGAGCAGATCCCGCTCTCAGACTCTCACCTAGCTGACAGGGCTGGACGTCACTTAAGGGAGTCCCACCCTCTCCGGGAGTTATTTGAGAAGATCGATCTTCCCTAAGGGTATAGAGGAGAAAGCCCTTATAGGCGAGTCGGGGCTCGCGAGCCCAGCTCGGCAGAAAGAAGGCGAGCGAGGCCCTAAGCCTCCTTTGAAGAAGGCGAGCTCCAACAATGCATTCCGCCCCCTCCAGTTTTACTTGTGAAATATTTTAACAGTTTTGGCTCGACATTGGCAAGAGAAGAGGCAGCTCGCGTCCGAACTGGGTGGTGGCGAACCCAGCTCGGCGGGTGGTCCATTCCTGGTTAACCTAGGGCGGGCAAGCTTTTGGGATCTATTCACGGGTATGGATCCTAAACATTCATTCTAGCGGCAGGTCCTATCCTAGCAAGGTCTCTCAAGGAGTAGAGCTCGCGGGCGAGTGCTTCACAGAAAGAAAGATCAAGAAAAGGAAGATAGAAAAATTCATGGCAGAAAAATCTTTCATTAAGAGATTGTTACAAAAAGTGAGCTCGCCTAGGCGAGATTACAAAAAGGGGGGGGGGGAGAACTACAAAAAGTGAGCTCTCCTAGTCAGCTCTCGCCTCCCTCCCCGGACTGGCGATCTTCGCCCGCTCCTCCAGAAGGATCATCCTTGAAGCCTTTCTCGATGAGCATGTCGAAGCTGTCCTCCTTCTCGCTGGGGGGCATCGACGAGAATAGACTCGTCATGAGGTCTCGCGCCTTGATCTCCTTGCAACCTTCCACTAGCACCCGCGTATCTATCATGATCTGCAAGGTGCATTCGACAGACTCAATCGAATTAATCAGTAGCTGCTCAACGACCTCAGACTGGCCGAAAATCCTTGGCCTCTTGTACGAGAAGGAGGGCTCGCTACCGCCCGGAGGGAGGAGGGCTTCCTCTTGGCGGATGATCTCGCCATGGAGCCCTCTGTTCTCCTCGCTCAACTTTGCATTATTCCCCTCTAGCTCGGCGGTGCGAGCCTCTAGCTCGGCGGCGCGAGCCTCTAGCTCGGCGGCGCGAGCCTCCAGCGCAGCGGAACAGGCACACAACTGGTTGTTTTCTTCCTCCAGCCCGATGGCGCGAGTCCGTAGCTCCCTAGCGGCCTCGACATCCTGTAAGGAAAAATGGGTAAGTAAATTTGAGGCGGGAAAAATCCCGAGTAAAAAGAGAAAGGGGAGATCAATGCTTACCAGCCCGCCAGCGCCTTTGGCGAGTAAATCCCCGTCAATGCCGAGCCTCCTCTCTAGGTCGACGACCTTGTCCTGGGCGACGTCGCCTTTTTGCTCAGCCTTTTACAGGAGGTGGCTGAGGTTGAAGCCGCGATAGACCATCATGTGATGGAGCTCCAGGGCCCGCATGTGGGCTTACAGGCCCTCATGGTCGTGCTGGCGCAAGGTCATGCGCTTGTAGGCTTCGACATCCTCGCGCCAATAGAGGTCGAAGTCGAGTGCGTAGGCGTGACCGGAGGAGAGCTGGCAGCCTATCCAAGAAGGCTGGAGGGTGGAGACGGAGATCCGGTGGGCCGCCTCGTCCTATTGGACCACGGGCTCTCCGGCCGAGTCCTTACATCTTCCCCCAAAGTTGAAGAGGGGATGGCTCTTCGGCGGACCCGGCTCGCGGGTCAGCGTCTACTTAGCAGCTGGAGGAGCGGATGGCTTGCCTCCCTCCTGCCCTTTGTCTGTCGTCTCCTTGAGGGGGCTCTCCGGCGATCCATCCAGGGAGGTCTCGGGCGAGCTCATGTACTATGGTTGTTGATGTTGTTGTCTCGCTCGAGAGACCATCACTGCTTTCAACTTCTTCTGCGGTGGATGACGGCGAGGCGATTTGGACCCCGCGGGGTCAGCCCGCTTCTTGCCAGAGGAGGGTTTGGACGATGTCGGCTCATCTCGGCAGGCGTCTGCAACCGCTTTCTCGCGGGCGAGGGGGTCAGGGAGTAGTCCCGAGTCCGCAAAGGACGGGTTCTCGGGAATCAGTCGCTCCCCTGCACAAATACTTGGTCAGAAAAATCACACTGTTTCGGCGAACTCGGAAAGAAGATAATGTGAAGTATACCTTCGCTGGGATGGACGGGAAGAAGCGAGTTAAGGTCCCTTCAGAGGTGGGAGATCTCGAAGTCTTTGTGGAGAAGAACTTGTGGAGCTCGCGAATCCGCCCCAAGTTCCTCTGGGCAATCTGGATGCTCTCCTCGATCTCGTCTAGGAGCCGAGAAGGGGACGTCGCCTCGCCTGCCGGGCTGCCCCAAACCTCGTCAGCAAGTCGCACATAGTCCCGCTGCAATGCCTCAGTGTCCTCTTACACCTTGCGCAGCCCACACATCAGTTTCTTAAAGATCCCAATCCCTCACCGTGTCAGCTCGTCGTTCTCTGCCTCGGGGCCCAAGAAGGAGTCTAGCGAGCTTGGAGAAGGGCGGGGTGAATATCGAGCTGGCCCCGAGGAATCGTCAGCCTCAGACTGACTGGGAAGAGCTGCAAAGGCAGTCAGGCATTAGTACGAAAGGCGAACACCCCAGGAAGACTACGGGGTAGCGGCCACTGAAGGTCAACTTGCCTGACGAGCTCGGTGCCTCGAAAAAAAAGCGGGGTGGGGGCAGTTTCAGGTTTTTGCCCCGGCCCGGGGTCTGAGTTCTCGGTGGAAGGAGATTGAAGCCCGACACGGGGATGACCTCAGCACCTCCCCCAGTACTCCCGACGAGTTGTAGGGAGAAAGGGGCGCGGGCTGGAGAACTCGGCCTCTACGAGTCCAGCCCTAGAGTCCCGAATGGGGACAGGTCTCGCAGACGGGTCTCTGGGGTTTTAGGCCGCGAGTTATTGGGAGGGGTCTTTACTCGCGGCGAGAAGGCCTCGCCGTCATCCTATCGGCTATCTGGGTTGGCGCAGAGGTCGACGATGTCTTTCTCCTTCTCAGGGGCCGACCGAGTAGAGGAGTCGGCCTCAGGCTCCAGGGTCGTTTTTAAGTCTTGGAAGATGTGCTCGACCACTTTGGAAAATGGCTTCACCCTCTTAGCAGGATTGGGTTCGGCCAGACCCCCCTGCAGAATGACAGGGGGAATCGCGATCAAATTGGCGACGCGGGCGGAGGAAACCTCACGAGCTTTGGCCGCCTCTATTGGATCTTCTTGGGGATAGGAATCTCAGCAAGATTAGAGCAAAGGGAAGGGAAAAGGTCACCAGGTACACAGGTGCATATTTATAGTCGCTGGTGGCCCCCACCGAAAGATTCTCTAGCTCCTGCCACACTCGCCGAATCCTGTGGGGGTTGGATGTTTCTTTCCGAGCTTATGCCAACCTCGGAAAGAGCGGAGATTGTGTATAATCCCGTATCCGGTGAGTGGGTCAGCAGGAGCCAGGCCGGCAAAATCGGGCAGTCTGAGTCCCTGGGCGAGCTCGCCCTAGAGACCTCGGCAGCAGCCCCGACTCGCCTAGGCGAGGTAGGATGATTCGGGGAGGCGAGCTTGTACTCGCCGAGCCCCGCTCGTCGAGCTCTGGGCTGTTCGATGAGCTCTAGTCTGTTCGTCAAGCTCTAGGCCTTTCGTCGAGCTCTGGGCCTTTCGTCGAGCTCTGGGCCTTTCGTCGAGCTCTGGGCCTTTCGTCGAGCTCTGGGCCTTTCGTCGAGCTCTGGGCCTTTCGTTGAGCTGGGCCTTTCGCCGAGCTTTGGGCCTTTCGTCGAGCTCTGGGATGTTCGTCGAGATCTGGGCCTGAGCTATGGGTCGCTCGTCGAGTTCTTACCGCTCAACGAACTCGCGGCAAACAAACAGGGCAGGACAGGCCCGTACTCGCCAAAGGCCGAGCAGAAGCAGCGAGCGCCAGCTCCATCGAGCACTCGCTGCCCTTGTCGAGCAGAGGTTGTTGAGGGCTACTCACCCAATGATCTGTGAAGTGTTCTTACCATTTTTCCCCCGCTGGTCTGCCCATAGCCAGTTAGAACTGCAGAGTTACGCTATTGGCAGACCCTGTTGGGCTGCACATAGCTGTTCAGAACAGTAGAGGTTGGCTATTTATAGGCCGTTTCAGAAATCTATAAATAGGACACAAGGGGCACCTCAGAAGGCATGCTTACTTGTTTCTCAGTCTTCTAACACTTTCTGAGGTTTTCTTAGCTCGGCTCTAGGCTAGGGAGGGGATGCGCTCTAAGATCTTCCGAGTGTGTGGAGGGACCTCCGTGTCGAGCCCTTGGGTCAGTTCCTTGTTCTTTTTCCTTGTCATTTTGCTTGCAGGAGAGAAGTAGGTGCACCATCACCCCTTTCCCAAGGGTGAACTCCACAGAGATCGATTCTTCGATTTCAACACTGCATGTTGGTGTATTCTACTTGCATGAAAATATAGTTAATGAAATTTATTGTGCATATAACACAAATATGTGTTTTGTGATTTTATCACAAATGGCTTGATGAATGTCAATGAAATTTTAGCTATGCATATATTATGATGAAAGGTATCATATCTGATGATATTAGGATTTTTAGAGTTTAAAACCCTAGGTATTTAATTAATGGTAAATATGTCACAAATTAAATTAATGAAATAAAAGTGACCAAATGACTTAGGAAAATTCTAATTTTTTGCCACATGTCATAGTATGTCATAATACATCTATGGTAATGTTATTAGAATTTTTGGAATTCATTTACTTTGAGGAATATCAATAATTTCATTTGTCATACTTATGTATATTTGCATTATTTATGGTCTAAACAAACTGGAAAATTTTAAATATCTGGCCATATGATTTTATTAGCATCATAAACCTTTGGTAATTTTTCTAAAATTTTTGAAAAGTTAATTTAGGTACTTTGTTTGTAAAGTGACATTTGAGGATTAATATTCACTTACTGGAATTGTGGACAAATTATAGGAAAAATTATGAAACTCTGTCCAACAAATTATTTTTTTAATATATATCTGTGAGAATTTATTTAGAATAATTGGACATCTGGAATTTGTACTTTATGTGTAATATGACATGTGTCACTTAATTTGAGAATATTATTTATGACCAACTTAATTAAAAAATTCATGAATTTCTTACAATCTCTTAATTATGTCATGAAAATATTATGGTATTAATTTTAGATTATTTGGTCAAAGAATATGATAGTTTCATTTTTTAGATCATAACTAGTACAAATTGTGTGATGGTCTGCATTTAGCAAAATATTGATGTAGAAATTAGACCATCAAGATCACACGAGAATTGCATGAAATTTGGGACATATTAGTAGGACCTCATTTATATCAACCCCTAAAAATTGTAGGATTTTTTGAGAACATTTGTACTATAGTTCATCATTAATTTAGTTTCATGTCACACCTCAACATAAATGAATTAAATGTGATCATACAAGTTAACCTTAACTTATTTAGTGTCATTTGGAGTGTCATAGACTTCTGGTTGAAGTCTTAGTGTAAGTCACCATGAAGTATCGTACGCGAGCGTATATGGACACTAAAGGGAGTAGCTAAACTTGGAGTCTGAGGATAGATCGTCTCTCTCCTATAAGAAACATAAACCAACTTATTACAATGTAATATTGAGATGGGGATTAAATAATTGTAGCCACCTATAAGAATAAATATCTTGAGAAATGGAGGTTTGGGCTTCAACCCATTATACCTCCTAGTACTATTGCGAGTCCTTTACCGGGTAGACATCGGGAAGTCCAAGATTCACCCTAAATCGTTAAGTATAAATAATCACTAAGAAAGATTAGTAATATAGGAGAACTATATAATCTAAGAACACCATCCTATAAGATGATGAACTGTATTAAGGATTGGTTAGTCTTAGGAGCTGGAGGCTCGATTATGAAAAGGTGTGGTGACATCTATGTGTGTGGAGTACTTGATAGTCCTGCGAGTTGTAGACTTGGATATTGAGATGATAGACTTATATGTGCATAGAGTGTGGCAGGTCTTCAGTACTACCTCAATCGTCACACCGATAAAAGTACGTTGACTTGACAAGTTGATGCGGCCTAACGGACTAGCTTAGCCTAATGTCTTGTGACATTTCCCAAAAACCCATCACTTAGCCTTAAAGATTAGGATACCCCCAACAATAGTACCCAGAGACTCTAGAGTGCACCTGGGATATGTATAGAGGCGTATGAGAGATCTAGGCCAGATAGTGTGTATACCCACCTAGTAGTGGAGATGCCAGTTCTACTACCACCGTGAGCCACGACGGTTGGTACCCGAGAGATTAGATGCCTCCAAAAAGTGGGAATTAAAGGTCTGTGCGTATAGAGTCGTCTGTGTGAGTTACACTTATATGAAGCATAACATCGGCATTGCATTGCATAACATAACATTCATTTCTCGCAGATCCTCATTATATAAATTTGTATGAGCACTTTTATATGATGAGTTACTTACTGGAAATCTTAACTTATAAGTTTGTATGGACATTCATATATGTACAATCCCATATTCGCTGGGTGGGACCTAGATGCACAACTGTTGGGGTTGGACCAGCCACAAGTTAGCTCGGGTCTGAAGGCTATAAGAGCACTCGCGCCGGAGGAGCTCCCACTTAGGAGCAGGCGAGATCCCGCCCATGGCCAGAAGCGGGCGAGAAGGCATGACGCTGAGTGAGCTTCACTCTCTCAGCGCCGTAATCAGCAAGGGCGCTGAGTGAGCTTCACTCACTCAGCGCTATGGCTAGCAGCAAAGGGCGTTGAGTGAGCTTCACTCACTCAGCGCCATGGCAAGCAG
Organism: Platanthera zijinensis; assembly: GCA_039513925.1. Lineage (NCBI taxonomy): Eukaryota > Viridiplantae > Streptophyta > Magnoliopsida > Asparagales > Orchidaceae > Platanthera > Platanthera zijinensis. Next base: position 39,764,740 of record CM077082.1, read on the forward strand.
CAAAGGGCGTTGAGTGAGCTTCACTCACTCAACGCCGTGACCAGCAACAAAGGGCATTGAGTGAGCTTCACTCACTCAATGCCGCGACCAGCAGCAAAGGGCGTTGAGTGAGCTTCACTCACTCAACGCCGCGACCAGCAGCAAAGGGCGTTGAGTGAGCTCCACTCACTCAACACCGTGGCCAGCAGCAAAGGGCGTTGAGTGAGCTCCACTCACTCAATGTCGTGGACAGCGAAAAGGGCGTTGAGTGAGCTCCACTCACTCAGCGTCGGGGTCAGCAGCGAGGGCGTTGAGTGAGCTCCACTCACCCAACGCCGCGTCCAGCGACAACGCCAGGGATAGATGAACTCCTGCCTGGGTAGGGGCGAAAGCGTTCACCTTCGGTCAGCCGGGACCTTCTCTCGGCAGGGTCGGCGAGAAGGTTCTCGGCATAGAGCACTCGCCGGGTGGGGCCAGGTTTAGGGTAAAATGTCTTAATTACCCTCGGGTAAAATTACCCTTATACCCTCAGGGGCTGCGTTTAGTATTTCTCAGACAGCGGGTTTTGGCTGTTGGCAGACCAGCCAGGGGTATTTCAATAACTTTCGGTCAGCAAAAGGTTATAAATCGACCCAGAAGGGCTCCTTGGAAAGCAGACTCTCATTTTCTCTCTAAACCTCTAGTGCTTTCTGAGGAGCTCCTAGCCCAGCTTTTGGCTTTGGAGGGGAAGCTCTCAGAGATCTTCCGGGTGTGAGGTGGGAACTCCCTGCTGAGGCTTTGGGTCATTTCTAAGCCGTTAGCTACCAGTCGAGGGGCAGGGCTTGAGAGAAGTAGGCGTTGGCTGCACCCCGATTTTGAACATTCGTTGAGGTCAATTTTGGCTCCAACAGTTCTGGTGCGGTGAGCGTGGAAGGCAGCCGGTGCAAGAAAGCCTTGAGTTTGGTCCCATGACTGGAGGTGAAGGTGAAGCGTCTGGTTCAGGGGGTATCACCACCTCGGGGGAGGAAGCGATAAGGAAGATGTTGGAAGACTTTAGGCGAGAGGTCTTACAGACCATCAGCCTGGCCTTCTCGACAAGGAGTGAGTGGGAGACGCCTCAGGTTTCGGTGGAGGCGGTCCCTCTTCTTGGCGAGAATGCCCCTGGGCAGCGCCCTAGAAAGGAGGTTCCGGCAGAAGTTGGCGAGAGAGACGTGGCCGCGCGGTAACTCTTCCCAGGCCAGCGCTCCGGAAGGGAGGTTCCGACTAGGGGTGCAAGTTGAGTTGAGCTGGCTCGAAAGCTCGATGAGTCGGCTCGAAAAAAGCTCGACTCGAGCTCGAGCATTTCGAGCTCGAGCTCGAGCCTGCTTTCAAGCCGAGCTCGAGCCTAGTTAGCCTTGTTCACGAGCTCGCGAGCCGGCTCGCGAGCTTTTTTTAAAATCAAATATTATATTATATTATTAATTTTTTATTAGTAAATAAAAAATTAATAATATAATAAGCAGAACTTACATGACGTGTAAGTTCGAGCCGAGCTCGTCGAGCTCGAGCTCGTCGAGCTCGATATCGTCGAGCTCGATATCGTCGAGCTCGAGCTCGTCGAGCTCGATATCGTCGAGCTCGAGCTCGTCGAGCTCGAACCGAGCTCGACGAGCTCGAGCTCGAGCCTTTTAAAATAGGCTCGTCGAGCTCGAGCTCGAGCTCGAGCTCAAAAAATGCAGCTTGAGCTCGAGCTCGAGCCATCTTTTTTTGATGAGCTCGACTCGAGCTCGACTCGTTTGCAGGCCTAGTTCCGATAGAAGTTGGCGAGAGGGAGGCGGCGGTGAGAGATCTCTTCCCTGGGCACGGTACCGCGGATCGGGCAAGCCAGCCGAGGTCGCGAGACGTGCCCTCTCGCCAGGCAGGGGGCGAGACCCCTTTTAGCGAGCTCATCGTTTCAGCCCCGGTGCCGGAGGGGTTCTGGGAACCTGACATGTCCTACTACTCAGGAAAGGATGATCCGGTGCAACATGTTCAGTGGTTCGAGGATGTGGTCTCGATCCGATAGATGACGGATGCCTTCAAGTGTCTGCTGTTTGTCATCACGTTGAAGGAGAAGGCCAGGGACTGGTTCCACCAGTTGCCAGCAAGCTCAATCTACAGCTTCGAAGATCTGCGCAGGGGGTTTCTGTTGAGGTTCTCAACGTCGAAGAAGAGGAAGAAGGAAGCGGAGTGCCTGTTCGCGGTGAGGCAGAAGCAAGACGAGACGCTGGGTCATTACGTCGACCGGTTTTAGGAAGAGATTCTCCTAGTCCAGGAGGTCCCGGGGTACGCGCTGATGCTCGCTTTTACCCTGGGGCTGAGACCAGGTTTCTTTAGCATGGAGCTGAAGAGAGTTCCCCCCTCTCGTTTGAAGAGCTCATGGAGAGGGCGGCGAAAGAGATCGACTTCGAGAGGGCGAACCCAGCGTTTGCCAGGAAGCTGGCCAGGTTGGCAGAGGATGATAAGGAACCAGCGTCAGGGAAGCAGAGAGAGCAGAGGGAGCAAAGGGAGGAAAGAAGGAGAGAAGAGCCCCGAGGGCAGGGGCAGCAGCAGGGATGGGGGGCCCGGGAACCGAACAATCGATTGGGTTGGAGGACTCAGGAGGGTCGCCCCCAGGGCCAAGGAGGAGGTGTTCAGGGAAGAGACAATCTTCGAGAGCCGAGAAGGTTTGACCAGCAGGCATGGAGGCAGGGGCCGAGGGGTAACTTCCCACCACCGCAAGAAGCGATGGAGGTCGGCAGAGGAAGAGGAGGAGGAAGAAGAGTCCAGGGAGCTGGAAGAAGAGGAGGAGAAGGAAGAGGGGGCAGGGTGGCGTTACCCTTTTGTGACTTCCATCAGGAGGAAGGTCACGTGACGGCCACCTGCCCGGAGTTCTTGGAGATGCGGGAAGCCAGAGGAATGGGGAGACAAGATCCGCCGATAAGGATCGTGGAAGTGCAGCAAAGAGGGGAGGAAGATAGATGCGAGGATCGGGTGGACGTAGGAACCCGAGGAGGGATCGAAGTGATCCACGGAGGGGTAGGGATCGAGGCAACCCGAAAGGGAAGCTTGCAGACCATGTTCCGCAGAGGGGTCGCCTCGACCTCCCTAGCCACCCCTCCGGAAGAAAAAAAAAATCATCTTTTCATCCGCGGATATGCCGGACTACGAGGACCCTTTCTGCGATGCTCTGGTGATCCAGACAGCGGTGGAGAACTTTACGATTTCCCGGATACTGGTAGACAATAGGAGCTCGGTGAACGTCTTCTTCAAGAAAGCCTTTGATGAGATGAAGGTTGAGGGGAAGAGAGTCCTAGCCTCAGATGGACCGTTGTTCGGGTTTTCTGGAGAGAGGAAAGAAATAGAAGGAGGAGTAGGACTGCATGTAAAGCTAGGAGGTGTATCACGGAACTGTAGGTTCGTGATAGTGGACGCTCCAAGCAGTTACAATGCCATCTTTGGACGTCCCCTCATCAGCACCTTTCACTGCGTCCCCTCCTCGTTTCACCAATATCTCAAGTTCAACAACGGAGGGGTGCAAGTCAGGATTAGGGGGGATCCGAAGGTGGAAAGACAATGCTATGTGATGGCAGTGAATACTGTGTCCTGGATGGCGGAGGCAGAAGAACTGGAGAGGGAGCTAACGGAGCAGGAGGAGGTGAGCCCGGAGGTAGGGGAGCAAGTGGTGAGAGAAGCCGAGAAGGAGGTCCGGAGGGGGGGGGGGAAGTTGAGCCACGACGGGAGGATAGCCTGGAGGAGGCGATGGAGATAGAGGAGCTAGCTATTGAAGTTGAGCAAGAGGGTCTGGAGGAAGGGATGGATGAAGAAGAGGAGGGTCACGTTGCGAGAGTTGGGCAGGAGGCCCCGAGGGGCGTGGAGATTCATCAGTCCCAGGAGAAGAAGCCGGAGGAGGCGATGGAGGCTGAAGGAGGAGAAGAGTTGGAGGTTGAGGAGGCAAGGGATGGTTGGGAGCAATCACGATTGGACCCGGCCGAGGAAGTGGTGGAGATGGAGGTCTCCACCAAGGCGGGGCAGGTGTAGAGGGTACGAGTCAGTGGGGGCCCGAGCCTCGAGGACTAGGAGCGGATGAGAGCTTGCATCCAGAACAACGTCGACATCTTCGCCTGGAGCGCGGCGGACATGTCGGGCATTGACGCGGATGTGGCCTGTCATCGCCTGAACCTGGACCCCCGGACTTGCCCCATACGCCAAAAGATGAGGGCCATCGCCACCAAGGCTGAGGAGCCCATCCGCGAGGAGGTCAGAAAGCTCTTGGAGGCGGGCTTCATCTCGGAGGTCCAGTACCCAGGCTGGATCTCCAATGTGGTAATGGTTAATAAAGGGGGAGGAAAGTGGCGCATGTGTATTGACTTCTCTTTATTAAATAAATCGTGCCCCAAGGATTGCTACCCTCTGCCTCGAATTGACGCGCTGGTTGATTCAGCCGTCGGTTTTTCCTTTATGAGTTTTCTTGATGCTTTTTCAGATTATCACCAAATTCGCATGCACCCCCCCCCCCCCGACGTCAAAGATGTCTCCTTCATCACTAGGGAAGGATGCTTCAGCTATAAGATGATGCCCTTTGGGCTGAAAAACACAGGAGCCACATACCAGCGCATGATGGATCGAGTCTTCCAGAGGCAGAGGGGGAGAAGCTTGGAAGTCTATGTCGATGACAAGATGGTGAAAAGCAAGTGCATGAGCTCATACCTGCGGGACCTCAAAGAGACCTTTGCCACCCTTCGAAGGTTCAAGATGAGGCTGAATCCCTTGAAGTGTGTCTTCGGGGCCAGCCGCGGGAAGTTTCTTGGACACCTCTTGACTCCGGTAGGGGTGGATCCTAACCCGGATAAGGTAAAGGTCATCCTAGACCTGGAATCGCCTCGCAATGCCAAGGAGGTCAAGCGCTTGGCAGGCAAGCTGGCTGGACTAAGAAGGTTCCTTTCTCGGTCTGGAGACAAATGTTCATCGTTTTTCAAAGTGTTGAGGGGTAACCAGAGGTTTGAGTGGACAGCCGAGTGTGAGGAAGCCTTCCAAGGACTGAAGAGACAGCTCTCCCAGGCTCCCCTACTGTAAAGCCCAAAAGAAGGGGAGGACCTAGCCCTATATCTCGGGGTGGGAGCGGAAGCCGTGAGCTCTGTTTTGGTCAAGGAAGAGGGGAAGAAGCAGCTACCCATCTACTACGTAAGCCGGATCTTGAGGAAGGCGGAGCTCTGTTACCCCATCCTCAAAAAGCTAGTGTATGCTCTGATCGTTTCGGCAAGAAAGCTTCGTCCATATTTTCAAGCGCACACGATTAGGGTGGTAACCGACCATCCTCTTCGTAGGATCTTTGAAGGGTTGGAGCACTAGGGGAGGCTGGCCAAGTGGTCAATTGAACTAAGTGAGTTCAACATTTATTTTGTCCCAAGGCACTCGATTAAGGCGCAAGCAGTGGCGGACTTTCTTGTAGATTATGTTATTGAAGTTGGGGAGGAGGAGCCGCGGCCGCAGGGGGCATGGAAGGTGATGGTTGATGGGGCCTCGGGAAAGCATTCCATGGGGGGAGGAGTGGTGTTGGTAAGCCCCCAGGGGGTAGCTATAGAATAGGCGGTGGCCTATCACTTTCCAGTGACCAACAATCAGGCGGAGTACGAAGCCGTGATAGCCGGTCTTCGTTTGGCAAAGGAGCTCGGGATCCAGGATGTGGAGGTCTTCACGGACTCGATGGTGGTGGCATCGCAGATTCGAGGAGAGTTTGAAGTTAGGGAATTTACCCTCATAAAGTACCTATCCAAGGTAAAGACAATCATCGGGGGCTTCCGATCATTCTCAATCCAGCACGTTCCACGGGAGGAGAGCGTAGCTGTCGACCGATTGGCAAAGTTCGGGCCTCGAGGAGGAGGGACCTTAATCGAACTGTTCCGACCAGCGATCGAAGAAGGGGAGCTGATTGAGGTAGGCCGGGGACCCTCGTGGGTGGACCCACTAGTAACCTTCCTATCAACCGGCGAACTGACGGAAGAAGTGAAAGATGTAAGGAGCTTCAAGCACAAGGCAGCTCACTACCTGATCTTGGAAGGGGGTTACATCGTAAGATGTCGTCGGGACTCCTGGCCAGGTGTGTGACCGAGGAAGAAGTCCCGAAGATACTTGGGGAGATACATTCAGGTGAGTGCGACAGTCACTCAGGGGGGAGGACTCTAGAGGCAAGGGTGGTCAGGCAGGGGTACTTCTAGCAGACCCTGAGGAAGGATGCGACAGAGTTTGCAAGGAGATGTAAAAAGTGCCAGTTGTACGCCCCCTCCAGCTCTTGCCCGCTCAAAGACTAAGGAGCATAACGTCACCATGGCCTTTCGCCATTTGGGAGATGGACTTGGTCGGGCCTTTCCCTCCGGCCAGTGGACAGAGGAGGTTCCTCTTGGTCATGATCGATTACTTCTCTAAGTGGCTGGAGGTCAAGGCTCTAGCCAAGGTCACTTCCCAGGTCATCAGGAACTTTGTTTGGGGATAAATCATATGCAGGCACGGGCTACCCTGAGCGATAGTGACGGATAACGGTCCCCAGTTCGCTAGTGAGGAGTTCATCGGCTTATGCATCCAGCAGGGGATAGACCTCAGGTTTGCCTCTGTCCATCACCCCCAGAGCAATGGCCAGGTGGAAGCAGCAAATAAGATTATTATGAACCTGCTCAAGAAGAAGGTGGAGAACCTGAGGGGAAACTGAGTAGAGCAGCTCCCCTCCATCCTGTGGGCCTTGCGAACGACCCCGAGCACGGCCACCGGTGAGACCCCCTTCAAGCTCTCTCATGGGTGCGAGGCTGTCCTCCCCGTAGAGTTCGAGGTTCGGTCCCCGCGGGTCACGACCGCAGACGAAGGAGATGAGGCTTGGAGATTGGGAAATGAAGAAGAGTTGCGTCTCTCGCTAGACATGAAGGAAGAGCTACGGTATGTTGCAGCCATCAGGCAAGAAGAGATCAAGCGGCGAATGGCCAGGTACTTCGATAAACACGTCAGAATCAAACAATTCATTGAAGGGGACCTAGTGCTGAAAAAGGTCGATGCGGCAGGGAGGTCGGCCCCTGTCGGCAAGCTCAACCCAAGCTGGGAAGGGCCTTACATAGTGAAGGAGGTTCTGGCAAAAGGAGGTTACTACCTCCAGGATTTGGAGGGGAGGACCTTGAGCCACTCCTGGAGTGGTGATGATCTAAAACGCTTCTACTCGTAAGGGGAGAGGCGGATTGTACTATTGTAATCAAACATTATCATTTGAAAATATTGTTGTTTCCTAAATGCTATCATGATATGTCTCTTTCTTTGATCGGTTACCTGTTTTCTCATCTTGATGATAGAATAGGTTTAGTTTGAAATCGTCATCAACACCCCGAGCTCGGCTCGGCCCCAGGTAGACCCGCTGCGCAGGCTCTCATCTAGCTGGCAGGTCCGAAGGCTCGCATGTGGGGGAGAGGTTGGATATGAAATCGTCATTAACACCCCGAGCTCGGCTCGGCCCCAAGTAGACCCGCTGCGCAGGCTCTCTTCTAGCTGGCAGGTCTGAAGGCTCGCCAGTGGGGGAGAGGTTGGATATGAAATCGTCATCAACACCCCGAGCTCGGCTTGGCCCCAGGTAGACCCACTGCGCAGGCTCTCATCTAGCTGGCAGGTCCGAAGGCTCGCCTGTGGGGGAGAGGTTGGATATGAAATTGTCATCAATACCCCGAGCTCGGCTCGGCCCCAGGTAGACCCGCTGCGCAGGCTTTCATCTAGCTGGCAGGTCCGAAGGCTCACCTGTGGGGGAGAGGTTGGATATGAAATCGTCATCAACACCCTAAGCTCGGTTCGACCCCAGGTAGACCCGCTGCACAGGCTCTCATCTAGCTGGCAGGTCCGAAGGCTCGCCTGTGGGGGAGAGGTTGTATATAAGATCGTCATCAACACCCCGAGCTTGGCTCGGCCCCAGGTAGACCCGCTGCGCAGGCTCTCATCTAGCTGGCAGGTACGAGCTCGACCCCAGGTAGACCCGCTGCACAGGCTCTCATCTAGCTGGCAGGTCCGAAGGCTCGCCTGTGGGGGAGAGGTTGTATATGAGATCGTCATCAACACCCCGAGCTTGGCTCGGCCCTAGGTAGACCCGCTGTGCAGGCTCTCATCTAGCTGGCAGGTCCGAAGGCTCGCCTGTGGGGGAGAGGTTGGATATGAAATCGTCATCAACACCCCAAGCTCGGCTCGGCCCCAGGTAGACCCACTGCGCAGGCTCTCATCTAGCTGGCAGGTCCGAAGGCTCGCCTATGGGGGAGAGGTTTGATATGAAATCGTCATCAACACCCCGAGCTCAGCTTGGCCCCAGGTAGACCCACTGCGCAGGCTCTCATCTAGCTGGCAGGTCCGAAGGCTCGCCTGTGGGGGAGAGGTTGGATTTTGAAATCGTCATCAACACCCCGAGCTCGGCTCGGCCCCAGGTAGACCCGCTGCGTAGGCTCTCATCTAGCTGGCAGGTCCGAAGGCTCGCCTGTGGGGGAGAGGTTGGATATAAAATCGTCATCAACACCCCGAGCTCGGCTCAGCCCCAGGTAGACCCGCTGCGCAGGCTCTCATCTAGCTGGCAGGTCCGAAGGCTCGCCTGTGGGGGAGAGGTTGGATATGAAATCGTCATCAACACCCCGAGCTCGGCTCGGCCCCAGGTAGACCCGCTGCGCAGGCTCTCATCTAGCTGGCAGGTCCGAAGGCTCGCTTGTGGGGGAGAGGTTGGATATGAAATCGTCATCAATACCCCGAGCTCGGATCGGCCCCCGATAGACCCGCTGTGCAGGCTCTCATCTAGCTGGCAGGTCCGAAGGCTCTCCTGTGGGGGAGAGGTTGGATATGAAATCGTCATCAACACCCCGAGCTCGGCTCGGCCCCAGGTAGACCCGCTGCGCAGGCTCTCATCTAGCTGGCAGGTCCGAAGGCTCGCCTGTGGGGGAGAGGTTGGATATGAAATCATCATCAACACCCCAAGCTCGACTCAGCCCCAGGTAGACCCGCTGCGCAGGCTCTCATCTAGCTGGCAGGTCCGAAGGCTCGCCTATGGGGGAGAGGTTGGATATGAGATCGTCATCAACACCCCGAGCTCGGCTCGGCCCCAGGTAGACCCGCTGCGCAGGCTCTCATCTAGCTGGCAGGTCCGAAGGCTCGCCTGTGGGGGAGAGGTTTGATATGAGATCGTCATCAACACCCCGAGCTCGGCTCGGCCCCAGGTAGACGCGCTGCGCAGGCTCTCATCTAGCCGGTAGGTCCGCAGGCTTGCTTATGGGGGACAGGTTTAGTGTTTAGAAATGCTTCGACACGGATGTTCTAGGCTAGGCAAAAATCACCCTAAAGGACAGACCCAAAGGGGTCTCAGCCAAAAGGGGTCCCGGCCAGGAGATCCTTGCTGAGAGATCTCGTTAAACGAAGTTCCCGGCGGGCCTAGGCAAGGAGACCGATCGTTCGCGCAAGGTAAGGAGGGGAGGTCTTCCCTTGGCCCATGAGGGACACCTCTCGGCAAATGGTTCTCGGCAGAGCGCGAGAATGACGTGTCTGAACCTTGAACTCTCGGCAGATCCTCACCTATCGCTAAGAGAGACTATCCTAGAGGGGGGCCAGGGGCCCCGGGCGAAAACGTTCTTGAACAGCTTTCGTTTTTAGCAGTTAGAAAAAGAAAAATAAAGGAGAAGCGCAAAGTACCAACAGTTACATTTACATTATAAAATGAATACAGTATTACAAAAAGGGGGAGCCTCTCGCCCATTACAAGTCAAAGAAAAGGAAAAAAGGAAAAGGACTTCAAGGAGACGCGTTGTAGCCGCTCGAACTCCAGCTTGAGCCATCGCGGGAGCTCTCGCCCGAATCCTCCCCGGACGTCTCGACGACAGCCTCGCCGAGAGCAGCGTGAGGAAGCGAGACCTCTGGAGGTGGAGAGTCGGGCGCGCCTGGGGGCTTCGGGATAGGCTCGAAGAGCTAGGGAACGAGCTGTTGAGCGGTTAGGGTCTTGCCACCCTCGTCCAGGCATCCCACGTCCTGCAGCGTCTCGATCATCAATCTGGCTGTCGCCTTGGCGTTGACCTGCAAGAGCTTGTCGATATCATACTCGGAGTAATTCCGGATCTTCAGCCTTTCATCGAGCGTGGGAGGGGGCGGGACCGCAGCTGCCTCTATCTCCAGGCGCTTGACTTGGCCCTTCAGCATGGCGTTCTCGCACTCCACCCCGGCCAGTTGCGCGCGAAGCACAATGACTTGCGGAGAGTCCTACGTAAGAGCATTTCATCAGCGGAGAGAACGGAGGTGTGGATCTCATTGGCGAGAATGAAGGTTGGAAAGAGTCTCGCTTACCTCCTCCATCGGGCGCATGGATAGCAGGCGTTGGGCGTCCTCTAGCTCGGTCTTCAGGGCCGCCGCCTGAGCCACCACTTCCTCTCTCGCCTTGTACATATCAAGGAAGTTCCGGTCGATGGTGATGCTTCGGCAAGCACACATGTGTGCAAGCTCGAACCCACGCATCAGGGCCCGGATGGAGTCGAAAGCGAGGAGGAGAGTGGACATTTGATCGTACAGGCCCGCAAACTCCCGGCTGTAGAGGCCGTAGCCCAGTGCGAAGGCCTCGTCGGTGACCTCGTCGCCCTCTGCCCAGTTCGGGAGCAGCGTCGAGAGGGATACTCGGTTGGCATCCGAGTCCCATTGCAGCAAGGGCTTCCCTTCCGCATCTAGACTCTTCACGCCCAAGCCAAAGTTCATGTGCCCCTTCGGTACAGGCTTGGACGGAGGATGGGCAGAGCTTGCGGCAGCCACTATCTCGGTGCCCACCTCTCCACCCGCCTCGATCGCGGCCGGAGGGTTCTCGGCAGAGGCCCCAACACTACTCCTGGGGATGTCCCTCCTCTCGCTGACCCCTGCTAGGATCTCGGCGAAAGACCTGCCCGGTGGGAGAGGTCGGGCGGGCGAAGGTATCTTAAACTTCTCCATCTTGGCGGCGGATGGCTTCGGCCTCTTCACCCGTTGAGACGAGAAGCCGCTGAGTTTCCGCTTCGCGGCACCAGGTGGCGGAGGCGGAGGCGGAGCTGGCTCTTCTCGGCAAGCTCGGGCCGCAGACCTCGCGAGAGCCAACGGATCTCCCGCAGTCTGGCGTTCGGCAGTTGGCGTCTCGGGGAAGGGTTGGCGCAAGGGGATCTCCCGCTCTCCTATGAAGGCAACGAAAAGCACTCAGCATCGAGGGACGCGCAAACACCGAGCAAAAGAAAAAAGAAGCGAGATCTCACCTTCGCCAGGAGGAATGGGGGGAAGGGAGTCGACATCCCGCCTAAGGAAGGGAACATCAAACTCCTTAGTCCCAAAGAACTCGAGGAGCGCGCCCTCGCGGGACCCTAAGGAGGGCAGCTTGTAAGCAACATTCTCGTATTGAACCGATGCGAGCAGTACGTTCCCGAAGTCGCCAGAGACGGAAACAAATTTCTCGCCCCAATGATGGTGCTTGTTGGCGAGACCGGTTGTTTTGAGCAGTTGCCCGGAGAAGAAGACAACTCCTCCCTTCGCGCGGAAGGTAAAGAGTTTCCGGAAGATCGAGAGGTTAAACTCTATCCTTTCGGATCGCATGTAGCAGATGAACGCTACAAGGATGACGACCGAATTCGGGTTCAGCTGCACGGGAATGACTCCATAGTAGCGGAGGGCGAGGCGCATCTCTGGCCAAAGAGGGAGGCGAAAGCCCACCTCGAAGTGTTCGAGGGGGATCGCGAGCTCTCCCTCTCGCGTAGTGTTCACCCTATCGTTGTTGTCTGGGTTTCTTGCGGAGAAGTTGGCGGGAACATATCGGGATGTGATCAGCTGATACTCGTCCATGGTCAGACGGCATGACGAGAATCGGTGCCTCCGAAAAGCTTCCGCACAATGAGAACGTCCCTCGTTCTCGCCAGGCATTGTGACTGAAGTGTTTGAAGGCGAAATACCAAGGAAAGGGGGGGCGAGATCAAGACTTTCTCGACAGAACGCGAAAACGAAAGAGAGAGAGGGGGAGGTTCCGGATTAGAGAAATTAATGTGGTGGGTGAATCCGCCTATTTATAGAAAGCTGTGATAATGATGATTTTCCTGGAAAAGGGGGCGGAGGTACAGCTGTCACGCCCTAAGTCAACGGCGCCTCGGTTCCCCACCCAAATTAACAGTGACTGATCGACAACCCTAGCCCGCACAAGGGTCGAACGGTACGGAGGAAGCGAAAGTGAAGAATGTTCTCGCTAAGCGAAACCTAAGATAACAACGATAACAACGTTTAACCAATAAAAGCAGTTCATGGTATCACAAGCGGTCCACAATCCAAAACAATTAAGAAAAACATAATAAGAAGACATGGTACATGGCGAGAAGGGAAGGCCAGAGGTAAGGAGAGGCGAGATAGCAAGAATCAATAAGGCTCCCAGCGCCAGCGTCCTCGCTCTCGCTGTCGGGTCCTCGGAGGAGCCAACGGGTTGAAGTAGGAGGAGAGCACGGTGTACCCCAGATTGATCCGGCGAGCTTAATCTCGTATCCGTGCAAGGCACCTCCTGGGGGAAGATCCCGTAGTAGGGCAGCCCGGCCGCTCCTCCTCACTTAGAAAGTAGTCTCGCTCCAGGGCCTCCAGCCTTTGCTCCACCGATCTGCGGAACTCTCTCGCCACGTAGGCCTGGGTCCGCTCCCGCCGCGTGAGTTTAGAGAGGATGGCCGCGAACCTTTTCCCCCGCCTTCTCGCGCTTCCCGCGCCAATCAGGATTTCTTCCATCTCATCAGAGGAGGGGAAGGGAGAGCTGTTGCCATCCTCCTCTCGATCCCCGTCTTCATCCTCATCCTCTTCAGCTCCCGATCGCAGGTCTGGGTCTCCTGAGAAGGCAATCTGGCGGTCAGTACGAGAACAGAATAAGGGCAGCAATAGTGTGGCATACCAGCACTGTGGCGAGAGCCGTCGGTCGGGCGAATGCGAGAAGACTCGGGTTCTCCCTCAGCATCCCTCCCAAACAGAAGATGGAGGGGCTTTCCACGGCCTGGACGGAAGGTCTCGCGTGCCGTAATCTCCGCAGGGCCCGAAGTCTGGTGAGGGTCGCGCTCCCTCTCGGAACGGTTCGCCTCCAGCGTCAAGGATGGGTCGGCAGGCCCCTCACCTACGGAAGGGTGAGGATTGATTGCTGGATCATCACGGGGGGCAACCTCTGCGACAGTCTCCTGCAAGGTAAGACCCGGGCAGGCGGGAGCAGGCGCTGCGAGAATCCTGCCCAAGGGTTAGAATGACCAAAAGAAAAGCGGACGAAAAAGGAGGGGCTACCTGGAGGTCCCGAACCATCGGCGGGAGTTCTTTTCGGATCCTGCGGCTGACCCTCAGGAGGGCGAGACGTCAATGGATCCGGGGACACCGGCGGAAGCCCAGCACAACCTTCCGAGACCACCTGCCAAGAAAGTTTCAGTGGTCAATTCTTAAGAACAGTAATCCGCTAGCCGGCAAGACATACCCTCTACCGCAGAAGGGGATCTGCCGCGCGGCTTGGGGATGGAGTTGGAGAGGCCCGGTGCTCCCGCGTGGGGTTCCGAGGGGCCTTCTTCTTCTTCTTCTCTTGCGGTGGCGGCGGAGGCTCCACGGTGGGCGCCTCTCTCTCCAGCCAAGGAGCCACTAGGGGGCTATTGGCAAGAGCCCGCGCTTGCGCCACCTTTATGCGGTCCTGAAGATTCTGCGAGAGTGGCTTACCAACTTGTTTGGGGCGCATCGTTAGGTCGCGCGAGCTCTCAGGAAGGCATCAACGGTCAGGGGTAGATTTACGGCCGCCTATCTGCACATATATATAGCTGTGGTATGGCCCACCAAAAGATTCTCCTTTTGAAATGACTCGTGCCCAGCAAATATTGCTGGGTTGGACGTGTTTTTTCAAGCGCAGAGCTAGCTCAAAAAGAGAAGGGATTGTGTATAACCCCATATTCGCTGGGTGGGACCTAGATGCACAACGGTTGGGGTTGGACCAGCCACAAGTTAGCTCGGGTCTGAAGGCCATAAGAGCACTCGCGCTATAGGGGCTCCCGCTTAGGAGCAGGCGAGATCCCGCCCATGGCCAGAAGCGGGCGAGAAGGCACGACGCTGAGTGAGCTTCACTCTCTCAGCACCGTAATCAGCAAGGGCGCTGAGTGAGCTTCACTCACTCAGCGCTATGGCCAACAACAAAGGGCATTGAGTGAGCTTCACTCACTCAGCGTCATGGCCAACAGCAAAGGGCGTTGAGTGAGCTTCACTCACTCAACGCCGCGACCAGCAGCAAAGGGCGTTGAGTGAGCTTCACTCACTCAACGCCGCGACCAGTAGCAAAGGGTGTTGAGTGAGCTCCACTCACTCAACGCCGTGGCCAGCAGCAAAGGGCGTTGAGTGAGCTCCACTCACTCAACGCCGTGGCCAGCAGAAAGGGCATTGAGTGAGCTCCACTCACTCAGCGCCGGGGTCAGCAACGAGGGCGTTGAGTGAGCTCCACTCACCCAACGCCGCGTCCAGCGACAGCGCCAGGGATAGATGAAATCCCGCCTAGGGAGGGGCAAAAGCGTTCACCTTCGGTCAGCCGGGACCCGCTCTCGGCAGGGTCGACGAGAAGGTTCTCGGCATAGAGCACTCGCCGGGTGGGGCCAGGTTTAGGGTAAAATGTCTTAATTACCCTCGGGTAAAATTACCCTTATACCCTTAGGGCATGCATTTAGTATTTCTCAGACAGCAAGTTTTGGCTGTTGGCAGACCAACCAGGGGTATTTCAGTAACTTCCGGTCAGCAAAAGGTTATAAATAGACCTAGAATGGCTCCTTGGAAAGTAGACTCTCATTTTCTCTCTAAACCTCTAGTGCTTTCTGAGGAGCTCCTAGCTCAGCTTTTGGCTTTGGAGGGGAAGCTCTCAGAGATCTTCCGGGTATGAGGTGGGACCTCCCTGCTGAGGCTTTGGGTCAGTTCTAAGCCGTTAGCTACCAGTCGAGGGGAAGGGCTTGAGAGAAGTAGGCGTTGGCTGCACCCCGGTTTTGAACATTCGTTGAGGTCAATTTTGGCTCCAACAATATAAGTTAAGGTATTCTTTTGTGATTTAGAGTAGTTGCTCTTTACTTCTTTACATACTTGTTGCATTTTATTTACTTATCATGTATTACTATTATACCTCTATAGAACTGCTAGCTTAGATGATATGTTATATTGTGTACCTTTACATGTATACTTGCTAGTTAGTTTCACTGTCACCTACTTGAACTATTACTATAACTATTATTCATTTTCCTTCCATCCTTTTGCCCAGTGCCTAGGAGTCATCAAGGAAGTGGATGTCGAATCACCTTAGTCTTTTTGACTAATGATCGGTTGGACCACATCATTTTAGGCGATTTAGGATCTATGGCAGCAACACGACACCCTAGAGGACAGGTAGCCTAGGACGGAGGACTTGAGGAACTTATGCATCACACTACTACTCTACTGTAGGTCGATGTGAGTGACGATGATGTTTAGTAGTTCCACAGTTTTGAGTGAGTGAGAGAGAAAGAGTTATATTTGGTACTTGGTATAAGCCCTTATTGACTTTATGATATACTCGGGCATAAGCCTTCTCTCTTAGACTATTTTATCTCTTGTGTGGATAGACTTTATTTCATAATATGATGTGGATTGGTTTTATACTCAGCATTTCTGACTTACTTAAATGATTGTTTTGTATAATGAATTAGCCGCCAGGATCAACATCTTGTAGTGGAGACTAACTCGTGGGTTGGTGTCACCGTAAGACGGCGGTTATGGGCGGTAAGACTCCACTCTGGTCAATATTAGTAGACTCGGGGTTTGTTCAGAAAAGGGGTCTTATAACCTGGTATCACCTAATTCGATCCAAAGTAAAGAAATCAACATATACTAGGTCACCTCGTGCGAGCTTAGTTTGGGGACAAACTAATGCAGTGGAAGCTATGGTGTGCCAATGTATGGAAATCACACTAATTGTCCACTTAATAATGAGATTGGGTCAATTGTTTCTAATACCTTAGTGTTTTTTCATAGGCTACGATCCCTACCCCGCTGGCTACTACTCCCGTTCAGTAGTCAGAGCTTGGTCAGACCCTTAAGAATATCTTGGAAGCATTCCGAGCTCAGCAGGTTCCGGCTCTGCAGCCGAACCTAGGCACAAACTGGTTGAGTATCTTTCGAGGCCTTGTCCCTCCTACATACCATAGGACAAAGACAGGCGTCAAGACTGAAGAGTGGTTGGATACTATCCAGAAGATGCGTGCGGGGATCCGTTGTCTGGTCGATGAGGTCGTTCCATTAGTCGTGTCTGCATTAACACTACATGCCAAGAGGTAGTGGAAGTCCTTCCTAGACACTACCTATGTCGGTTGTGATTATGCCGAGATCACTTAGGAGGAGTTCAGTGAGGCACTGCTGGGGCACTTCGTGTCATCAACTAATAGAGATGAGCTCGAGGAGCAGTTCCTGCACCTGAAGTAGGGGAGCCGGTCTATTTTGGGTATTAGTGAGAGTTCTCTCATCTCACCGGGTTCGTAGATACGAGCCACTGGAGTGATAGGGGCTATGCAAAGAAGTTCTACAAAGGGATCAGGGACCCGGTCAGGAAGGCCTTATTATTTGTTTCTGAGTTCATCTTGATGAAGATTATGAAGACGACAAAGAAGTTAGAGGCAGACCACCTGATGGTTCAAGCGAGATGAAAGAGACCAGCAGACGCAGATTGAGAGGGGAGCAGAGGAAGAGGTCATCAGAGGGGCAGATTTGTGGTATATTAGAGGGGTGGAGGCCGCCCTCGTCCGAACTACAAACTGGAGTAGAGGCCCCCACTTGCTGTACTGGCTCCTAAACCGCTTTGCATTCATGAGCCGCATAGGCAAGAGGAGGGAGCACACCCTTTAGTGATCTGCTTTCATTGTCATCAGTTAGGACACGTCAGGTCCCACTGCCCTCAGAGGTTTCCTCCTCCCCTGCCCCACAGGTTCATCATGGTTGGAGACCACTGGCCTACACGCAATCAGGTCTATGCTCTGGATATGGCAAAACCCAGGAAGCCCGAAGGGGTCATTGCAGGTAACTCCGTCTAGACCTATTTCAACTCGTAGATAAGTTTTAATACCTATTTTACCTTTAGAAAACCTTTTACCAAGAACAACCTCATGCTTAGTTTATATGTGCGGCAAAGCTTCCCACACCCTATTTGATACGAAGGCATCTCATTCGTTTGTCTCTGAGGACTTTATGGAGGGTTTGCATATTGTTCAGTGCTTCTCGGGCATCAAAAAGTGGGTGCGACTTCCCGATGGATCAGAGCTACAGTTTTCAACTAAGGTAGATATGTTCATAGAGATTGGAGGAAAGATCTTTGATACCCCTACAATGATTCTACGAATACCGAATTTCAATCTGATATTGGGGATGACATGGTTGGACTGGCATCATGCCAGAATTGATTCCTTGAACATGAAGATCTACCCGAAGCATGGAGACACAGTGGTTGTATACGAAGGTATTAGACCCATCTCTCAATCTTTTCATATATCCAAGTCGTTAAGGCATTTCAGTAGGGAGAAGAGGTATACATGGTTTGCTTTGAGATGGTTGAGGCGGAGGCCTCAATAATGAATATCCCGGTAGCTCGTGACTTTTTTGATGTATTCTAGAAAAAGCTATCCAGACTACCCCCGTATCGCGATGTTGACTTCAGGATCCGGTTGGTACCAGGAACTAGTCCTGTGGCTAGGGCACCATATCGATTGGCCCCTAAGGAGTTTGTGGAGTTCCATACGCAGCTATAGGAGTTAGGTTTCGTCAGGCTGAGCTCATCACCATGGAGAGCTATTATCTTGTTTGCAAAGAAGAAGGATGATTCACTCCGTTTGTGCATCGACTACCAGGAGCTCAATTGGTTAATGGTGCGGAACACCTACCCCCTGCCAAGGTTTGATGAGTTGTTTGACCAGCTGGATTGAGCCTTTTGGTTTTTGAAACTAGATATGCAGACCGGGTACTATCAGTTGTGAATTCAAGAGGAGGATATCCCGAAGATGGCTTTTAGTTCCCAATATGGCATGTATGAGTTCACGGTGATGCCATTCAGCCTCACAAATGCCCCCCCCCCATATTCATGATCATGATGAATAGTGTATTCGAGTCATATTTGGACGTCTTCATGATAGTCTTCATTGATGACATCCCGATCCACTTTAGGACGAATGAGGATAACACCCAACATTTGGCGCTGGTCTTGGGAAAGGTTAGGGAGCATCAGTTATATACAAAATTCAGTAAGTGCCAGTTTTGGCTACAGTAGGTGTCTTTCCTTAGACACATCATCAGTGGAGGTGGCTTGTCCATGGATCTGGCCAAGGTGCAAGCAGTCCGGGAGTGGCCTCCACTGAAGATAACATCAGATATACACAGCTTCCTCGACTTGGAGGGCTACTATTGGAAGTTCGTGGAAGGATTTTCTAGGATATCCCTCCCCCTCACATCGTTGACAAAGAAGTATGCACCATTTGTTAGGTCACCACAGTGTGAGGCAGCATTTCAGGAGCTGAAGATTAGGCTTACCTCGGCTCTGATCCTTGCCCTTCTATCTGTGATGGAGGGATTCCAGACATACACTGATGCCTCATATTAGGGTATGAGAGCCTTGTTGATGTGTTACGACCATGTCATAGTATATGCTTCTAGCAGCTGAAGAAGCTTGATCATAACTACTTGGTGCACAACCTTGAGTTGGGAGTTGTGGACTTTGCACTCAAGATATGGCGACACTAATTTTATGGAGTTCACTACGAGATCTTCTTCGATCATAAGAATCTGAATTATATGGATACTCAGAAGGATCTGAATCTCAGGCAGTGGAGATGGATCAAGTTCTTATCCGACTATGACTATATTATGCATTATCATCCGAGCAAGTAAAATGTAGTGGAAGACGCTCTTAGCAGGAAAGGATGCACATCCAATCCAGAGATCTGGCTTACGAGTATTATCTGGTGTCCAAGGGTGACCCTGAGGTGTATGCGAAGTACCTGTCTTCCACGAGTATTATCTGCGATATACGATACCGCATTAGGGAGGGGCAGTGACAGGATGCAATGGCCTGACATGAAGAAGGATATCATCTATTTTGTGACTCACTGTGAAACCTACCATCGCACGGAGGTAGAGTACAAGAACCCTGAAGGATTGTTGCATCCATTGCCGGTGCTGGAGTGGAAGTTTGAAGACATATCGATAAACTTTGTACATGACATACCTCGCTCCTGCTCCGGGAACAATTCTATATGGGTGGTAGTCGATAGGCTGACGAAGGTGGCCAGATTTATTCCAGTCTAGAAGGATGCTCTAATCAATGTCTTAGTCCAATTATTTGTGGAGTAGCATACGAGGTATCACAAGGTACCCAAGATTATAGTGTCAGACCGAGATGGTCGCTTCACTTCTAAGAAATGGAGGGCGGTCCAGGCCTACTTGGGATCACGGTTGACTTTCAGCACTGCCTTCCACCTTTAGACTGATGGCTATACAGAGTGCACCAACCAGACCATGGAGGATCAGCTATGGCTTTGCATATTGGACACCAGGAAGCCTTGGGAGAGACTGTTGTCGCTCATAGAGTTTTCCTACAACAATAGTCACCAGTCTAGCATAAGCATGACACCTTATTAGACTTTGTACGGAAGAAAGTGTCAGACGTCGTTGTCTTGGGTTCATGATGAGGACCCAAGGGCTTTGGGATCGAATTACATTAAGGACACAAATGCACACATTTGATGGATTAGTGACCGAATGTTGGAGGCCTAGAGTTTACATGTAAAGTATTACAATGCAAGGCATTAAAAAGTGGAATTCTAGGTAGGGGACATAGTTTTCCTGAAGATACGTCCCATACATGGGGTCTCGCGGGTGAGGAGAAATAAGAAGCTCAACCCTCGATTTATGGGGCCTTATACGATCCTAGATCAGATCGATCCCTTGACATACAAGCTAGAGCTACCGCAAGAGATATCGAACATGCACGATGTATTCCCACGTCTCTTCATTTTGGAGGGCCCTGCTTTGTCCTGAGTAGCATATTACTTTTACTTTAGGCCCTTGTGGTGTCCGATCGGTCAGTTTGTTTGGAGCCTGTCCGGATCATAGATACAGATGTCCGAGTCCTTCGATAAAAGAAGGTTCCTTTAGTCAAAGTATTGTGGTCTAATTATGGGTAGGAGGAGCACACCTAGGATCCCATGAACCTCATGCAACAACGCCACCCAGAACTCTTCACTTCAGGTACAACTAAGGTTGTTCACGAACCGAATCGAATCGAATAGTTGTTCATATGAATCCAAATTTCACATAGAATGCAGAGATTCGGATTCGGATTCGTTTGAATATTTGGATTCGGATTCGGATTCGACATGAAATTTTGGATTCGAATTCGGGTTCAAATTCGGGTTCGAATTAGGATTCGAACACGGATTCGAATTCAAATTCAAATTTTTATTTCAAATACATGTAAATTGTAAACATAGGATTCTCGATTTGTAAACATAGAATGCAATTTGGTGATAACTCATAAATTATTATTATTTTAGAAAGCCTCTCATCTAAATATTAAATATTAACATGTAACATGTTCAATTGAAAATTGTCATCAAACAAGTGCACAACTGACAATTACACTGCAAATTTTGTGAATCTCATCTACTTCACTGCAGAATCTGAAGAACTGCCTGAGTTAGTGGATCTTTATAGCAACAGAAACATCTTAGCCTACTATATGGTTGAAATCATTATGGTGATAATGATATTAGGATGTCTTAAGATATGGAATAGTATAATTTTTGCATGAAATCATTAAAAAACATTCTGTTGTAAAGACTATGATAATGATCCCTGAACATAAAGCTATCCAATAAATAACATCAGCTTCCAGCAAGTTCGAAATCAAAGTTGCAACTTTTTAAAAATAGCTATAACGGAACATGACGGCTAAATGATATTCGTTTGGAAATATATCAGATCATAGGATTACTTGAAGCCTGTAAAAAGAGGATGAAGAGTGAAAAGTTCAGCCATTATAACACCCATTGCCCACATATATAGAGAAATAAAACATGTAAAACATCAGCACAATCACATTTAAAGCACAAAGGTGTACTACATATTCTACGTTAATAAATTACACACCAACTGCAGCATTATAAGAAGAAGATTGCAGCAAAACTTCTGGTGCCTGATACCTAAATATTTAAAGAAACATCATGCAATTAATAATGCAGTAAATTCAAGAAAAAATGTATCCAAAGAACAGTTTCAAGAGAATTACCAGCGGGTAGATGAATGAAATGTTATTTTGACATTGTTCTTACCCAAAAATGCATATATTATTTTAAGAACAATATTCATAGATCTTTTAATGACACATCAATTAGCAAAATAATATACCTGGAAGATCAATTTGCATTCCTTCCTTTTCAACCTATATGATAAGAAGATGAATATCCTGCATAAGTAAATTATGACAGAATAACATACTACAATACGCTATAAACAAGTTGTTTACCTTGAATTTCTTCTTTACTCCATAGGTGCTTCGAGTCCAATCTCCACCACAAATTAATATTTGTACAGTTTCGGGAGCCAGTGAAGCACGATATGTATCAATTATACGATTTCCAGCACTAAATGTAGCTTCAGAGACCACAGTAGTAATAGGTATGGCTAAAATATCTCTTGCCATCTTTGATAATATTCGGTATTTCATGCTATTTTCTTTCCACCATACCAAAGCATCAAATGAACTCGATGTAGCTCTATCTAGCATTAAGCATGTTTCCTCAATGTACAAGTCTAGCTATGACTTGGGCGGTGGAATTGTCTCAACAGTTCTCACGTACTCACATATTTCATGAAAGCCTAGTGCAGTGGAATTGAGAGACGAAGATGGAACATTCGAGGAACTCGCACCTTCACTTGGATTAACAGTACTAAAATTAGCTTCATCGATAATTTCACTTTGCATACTTTCGTATTTTGCATAAATTTCTACAAGAATGCTCCGTACCTAAAATTACGACATAAAAAATTTGCAGTTTTAAACAATATTTAAATTAACGCAATTCACTATATATATAGAAAAACTCACAAACCTTTGCAATGTTTTGTGTCGCTTCATTGTTAGTGTAGATCTTAGGAAAACTAAATTCAATCGCTCTCATTTTCCATCTCGGGTCCAAAACAGATGCAATTGACATCAACATGTTACAATCTCCCCAATATTTATCAAACTTTAACTTCATTTTCAATATCATGTCTCGAACAAAAGCACGATCATCACTAACTTGTCTATCCAAGATTATTTTAATCCCATAAATCTCTGGTAGGAATAAGTTTGCAGTTGGATAGTCGCTTCCTGAAATTAAATTGGTGGTTCTATTAAAACCCCCCAAAATTTCACAAACTAACTCAACCTTCTCCCATTCTTCTTGAGTCGGACATGTATTAAAATGATCATCCATATCACTATACATCAAAAAGGCATTCTTTAAAACTACTGCAGCAGATAACATTTGGTAGGTAGAATTCCATCTTGTCTTGCAATCAAGAATAAACTTTCTTGTAGGTAAGGACAATGTCTTCACAATCTTCGAGAAGTCAATCAATCTTGCATCACTAGCATTAATATAAATCACACTTTCTCTTACATTTTGAATCACTTCCTTAATTTGTCCAAGTCCATCCTGAACCATAAGGTTCAAGATATGTGCACAACATCTCACATGAAATATCTTCCCTCCACATAACAATTTTCTGGTTCTAGAAAAATTGCGTTTTAAATGATGCATAGCTACGTCATTTGCTGAAGCATTATCCATTGAGATTGACATAATTTTGTGCTCTACGCCCCACCCCATTAAGCAATTATAGATTGCATTGCATATATCAATGCCACGTCTAGGAGGAGGTACATGTACAAAACTTAACACACGCTTTTGCAACTTCCAATTTGAATCAATGAAATGAATAGTTATGACCATGTATTCCATCTTTTGATTCTTTGACTTCCACAAATCAGTTGTCAAGCTCATCTTACTTGTTGCATCTAAAAGCCTCTTAAGTTTGGCTTTTTCATTATTATAAATAGTAACACAATCTTTTTTTACTTTGAAGCGACTTATACGCTCCCAAAGTGGCTGAGCACATCTCATCATACGATTGAAGCCTTCGTCTTCCACCATGCTAAATGAAATCTCATGCATAAGAACCCATTCAGCAACGACCTGCCTCATCTTATCATGATCATATTTTCCATCGGTAAGAGCACAAATATTCACACTTTCTTTTGAACTTAGATTACTTGGCTCGAGGTTTAATAGCTGTTGCTTTTTGGTGGATCTTAATCTAGCTTTACAAATTTCTAAGTGTTTCTTAAAGTGTGAAGTACAAGAAGATGCATGTTTTGCAAGCTTTCTACCACAATGATTGCATTGATGTTTATCTTTTCCATCAATAGTGACTGTTTTAAAATCCTGCCAAACAGTAGATTTAAGTTGCCTTTTATTTCGGCCTTGCATAGGATTTTCAGTCTCATGACTCTCATCACATGCTTCAGAAATCAATTCTTTGTTCTCTTGATTTACATCCATTTGAACATCAATTGTATTACTAATATCTTGATTAGAATGCATCTACACAGAACCCAAAAAAACAAGTGACAAGAACATCATTGATAAGAATAACATTCAACACATTAAAATCATTGGAACAAGCATACAATATGTTAAAGTATATAGATCTTAGGAAAGTACCTGCTGACTCTGCACATCCATGGGTATTGAATATCGATAATTAAATTTGCTAATGAAAATCGGCTGAAGCAGTGGAGCTGATGAAAACCCTCAATGGAAACCTTAATAAAAACCGCCTGAAATTTGCTAATGGAAACCTAGCATAAGATATTGCTAAATGAAGTTGGAGAGGGAGTAAAATAGAGGAAATAGAGCGAGTTGCAGAGGTACGGGTTACGGGTGGCAAGTTGCGGAAGTGCAGATGAAAGCCCTCAATGGAAACCCTTTGTTGCAGAGGTGCTCGCACATACGGTGAGAGGCGAGACATGGCTATGAAATCCCTCAAAGCTCGATAGAATCATAAAAAAGGGGTGAGTTACGTACCAGCAGAAAATAGGGGCCATGGCCGACGGGGCGAGTCCGGCGAGACCGGCGAGACCGCGAGATATGGCTAGGGCTTCTGCCTTCTCGTACAGCAAGATGGAGAGAGTGAGATCCTGAGAGCTGATACACGAGACGGCGAGAGGCGAGAGCAGCGGATGGCTAGGGCTTCTTCCTTCTCGTAAGTCGTAATCGACTTCTCTGTTTTCCGCTGTACAGGCTGTAAGCATGTAACTTATAAAATGATATGTATTAATAAAATGATATGTATTTTTTATAATATATGTACACAGTACAGCCTGTAAATATTTAAAGATATGTGTATTTTAAGTAATTTACTATTCGTGAACTATTCGCGAATAGTTCGAATAGGTATAAATGTATTCGGATTCGGATTCGAAAATTATTCGAATCCGAATTTGGATTCGAATTCGGATTGGAATTCGAAAATTACGAATATTTATCGAATCTTCACGAATCGAATCCTGAATTATTCGCGAACTATACTATTTGTGAACAACCCTAAGTACAACTTAAGCCAACTAAAGTTTATTATATTTCCTTCTACATCGAACTCCGTAGACCCAACCTTAAATTTTGGGGACAAAATTCTTTTTTTGTTTATTGGGATTTGTAACATCCCTATTCTGACTAGACCCCTAATGTGTGTTAGGGTAGGACATGTGATGACTCAAGTGATTTAGGGCAAGGAGGTGACCCTAGGTCTCACAAAGCTAAGAAGGACTCACATATGGCTCATTAATTAAAGAGCACAAGGCAACCTAGGTCAAATATCTCCCAAATTTAACTCACAAGAACAAATTGACCTCAATAGTAGGTCCCTAACCCTAAGGGAGTCCCAATTGAACATAGACCCCATGAATTGGTCAACAAAATTGATCAATTTGACCAAAGTTAACTCTCGGTCAACTTAGCCCAATTCAACTCAATCAAGGTCCAATTATTCTTTAATTGGTCAAATTAACCTCACCCCCAACCTTCTAACATCTTTAGGGACCCAATGGACTAAAAGCCCCATGAATGGATCAACCAATTCATCCAATTTGACCAAAGTTAAACTTAGGCTAATTTTGGTCAAACTCACACCTTATGAATCAATTGGCCCAATATGGACTCCACCATGACCCAATCAACATGGTATGGTGCCATAGGACCCATGACCACCCAATTGGGTCAACCACACCATTGGTTGACCAAGTAAACCATAAAAGTCAACATTGGTCAAAATAACCTAAAATGGAAAATATGAAAATTTGATTAATTTTCATGAGCTAAGGCCTACATGGGCATCCCACCCTATGACCCATGATTATATTTATCACTCATGCCATCCAATTTCTGGAAGTGGTGATATGATAAAGGGAATTTAGGGTTTTCCCCAATTTTGGGAGGAATTTAATGAATCATTAATGAATTGAATGCCAATAGACATCTAATTCCTCTTCCAAATACACTCATTCACCATCCCATTTAATTATATGTCGTTTCCAACCCTTCCCTTGCAAGCTAGCAGAGAATTCAAGAAGTTTTGAATGAAATTGAAATGAGCATTAATGATAATTCCCCATTATGCCTCCCCTTCCTCAAATGTCCCCTTCCATCATCTTTAGAAGGAGGATAGGAGTCCAAATTAACTCTTACATTGCTACATTTGGTGGAGAATCAAGGGATCAGGAAAGCTCATCGGAGGAAGATAAAATCATGGCCATCCGTCAGAATACCCGACGTCGAGCCCCAATAAAGGTGTGTTTCCTACCCACTCCTTTGGTGCTAGCTTTCTAGATCAAATAGGAATGAATCCAAGCTCATTTGAGCTTGATTCCATGGAGATCCAAGAAGAAATAGCTGATTTGAAATCTCGCCGGAAAACACCACTCCGGCCACCCCAAGTTGTCAGACCACCACCTATCGATGGCTTTTGCCGAGAGGAAGGAGTTGGTGTGGTTGGACGGCCATGGGAGGGATTAGATTATTGTAGGGAGGCAAAAATATATGCTCTAGGTCGGGAACCGATCAGAATGATCTCGACGACTTTGTCTGGCGATTTCTGTCAGAGGGATATTCGGCGAGACTTCCTCCTCGAGGGGAGAAACTAAATACAGTGCTAGAGGACAAGCTCATCTTCTACATTCGCCACTTTGAAGTCAGCTTGTGACTGGAGTACTGCTAGATACTCCGGTACTTCGGCATAGTCCCCGCCCAGATAAATCTTAATAGAGTGATGATGATCATGGGCTTCCTCTGCTTCATGCGATCTAAGAAGATCTCATTTGATCTCTTTGCCTTCCAAAATATCTTTGGCTTCACGTCAACCAATAAAGGCGTCGTCTACCTGAGTAGAAATGTCTACAACTTGGTCAATACAATGAGCAAGTTTCATCGCTGGGGCGAGTGGCTGGTCATCGTCAGGGCGACATCAAAGGTATTCCTCGCCAACTACATTAGCCATCAGAGGCGACCTTCTACCCGCCATTGCTCAAAGGGCCGAGGGATAAACTTGTTGATTCATTCCGCGATCACAAGTTTGACGTGGTGTAACACCTCCCCTGTAAAGACCATATAATATGGGTCCGGCCGGGGCCCCGCAATATACGGACACCACAGCTTTAGTATTAAAAGATGATATGAAACTACCCAAACTCAAAACTCCAGACATACACAGCGGAAACATAAAACTAAAAGACAGAAGTTATCCACTAACAATAGAGTATCAAAATGGCCTTAAGACCTTACACAATATAAGTCCAAACATATAAAAGTGCCAAGCACCCCTAGGCTACCTCGGCATGCAAGCCGGACATGATCAAACAACATCAACAAAACAAGGAAAAGAAACTAGCCAAGCACAGCAACACTTCATGAGGCTTAGGGCTTTTCGCCCGGCGCGCTAGCTCCTGCATGCGATCCTTGCCCTGAAAGGATTTGAAGTAACGTGGGTCAGCAAAGGCTGACCTCTACTGTGTAACAAACACATCTCCTCCCGGCCGTCCCTAACGGACCCCGGGGTACCACTCCACCTGCAAGTTAACACTTCGTATACCAAAAGAGCATATATATTAAAGCGGTAAAACAGGCTTGGATGTCTCATACAACATACACGTTCTCTATGTTTTGAACAAAGTAAAAGGGGCCTACTATATAACATGAATGCAACCCGGGTTTCACCCAAGGCACCCTAGCTCGTATGCATCTAGCACAACATCAAACATTGGGTACTTCCGTTTCCCCATTGGCTTAAAGCCGCAAACAAAAGGGAGACACCATGTCCCCAACGGCACACAGGCCGTCATACGGAACCTTGCAATGGCCCTACCCGCTCATGGGTCTTAAACCCCAGGCTTGCCCGCATAATCTGACGTCGCACGTCAGGGTTCCGTCTCACACTGACCGATTCTAAGAAGCCTCGCTGGACCCCACCCGCTCATGGCCACATTGCCCGGGCTTGCCCTCTGCTCGGCATTCTCGTCAGTCTCACACAAGGGCTAGTCTCGCCGGGATACTTTCCCCACATGACTTGCGCGTCACGGGATAGCCAGCCGACCATGGAGACATAGCCGCGCCTTAGCACAGCACAAACAAAGGTTTCCCCACCCCAATTGCCACTCGCACCGCGTCTTTCCCGTGCTCCAAGGAAACCATCTACCGCACAAAGTGGAGCTAACCTCGTCCGATTCCGACTACGAGTACTCACTCAAATACAATGGGGAAAACGCATACACACAACGGCGTATTGCCGCAACGGATTTTCTACCGAAGTTTGCTATGCAACATCACCGGGTCGGACTATCGGTCGCGACCACGGCTTCACCCACAATGCCTAATCCGCTAACGGAGCGGATCTCTAATGCAAAGCATGCCGGGATGAGCATACTCAACCCGGAGGTCCCCTTGAACCTAGGCTACACGGATCCCTCTCATTTGAGAGATCCGGTGCTCAAAATACGAAAGGAAGGGGATGCTATTCATGCATCCTAAATCCTAAAAACCGAGAGGAGAAGTGTCGTTACCTTCCGTCCCCTCTTCCTAGCCATGGAGAAGATTTGCTCGGATGAACACCACCGCAACGCTCCCACCTTCGCGGATCTGAACTCCGCTCGCGAAACGGACCTCAGAAGCTTCGCCGGCGGCCGGAACTTGGCCTCCTTGCTCTCCCTTCTCTCTAGAACTTAGAGAGATAAAAGGAAGTGGGGAATGAGGGTTTGGAACCCTATTCCCGGCCTTAACCCACCCAGGGAGGCTCCCCACCGTTGGATCTTCCAAAGAAAAGAACGAACGGCCGTGATCGGAACTCAAATTAGAAAATCTGGGCCGAACACGGGTTGCAACACGGCCGTGTGCATGGCCGTGTTAGCCATTCGCCGTCTCGATCGATTCGAAAACCAGCACACGGCTCCTGACACGGCCTTCGACACAGCCTTCGACACGGCCGTGTCTCGCTCCACACGACCGTGTCGTGACCCGTGTCACGGTACCCGTTTTCAACATTTTCAGTCAGATAAGTACACGGCCTCTGACACGGCCCCTGACACGCCCGTGTCACCTGGGACACGGCCGTGTCCGGACCCGTGTCATACCCCGTGTGCCAAACCTCAGGAAATTTCGAAACGACCCGAGGCTACACGGCCTGGGACACAGCCGTGTGCCTGGCCGTGTTCCATACTCGACGATCGTCAGCCTTAACATGGTCGACCACACGGCCAGCTCGACACGGCCGACACGGCCTCTGACACGGCCGTGTCGGGACCCGTGTCACCTGCTAAAAAAGTAAAAAAAACTGTTTTGGCCAAAAGCGATCCCCGTCGCTCCTACAACATTTTTGGGGCGTTACAATTCTCCCCCCCTTAAAAGAATTTCGTCCCGAAATTTAAAACATGGAAAGAACACAAATTCTAAACGATACCTGAGGAGAAAAGCTCGGGGTACTCTTCCAGCATGGCCTGCTCTCGCTCCCATGAGAGCTCCTCGCAGCCACAGTTGTCCCAACGGACCTTTACAAGTCGGACCTCCTTGTTCCGCAGTTGCCGAACCTCCGAATCTTCTATCCCGACGGGACGAACTCGCGTCCTCAAGTCTTCCTCTACCGGCACCGCCGCCGGTTCAATCACCACGCTGGCCTCTAACAAGGCTTTCCTCAGGATGGAGACGTGAAAAATGTCATGCAATCCACTTAGCTCCGTGGACAACGCCAACCGGTACGCTGCCTCTCCCACTCGCTCGATGACCTTAAATGGTCCCAAAAATCTCGGACTCAGCTTCTTGAGTCGGCGAATTCGTGAAACGCCTTTGAACGGCTTGATCTTAAGATACACCCAGTCGCCCACCGCGAATTCCACATGTCTATGGCGAGCATTGAAATACTTCGACTGCCGATCTTGAGCCACCTTCATGCGCTCTTGGATGGTCCGCACTAGCTCACTAGCATCGGCTACCACTTCTTTCCCCAAAAGCTTTGTGTCTCCCGCCTCTGTCCAAGACATCGGTGTTCGACACCGCCTCCCATAAAGAGCTTCATATGGCGTCATCTTGATACTAGCTTGGTAGCTATTGTTATATGCAAACTCCACCATGAAGAGGTGATCCTCCCACTTCTTGCCGAAGTCGAGAGTACACATCCTAAGCATGTCTTCCAAAGTACGGTTCATTCTCTCAGTTTGCCCATCGGTTTGAGGATGAAAAGCCGTACTGAACTTGAGTTTTGTGCCCAAGCTCGTCTGCACCAACCGCCAATCCTTAGATGTGAAACGTCCATCCCGGTCGCTGACTATACTCTTCGGAATCTCATGGAGTCGTACAATATTGCGGACGTACAACTCCACCAACTTTTCCACACCGTCCTCCTTCCGGTTTGGGATGAAGTGTGCCACTTTGGTCAAGCGGTCCACAATCACCCAAATGACATCATTACCCTGCTGCGATCTAGGCAACCCATGCACGAAATCCATGGAGATGTCATCAAATTTCCATTCGGGGATTGGAAGAGGCTTCAAGAACCCGCCCGGCTTCTGACACTCGGCCTTCACCAAGGCACAAGTTTGGCACCGACTCACACACAAAGCTACGTCCCGCTTCATCCCAGGCCACCAATAGGACTTCTTCAAGTCCAAGTACATCTTTGTACTACCCGGGTTAATGGAGTACTTGGTGAAGTGGGCCTCAAACATCAACTCCTCGCGGAGCTTGCCGAACTGCGGTACACAAATCCTTCCGCCCTTCCTCAGAACCCCATCAACCATCTCCCAGGCGCTACCCTCGCCCTTAAGAGCTTCCTCCACGAAGGGTTGGAACTCCTCATCCACACGGGTCGCTTCCTGAATACGATCGCATAAGTCATTCTGCATCTCAATCCAGTTTAGCCGAGCCACGCTAGACTCGCCTCTTGCCACACATTCCAAACCAAGGGTCTCCCAGTCCCGCCTTAACCGCTCATCGTGAGCTTCAATCCAACTTCCTTGCCCCGAGTATTTCCTACTCAAAGCATCCGCCACCACATTGGCTTTTCCTGGCGTGTACTGAATCGCCACCTCGTAGTCCCCAAGAAACTCGACCCACCTGCACGGCCGCATATTTAGGTCCTTCTGATCCAGGAGATACTTCAGGCTCTTGTGGTCCGTGAAGATCTCCACCTTCGCACCATAAAAGTAGTGCCTCCACAACTTCAAAGCAAAAATTACCGCCGCCAATTCCAGATCATGGACGGGGTAATTTCTCTCATGAGGCTTCAGCTGCCTCGACCCAAAAGCTATCACACTGCCATGCTGCACCAACACGCACCCTAAACCACATCCGGATGCGTCGCTGAAGATCTGAAATCCTTCGGTCCCCTTTGGTAGACTTAGGATCGGTGTCACCATCAGCCTCTCCTTCAGGGTTTCAAACGCCTGACTGCACTCTTGAGTCCACACGAACTTCTGATCCTTGCGAGTTAGCGAAGTGAGGGGTAGAGCTATCCGCGAAAAGTTTTCCACAAACCTTCGGTAGTACCCGGCTAGTTCAAGAAAGCTCCGGACTTCCGCCACAGTCCTCAAAACAGGCCAATCTCTGATGGCTTCCACTTTCGTTGGATCTACCGCTACCCCATCCCCACTAATCACGTGGCCTAAAAACGCCACCTTCTCCAACCAAAACTCGCACTTGGAGAACTTCGCATAGAGCTGGTTCTCTCTCAATACTCGCAACACTATCCTCAAGTGCACCTCGTGCTCCGCTTCCGACTTGGAATACACCAAAATGTCATCAATAAAAACGACGACGAACCTGTCCAAGTATTCGCGAAACACTCGGTTCATCAAGTCCATGAACACGGACGGCGCGTTCGTCAACCCGAACGGCATCACCGAGAACTCAAAATGACCATACCTCGTACCAAACGCTGTCTTGGATATGTCTTCGTC
The DNA here is from genome assembly GCA_039513925.1 of Platanthera zijinensis. Lineage (NCBI taxonomy): Eukaryota > Viridiplantae > Streptophyta > Magnoliopsida > Asparagales > Orchidaceae > Platanthera > Platanthera zijinensis. Next base: position 39,796,259 of record CM077082.1, read on the forward strand.
ACGAATCCGCAACTGATAATATCCGGACTTCAAGTCCAACTTGGAGTACACCACCGACCCCACCAACTGGTCGAAGAGATCGTCTATCCGGGGAATCGGATACTTATTCTTGATTGTCAATTTGTTCAACTCTCGGTAGTCTATGCACAAACGCATACTACCATCCTTTTTCTTTACGAATAACACCGGCGCACTCCACGGTGAAGAGCTGGGTCTGATATACCCTTGCTCCAAAAGCTCCTGCAACTGAACCTTGAGCTCGGCCAACTCCTTTGGTGCCATCCTAAATGGTGGACGCGACACCGGTCTAGCCTCGGGCACTAACTCGATGGAGAAATCAATCTCCCGCCGAGGAGGTGCTCCCGGTAGTTCCTCGGGAAAAACATCTCCAAACTCCGCCACCACGGGCACTTCCCCAAGAGACAGCCTGGAAAGGCTAACCTCCAACAACGCTACTAGAGCTACACCTCCCTGGTTAACAGCTCGCACTAGATGAAGTGCCGAAACTAGGGAACAGGCCACTCCAAGCAGGCCCTCAAACTTGACTTCTGCTTGCCCCACGCTCCTCAGGGTTACCACCTTGGACAAACAGTCAATACTGGCACGCTGCTCCGCTAGCCAGTCCATCCCCAAGATCACATCGAACTCGGATAAAGGCAAGATCGCCGCTACCAACACGAAGTCGACCCCCTCAAGACTCCAACAAATCCGGCCTCTAGCCCTGGTAGTCATAGATGACCCATTGGGCATGCGCACCTTCAACTCTGAGTCCGTTGAGAAGGACTCAACTCCAATCCTCCGGATGAAACTTTCCGCAAGAAAGGAGTGCGACGCTCCCGTATCGAAAAGTACCCTAGCGGGGTACCCTGATACCACTACAAAGCCTACACACATGCAACAAACATAAAAGGCTTGAAAGGAAGAAATCTAAGGTGCAGGTTGAATTCTCGTACCTGTCACCACATCGGGTTGACGGATTGCTTCCTGCTGCCCCAGGTTGTAGGCCCTTGGCTGCACTGGTTGAAATCGGGAAGCACTCGACTCCGCCATCTTCCCCTTCTCTGCGGCACTGGGGCCGGAGCGCACAGTCTGCTCCTGCCTTGGCTCTTGCTCAGCGCCCCCTTGGGTACAAAATCTTGCTATGTGGCCTGGCTTGCCACAACTGTAACACGTCTGCGGTCCCTTAGAGCGTGACCCTCCGGACGTCCAATTACTTTTCTCGCCTGACTTAAACGGGGAAGGCTTCTTCTTCCATCGACTACCTTCCGCCTTTCCATGGGACTGAGCCTACTTCTTCTCTTCCCCCTACTTGGGTGTGAAACCCTTTCGGCGCTGGGATCGCTCCATATCGCTCTCCAAAATTCGGGCCGCCTCCACCAATTCGTTGAAGCCCGCACGCTTCATCGATATGAGGGGTTGTCTTAGATTCTCCCTCAATCCATGGTAGAAGAGATTGTCCCTCTCTTCATCGTCCGCCATGGTCGTCCCCGCATAACGACCCAATCGAGTAAATTCCTGAACATACTCATCCACTGTCTTGTCTCGCTGCACAAGATGTAGAAACTGCCTCTGGAGGGCTAACCTCGTTGAGGCGGGTATGTACTTCTTCAGGAAGGCATCCCCAAATTCCTCGATGGACGGTGTGCGTCCTGGGAACTGCCGACCACTGTGGCTCACCCACCATAACTTGGCATCTCCCTCCAACATAAAGGCTGCGAACTCTGCCTTTTTCTCATCTGGCACCTCCGCCGCCCTCAGAAGCTCCTGACTTCTAGCCCACCAATCCTCTGCATCGGTGGGTGTGCCGGTTCCCTTGAAGGTTGGAGGGTGGAAACTCAGAAAGTACTTCATTTGCCGGTCCCCATGCCCGACAACCACTCTCTCGGCCTGCGGCTCTGCCCGCCTGGCTTCCTCAACCTGCACGGTCGCTGCCGTATTCGGGTAGCAGGAGTTGCTACCTGTGCTGTCGCTGCAGCTTGAGCCGCCACCATCGCTTCTGCAAGCATACGACAAAAGTCGGCCGGGGTGACACCCATTCCTAGCGGACCGTGCGCAGTTGCACTACTTGCCGAGAGCTCTTCTCTTGGCCTCGAGGTCCCAGCCTCGTTGCTTGCACTCTAAACACAAGCAAGAAAACACAAATCAGCCTCTAATCGCAAGACTCGAACACCAGGACACTCATGGTCCTGCGATACTCCTATGTGGATAACTTCTAATACGCGACTCGACTTATAATTTCGACCGCGAAACTTCTCCTTGGAACGCAAACCTCCCTCTGATACCAAATTGTAACACCTCCCCTGTAAAGACCATATAATATGGGTCCGGCCGGGGCCCCACAATATACGGACACCACAACTTTAGTATTAAAAGATGATATGAAACTACCCAAACTCAAAACTCCAGACATACACAGCGGAAACATAAAACTAAAAGACAGAAGTTATCCACTAACAATAGAGTATCAAAATGGCCTTAAGGCCTTACACAATATAAGTCCAAACATATAAAAGTGCCAAGCACCCCTAGGCTACCTCGGCATGCAAGCCGGACATGATCAAACAACATCAACAAAACAAGGAAAAGAAACTAGCCAAGCACAGCAACACTTCATGAGGCTTAGGGCTTTTCGCCCGGCGCGCTAGCTCCTGCATGCGATCCTTGCCCTGAAAGGATTTGAAGTAACGTGGGTCAGCAAAGGCTGACCTCTACTGTGTAACAAACACATCTCCTCCCGGCCGTCCCTAACGGATCCCGGGGTACCACTCCACCTGCAAGTTAACACTTCGTATACCAAAAGATCATATATATTAAAGCGGTAAAACAGGCTTGGATGTCTCATACAGCATACACGTTCTCTATGTTTTGAACAAAGTAAAAGGGGCCTACTATGCAACATGAATGCAACCCGGGTTTCACCCAAGGCACCCTAGCTCGTATGCATCTAGCACAACATCAAACATTGGGTACTTCCGTTTCCCCATTGGCTTAAAGCCGCAAACAAAAGGGAGACACCATGTCCCCAACGACACACAGGCCGTCATACGGAACCTTGCAATGGCCCCACCCGCTCATGGGTCTTAAACCCCAGGCTTGCCCGCATAATCTGACGTCGCACGTCAGGGTTCCGTCTCACACTGACCGATTCTAAGAAGCCTCGCTGGACCCCACCCGCTCATGGCCATATTGCCCGGGCTTGCCCTCTGCTCGGCATTCTCGTCAGTCTCACACAAGGGCTAGTCTCGCCGGGACACTTTCCCCACATGACTTGCTCATCACGGGATAGCCAGCCGACCACGGAGACATAGCCGCGCCTTAGCACAGCACAAACAAAGGTTTCCCCACCCCAATTGCCACTCGCACCGCGTCTTTCCCGTGCTCCAAGGAAACCATCTACCGCACAAAGCGGAGCTAACCTCATCCGGTTCCGACTACGAGTACTCACTCAAATACAATGGGGAAAACGCATACACACAACGGCGTATTGCCGCAACGGATTTTCTACCGAAGTTTGCTATGCAACATCACCGGGTCGGACTATCGGTCTCGACCACGGCTTCACCCACAATGCCTAATCCGCTAACGGAGCGGATCTCTAATGCAAAGCATGCCGGGATGAGCATACTCAACTCGGAGGTCCCCTTGAACCTAGGCTACACGGATCCCTCTCATTTGAGAGATCCGGTGCTCAAAATACGAAAGGAAGGGGATGCTATTCATGCATCCTAAATCCTAAAAACCGAGAGGAGAAGTGTCGTTACCTTCCGTCCCCTCTTCCTAGCCATGGAGAAGATTTGCTCGGATGAACACCACCGCAACGCTCCCACCTTCGCGGATCTGAACTCCGCTCGCGAAACGGACCTCCGAAGCTTAGCCGGCGGCCGGAACTTGGCCTCCTTGCTCTCCCTTCTCTCTAGAACTTAGAGAGATAAAAGGAAGTGGGGAATGAGGGTTTGGAACCCTATTCCCGGCCTTAACCCACCCAGGGAGGCTCCCCACCGTTGGATCTTCCAAAGAAAAGAACGAACGGCCGTGATCGGAACTCAAATTAGAAAATCTGGGCCGAACACGGGTTGCAACACGGCCGTGTGCATGGCCGTGTTAGCCATTCGCCGTCTCGATCGATTCGAAAACCAGCACACGACTCCTGACACGGCCTTCGACACGGCCTTCGACACGGCCGTGTCTCGCTCCACACGACCGTGTCGTGACCCTTGTCACGACACCCGTTTTCAACATTTTCAGTCAGATAAGTACACGGCCTCTGACACGGCCCCTGACACGCCCGTGTCACCTGGGACACGGCCGTGTCCGGACCCGTGTCATACCCCGTGTGCCAAACCTCAGGAAATTTCGAAACGACCCGAGGCTACACGGCCTGGGACACGGCCGTGTGCCTGGCCGTGTTCCATACTCGACGATCGTCGGCCTTAACATGGTCGACCACACGGCCAGCTCGACACGGCCGACACGGCCTCTGACACGGCCGTGTCGGGACCCGTGTCACCTGCTCAAAAAGTAAAAAAAACTGTTTTGGCCAAAAGCGATCCCCGTCGCTCCTACAACATTTTTGGGGCGTTACACGTGGTCTACTAGCGACAACGCACAATCAGCTGGTCCAGGTCTTCCTGGGTAAGGTGAACCATTGAGCGAGCTTCCTCGATACTCATCATCTTCTGTTGTGACTTGCTTTGAACTTGGCGACTAACTTTTTTTTTGTCTCTTGTAGCTTCTCGCATCCTCGCGTGCGTGCCTATCCCCCTGGCGAAGGAGGTTGCCGCTTCCTGGAAAGATGGGAAAGATCCACCTCACAATGTCAAGGAGGTGCCCAACTCTAGCGAGAAGGGTGTTCCCTCGTGGAAGAGGCCGGATAAGCGGAAGGGCAAGGCCGACCCCCAGCTTCTCGCTAGAAAGAAGTCTAAGGTTGTCAACATAGTCTTTGACAAGAAGGCGAGCCCCTCGGAGGCTGGTGAACCCTACCTCCACCCTAACTACGGGCAATGGGTGAACAACGAGGATGTCTATAGTCGCCCGCTGGTGACCTGGATTGAGGGAGAGCACAAAGTGACTCTCAACATTAACTTTCTTGCTTTGTCCTACGCTTGTGAGGATAGAGGAAAAGCGTACGATGATACCCACACGCTCTATGGTCGTGCAGATGGTGAGTCACCGTCGGACTTCGTTGCTGAGGATATCGTGCACCAGACTGCATGCTCACTCCCGTGGGCTACCGAGAACAGTCATTACACAGCGAGGAGCCTACTCATGACCCAACATCAAATCAAAGAGCTGAGCAAGACCATCCTCGCTCTTGGGCCTAAGGCAGCCAAGTGCAAGGTCTGTGAGGTAACCTCGGCTTTAATGCAAATTTTTCGCATAGTCATCATTTACTTACTCTCCGACTTATTACTACTATTGTTACTCACAGGAGGCCGAGGTGGAGACGACGAAGAAGGTATCCTAGATGGAGCAGGAGCTGGCAGACACGAGGGCGGCTTTGGAGGCCGCTCAAATTAAAAATGTCGAGATGCCGTGTAATGACCATTTTCAGTTACAAGGTGATGAATAGTGGTTTGAAGACTCTATATCAAGGAGGTTGCGGGTTCAAGACCTGACCTCAACAATGCGTCGTTGCCGAAAAACAAGAGCGAAGAGGCTTTGGGGTGCTTAGGTTGCAGCTCGGTAATTGAACATGGTTATTACCTTATAACTGAAAATGGTCATTATAATAAAAAGTGCACTTTTGTGACGACCTAGGCCCAACTCCACTCGGGACTACGTCCATCGAGGGAAACCCAGCGGGACCCAGCTGGCATCTTCCGGGCTGCAACCCTTTTTCATGCCCACATGCAGGTTTTTTTGTGGTCGTAGCCCCCTTTGATGAGTGAACTCAATAGTTAAGTTGGGCCCTATCGGGAATTCTTAGGAGGTCACTCATCTCAGTACTACTCCCGCCCAAACACGCTTAATAATAGAGTTCTTTCACTTCTCATCACCAATTGATTTGCAGCTCAATTGGTGATGAGGAGTGGTTTGAAAACTCTCTTATCTATGAGGTCTCAGGATCGAATACCGACCTCAAAAACCTACCGCGATCAAGAAACAGGCGAGAAGAGGGGTTGGGGGTTGCATTTGGTTGCAGATCGGCATAACTGAACATGGTTGTTACGATGTAACTGAACATAGTTGTTATATGCCGATCATCCGCTATGACATCGCGCGAGCAACAGGGAACGACATCCTAAAAAAGCGGAAGGTCGAAGGCTACCTCATGCCGGAGGAGACTAGCCTAACAGTGATTGATCTCATCTCAAGCTTGCCTGATGAGGAGTCCAACTCGTCAAATCGCATTCTGTCTTCTGCCTCTGATGATGTCGAGGATGAGTATGATGAGGACGAGGAGGAAGAGGATATCAACGTCGAATGCGACGAGGATGATGGTGAGGAGGACTTTGATGCAGATTATTACGCCAGTGGTAGCAGAGGCAAAGATGATGCCTAGTGAGCAGGTTCTGCAAGACTTGTAAGAAACTCTTTTGGACATACCTTTATTCAAGGTGTCAATATAATTTTTTGGAATGTAATGTCGCCAACTTCATTCAATGGAAAAGAAAAAAAATTTCTCGCCTACATCTTGATACTCGCTAGGATCATAGACTCAAACGCACCGAGTACTCGCTAGGTTCGAGGCGAGGGTGAATGCTTCCTACTTTTAGATGATGCGACTTTCTACCAAGCTTGGCATTATCGCATACTTGATGCGTGCATACTCGTACCTGTGTGATCGCAAAAAGACATAGTTATATCTATATACTCGCATAACGAATAACTCACACTCACATATACTCTTCCATGTACATACTCGCCTTCTTCATATGTTTCAAGCTTTTGGACATGGGAGTGACACTCGGGGGGTCCCGTGGGATGCACACTCTCAAGGCCTCTATCATACCCTTTGTAGAGAAGATGAAGGAAGCCAGATAGGGAAATGACACTAGGGGGGTCTTGCCGAATACATACACTCGAGGCCTCCTTCATATCCCGGTGTTCCCTTTTCTCGAAACATCTTCATCCCTTTCCTGCCACTCAACAATCAAAGGGTGTTACCCACCCCAACTCTTATAATTGGAAGAAAGGACAATAAGCCTCATATTAGAGATGACGCTAGCAGTGGGCTTTTTCAGCTCTTTAGGGTTGGTGACGCCTATATAAAAAATTTTGTCGTTGGTTCAGTCGATCCTCTCTTCGCTGAATTGGGAGGTTAGCGTCCAGACTCTCTTCTGATAATTTCTCCAGTCGGATGAGAAGTGCGACCATGAGGTACCTCGACCAATGTGCACAATGAAGCTGATCTCGACTATCAATGCAGATTCTTGGCCTTACGAGAACACATTAAAATCTGACGCACTGTCCCATCACCCCCTCTGGGTTTTACGAGAGTTAAGTATGAGGCTCGTTTCCCAACCTGATTGTGGAGGTCGACTTCACCTACCCAGTTATTTGAGACATTTTCTGAAAAGAAGACCCATGAATTCCCATATTTCAGGGGATGAGGAAATCATAAATACAAATGAACGCATGTACAAGGTGGTCATATCCTTTTTCGCTAAGGGTAGAACCTTTTCAGGCCATCACAACTCCAAGTGCTCCTTAGTAGCTCTCCCTCGTGGTTCTTTAGGTGGTATCCTCCGGTTGCTAGTGATTAATGGACGATGAACGACCCTTCCCAGTTCAGATTCAACTTTCCGACTATGGTCACTTGCAACGCCCTTGATTTTTTGATGTTTATGTTAATTCTTATATTGGCGTATTTATGACGTCAGGGCGTTATGTTGACGCATGTTTAGCGGGTGCCGTTGTTAGAGCGTGGTTTTGCTCAGTAGGTTTTTCAGTAGGGCTGGTTTTTAGCCTGTTTGTGAGATTCCCTTGCGAGCCGAGTCTGTTTTGGTGAATCGGTGGAGCCTTTTTGGGAATGTTGGTGTTTTGGCTTCGAGGAGTGTTTACCCGAATTTGATTTGTCGGATTTCGATTTCGACTTCACCGTTGGATTCGTAGGACATGCTTTTACCTAGGGTACAAAATTCGTTTGAACCGGGGTATGTTTAGCCCTTCGTAATAATATAATATTCATATTATTATTATTTCAATTATTGTTATTATTAATATAAAAGAATTTTTTTTGGAATTCGTTTAATATTCCCCTCCCTATCCGTATACTCACCGAATTCCTGTTTCTTCATTCAACGAATTCCGAGCAGGTTATTTCCCCCTTAATTAAAGGTGATTGTTAACCGCAAACCAGCTTTTTGTTAGTGGCACCCCAAAATCTCATTATTTTTCGCGCCTTTTCAAAATACGTCTTGTACATGCAATTTCAGGAAAAGTGTTCAACACGAAAGTTGTAGATATCGTCGAGATCTACAACTTTTGTGTTGAGCACTTTTCCTGAAATTGCATGTACAAGGCGTACTTTAGAAATATGCTCAGATTTTACGCCTTTCATAAATACGTCTTGTACATGCAATTTCAGGAAAAGTGTTCAACACGAAAGTTGTAGATCTCGTCGAGATCTACAACTTTCGTGTTGAACACTTTTCCTGAAATTGCATGTACAAGACGTATTTCGAAAAGGCGCGAAAAATTAGTAGATTTTGGGGTGCAACTAGCCAATAACGGGTTGCGGTTAACAATCACCTAATTAAATCCTAAGTTATAAGTTAGTAATAGTACTATTATTCCTATTATTATTCTTATTATTATTATTAATATTATTATTATATATAACTTAATCTCCTACCTGTACAAAGAAAGAAAACCGAGCCCCTCTCCCCTCATATCAGGATCCTCTCTATTTCAAATGAAATGGTGGGGATCCATTTCACAGCCCGGATCCCTCCCCTCTGGCTGTTCACTCGGCCGAACTAGAGGAAGAAATCTTTTTTGGGAGCCTTCCGACGGCCATCACCGGAGCTCCGGTGCACAAAATTCTCGTCGGAGCATAGATCCGGAAAGCTCTCGACGAAAGCTACACGTGCACGGTAAGATTTGTCCGTTTCATGAGCTTTCTCGCGTTAGGATTTTCGGCCATAACCGTCGTTTTGGCCAAATTTTCGTAGGTTTCGCCTCCCCGCGCCTTCACTTGGACCGATCTGCGACGTGCAGTGATTCGGAGGACGATTCCGGGAAAAAATCGAGGCAAGTGGTGGTTTTGCTTGTTTTCCTTCCCTTGCACTTACCTCCGATCGTAGGGTGTTAGAAGGTCATAATTTGTCGAATAAATTAGTAAGTGTCGTTTGTTCGACGTGTCGTTTGTCCATCGCGTCGTTTGGATCGTCGCGTCGTTTCGACCACGTAAAACACTTGTTTCGCAGTAAATATCGTACTTATGGTGGAAATCTTAGTGCGTACCGTTTGACTTGGGTTTTTCGCCGAATTTGTCCGATTCGTCGAGTTTGGGCCTTAGAATATATTTTGGGATATTTTCGTCTCGTTCGTTATGGGAATGTTTAGGTCTTTGTGTTTGGGTTTTACTGGGTTTTTTGGTGGTATTTTGCGGCTAGATCGGCAGTGGATAAAGGACCGCCAATTGGAGGTCGTTTTGTGAATCATTGCATCTGGTGGTTTTGGTCTCTATTTATGAGTTGTTTGTGTGTGTTGGACCTTGTGGCCACCACCATGGTGCCTTTGAGACGTTTGGGTCTGTTAGTTCGGGTTGGATGTTTTGGTCACCAATTCAGATCCGTGGTTTTACTAGTGTTGATGATTCACGTGTTTAGAACTGTATAGTTCCTTTTCCTTCCATAGTTTTGGTATATGTTGGTTATTTGCTTCTGCAGGTATAAGCGAAGCGTGGTATCCTCTCACACTTGGTGCACTTTTCTTACTTTACTGTTGAGTATTCTTACTTCTTTTGACTTATTAGCTGAGGTTTTCAGCCTTCTCGTAGTTGGGTTTGGTAAACCCCTTTTGTTTTCACTTGTTTATTGTCTAATTGCTTTCTTTGCCACTTGTATTTTCTTACTGAGATATTCTTTCTTTGAATGCCTCAGGTTCAGAACAGTAGTCGGTTGAGCGGCTAGGTTTGGTGGTTGCTTGTGGACTACTGTGGTTGCAATGTTTTTCTCACCGTCATGAGATAGTTTTGTTATTTTCTTATCAGTACAGACATACATATATATCTTTAGTGGGTTCGTGTCAGGTTGTTGACGCCCACTGGTGATTTTCTTTTAGATGTTAAGTATTTTGCTAAGCTGCTATGTTTACCTCTTTGTAGTTGTTTTTACTTGCTCTCTGGGAAGATTTTATGCTAGGTTGCATGTTAGGTATTTTAAAGCTATAAAAGTTTCATTTTTACTAGCTCATTCATGTCATATTTCAAAACTAAATTCACTATATTTTAGCTAACGAAAAGACTATTTCTATACTTATAATAAATCTAGAGTCTTGCATACCATGAGTTGTCCTTTGTGGATGTTTATACTCATGTAGGGTGTTAATCAATTTAATTAAGTATTTTCCGCAGCGTATAACTATATTTTTCTAGTGGACTAGTTGATCCACTGAGCCGAGGGATACAACCAACTTAACTTAAAACTAGATTTCTTTCGTAACAACTTATGAATTTCTTATAAAAAGTAGAGTTGGAGTCTGCCTGAGCGACTGTAGTTATCCCCTATGTGACGTGGCAACACGACACGTGCTTTCTCCTTACTTTGATACATTTTTTAAATGCGAAGAAAATATGGATTGTGACATCACTCTTCCTGTTGCACCCACTTTCTTCAGAACGAGGTCTCCTGCCTGTAACTTCTTGAGGCGGATATGCTTATCAAAGTGCTTGGCCATTCGCCATTTGGTTTTCTCTTGCTAAACCAAGGCCAAGTCCCAGAGCTCCTCGAAAAGTCATGGGAAAGTCTATGATCATCTTCATTCTCTAAGCGTCATTCTTCATCTCTTTCTTCAATCGCAACCACTCTCGGGCTCTTGACCTCGAATTCTATTAGGATGTGAACCTCAGACCCGTGGGACAACTTGAAAGGTGTTTCCCACGTGGCTGAGTTTAGAGTGGTTCTTAAAGCCTAGAGAACTAAGGGGAGCTATTCCACCCAGCTTTCTTTCATATTCTCGACCTTCTTCTTCAAAAGTTTAGTAACTAGCTTGTTGGCTGCTTTCACCTACCCGTTGCTCCGAGGATGGTGGACAAAGATAAATTAGAGATCTGTACCTAGCTAGTTGTCTGCAGAAGTATTCCAGCTCCAAGCTGCCGAACTGCAGACTGTTGTCGGTGATGATGTGGATATGGATCCCGAACCTGCAGACAATCTCCCCCCAAATGAAGTTTTTCACGACCTGGGAGGTGGTCTTGGCTAGAGCTTTGGCCTCGATCCACTTTGAGAAGTAGTCAATCGTGATTAGAATGAATTTACTCTAATCACTATCTTGGGGGAAGGGCCAATCAAGTCCATTCCCTAGATAGTAAATGACCAAATGGTTGTGATTTAACGAAGTTGTTGGGCTTGCTGCAATTGGATGGGGCAAAGAATTGTCACTTCTGACATATCTTTGCGAAGGCTTTGGCATCCTTCCTAATGGTTGGCCAGAAGTAGTCTTGCCTCAGGATTCTCTACTACAGTGTGCGAGTCCTAGAGTGACTCAGGCACTCTCTTGAATGCATTTCCTCTAGTAGTCAAGGAACCTCGGTCTCGGCTATACACCTGGCCAGGGGGGCCGAGATAGTCTTACAGTATAGATCCCCTATATGTAGTAGGTAATAGGTTGCTTTGTTCCGGAACTTTCTTTTGTCTCCATTGCATGCAGGGAGTTGATTGTTAGATAAAAATGTGACGAACAGATCCATCTAGGAAGCTCGTTGCCCGATCTCCATCATTTCCCATTCTTTGATTGATGGCCAGAACAACTCTATGATTGTTCCACCAGCCCTAGGTCCATACTTGGCCAGGCGATTCACCGCCGAGTTCTCCTCCCGCGGCACGTGATCTATAAAGAAAGTCTGAAAGCCTCCCATCAAGCCCTTCACTTTGACCAAATATCTTGGCAGTTTGGGGTCACGCACTTCAAACTCCACTCTGATCTGTGACGCAACCACCAAATAATGGTGAAGTCTCTGACATCCTTGATCCCCAACTCCTTAGCAAAATGTAAGCCTGTCATTATGGTTTCATACTCAGACTGATTGTTCATGACGAGGAAGAGAATCTCAACTGCTTGCTTGATCATAGTTCTCTATGGGCTCACCAGCATGACGCTCACTCCCACTGAGTTCTTGCTTGAAGCACCGTCAACAAACATCTTATAGGAAACTGGGCTTGATGAGCCTTCGTCTCCACCTACTTCTATTAAGAAGTCAGCCAGGAAGTCCACCACTGCTTGCGCCTTGATCGCCACCCTGGACGAGAAAGAGATATCGAACTCACTGAGTTCTACAACCCACTTTGCTAGCCTCCCTGAATGCTCCACCATATATAGATACATCAAAGAGGATGATCTGTCACAACTTTGATAGAGTGAGCTTGAAAATACGACCAGAACACCACCAAGGTGAAGGCTAGCTTCTCCAGGATATAATACCTAGCCTCTGCTTTCCCGAGCATTCGACTTATGTAGTAGATAAGTAGATGCCCTTTCCCTTCTTCCCTGATAAGAATCGAGTTTATTGCTTCCACTCCTACTCCTAGATAGAGGAGCAGGTCCTCACCTTCCTTCAGGCCTTGGAGTAGAAGAGTCTAGATTAGCTGCTGCTTGAGCTTTTCCGAAATCCTCCTCACACTTCTCGATCTACTTAAATTATTGATTGCTTTGGAGGGGTTTGAATAATGAGGAGCACTTCTCCCCGACCTTGGATAGGAAGCAACTAAGACCTGACAACTTTCCTGTCAGCCTCCAGACTTCCTTGGTACTCTTGGGCAACACCATCTCAAGGATAGTCTTCATCTTGTCTGGATTTGGCTCTACTCCCCCTGAGGTAAGAAGATGCCCAATAGACTTCCCTCTTCCAGCCCTGAATATGCACTTCGTAGGATTGAGTCTCATTTTGAACTTTCAAAGCATTGTGAAGGTCTCCACCAGATCTTTGATGTGCTCCCGACGCTTCTGCTTTTTACCAGGAGATCATCCACATACACTTCCAAGTTTTGCCCCGTTTGCTCCTTGATGGCTTGGTCCATCATCCACTAGTAGGTAGCTCCTATATTCTTTAGCCCAAAGGGGGCTATCTTATAGCTATAACAACCATTGTTGGTGATGAAGGAGATGTCGTGACAGTTAGGGGGATGCATCTGGATCTGGTGGTATCCTGAATAGGCATCACAGAAGCTCATCACAGAAAAACTGACGACTAAATCAACCAACACGTCGATTTGAGGCAAGAGGTATAAATCATTCTCGAAAACTTTATTCAATAATGAAAAGTCGATACATATTCTCCAGCCCCCTCCAGCCTTCTTAACTATTATAATATTTGAGACCCTACCTAGATATATACTAAATCTCAGACATAAAGCTTATCTCAAGTAGCTTCCTCACTTCCTCTTGAATGGGCTCAACTAATGTAGTGTCGCTTGTCCTCCTCTTCAGACAGATGGGCTAAACTTTGGGATCCAGATTAAGGCAGTGGCAGACAACATCCACATCGATCTCAAGCATCTATGCTACATTCCAAGCGAAGATATTTACGTTCTCTTACAGACATTCCACCATCTCCATCTTCCCATCAAGATCTAAGGACCCACAAATCTTCAGCAATCCGGGCTCTCCGCCTTCCAAGATCACCTCCACTTCCTTCAGCTCTTTTGTGACCTCCAGTCTGTCCATCCTTTCCAGAACCCTCTCCATCTTCTCCGCCTCCTCCATCCACCTGATGGTGCGGGCGACGCTGAGGTAACACTCCTGTGCAGCTCTTTGGATCACTCTAGATCCTCGACTAGATATCTCCCTAGCTATATTTCAAGCATTGATGGTAGGAAGATGGGATGACCTTGAAGAAGTTGATGAGCGGCCACCCAAAGATCGCCTTGTAATAACTCGAAGAATCTATGATGATGAAGCAACACTTTATTGAGATGCTACTAAGTGTTACCAACATATCTGCTCCTCCCCCCATCTCTTTCTTCTCTCTAGAAAAGCCAAAGAGGGGACCATCAGAACCTATCACACTTCCTGCTTCCACTTGCAGCCTGTCAAATGTCTTCTTGAAGATGATGTTTACCGAGCTCCCATTGTCCACCAGGATATGGTCGATGGTGAAGTCCTCCACTGTTGCTTGGATCACAAGGGCATTATGAAATGGATTCTCATTCCCAAACATGTCCCCCTCTAGAAAAGGGGATCTCATCATCCAATAAGGGCAGTGCCTGAGAGGTCGAGGCAATGCTATTGTAATAGATCTGATGGATACTACCCTTGCGGGAAGCTCCTTGTCTGGCTCTCTCGTAGATCACCCCTACTGCTCTTCCAGCTCCACGAACCACTTCTCTGCGACCTCTTTGATCGACTCTATCCTTGTTCCTCCTCCTAACATGAGCTTGGAACACTATCGGCTCGGCTAGGACTTCCTGTCTCTGCTGCTCTCCTCATCCCGCTCCTGGTTCTAGCCTTCTCCTTGCTTCCTAAAAATCTGGGCAAGCCATGGTCCCATGCCCCTATACTCGATGTAACTTGCAGTAGAGCTGGATATCCTCTACTTGATTCCTCCTTGGCTGTTTTTTGTGGTGACACTTATTCCCTTGTCAGGCAATGTCCACCGCTTCTGTACACTTTCCTTCTTAATGCCTTTTATGTTGGAGGGTATTCTTCCTCTTCGGTGACAACCTCCTTCTATAACCTTGGAACCGAGGCCTTCATGCCGGCCTCCGCAATGGCCTATTGGCTGGAACCTCATACCTCCTTTCTTCTTCCCGACGCTCCGAAGCCATAAAGTGCATCCTCTCTTCTCTCCTCCTCAGCTCTTCCTTCCAGGGTCCTTCTATCCTCCTCATCTCTTTGCCTTCTCTCTGCTTGGACCTTCCCTTTCTATCTTCCTGAAGCCTCCTTCCTCTTGCACACCAGGGCCTTCTCCTCTTCGTCTTTTTCCTCCCGAGTTGTCCTCGTGAGCCTAGATAGAAAGCCACGATTTGACGAATCTCCTTGAATACACTCGTTGACCCTCTCGATCAACTCCTCATAGGATAAGGGGAGATCTCTGCTAATCTCCTGCTTGAAGAGGCCTTCTCTCAGGCAGAATGTCAGGGTTAGCTGCAAGGTGAAGCCATCCACCTCCTGGATATCCAAAATTTCTTCTTGGAAACGGTTGATATAATTCCACAACGTCTCATGCTCTCCTTGCATTAGATATAAGATGTCCATTTCCATCTTCCTCTTCTTTGTTGCGACGAACCGTATGTCACCCCTCAATGTAGATCCTCGAAGAAGTAAACGAAGCCTCCTACTAGCTAATTGAACCAATCTCTGGCCTTCCATCTGAAGGTGATCGCAAAGAGCCAGACTTGAACGCATCTGTCATGTTCCAGATGGAAATGTCTTCGAACCACTGAAGATGGCAGACATGATCATCTCTTCCCAAGCAGTAATTCAAAATGGGTTCCCTGAACCCCTCTAGGACTGGTGCAAAAAGGATCTCATCATAGAATGGACTGCTCCCCGGCCCCTTGTTGGCGACAATCTTCGACTTGGAGAGCAACTCCTCCATACTCGCCACCTTGGCAACTATCCTGGAACCTCGTCAGATTCTTAACATTTTAGAACTCGTTGCCTTGAGAACTCGCCTGATAGAACTGCAACTGCCTTAGTTATTGGGAAAAACCTTTATGATTTAGCTTAACAAATTATGCTTAGTAATTTACATCATAGGTATATTACACATGTTGTATAATGAGGGTAATTTGGTATTAGAAGTCCTAGGGTATCAATGTTATAAATAATATATACAAGGCATACTGAATTGAATAGAAAAACCATGAATTGCCAACATGCGTCAACTAGATCTCGACGTAACTTCGACTAGATCTCGACTCAACGTTGACTGACATTGAACGTTACTTTGAATAAAAGTCAAAGTAACTTAATTTGGATAAGTCGACAGTACTTAAGGATTAAATCGACGTATGCTTTGACATGATATCGACAGAACGTCGACTATATAGATTTTCATACAGACAATCAGAACTCGATGTTGCTTCAACTAGAACTCGATGTTACGTCGACTGGATTTCTTTATAGAATATGTTTTGTGCCTTCAATCTGAATTAAATCAAGAAGGGGTTTACTTAATAGATTTTTTGAGATGTTAGAGGATATCAATCTATATATGATGAGATACATAGAGACAACAAAAACAACTATCACAGATTATTAAATTTATATTATCAATCATCAACAGCAGACGATCAAGAAAATCATATCAGATCGTGAGAATACTGAATTCGATAGAGAAAGCTTGGAAGATTATCATCTGCAATTGAATCTCTTCCAATATCAGTCGATTTGTTTGATAGTTGTTGAATCTGATAAGAGAATTAGTACTTTTCAAAAAGAAATTACAACAGATTCAGAGAAAAAGTTTGAAAGATCATTTGGAGATTGGGCTCATAATCTTTGTCATTTTAATATTCAGAGATTCATTAGAATTTTCAGAGATCATCATTAATTGTCCTCAGAAATCTAAAGAGAGGACACTAAGAAAAGAATCATCTTAACTCAAATCTTCTCTTAATTTTCTTTTTATATCTGAGAAAAAGAGTTTTAAGAATCCCTCTGTAAAGGATTCAGTGTGAGGTTCTAAGAGTCTCCTTGAAAAAAGACTTAGATTTTAATTGGTTCAAGATCTCTTTATCAAAAGATCTAGTGTGGTTCTAAGAGTCTCCTGATTAAAAAACTCAGACACTATGATAGTGAATTCCTACCAAGGGGGTAGAAGAGTGGATGCACCCAGATTGAGGGGGACCACTATAATCTTTGTGTCTTATGTGATTTTGCTTTTTATTTCTTATTTTGTGCTGCTGTGCTGTGATTTCAATTAACTGTATATGATTTTAGTTTATAGTTTATGTAAATACAAATTCTCTGAATTAGTTTAAGTATTTGAAAAGAATTTTAAATCTATATTCACCCCCTCTAGAGAGTTTTCTAAGGAATATAACAACTATACTCTCATTTTAATTAGTATCAGAGGGAGGTTAATTATCAATAGACTAATCTATAGGAGATTAATCTATAAAAAATTAACACCTTGATCAAAAAATCATTTCAGTTGCAACTACATATTCACATTTTTATTTACAAAAATCGCTTCATATACTTTCAAAGGATTTGCATCTACTAGGCCACCAATCTGTAATCTTGATAAATTTTCACTCTACAAGCTAGAATTAGATTGCATATGAACTCTATTGATGAGGGGATTTTTGAATCAATATTGACATGACCACCAATTCCATATAGAACGTATGCAGATGAAAATATAACTGCAGAACATGTACCAAGAAATGAATGGACTGATGTGGAAAAGAGAGTTAAAGATTGTGCTGCAAATGCTATGAATATCTCAGTCTCTACCATGTCAGATGATATATTTCAAAAGGCTGTAGAATGTCATCAGCAAAAGAGATATGAGAATCACTCTCTAGAATTGTTGATGGAAATGCAAATGAGAGAAATGATAGAAGATCACTTCTAATATCTCAATATGAAAATTTCTAGAAGAAATCTCATGAATCTGTAATAGAGATGTATGACAGATTCAATATGATAATTAATGAGTTAAAAGGACTAAACAAAGACATATTTCTCATTGAAATTAATGATAAGTTACTCATGTGCTTTCCTAGTATATGAGATTCCAGTATTTGGGCTATTAGAGAAGCAAGATGTCACATGGAAATCACTACAGATGCTTTGCTTGAGAAATTGAAATCTTATGAGAAATTATTAAAAAGTAGAGCAGAAACTGAAGCTAAAGAGAATAGCTTATCATCCAGAGAAAAATTAGTTGCATTCAAAGTTACTAAAGATGAACCATCTGTTATAGAAAATGAAATGTTCAATCTTCCGGCAAGAAGATTTAAAAAAAATAAATTAAATAAGAAGGTTCAAGAAGAAGAGATGGGAGTATGGGCAAACCAAAATTTGACAAGACTTCTAATAAGGAGATAATTTATTTTATTTGTAAAAAACCTGGACATATTTCAATAGAATGTCCAAAACAGCAAAAGGAAAGATCAAGCTCAAAAGAATCAAAAAAAGAAATATCAGAAGAAGAAGGATAAGAGAAAGGAAAGAGGTTTTATTACCGAAGCCTGGAGTGACACAAGCTCAGAATTCAGTTCTTCATCGAATAATGAGAAGGAAAAAGCTGCTAAAGAAGCTTGTCTCATGACTCTGGAGACAAAATCTGATCATGATTCAATTGAGGTACAAGATTATTTTTATGTTGATTTTACTTCAGAAATATTTAAATCAGATTTTAAAAGGTTTTGCATAGATCAGATTGAATCTAAACACTAAGTTGAATTCTTAAGAAAAGAATTACATAATTTAAGATCTAGAAGTCATTATTATAAAAATTATAACTAGATAGTTGAATTAGGAAAATTATAAAGACAAAAATCAAATCTAATTATTGAAAATAGTGAAATACAAGTCAAGCTAGCTAAGATAAAAAATTTAGATAATATTGTGAAGGAAAGGAATCAGGAGGATAATCAAACAAATAATGCATCAAATGATACAATGCTCAATAAATTAACAATTTTAATTAAAAAAAAAGATAACCAATATATAAATATAAGAAAAAAAATGAAGTGTTAATAGAAAAAACAAAAATTTTGTGAAAAAGAAATCTCAGGTAATTCAACCTCTGAAAACCACAAATTTTATTCATTGGAAACAAGAGTCATCTAAATATAAATAAAAATTATCAAAAACAGAATTTAAAAGGGTAGGATTTGGATCATATTAGAGAAACTTTCGAACATACAACAAGTCTAATACTAACTTTATTTATGATTATCATATCTATGAGAATGTATGTACAACATGTCTAAGAAATGGACATGAAACCAAAAATTGTTGGAATAATCAACCTATTTGTTATCATCCAAAGGAATATTTTAATAAACCTACATATATCTTTATAACTTCTTTTAATGGTAAAATAAGCAATTGGTCAAAAGCAATCTGGGTTCCAAACAACTCGTAATCTATAAAAGCAATAGAAATCTTCTTATATGAATAATATTAGCATATATTATTTATATGTACAACAACAAATCTTCTTATATATTAGGCGTTGTGAGAGTCTAGTCACTAATCATGTTAGACGAGGGAGGGGTAGACTAATAAAGACTTGGAATGAAACTATAAAGAAATACATGATGTACTTAGGCATTAGTGAGATTATGACAAAAGATAGGAAACAATGGAGACAAAGGATCCATATAGCCGACCCCACTATAGTGGGATAAATGCTTGAGTGTTGTTGTTGTATTGCTAGGAAAACAGATATATCAGAAGAATATCAGTTCATGTCAGATATATTCAGAAAAGTATTGGTTTGCAAAACTTATGCACATGATGCAATTCCTGAAATTCAACTACATTTAATGGGAGTTCTTGTGCTTGGTAAAAAGATTAACTGAGGAGAAATGATAATAAAGCTTATTAGATACAAATATAGACAAGGGAAGAATGCCTACATGACTATAATGAATCAAGTACTGTTGAAGAATTTTCAACATCTATGTATATCCAAGGGAATACCAATACCTCCAGGAAAGAAATTGTCAATTGTTCTTTTCACAAAATAAAATAGACAAATAACTAAATCAGAATCTCAAAAGAAGTCCATACTTTCATCTTCTCAGCAAAATGTTATTAATGATGTACCAATTCCACCCACTTTAAAGGAATCTTCATTATCTCTAGAGCAAATTGTTCAAGAAGCACAAATTGATACAACTTTACACTTGACTCATGCCAATGATAACATAATAAATCTACAATCAGTCATTCCTTCAACTAATGTCACTCAAATAGTAGAATCAGTAACCTTTACTTTATCCTCTATGATTAAAGAGCATACTTCTCAAATAAAGATCATAGTGGATGATACAGAATCTCAACTGGATTTGATCACTGCTTCAGTACAGTTCATATAAGCAAAGATCTCTTCTTCCTACATCACAAGATCATTTTTAACCTCTCTTGCTTATGAGGTCAAGAAGGGGGAGAGTCAGGATGAGGAAGAAGATTTAAATGAAGTCACATCATCATTGCATGGACCAGATCCACTTAAAATTGATGTAAATGAGAATTTATTAGCATTGTTTGAACAAGAGTCTGTATCAAGCCAAGGGGAGGTTAAAGAATCTACTCTCGAACAGAAGACTGCACAGATTCATGGGGAGATATCTGTTTTATCAGGGAAGATTAATGAACTGGAAGAAGATACTTTAATATTTAAAAGAGCAGTAAAAGTCAAATATACTTCAAGCGGAAAACAATTATTGCGTTCAAAGAAAAGAAAGAAATATGTTAAACAATCACCATATTCAAAGAAGAAAAAAAACTGTTATGGTTACTGAAGAAAGTATTAAAACTTGTATAAGAAGATGCAGTATATCTCCT
This sequence comes from Platanthera zijinensis, assembly GCA_039513925.1. Lineage (NCBI taxonomy): Eukaryota > Viridiplantae > Streptophyta > Magnoliopsida > Asparagales > Orchidaceae > Platanthera > Platanthera zijinensis. Next base: position 39,816,896 of record CM077082.1, read on the forward strand.
TTATTCTTCATGGCACAAGCTGTAACGCCCCGAAACTCAAAAGTGAAACGGGCGGTGTTTGAACCAAGTTCGGATCTTGGTAGGGTTAACACGGCCTGTGACACGGGCGTGTCACATGGCTGTATCATGCTCGGGTCGTCGAGTTGAGGTCGACAAGCGTTGAGTGCTTGAACACGGCCTTGAACACGGGCGTATCCCAAGGCGTGTCAGACACATGGCATGGGACACGGGCGTGTCACATGGTCGTGTCCTTCTCGGGAAAGTTTGGTCCTGTGTCGACTGAGGGACACGGCCCGGAACACGGGCGTGTACTGGTTGACATGGGCGTGTCAAGTATGCCATGAGCGTGTCGCCACCCATGTCCACTATGGGATGGGACGGTTGGCGTGGCGGTTATTTGCGATACGACCCATGGTCACGGGCGTGTCGAGGACTCGACACAGGCATGTCAGGTTAGGACATGGGCGTGTCCCAACCCGTGTTCTTTTCTGTGCTTGATAATCGTGGCTGGATCGAGGCACACGGCTAGGGACACGGCCGTATGCAAAGCCGTGTTTGGCCCAGGATTAAGAAATTTTAGGCTAATCTGAGCCGTTCATTTTCTTTAAATACGATTAGACAGCCTAGATGAGGTCCTGTTGTGTTAAGTTCGGGAATAGAGGATTAATCCCTCATTTTCCTCTTAAATTCTCTCTTTCTAAGAAGTTAGAGAGAGAAGAGAGCAAGAAAGAAGGAAGGGAGGAATCTAGCCACCGGCGGAACATCGGAGCACCAGATTGAGAACCGAGACCAGATCCGTGGAGAGAATTCCCTTGTGAAGCCTTTCATCCGGCTAGTTTTTCACGGCGCCAAAGCGGACTTCAAGGCTAACGATTCTCAACTTGGACATGTGAAGTCCTCTTCCTTTCTGCATGGAAAACCCGCTCCCGTGAGTGTGCGGTGAGTGCGCGGTGTTCCTTGGGGTAGATGTGAATAGTCCCCCTTTGTGTTGCATGTAGAGTCCGGAATCGAAGTACGAGCATAAGCATTGTGTGTGAAGCCTATCCAGATGTGTTTGTCTGGATCAGTGATGTTGCATTGTGCATGGATTGTCGGAGAAGACTCCGAACTGTGTTGTTTTTTGGGTTTTCTACACGGTCGATTGCAACAGGGATCCTTGGGGATTAACTCCAAGGTGCACCCGGAAAACTGGGCGGAAATGCATTTCTGCCAACTTGGTGGTCTGGGGCCAACCTCGTACATAACTGGGTGTTGATGTGGTTGATATTAGATTCGGGGGAAGAAATGACAGTCTATCCCCTACCGCGTGATGGTAGGATTACCGTCAGCAATGGCTTAAAGAAAGCTATGTAGTTGTGAGGCCTGTCTCCAGGTGACCTAGAGGGCCTTTCTTTGGAAAGCGGCGAGCCCATAGGGTTCAGTATTATTAGGCCAAAGAGCCGAACAGGAAAGGCAAAACCGACCCGCTCCCTGCAGGTTTGGCCATGAGTACTACAGTATTCGGAGACGGTAGGACGACTTGAGCAACGGGAAATGGTGGAGCTGTACCTGCGTTATGTAGACTATGATATGAGAGTAGCGGAAATTGGCTCTTGTCGGTGGCATAACGAGAGTCTCAGGCTCGGGGTCGTAAAGACTGAAATGCTCAAAGTAACCGTCAAGTGAAGGACCTCTAAACGGAGGTGGTATCCGGGAAGTCCGATACACCGTCAATGTGCCCTGAGTGCACGGGGTGGGCAGCCATGCGAGCCTCCACTTGTGGTGAAGTGTGCCAGGTTGTACTTTCACTAGGATTTTTGGATGTACTAATGTAATGCAGGGAAGGAGCACCGCCATCCCGAATAAGGGGCGTGGTCGTTATAATTTGGTCAGCTTTAGCTGACCGTTGCTTTGTTTGCCACCGTATGGTGGAATGTTGCTTGCAGGTGCTATGGAACCAAGTACCAAATAGCGGGCTGAAGCCCAAGTTGTTGTGCTGGCCCTCGAAGGCCAAAACTAACTGTTATTTTATTTCTATCATGTGTGACCTGCCTGCGAGCCGATGTCTGTATAACACTATGTTATTAAGTGAACATTTGTAAGGCCATAAGACCAAGTACTTTTATGTATTTTGATACTTCTTTCCTTTTGTGGTTAGTGGACATTCATGATATATGCTATATGTTATTGAGTTCTTTCAACTACTTAAAAACTTCCGCTAGTTGCTCTGTGTAGAACGTTTGTGATTGGAAGAATGATTTCATTTTGTAACCCTTCGGTCTGTCTGTAGTATATGGCGTCGGGCCCCTGCCGTACCTACTGCTATATACCATGCGACTGATATGGGTTTTACAATTTGGTATCAGACTACCGGTTCCGGTCTTGCTTATTGGAATTCGTGGGCGAATTCTTTTAAGAGTTGGTGAGCACATGTATGTGCGTCATCGTTATAACATAAAAATAACCTATGAATATCCACTTAGGAATGAAAATACACTTGTTTTTGAGGAACCTGAGTGTTCCAATGATTGCTTTTAGCAATTTGTATATCGCCTAATCGATAGTTATGCTATATAGGGGACTACGAGTGGTGCAGAGCAGTCGTAAGGTCAGCACTCCACGGAGAGTAGCGCACTTAACAGCATGCTTGAGACCCTTCTTTCTGTTGAAACCATAAGAAGGATAGTTGAAGTGGTGTTCGTTGTGACTAAAGAACAACTTGGAGGGCAATTGCAGCCCCCTATCCCTGGGGTGACTTCAACACCGAGTGGTGTGATGGAATAACTGGCATATATAAGACCTTTGGATCAGCAATTGAACATGCTTTTAGTGCAGGGTACACACTCAGTTGAGGAGTATTTGCAGGCATTTTTTATCATAAGGCGCTACCCAGGGTTTAATTTGGAGAACGAGCAGACTATAGCTAATAGATTCTACAACGGTCTGTGCGATGAATTACGACTGCTACTCGTAGGACCAAAGCTACTTGGGTTCCGAGCGTTAGTGGAGTCGGCTAGAGCTTTGGAAACAGATCTGGCCAGAATCAACCAGACGTCAGTGTACAGCTTACCAAACTCCCCAGGTCCCGCAAAGTCTGTACACCGAAAGAGGAGTAAAGTGAGGTCTGACGTATCTGCTAGTCAAATTCCATATTACTGTTATAAATGCGGAAGTTTTGGTCACTTTGCCCGAGATTACCGCAAAGACGATCAAAGGACAGAGAAAGCTATGAAGGGAGTCCAAGAGAAGAAAGACTCCAGTGTTGAGAAGACAGAGTTCAAGGCGCTACCCACCTCGAAGTCCGGTTTCCGTAGATGGTGTAAGAAGGCAAGGAGGTCGGGTCTAGTTCCTTCTTTTGGTGTGTCTGGAACAACTATTGGTCGAGACCCGGACGCATGCTTTTGCTGTGGAAAGCTGGGACACTTTGCCCGAGAGTGTCGGAGTGGATGTCTGAAGTCCGAAATGAAGCCTAGATCAACCTATAAGGAGAAGGGCAAGGGGTTGGAGGCAACTTCCTCTCAGTATGCTCCATCCCAACCTAGAGTGTACAGCTTTGGCCATCAGGAGGTCATGGAACATGCTGACTTGGTGATAGGTATGGTTTAATTTTTGGCGTGTCAGCTTTAGATACTTGTTGCCTTACGCATGTTAGCCTATGTTTGGTTGTGATAGGATTTGTATTGATTTTCTGAGTGTCCGGCGAAAACACTATTCATCATGGGAACTTCCCATTCCTTTTTGTCCGAAGGACGTGTATCATGCATCGGAGTTCCTTCTTCGATGGCAAGAGACAAATCGAGAGTATTGCTGCCTAACGGGTGCTCTATACACACGAATAGAGTCTGTTGTTTGAAGTTACGGAAAGGGAGTCAGGAGTTTGACTTGCAAGCGTCACTACTGTTGTTTGTAGAATTCGACATAATCTTTGGTCTGATTGGCTCTCGGAGCAGCGTGCGTACATCAATTTCAAACGTAAGGTGGTCAGTTGGGTACTAGCTATAGGTTGTGAGATGTCAGAACTGAAGTATTACTTCAAGAGCTAGTGGAATAGGGTTATGTGCATCCAAGTTTACTGCCTTAGAGCACACCGGTCCTCTGGTTAAAAAGAGGATGGAAGCTTACAACTCTGTAATGGTTACTAGAAGTTGATTAAGTTAACGAGAAAAGAATAAGTATCCAATCCCAAGAAGTGATTATCTGTTCGATCAACTCAATGGGTCGAGTGTGTACTCAAGTTGAATCTGAAATCCGGATACTATTATTTGTTGCTAAGAGAAAGTGATATTCCCAAAACGGCATTTAGCCCACGATATGGGCATTATGAGTTCATAGTTATGCCGTTTGTACTGACAAACACGTCGTCCGTGTTTATATATTTGAGGTATAGGGCGTTCAGTGAGTACCTGAACCAGTTCATGATAACTTTTATCGGCGACATACTGGTATACTTTCAGTATGAGGGTGATCATTCCAAGTATTTGGATTCAGTATTGGAGATGTTGAGGAGAAATCGGTTGTATGCCAAGTTCTCCAAGTGAGAGCTTTGGTTACCCTCAGTAGCATTTCTTAGTCACGTCTTGAGTGGATAAAGTATTGTGATGGACCCGTCAAAGATATTTGCGATACGTGAGTTGCTTGTGTTATCTGCGTTGGCGAAAAGTCTGAAGTTATAGGACTGGCCGGCTAGTTCAGACGCTTCATAGAAAACCTCTAGCAGATAATATTACCCCTCACGACTTTGACGAAGAAAGATCAAAAGTTTGTGTGGTTGCTGGAGTGCGCGCAAGCTTTCGAAGAGCTGAAAAGTCGGTTGACCTCGGCAACTATTCCATGTTCACCGAGTAGGACCGAAGGATTTGAGATTTGCAGCGATGCTTAGGGCAGTTGCTTGTGTTGTGTTCTGCTCCAGCATGGGAGTGTAATAAAATATAGCTCGTGTTAGCTGGAGGTACGTGAGAGGATTGATCCGGTCCATGACTTCGAGTTAGCGGTCGTGATATTCGCCCTGAAGTTGTAATGACACTACCTATTCGATGTGAATGTCAATATCTAAATCGATCACAAGAGCCTGAAGTACTTATTGGATCAAAAGGACTTAAACTTGTGGCAGCGGAGGTTGATGGAGTTCCTGGGGCACTACGCCTTCGACATACATTTTGGTGCAAGATTTGGAGGCATTGGAGATCACTTGCGCTGACAAGCAGATCATGGATGATGCTTTTGATAGGTCATATTCCCATTATGTTGTTGAAGACGGATTGTTGTGGAAGGATATTCGTCTGTGCGTCCCAAGTGTGGAGAGTCTTTGTCAGGAATTGATTTTCGAGGCTCATTATACCAAGTACTCAATTCATCCATAGAGCACAAAATGTTTAGAGGTTTGTAGAAGTTGTTCTGGTAGCCAAGACGGAAAAAGGATGATCCGGTGGAAAAGTTAGCCAAACTTTACATGGATAACATTGTTCGGTTGTATGATGCACCCCGCAGTATTGTAAGTGACTAAGATGAACGCTTCACGTCCAATGACTAGAGGCTGGTGCATAAATTGTTGGGAACTAAGCTGAGCTTCACCACAACCTTTCATCCGCAGACGGATGGTCAGACCGAAAGGGTCAACAGGACGATGGAGGACATGCTCCGCATGTGCGTCTTGGATTTCGGAAAATAGTGGGACGATCACATGTACATGGTAGAGTTTGCATACAATAACAATTATCAAGTGAGTATTAGAATGACGCCTTTCGAGGCCCTGTATGGGAGAAGGTGTCGCACGCCGTTGTCTTGGTTGGAGACAGGCGAGTCAAAGTTATACAAACGTCAGGCAGTGGAAGACGCCATTTCAATGGTACGTACGATTCAGGAACGGTTAAAGATCGCTCAGGAGAGGCTGGCAAAGTACTATAATGCCAAGCATAAGAATGTGGAGTTCACTGTTGGCGAATGGGTGTATTTGAAAATCAAGCCATTCAATGGTGTCTCACGAGTTCAACGCCTGAAGAGGCTGAGTTAGAGGTACCTAGGGCCGTTTGAGTTCCTGGAGAGGAGTGGTGAAGCAGCGTACCGGTTGAAGTTATCGGTGGAGTTGATTGAGCTACACGATGTATTCCACGTATGGGTTTTGCAGAAGGTGGTACAAGAGACTTCGCAGGTCGTTACGCTTGATAAAGTGCCGATTGTTAATGGGTTGACGTCAAAGGTCAAGCCAGTTCGCATGGAGGACTTTGAAGTCAAACGGCTCCGCAACAAGGCTTCATTTCTGGTTATGGTCCGTTGGGATAACTGTGGACGAGAGGAGCTTTCTTGGGAACGAGAGCGGATTATGTTGGAAGAATACCCCGAATTATTCCACTCAGGTAATATTTAAACTGTTTTGTGTACCTTTACATAATTTCGGGGACGAAATTCTTTAAGGGGGGGAGATTTGTAACGCCCCGAAACTCAAAAGTTAAACGGGCGGTGTTTGAACCAAGTTCGGATCTTGGTAGGGTGAACACGGCCTGTGACACGGGCGTGTCACATGACCGTGTCATGCTCGAGTCGTCGATTTGAGGTCGACAAGCGTTGAGTGCTCGAACACAGCCTGGGACACAGGCGTGTCCCAGGGCGTGTCAGGCACACGGCATGGGACACAGGCATGTCACATGGTCGTGTCCTTCTCGGGAAAGTTTGGTCCTGTGTCAACTGAGGGACACGGTCCGGAACACGGGCGTGTACTGGTTGACACGGGCGTGTCAAGTCTGCCACGGGCGTGTCGCCACATGTGTACACTATGGGACGGGATGGTTGGCGTGGCGGTTATTTGCGACACGGCCCATGGTCACGGGCGTGTTGAGGACCCGACATGGGCTTGTCAGGTTGGGACACAGGCGTGTCCTAACCCGTGTTCTTTTTTGTGCTCGATAATCGTGGCTGGATCGAGGCACACGGCCTGGGACACGGCCGTGTGCAAAGCCATGTTCGGCCCAGGATTAAGAAATTTTAGGCTAATCTGAGCCGTTCGTTTTCTTTAAATACGATCTGACAGCCCAGATGAGGTCCTGTTGTGTTAAGTTCGGGAATAGAGGATTAATCCCTCATTTTCCTCTTAAATTCTCTCTTTCTAAGAAGTTAGAGAGAGAAGAGAGCAAGAAAGAAGGAAGGGAGGAATCTAGCCACCGGCGAAACATCGGAGCACCAGATTGAGAACCGAGACCAGATCCGTAGAGAGAATTCCCTTGTGAAGCCTTTCATCCGGCTAGTTTTTCACGGCGCCAAAGCGGACTTCAAGGCTAACGATTCTCAACTTGGACATGTGAAGTCCTCTTCCTTTCTGCATGGAAAACCCGCTCCCGTGAGTGTGCGGTGTTCCTTGGGGTAGATGTGAATAGTCCCCCTTGTGTTGCATGTAGAGTCCGGAATCAAAGTACGGGCATAGGCATTGTGTATGAAGTCTACCCGGATGTGTTTGTTTGGATCGGTGATGTTGTATTGTGCATTGATTGTCGGAGAAGACTTCGAACTGTGTTGTTTTTCGGGTTTTCTACACGGTAGATTGCAACATGGAACATTGGGGATTAACTCAAAGGTGCACACGGAAAACTGGGCGGAAACGCATTTCTGCCAACTTGGTGATCTGGGGGGCCAACCTCGTACATAACTGGGTGTTGATGTGGTTGATATGAGATTCGGGGGAAGAAATGACAATCTATCCCCTACCGCGCGATGGTAGGATTACTGTCAGTAATGACTTCAAGAAAGCTATGTAGTTGTGAGGCCTGTCTCCAGGTGACCTAGAGGGCCTTTCTTTGGAAACCTGTGAGCCCATGGGGTTTAGTATTATTAGGCCAAAGAGCCGAACAGGAAAGGCAAAACCAACCCGCGCCCTGCAGGTTTGGCCATGAGTACTACGGTATTCGTAGACGGTAGGGCGACTTGAGCAACAGGAAATGGTGGAGCTGTACCTGCGTTATGTAGACTATGACTTGAGAGTAGCGGAAATTGGCTCTCGTCGGTGGCATAACGAGAGTCTCAGGCCCGGGGCCGTAAAGATTGAAATGCTCAAAGTAACTGTCAAGTCAAGGACCTCTGAACGGAGGTGGTATCCGGGAAGTCTGGTACACCGTCAATGTGCCCTGAGTGCACGGGGTGGGAGGCCGTGCGAGCCTCCACCTGTGGTGAAGTGTGCTAGGTTGTACTTTCATTAGGATTTTTGGATGTACTAATGTAATGCAGGGAAGGAGCACCGCCGTCCCGAATAAGGGGCAGGGTCATTATAATTTGATCAGCTTTAGCTGACCGTTGCTTTGTTTGCCACCGTACGGTGGAATGTTGCTTGCAGGTGCTGCGAAACCAAGTACCAAATAGCGGGCTGAAGCCCAAGCTGCTGTGCTGGCCCTCGAAGGCCAAAGCGAACTGTTATTTTTTTTCTATCATGTGTGGCCGGTCTGCGAGCCAATGTCTGTAAAACACTATGCTGTTAAGTGAATATTTGTAAGGCCATAAGGGCAAGTACTTTTGTGTATTTTGATACTTCTTTCCTTTTGTTGTTAGTGGACATTCATGATATATGCTATATGTTATTGGGTTCTTTCAACTACTTAAAAACTTCCGCTAGTTGCTCTGTGTAGGACGTTTGTGATTGGAAGAATGATTTCATTATGTAATCCTTCGGTCTGTCTGTAGTATATGGCGTCGGTCCCCGGCCGAACCTACTGTTATATACCATGCGACGGATAGGGATGTTACACAAGCCATTTCGATTCATTTAAAAGAGTTAGATATACTTTATATGGGCATGAGAATATGTAATATTCCTCTCATTTCACTATCCAAATATTCTACTGATAGAAAATCAATGCACCAAAAGCTTGATGCCACAACAAAACATATCAAAGACAAAAGTGTGATAAGTTTGACAGGAGAAATGAAAGAAATTAAGATAAGTATTGATGAGCTGGCGAAGAGGAAGATAAATCTGAATGATGTATATCACTTTCCTCAAAATGACTGAGAGAGGTTATACAATTTTCTACTTGAGGTGTTTGTTTCAGAATTTGACAATAAAACATGTTGATAGTTAGACAATATATATTCTGAATGTACAAATTTTTGTGGACTATACTGATATCTTTAAGAAGTTTTATGAAAATCTCATATATTCAGTTGCCTTATATCTATGTCATTTATCATTTTTATCTATTATGAGTACATGCTAAGTCAAAAATTTTGTATAATTTATTGTTGTACATTTGTAAAATTACTTTTGGAGTTTTGTAAAATTTGTTAAGTTAAATAAAGGGAGATTGTTGAGAAAAACTCATATGATTTAGCTTAACAAATTATGTTTAGTGATTTTACATCCTAGGTCTATTACCCTTTTGTATAGTGAGGGTAATTTGGTCTTAGAAATTTTAAGGTGTCAGTAATATAAAGGATATATACAAGACATACTGAATTGAACATGAAAATCATGAATTGCCAACATGCATCGACTAGATCTCAACGCAACTTCGACTAGATCTCGACGCAACGTTGACTTGCATTCGACGTTACTTTGAATAGAAGCCAGAGCAACTTAATTTTGATAAGTCGATGGTACTTAAGTATTAAATCGACGTATGCTTCGACATAATATCGACAGAACGTTGACTACAAAGATTTTCATACAGACAGTCAGAAATTGATGTTGCTTCGACTAGAAGTCGACTAGATTTCTTTACAAAATTTGTTTTGTGGCTTCAATTTGAATTAAATCAAGAGGGGGTTTACTTAACAGATTTTTGGAGATGTTAGAGGATGTCAATCTATATATATGATGAGATACACATAGACAATAAGAACAACTATCACAGATTATTGAATTTATATTATCTATCATCAACAACAGACGATCAAGAAAATCATATTAGATCGTGAGAATATTGAATTCGACAGAGAAAGCTTGGATGTTTATCATCTACAATCAAATCTCTTCTAGTAACATTCGATTGGTTTGATATTTGCTGAATCTGATAAGAGAATTAGTACTTCTTTTTCTCAAGAGAAAATTGCAATAAATTCAGAGAAAAAATTTGAAAGATCATTTGGAGATTGAGCTCATAATCTTTGTCATTTTAATATTCAGAGATTCATCAGAAATTCCAGAGATCATCATTAATTGTTCTACAAAATCTGAAGAGAGGACACTAAGAGAAGAATCATCTTAACTCAAATTTTCTCTTAATTTTTTTTTACATTTGCTTAAAAGAGTTTTAAGAATCCCTCTACAAAGGATTTAGTGTGAGGTTCTAAGAGTCTCCTTGAGAAAGGACTCAGATTGTAATTGGTTCAAGATTTTCTTATCAAAAGATCTGGTGTGGTTCTAAGAGTCTCCTGATAAAAAAAACTCAGACACTGTGATAGTGAATTCCTACCAAGGGAGTAGAAGAGTGGATGTACCCAAATTGAGGGGGAACCACTATAATCCTTGTGTCTTCTGTAATTTTCCTTTTTTTTCTTATTTTGTGCTGCTATGTTGTGATTTTAATTAACTGCATATGATTCTAGTTTATGTAAATGCAAATTCTCTGAATTAGTCTAAGTATTTGAAAAGAATTATAAATCTCTATTCACCTCATATAGAGAAAACTCTGAGGAATATAACAACTGTACTCTCATTTCATTAGTCGCTCTGGATCTTCCACCACATACTCCTTTCCTAGTTGCCTTGAGGGACCACCATCCTCTGACGGAGTCATGCGATGAGGCGAGGTCTCTAGCTATGACCTCTATGTGAGAAAGAAGTGTGGCTCGGAAGGCCCCCTCTATCCTCCGCGCGAAATCTTCGAAAACAGCTACTGTCACATAGTCGTCTCCACCTACCAAGTTGTCGAATTTCTCTCCATGCCCGTATGCATCCACCATCTCGCCTAATCGCAAGATTTTCTTCTTTTGGCTACGATCCACACTCACCGCACCAAAGTGCTAAAGTCGGAAAATTCCCTACTTCAAATAGGGTTTGCATAAAAAATTGAAACTGACCGAAACGAACCGATCAAGCCGAACTGATTTTCGGACCAAACCGATCAATTCGGTTTCGATTTAGAGAGGCTGAAAACCGACATCATTTCAGTTCGGTTCGGTTTATTGGTTGGATAAACCGAAAAAACCAAACTAAACCGAACCTAATTTTTAAAGAATAAAAACTATTAGCAAAGATAATGTATTATAATTCTGTTTGGATCAAAACATCCAACTTTTTCGTCCTAGGTGACAACAACTAATGCTAAATATGTTGTGCTTATTATTTCCATTTTGAACGAATCTTTGAACCTATTATCTTAATTGTACTAGTTAATTTAAATATTATTATATATGTTTCCTGAGTTTTTCTTTAAATATTGATGAACTTATTTATTTGAAAAATATATTTTATAGTTTATCGGACTTCCACTTAACTAGTGGCCAAACATCCAAGAAAACACTAATAAAAACCGTTATTTTTTTGAATGCAATGTTTTCAGTAGGCCGGAAAACCGAACCTATGTTAAAAAATCGAACCGTACCCAGTTTCGGTTTTGGTTGTGTAAAAACCGAGACAATTTGGTTCGGTTTCGATTTTACCTAAAACCGAACCAAATCGTGCCGCTTGCAGGCCTACTCAGAAATTCGAATCAACTACAACTGAGGTTACTGGTCAGACGGTCGAGCTTGATAGCTTGATGGGCAAGGATAAAGAAACTAAGTGAGCACTAAGAGAACCCCTGATGCTGCAGTAGGGAGGTCCCATCATGTACCTAGAAGCTCAGAAGAGACTTTCCCTCCACAGCCAAAGATGAACGAGCAGGTTACAAGGGGAACACTAACTTGACAACTATAAAAAGATGGCGACCAAAGGGGATGATCACTGTCTCACGACTCAAGTCTTCAATAACAGGATCTAAAAGCTCAATCAAAAGTCTCAATCCTTATACCCCTAAGGTCATATTCCTGGGGAAATCCAAGGGGTGTGGGGGTCTTATTTATAGCCCACCCCCACCCAGTGACTACGCGACTATGAGAGGATCTCGCCCAGGTTAGGCGAGTATCGCCAATGGTCGCCCACCAAGCAAATACACGAGAGATGCTTGCCCATACTCACCCAAGATTTTTTCTGTCTTGAGTGTTGACTTTGTCCATAAATTTGACTTTTTATTCTTGCTAGGCCCACCCTTGACGAATATGTGTTGTACAACAGTACCACTATGAATAAAGAAATTCGATAAATAAGAATATTTTAGAAGAGGAAGATAAGTTCAAATTGTTTAGGTAATGAATAAATAAAGAATTATATTATTATATATAAAAGGAAAAAAAGATTTATTAAAGAAAACTTGTAATCTTTCACGGTGAAACTTGAAAGAGAACATGAGTTTCTCTATCCCCCTATTCCCAGCCTCACCCGCAAAAAATGTAAGATGGTGATTCTCTCCATTTTTGACGAAATGGAAGGGATCCAATGATCCATTTTGCGGTCTAGATTTTTTGGGGGATGATTCAACGGGTTCATTAATCCACATCTTTTTATATATTTTTTTAAATCAAAAAACTCTGCACTCTTAGATTTTTTTTGAGGAGAGTTTTATCCATTAGATGGACAAATGGATCTCCTCCATTTCATCAGAAATTGAGAGAATCCAGATCCAAAAGTGTATGGCAGAATAACATATTTCTAGCCTCCCATTGATCCAGGTCCCAAATAAATCACCTCATTTTTTGGAAAAAATTCATAAATGCCAATTTTAGGAAAAATAATTTGGTGCGTATAATGCACCAATTTTAATAGGTGCACGAAGCAAATTAAGCCATATGATCCCTGATTTCAACGACATAGATTCTTCGCTAAAAGATATGGTCGTATTTTCGGATACAACCGTATTTGAAAAATGATGATACACCGTTGAAATCACTATCATACGACTATATTTTTCTCCCTCATTTATCTTAAACTTACCAAATTTTTTCTCCAGTTTCAGGCCGAAAGGGGGAGGCCAATTGCATTGCAGATAAACGAAACTCGAAACTTTATTCCTTCTGGCGGCTCCGAAACCCACACAGCGCCCTCGCTCCCGCAAGCTCCAATCTCCATCCTCTCTACTCCACTACAATGATAGCGTCGTGAAGAAACGCATCCAACTCCGTCTTCATCAAGACGCACCGAAGCTGTCAACGTCCAGATGACTATCATCGTTCTCCCATCCGACGTCTGCGACCCTGTCAACATCAACAACCTCCATGAGAACAGGACTCTGTCTTGAAATCGATTCTGAGGCCACTGTCAACCCCGATCAACTCCCTCTACACGTTCCCTCCAGCCACCAGCAGTGTCCCTCTGCTTGATTGAATCGTCCACTGTCACAACCGATAGATGGTAAAAACCCCTTAATCTCTCTGGTGTTTCAATTGATTAGCGTATTTTATTCCATTCCCTTCAATTAACTTAAAAATAATTATGAGTTTGCCCTAATCTCTCTAAGTACTCAAAGTTATCTTTATTTGTCATAAATTATTTTATTCTCGTATTGCATAATCATACTATTTAGTTGTGCTCAATTAAGGGAGTTCAAGCTTGGGAAGATGGAAGATGAATATTAATGAGAAACATTTGTGGTATTGAAATTTTTTTCAATAAAGAATAAGTGGAGATAGAACTAGAATTAAGAGAGCAAGAGCTGATCAACATTGATTAGACTTTCTTATAACCTTGTTATTAAACCCCAAGTTATAATGTGTTATGCATATAATCCGAATTTATATGTTTTTAATGAGATGATGCATATAGTTATTTTTGGCTCACACATGACTAATTCGCTCATTTAGTTCCACTCATAAGCCATATACTAAGGGAAGCTTGAACACAAAATATCATGATTTATTACTTAGGGTAAGAGTTATCATTGGGTGAATTTTTATTAGTTGTGTAATATCGTAAATTTGAAATTTTAAAAAACATACTGAATACATTTGATTTCTTTTAAAAATTTTAAGGCTCCATTGGGTGGTTGCAACATTATTTCAATTTACTCAACCAAGGCCATGAAGACCATTTATAACATCCCATCCCCTCTTTGTGTATTAATTGATCAATTAATACCTAGTGGGCTCAATTAACACACAGTGGGTACATAGGTACCATAATGGGTAAATTTGATCCAAGAGGGTGCATACTCATCAACATGATGTGTGTAGATGTTACATTCGCTTGTAGTTTGACCTAGTGGGTCCTGACACACATCAATCCACCCAATTAGGTCAAATCACATATCTAGAATACCCATGACCCACCAATGGGCCCAATGGGTCTTAATATGATCCATAAGGGATGTGAAGACCCTTGAATGATTTAATTGTATTTATATGGTTTAGTTAATTACTAAATAATTAATAAATTACTTAAGTAAATGCAAAAAATACAAAATATAACAAATGACCTCATAGTGAACCCTAATTCTCACGAAGACACCCCAAAAATATTTGGATTAAGTTTAATAGTTTAAATTAATTAATTAATTGAATTAAATTGAAATTAATTTAATTTAATTTAATTACTGGATCAAATAAATAAAAGACAATGGTAGGCGACCCTAAATAATTATCGAAAAATTCAAATGTGACCTTAGATGGTCTTAACAATAAGGATGATGGTAATAAAACAAGCTACCTAGCCCTAGCCTGGCCCAAACCTGGCTACCATGACTCAACTCAACTAGGTGGACTACTGCCCTGCCACCTCAGTCGGTCAACAAGGTCAACCCTACCATTTGGAGCTCACCGATTGAACCCTTACCTCCACCCGTGAAATTCATTCCCCCACGCCAATCATAGTTGGAGGAGTTATTCGGATCCGGATCCTCTGCAGTTCCTCCGGTAACTGCAGAGGTGGAGTTCGTAAACTTGCGGATTAACGGAGCGAAATTAGAAAAAGTGGTTAACATGAAAGTTGTAGATATCTTCGAGACGAATAACTTTTATGTTGAACATTTTTTGATTTGAAGTCGTTTAGACCCCCGATTTGGGCCCCGAAAAAAACCGTCCGCAAATAATTAATTAAATATTTTGCGGACGGTTTTTTTTTCGGGGCTCAAATCGGGGGTCTAAACGACTTCAAATCAAAAAATGTTCAACATGAAAGTTATTCGTCTCGAAGATATCTACAACTTTCATGTTAACCACTTTTTCTAATTTCGCTCCGTTAATCCGCAAGTTTGCGAACTCCACCTCTGCAGTTCCCGGAGGAACTGCAGAGGATCCGGATCCGAGTTTATTCCCCCCCTCTCTCAACACCTGGGGAAGAACCACGACAGCCTAGTAAGGCGGCGATGGCGACGTAAATAAGGTAAGTGTGGTTGACTCTTAGTAGGGCTCAAAAAGTGTTAATTAAAGAACCATAGCTCTAAGGTTGGGCCTTTCCTATCTCCATGAGCCGAAAAGAATCCAATGAGAGCCTCGACGATTACCCCGTATGCCTTATTCCTTGCTCCAGTGAGCTCGCCTCCTCATATGGTAGCTCGACGCTCCCAGTGCCTAAATGCCCCATCAGTAAGTTCCTTCGACTCCCCCTATCCGTAGATCAATTTTCTGTCGATCCAAGACAATTTCGGCCACCGGAGCCGATTATCTCGGCCATTGCAGCCTCAGATCACCGCCACAAGCTTCGCCAACCATCCTTCAAAGCCTTTGAGGCAGCTTAGCGCCGCTAGAGGCCATTTCGAGCATCCTCCGCCCCCATATTTAGATAACACCATTTTCGGTCAACTCTAGTGATGACGCTTTTACCGGGTGGTCGACTGGCCGGGGGTAGTTGCCAGAACAAATATGCTGCCGACCATGGCAGAGAGGCTCCAGGATCCTCTCCATTTCGGATGAAATGGAGGGGGTCCATTTCACGGTCAGGATTGAATGCTTTTTGATCCGACGGGTTCATCATTTCCCCTTCTTTTATATTTTTTTAAAGTCAAAAAAATTCTGATCATTTAATATCTTTTGAACTTATCCTTTCCATTAAATAATGAAATGGACCCCCTCCATTTCATCCGAAATGGAGAGGATCCGGATCCGGCAGAGAGGCCCCACAAGGGCCAGATCCACGATGGCTTACAACCACCGTTGAATCTGGCCAGTTTTACACAGGCCCTTGGATTACCTAATCTAGAATTGAAACAATGATTGGGGGCCCTTCGGATCCGCTGCTCGACGTATTGTATTGATTCTTCATTCAGATAGATTTGCACGAAGATCTGTGCACAAATTATATACATAACTTAGTCGAAAATTTGAAGGCCTTAGCGGCTGATTTGAAAAAAGTCTGAGAGAGAATTTTGTACCTTAATGTGCCGGCTTCAACTCTTATGTTTATGTTTCTCCATCTGGTGCCTCTAAGGATCTGTTTGGCGGGGCGTTCTTGCGCCAGTGTGCCATAATTTCTCCCTCTGCCTCGCCAAATAGAAATATTGCCATGAACGGTTCAAAAATCCATCGGGGAGAAAACGCGGAAATGGCGCGATTTTCAGTCGTGAAAAAAAAATCACGACTCTAGAATCGCTGACCCGCGCGTTTCGCCTTGCAGGAGTCATTGTTCCCCCTCCCATCGTTGGTGTTCCCGCTGCCTTTGCCGATGTTCCAGCTACCTTCGTCGGTGTTCCTACTGCCTTCGCTGGTGCTGCCTTCGCCGGTGTTCCCGCTGCCTTCGCCGGTGTTCCCGCTGCCTTCGCCGGTGTTCCCACTGCCTTCGCCGGTGTTCCCTCTGCCTTTGTCGGTGTTCCGGCTGCCTTCATCGGTGTTCCAGCTGCTTTCGTCAGTGTTCCTTGCAGGAACCGACGATCGTTTTCTCTCTAATCTCCTTCGACGCACTACATTAGCTCCTTCACTTTGCTGGTGATGATTATTTTCGCCTCTACCTACACCCTGTACACGGTGATGCATTATTATTATTTTGATGTTGATCCACATGAGTAAATTTATTTTTTATGTGGTAAAAAAATGGTGGAGTTACTCATCAATATGCAAAAATTATGTGGTAAATTGATATTTTATTTGTGTTCTTAAAAATATAAGTTTCACTTTAGGAAATTGGAGTTTCAATTTCTTAAAGAAATTTCAATTATATCACGCAGCTGTTTTTCCAGACAGTTTTACAAATTTTGCATTTGAAACAGCACTGCAAGCGCTGTTATTCCAAACAGTTTCACAGATTCTGCCTACACTCTGCAAAACAGCTGATTACTCCACCACTGCTTCTCACAACTACTTCTCCAGTCGCTATAGCTGAGCCAAACAAAGGCTAAGTAATTTAGAAATGAACTCAAAATCGACAAAAATCATTAGATATCTATTTTCTAATTTTTCCCGTAAAATTGAAAATATACATTTAAAGTAGGGACTTTAATAATTGAGAGGCTTCAAATTTTCAATAACGGGACAAAAAAAGTTGTGAACATTAACATTAGATAAATAGTTGAAGCAATAATTACATAAATTTTTGCTCCTTAAGGAATAATGTGAAGTCATTATTATACAATTATATATGTGTGAATAATTTGATCCTTAAGACCTCTATATTATGTATCATATAGTCATCTTTTTCAAAATTGTTAGTAACAAACATTAGTAAAAAAATGTTTTAATTGTATGCTTTATCATGATAAGTTTTGTAGGTGTACTACGATCATATGAACATGATCTTTCAACACACGCACATGCACATGCATATGCAAATGATAGGCATGGGCCTTTGGCCCTCATGCTGTAAGACCCCCCAACCTTTGCCCGGCTATGGCCAAAGGAGATCTTACTTGCCCAAGACGTCCACCCAGTGCTCCTAAAGGGATAACGACCCATACTACTGAGCACTAGTTGGCCGCCTTGCTCGGCTTGAATCACAACATTCGCATCTCATCACAAAATTTTGTGGAAGCATTAACAGGAAGGCACATCAAATATATATAAAAATATATATTTAAAAGAGAAGGCAAAAGGTCATAGCCACGATTTATACATGAAGCCCGTAGGCTATAAAAGTACTATAACAAACAACTCCTCACTATCTCAATCATGCACGCTAGTGCTCACATCTCGAAAATCGGGAGACGACGGGAGTGCATATGCTCGGGTAGTCCTATCAGTTAGTGTGTCGTTCTGCAATAGCTAGTCACTACTGTGCCCCATCTCCTGTGAATGGTTATTAAAATAACCGTTAGTCACAGAGCTAAGTGGAATCAAATCTCCTCCCTAGATCCATATCCTGGGGACGAGCACACACACCTAACAAAAGTAAATAGCTGAAGCAAGAGAGAGTTAGTACAATATTTCACATATATAAGATTGGAGGAACCATAAAAGGAGGTGCATCATAGTATAACCGGAATAACAGCAGCAATATACATCAGTTATGATTAAAGCTCCACTAACACATCAGCATATATAGCAGGTATTCACAACCTGTATTCATACAGCAGACATTAACAACCGCGCACACATCACATGCATTCACAACCGCGCACACATCGCATGCATTCACAATCGCGCACACATCGCAGGCATTCACAGCCGCGCACAAGGCCCTATGTCAATATAGTATGGACCGCTTCTCTTCAAGCAGGGTAGCGAGCCCCATGAGCATCACCGATGTGGCTGTCGGTGACAGTGGTCAGTCCTGCCACTTCTGGGGGTGGTCGTATCGCACAACCCAGGCCCCAACGTACAACCCCGTTTACTCTTGCGTGTGAGCGACATCCGGCGATTCAATATTTTCGCCGACCAGCGGAGGAAACCCAACAGGAAGGAACACAACGGCCGGTCACCCGTGGTACTCATCTCCATTTCACCTTGAGTCGTCGAACTTCCCGCACCGGTACGATCGGTCTGCGGATGTGACTGACCCGCCATAATTTACCGCAAGCAAATTTACAAGCAAATAAGTAAAAACAATTTTGCTAGCATGCACCAGTGTACAACCCCGTAGCCGGGCGAGTGGGACCCTCCCCAAATGTCAGCCTAGGGGCGTGCTATTGGCGGCGAGTTGGTGCGACTCCGTTTGAGGGCGTGCGGGCACTCGTGCGCGCGTGTGGAGATTTTACGCTTCGTATTATAATATATATATATATTTATAATATATATTTATTTATAATATATATTTATTATATATATATATATATGTTTATATATATGTGGGGGGGGGAGAAATTGAGAGAGAGGAGGCATAGAAAAGGGGGGCAGCAAAAACAAAAAAGGAAAAAGAAATAAAAGAGGGGGAGGGGGGCATCGGGCAGAGCAGGAGAAAAAACAAAAAAAGCCCTAATGGCTTCCCCCCCCCCCCCCGATCGGCTGCCTGGAGCCACCCCCGCCGCCCCTCTCCCTCTCCCCGTCGCCTCCTGGAGCAGCAGCCGACCGCCCCCGCCCCTCTATCCCGTCGGCCTGGAGCAAGCCGGCCCCTCTTCCCTCTCTCCCGTCGGCCAAGCAGCCGCCGCCCCTCCTCCTCCTCCTCTCCCGTCGGCCAGCAAGGAGAACCCGAGCCCGGCTCTCTTCCCCCCCTCTCGGCGCTGCCCGGATCTAGCAAGGCCAGCTCGTGCTCGGCCTCCTCCCCCGTCGCCGGCCGCACCAAGCTCAGGCCAAGCCCATCCCTCCTCCTCGCCGCCGTCGCCTAGGGCAAACAAGGCCCGAACTCCCCGTCTCTCTCTCTCTCTCTCTCCGGCCACCGGGTACAACAAGGATGTGCCTTGCTCCTCTCTCTTCCTCGCTGCCGCCTGCAGCTAGGTCGGCCAGGAGCTCCTCTCCCGGCGCCGCTTGGAGCTAGGCCGGTCGGGATCGTCTTCCCCGACGCCGCTTGAAGTTGTGGAGGCCGGGACAACCATCGTCGACGCCACTTGGAGCGCGATCGGCCTTGGAGAGGCTCGGCCGTGGAGGGAAAAATCACTTGGAGCCTTCAACTCTCCCGCGGAGATCGGATCCGCGCATGGACAACCACTGCGGACGCTGGACGTCGAGCCTCGGGCAATGTGCGCGGTTGCGGCTCCTCCAAACACGCGTCAAGTGTAACGAAGTTTCTACTTGGGCAGGTGAAGCCCTTATTTTTCATATTTGCATGGAAGCGCCTCTCCACCAACGGGTGGGGGAAGGGAGATCTCCGACGGGTCGACGTGTGCGTCCCCGTAATTATTTGCATTAGTGCCCGGAAGTGTGAGTACGGGTTTAGGCATGTTGTGTGAAGCCCATTCGGACGTATGAGCCGAATTGGTGATGTTCTGTGTGAAGCCCGTCCGGACGTATGAGCCGGATTGGTGGTGTTCTGGGGTTCCCGGAGAAGACTCCGTGGAAGTTGTATTTTATTCATTCGCAGGGAATGCGCACCATAGCCCCAACAAAAGGGGGTGCGCGCATTATGTTTGGCCCGCTTATATCAGCCGACTAGCGTTTAGCTGGCCGCTGCTTGCCGAGACGTTGGCGTACAGATACTGCACTACCAAGCGGGGAATAGCGGGCTTAAGCCCAAGCTTGTGTCGGCCCTTGAAGGCCTAGTTTTGTTTATGTTGTCGGCCTGCGTGCTGAGTATGGAATTAATATTCCTGTAATTATTTATATGCCTGTGATGCCATGTGAGTGTTTTTTATCTTTTTCATCTTAGGCGGGCGGTATGTTTGCGAACCGCTCGCCCCGTGGGAGCCCCGAGGTATAGTTGCCGGGAAGCCCCTAATGGCCAATTGACAGCCTTTTAGGACAACGTAGTTACGTTGTTAGCGGCCCAATTGGGGCTGCGTGGAGTAGGGCTGCTGGGCGGTTTTACGCCATTAAAAAGGCGGGCGGGGAACAGTTTATATAGACCCAGGGAGACACCTCTAGTTCAGGAGTGGATTTTGAGATCCTCCTTAGATGTTCCGGCCGGCCAAGAGAGCCCGCCGAAGGTGTCTTAGCTCAGCCCCTGGTGTGGGAGGGGAAGAGTTTGATAGTCTTCCGGGTATGCGGTGGGACCTCCACGCTGAGGCCTTGGGTCTGTCCCTAGTGTTCCTAGCCTTGAGCCTAGATTGTTCACTTGAGTGTAGTAGGTGTGCGGTCACCCCTTCCCCAAGGGTCGAACTCCACAGAGACGAATTTTTCGGTTTCAACAACCAGGTCTACAGCGGTTTGTCCTACTATGCTTTAAAAAATTCGGGCAAATGACACTTGAATTTCGACAAGGAGCGTGAGAACACTTTATTTGGGGCTAATTTAGGCGGAACATCTCAACTCCCGTTATCCCCAACTAAGGCTCAACTTATCAAAATAACTGCCCGTCAGAGCAGGACCCGTGCTTAAAATTATAAATTACAGAAACAAAAGTGCGGTAATAGAAGTTGATGTTAGTATAAGTTGTAGAAGTGAAATGCTGTAAAGAAATAGGAGCAGTGTGAAACTGGAGTAGTACTGAACTGAAAGAACTGAACTGAAAGTAAGTACTGAAAGAAACTTGACCAGTACGAGACTGGAATAGTACTTAAATAAAAGAACTGAACTAAAAGTAGAAAAATAGGACCAATACGAGACTGGAGTACTTGAAAAGAAATAATTGAATTGAAACAAATAAAGGAACTGAACCAGTGCAAGACTAAAATAAATCATAAAGAAAATGGTTAGTAGTCCAATCACTTCATTTAGGAGGCTTCAGTTCCATCTCCGTTCTTATGAGGCAAGTTCAGTTCCATCTCCGTTCTCAGGAGACATGTTCAGTTCCATCTCCGTTCTCAGGAGGCAAGTTCAGTTTCATCTCCGTTCTCAGGAGACAAGTTCAGTTTCATCTCTGTTCTCAGGAGACAAGTTCAGTTTCATCTTCATTCTCAGGAGGCATGTTCAGTTTTATTTCATCTTTAGAAGGCTTCTTTGGGTCTTACCAATTGTTAAGATCTGATAATAATTCAGTTGCGCCTTTTTTAATTACGGCTTAATCGAATTAGAGGGACTTAATATGAGTTACATCTTTATTATTTGTCGAGAATAATTAGTAACTCATTTGCTCGTATTCTCATTTTTCGAGTCTACTCAAAGTGCTCAAGAGTTATTTTAAGAACGAAGCACTCGGTGGTTTTGCAAAAACCTCGAAATACTCAGATCTTAAACACTTACCTCGATCACTCTCATTAATAAAAAAAATAACTAATCATTTGATTTAAAAGGTGGTCGCATGCTCCAATTTTCACTTTCGAAGAAATTGAGCGCATCAATTTTCGAGCGTGACCCTAGGCTCCAATAAATCGAAAAATCTTTAATTTTTATCCTAAGGTTCTCAAATTTTGAACAACTTTTAGGGGAGCCAAAAATAAGTCTAGTAATTTTTCCAAAAAAATTTGAGCAATTTTGGGCCTTAAATTTGGCCAAATAAAAATTATTTAGACTTTTAAATATGTCAAATCAACTCCAAACATTCTTAATATTTTTGTGAAGGAAGTCCTCATCAAGGGGAACAATTTCTTTGTTCAACACTTTTTCCCTAGGAGCTTAGCTTATTGTATAAAAATTATACAAAAATCTGGTTAAACTTTGTTCTCCATATAGCCAGACCAAAGCCCCATCCTGTGACCAGGATTGCACCGGACGAGATATTAGCTAAATCTTCTCCCACATCGGATCGACCACGAATCTACGGTGGGGGCGCTGAAGTTGAGGCAGGGGGAAAATCAGGAAATCACCGCCGTCCAACTCATCCCAAGATCGGACGACGGTTGTTCCTTCCCGTCAATGAAGAAGACGGTGGCCACTGCCACCGCCGACAAGCCACTATTGGACGACGGCGCCACCCCCGATCAACTCGTTTGGGGCCGGAGACCTCTTGGGCGGTGGTTCGGCGGCCTGCCGCTGGCCACCGCTAGAAATTGCAAATCAAGAGCAGGGTGGCAGTAGGCTCTGCTCCCAGCGCCACCGCGCCACCCCGCCTCTCCGGTGACTACCACGACCACAACCCCCGACCGACGCGCCGGGGGTTAAGATTTTCTCTGGTGGTGGTCCAGCGGCTTGGCGCCGCCGGCCGGCGCCGTAGTAATTTAATAGATATTTACTCTATTTCCGGGTGCCGCCGGAGCGGCGATTTTCGGCGGCACCTCGGCCTTCCACCGCTAGGGAAAGCTATCCCCAGTAGTGTAGCCCTTCCCCAGTGCAACTACTAGTGCTGGGCAAGGCTCACCACTTACGACCACCACCCAACCTAGAGCTTGGCTTGGGTGGTGTCGGCGGCTCTCTGGCCGTCGGGAGACGCATGCAAGACATCAAAAAGGTAGGGAAGGGAGAGAGGAGAAGCTTCCACCTGGATTGGGGGAGCTTGGGAAGGCCCTGGTTGAGCCGCCATGGGAGGTGGTGGAAAAGCTCGAGTGGTGAAATCTTTTCTAGCGGGCCGGAGCTCCGGGGAGGGTGCTCTGAGCTCTGGTATGTTTGTAAGGAGGAGAGCAAGGGGAAGGGTCTTTTATAGGCTTGGGGAGGGTGGCCACCCCTCCCCTCCCCAATGTGGGAGTAGCCTGTGAGAGAGAAGATGCTCCTCCCCTCCTCCTCCACTTGCTCAGGCCAGATGGCATCATCCTAGGGATCCTAGGTGGCAGCCATCCAGGGGAAAGGCTTGGTGGGCTTGGGCTTGGGAGTGAGAAAGAGGGGAAGGGAAAGAGGGTGGTGGGCTTTTGCCAAAAGACCACTTACCAAGCCCTTGCTGGTTTGGGTGGCCCAAAAGGTGAGGAAGGCCAATCCCCTAGCTAGTAAAGGAGAGGAGGTGCCCACTTCTTTGAGAAAATTTTCCAAAAAATGGAATTTTAGGGGGGTTTGACCAAAGTAAACCCTAGGGTGGGTCCCCCATACTAGTCAAAGTCAAAAGAGGTCCATGATATCGGGATCAGGTCAAAGTTGGGGTGTCGTGTCATAATTTATGTGCGCACATTTTTCGGTACACAACTATGTTGATTTGACCACGGGTTGACCAACCGTCACTAAAATTGACCGATACACACTCGGTTGACTTCGTATTGACCATACGAGTCCATTGCCACCTACCAGGGTCGAATTGGGGTTCGTTTGCTAAATATCCAAAATCTGTGCATCCTAGCAGGCCAAGACAGTCAAAATGCTCATATTCATCGTTAGACTTTAAATTGTGACGCAACGAGTTCCAATATATTTGTATTGGTTATATAATGCCATATGAACTGACAGAACTCAGATCAGAGTTCTCTATGTCAATATATAAAATCTCGTTTTCGTGACGTTCTACTAGGAACGGCTATAGCCACCATATGACATCGGGATTTAACGGAATGAGTTTCAATGTGTTCGTATTGGTTATACGAGGCCATAGGAACTGACATAACTCAAATCGGAGTTCTCTAACTCTAATTCTCGTCTAGGGTTACCTCCTACCCGGGTGTGGGCCATGGGTAAGGTTCATGTCACTTTTATTGGGCCCACTAGGGCTCTGGTGGCCCAATAAAAGTCGAGATGTTACAATCTGATAAAAATAAAATGATTTTCGTCCCCGAAAATTTGCTTAAAGTAGGGGGAAAAGTTAATATACCTGGGGAAAGAGCTCTGAGTGTTTTTCTCAAACGAGTGTTTCAGGTTCCCATGTATACTTGTCTCGTCCGTGATTCGATCGCAATATCTTGACCATCAGAATGGTCTTATTATGCAGATTCTTCACTTTATGATCTATTATTCTGACCAACTCAAGCTGGACGGATCTATCTGATAGCGGTTGTACTGGTGGTGTAGGAAGATGTTGTTTTGGTTGCCGGAGGACTCTCCTCAAAGATGAGACATGAAATACATCGTGGAGATTTCCCAATTCCGGGGGCAAGACTAATCGATAGGCAACATGGTCAACATGCTATATCACCTGATAGGGGCCCAAATAACGGGGATCTAGTTTTTTTTTTGCTTCGTCAACCGGGAGACACCATGCATGAGCTTAATTTTCAAAAATATCATTTCTCTCACGCTAAACTCCACCGGTCGGTGTCATGCATCATAATACCTGGCTTGTCGGCTCTGTACTTCCCACATTCGCTCCTGGATTAGTCGTATCGTTGTTGTAGTATCATCAAAATAAGTCACTCATAAGGCTTCCGGGTCCTCATCTTGAGCCAAAGTCAGCGGAGTTCGACAATGCCTTCCGTACAACGCCTCGTACAGTGTCATTTTAATGCTGGTCTGATATCTGTTATTATAAGAAAACTCAACTAACGGCAATAGTTGTTCTTATAGCTCGTTGTGCTCTACTATGCAAAGTCGGAGTAGATCCTCCATCATCCGGTTCATCCTTTCTGCCTATCCATCTGTCTGTGGGTGGAGGACGGTGATAAAGGCCAATTTGGTCCCCAAGAATGCTTGCACGCACCTCCACTTCTTGGATGTGAAACGTCCATCACGATCCGACACAATGTACTTCGACACTCCGTGGAACCAAACTACTTGCTCTATGAATAATCTGTCCAGAATGTCAACTCTATCACCCTGTCGGTTTGGAATGAACAGTGCTAGCTACCTTGGTAAGTCAATCCACGATAACCCATACAGAATCGTTTCCAACACGGGTTCGCGGTAAGACGTGGACAAAATCCATGGAAATATCTTCAAATTTCCATTCTGGTATCGGCAGGGGCTGCAACAGACCTCTTGGGTTGCGGCATTCAGCCTTAATCTTTCGACAAGTCTGGCACCGGGCCACAAGTTTGTGACATCTCTTTTCATTCCGAGCGTAAATGGTCTTGCGCAAATCAACATACATCTTAACCACGCCAGGGTGAATAGAATACATCGACTGGTGCGCTTCTCGAAGAATCTCATCTCGGATTCCTCCGATAGAGGGAATGAATATACGGTGCCTGAACTGCAAGATTCCATCGTGCAGGTTGAAATGCTCTTGTGCTCCATCTTGTAGGGACTGGATGATTGAGACCACTTCCGGATCGACCTTCCGAGCCTCTCGTATTCGATCCCAGATGTTGCACTGTATCTCCATCCAGTATAATTGGGACTGGTGCTCTTCCGAATCTCTACGAGCAACAAGGGTAATCTATAAATCCAACAAATACCGAAACAATTCTTTTGGAATATACTGCATCCAGCTCCCGACTATCGAGGGTTATCGGCTCAAAGCGTCTGCAACTTTATTAGCCTTCCTGGGGTGGTACTGGAGAGTGAAATCATAATCACACAAAAATTCCAACCATCGACGTTGACGAAGGTTCAACTCCTTTTATTAAAGATGTATTTGAGACTCTTATGGTCGGAGAAGATCTCGCATCTTACTCTGTACAAGTAGTGTCTCAAAATCTTGAGAGCAAAGACGATAGTGGCCAACTTTAGATCGTGGGCTGCGTAATTCAACTTGTGCGGCTTTAATTGGCGAGATGCGTAAGCCACCACCTTACAATGCTGCATCAAAATTGCTCCC
The DNA here is from genome assembly GCA_039513925.1 of Platanthera zijinensis. Taxonomy (NCBI): domain Eukaryota; kingdom Viridiplantae; phylum Streptophyta; class Magnoliopsida; order Asparagales; family Orchidaceae; genus Platanthera; species Platanthera zijinensis. The sequence continues at coordinate 39,843,264 of CM077082.1, forward strand.
AATCCTTTCAGGCAGGCATCAGTATAGAATTGAAATCCTTCGGTGTAAGACCCATTTTTTTTCTTTTTACAACACCAGGATCTTAGACCCAGAACTGCCATTTTGCGGTGACACCTTCACACCCGAGAAGGTCGCCACTACAAAACGCCGATCCAGCCGGACGATTCTGTAACACCCCAAAATTTGGAAGAGGAACTGATGGCGTTGTTTTGGCCAAGATGGGTTTTGGGTAGGCTGACACGGCCTGTGACACGGGCGTGTCACAGGGCGTGTCTTGCTCGGGTCGACGATTTTTCAGTCGACGATCGTTGAGTGAGAACACGGGCTATGACACGGGCGTGTCACTTGCGACACAGGCGTGTCATCTGAGACACGGGCGTGTCTCAGGGCGTGTCGAGCACTCAATGATTTTGTGGCATTGAGTGGGCACACGGTCTTGGACACGGGTGTGTCCACGGGCGTGTCGAGCACTCAACGATTTTGTGGCATTGAGTGGGCACACGATTTTGGACACGGGCGTGTCCAAGGGCGTGTCGAGTACTTAACAATTTGTGGCGTTGAGTGAGGGCACACGGACAGAGACACGGGCGTGTCCAGGGCCGTGTGGCTCTCGAGTTGTTGGTCCTGTGTCATTTGGGGGACACGGGCCGTGATACAGGGCCTTGACACGGGCATGCCATTTGAGACACGGGCGTGTCCGAAGCCGTGTCAAAGGCCGTGTCATGTTCGAGATTTCTGGTTTGACGACGAGTAAGGGAACACGGCCTTGGACACAGGCGTGTCACAACCCGTGTTCGGCCCAGGAAGTTTATTTTCAGGGCGAATCGTGGCCGTTCGTTTCCTTCTTTGGGGATCCAAGGGTGGTGAATGGTCTTTGCTAGGCTTAAGGCCTAAATAGGGTTTTAAAACCCTCACTTCTTCATCTTCTTCCTCTTTCTAAAGCCTTAGAGAGAGGGGAGAGCTAGGAGGAAGAAGGAGATCAACTCCGGCCGCCGGTGAAGCTTTGGAGCCTCGTTTCGCGAGCGGAGTCCATATCCGCAAAGGCGGGATCGTTGCGGTGGTGTTCATCCGGCCAACTTTCTCCATGGCTAGGAAGAGGGGTCGCAAGGTAACGATACTTCTCCTCTTGGTTGTAGGATGCACACTTAGCATCATTTCTTTTCATCTTTGGGCTCTAGATCTCTCAAATGAGAGGGGTTTGGGTTGCCATGGTTCAAGAGGAACCTCCAGGTCGATTGTGTCCGTCCCCGGCATGATTTTTCATTAGAGATCTGCTCCGTTAGTGGATTAGGCATTGTGGGTGAAACTGTAGTCACGGTCGTTAGTCCGACTCGGTGATGTTGCATAGCGAGCCTTGAGGTTTCGGTAGAAATCTGTTGCGGCAAGATGTCGTCGTGTTGTATGAGTTTTTCCCCTTTTCTCGAGTAAGTACTCGTAGTTAGAACTGGGCAAGGTTAGCTCCGCTTTGGCGGTAGATGTTTTCCTTGGAGCACGGGATCGATACAGTACAATTGGCGGATTAGGGTGGAAAAATATATGGTTGTGCTGTGCTAAGGCGTGGCTACGTCTCCGTGGTCGGCTGGCTATCCCGTGACGTGCAAGTCATATGGGGAGAGTGTCCCGGCGAGACTAGACCCCTTCTGTGTGACTTACGAGAACGCCGAGCGTAGGGCAAGCCCGGGCAGTGAGGCCATGAGCGGGTGGGGTCCAGCAAGGGTTCTTAGAATCAGTTTGTGTGTGAGACGGAATCCTGACGTGAGAAGTCAGAAATTGCAGGCAAGCCCGGGGTTTAAGACCTGTGTGCGGGTGGGGCTTTTGCAAGATTTCCGTATGACGACGTTTGGGCCGTTAGGGACATGGTAACTCCCTTTTGTTTTGAGGCTTTAAGCCAATGGGGAAACGGTAGTACCTAGTTGTTTGATGGTGTGTTAGATGCATACGAGATAGGGTGCCTTGAGCGAAGCCCGGGTTTGCATTCATGTTGCATAGTAGGCCCCTTCACTCTATTCAAAACATAGAAATCGTGTATGCTGTATGAGACATCCAAACTTATTTTTAAAGCTTATCTTATATTGTTACATTTGGTATACGAAGGGCTGACTTGCAGGTTGGAGGGGTACCACGGCATCTGTTAGGGGCGGCCGGGAGGAGATGTGTTGGTTACACAGTAGAGGTCAACCTTTACTGACCCACGTTACTTCAAATCTCTACAGGGCAAGGATCGCAAGCGGGAGCCAGTGCGCCGGGCGAGAAGCCCTAAGCCTCATGAAGTGTTGTTGTATGCTTATAGTTTGCTTGCGGTGATTTTATGAACCTTGCTTAGACATTGTCCGGCTTGCACGCCGAGGTAGCTTAGGAGTGCTTTTGCATGTTGTTGTTTGACTTTATGGTCTTCGTGCTTGGACTTTTGTGTGTAAGGCCTTAATTCCATTTGATACTCCTGTTAGTGGTGGATAACTTCTAGTTGTTTGGTTTATTTGTCCGTTGTGTTTGTTCTGAGTTTTCTGGTTGGGAGACTATATCATCTTATAATGTTGAAGCTGTGGCGTCTGTATGTTGTGGGGCCCCGGCCGGACCCATGTTATACGGAAGTTACAGGGGAGGTGTTACAGATTCGATCACAATAGTAGCAAAATAATAAAAGGCAAGTCCATAAACATCACATATATAGTAAATAATCTCCACGAAGAAAGTGTCCACATATATAGTAAAAGTACAGAAACTTGGGCTCATGCCCAGTACATCAAAATCCTCACTACATATCTCTCATCGCGGAAGCAAAACTAAATAACTACTAGCGATCGGGACTCACAGTCCCAGCTGTATGAACTCTGGTACTAGACTGTCCCATCTCCAAGTGTGCTGACCTCCGGGGCTGCTCCTCCATGCTGGGCTCTACGGTCCCCTAAAATGATGTGATTCGAAAACCGTTAGTCTAAAAGACTAAGTCCTATCATCCCCCGCCCCTTTCCCCATGGCTCCTAGGCACCGAGTGGGGAGGAGGAAAGGAGAGAAAATGATGGTGGAGAATAACAAAGTATCAGGTGACGGCGGAACTAGTCTAGCAGTTCTATAAGTATGTGCGGCAGTAATAAAAGTAAGAAAGATTGAACAAGAAATAAGTAACCTTAACTTATATGAAAGCACATAAGCCAAGGAATCTTTTGCAAGGCTCCTATCGTATAAAGAGTCTCATACCAATTTATACGATAGGGTGTCAGTGTTCTAGCAAGTATATATATATATATATATCTACAGAGTAATAACCTTAACTTATAAACACGCTCACACGAGCTTATAAACCAAGGGGTCGTTTTGTAGGGCCTATTGTATAAATTGTCCCATATCGCTTTATACAATAGGTGTTAGGGTTATATGCAATGGTTATGCTATGACATGTAATTATGTCATGATGTGAACATGCAAGTGCAACTCACCGACTCGACTCTGTGTAAACAGATCTTTAGTTCCCCCTTTCTGGAGCCGAACCTCCCAGGATACCTCCGTAGTGGCAAACGGAAGTGGTGGGTTGGGCCTCGCCCACCTCTAAACCGGTAATTGTACTACCAGTCATACCTATCGTACTCCTCGACGTTGGTGCACTAAGTGGATCTCCTGCGTACTCTTGCCGGTTGGTGCACCAGACTTAATTTGGCGAAGTGCAGAACCACACTTGCCGAGTCAACGTATTGGCATCGGTGCATCGACCCTCCAATACCGAAGACCCACCATCTTATACTTGATGCACATGCAACCTTATGTATCATCTACCGAGCCAAAGCTCCCCGGACCATCCCGTCCGTCACAATCAACAACCGAGCCAAAGCTCGCCGGGCCAACCTTCCCATCACCAAATCCACCGAGCCTACAACCCGAGTGATCTAACCTAACATCCTGAGACATCGAGGTGAGTGAAAGTGAATCCCTAGTTATACTAGTTACTCTTACCGTTTATTTTACCTACAGTTTAGGTTAGCCCAGGACAGCCCAAGGCATACCCCGCAAAGGGCTCTCGAGGGCACTAGGACCTACGATAGGCTGAAGCCCAAAGCTCCCTTTCGCAATACACTTAATATTATATGTTGTTACCCAACTCCCGATCCTTTTAATGTTGTACTGGATCTAATCCTAGTATATTTTGACTCTTTCTTTTTCTCCATGGGGATGACGATGTTTCGTCGACCCCGAGCACCTCTTAACACTAGTCAAACCTCCCACTCCTCATCACGACTCCCGATGATGAACTTATCTCACTTTCCAGATCAATACACCAATATCCTAACTCTCTGGGTTCATTTTGCATCATATCATGATTTTTGCAGTTTTACTAAACGCAGACCATCCTAAGCTATATGATGTATACAATGAGAGGTACTCCATATTATCATCCAAATTCTTTATAATATTTATTGGAGGTCTATCATGATATGATTAGCCTAAATACAGAAGTTTATAAATTTCCTAATTTACTTGATAATTTATTTAATTTCCTAAGAGATCCAAATGCCTTAGTTTTAACATGAAGTACTATTTTCAGGCATGCAAAGTGTTCCACAAAATTATGATAAATACAAGACAACTACTTATTAGTAAATTCAAGATCTCCAAATTTGCACTAAGACTTAAACCCCTAAACATAATTTTTTGAACATAACCTACATTAACCAATTTAAAGAGACCAGTACTGTCACTATACTTCTAATAATTCTGAGAAAATTCACGGATGAACATAATAATCAATAAACACTCTAACTCAAGTTTAATAATTTTCCAGTGAACAAAGAATTCTACACTTAATTTTGAACAATAATCCCAATTGGTAATTTAATACACTAAGTACAGAAATTATTCATCAAAAAATTGTAATAAAATTTCCACAAGAATATCTTGACCTAGAATCACCACTGATCAAGTTTCACACTTTTTTAACAAGTGTGGAGCTCTAAATTTATTATTGAACATACTTGTATTTTTAAAATCTTGTGAACAAGGTACTGAGAATACACATCTAAAAATTATATTAAAATTCAAGGAGATGTATATTGACCTATAACGCTCTTTGCCCAATTTTCATAACATCCTATCAAGTAGTCTGATCATAATAATTAAAAGATTATCAAGGGCAATTCCATGAACTATAATGGAGGTATTAAATGCATTATTCCAAAATTACAAATAAAATTACCAGAGACTCTAATTAACCCTAAAACCATACTACCCAAGTTTCATGACTTTTTATTAAGTTTTGATGGCCTATCTTGCTTGTATAAATGTTGTGACCTAAACTAGGGTTAGGGTTTTGAGGGGTTTATCCATCTCCAAACACTCTAATATTTTTCCCAGAGGACTTTAGCTACCCTAGTATCCTCCCTACCAAATTTCAAGTCCATACAAGGGCATTTGACCACATGCCCTTCTCAAACCCCCAAAGTCTAAATATTGGGTTTGAACTTGGATCCTAGGGCAATCCTACCCCAAACCACACCTTAACCCACATGGGGGTATTATATGTCATGAAAAACCAGTGGCCCAAATCTAAGCCTCTGTTGAGGGGATTTGACCACTCAAACACTAAGTGCACCTTTGACCTAAATACCCTTATTATGGCAAGGCTAGGGTTTGCAAAAATTCAATCTAAATCATCTCCAAATGAGATGAAATTTTATCCAAAGCCTTATGATGACCCCAAGGACCACTCACCAAAATTTGGGAGGGTTTGGAGGTCATTAGGTCCCCTAATAAATTTACCCTAGGATATTTAAATAATTTCAAAAACTATAGAAAACTTGTTCCCAAAAATTCTCATTTTTGGGCAGGGCCTATGTATAGATTAGGGTGACTTCCTGTCCAAATTTCAAGTTATTTGGACAAGGGTGAAGTGGGGACACACATTTTAATCTCTGCCAAGCCCTAGGTATAGACCCCACGAAAATGGGTGCCCTGGTCAAACTAGTTGTCCAAATTGACTCAAATCAATTTTAAAATAAATTAGACTCATAAGGATACAATTTATATGTTAATCACTTTCCATGATTTAGCCTCTAAGTATTTTTAACTTAATTTACAAGGTAACTAAAATAGTGTGACAGATTCATTAAAATGAAATAAATATAATCCTATAGTTTGAAAAGTAGCTGCACGCATCTTGACGCACACTTGAACGACATCCCGTCATCGTCCCAGCGCGCCAACGGCCAGGATTTATTCCTCCTGGGCCAACTTCACGCCTCTGCCACCGGCCTCCCGGCCACCTCCCTGGCCGGCCAACGCCACCACCACCTCTGTCGAGGTGGTGGCTATCGCCAGGCGGCGGCAGGGCCGCCGGAGGGGCGGATTCCGGCGATCCCGACAAGCCAAAATTCTTAGAAAAACCTAGAAAACGAAGGCTTTGATCGAGCTCAATTGAGCCTGATTATCATTCTAAATGAACCCTGGGATCTACCCATAGAAGAAGGAGCAAGGGAAGACCTTGTTTGCGGCCTGTGAGCGAGTGGTTTCCTCCTTGCCATCTCCGGCCGCCGATTTGGGCTTCTTTGCAACTTCTACACCAACACCACTGGAACTGAAATGTAATCGGGGAAAAATCTTGCCCTTGCCCTGGTGAAGGTTTCTAATGAAGGAATTGGGGAGGGGTGACTTGTAACTCCCCAATTCATCAAATAACCATTAATGGCCATAAGGGTGAAATTTCGATTTAACCCAAATTGAGGGGCTGAGCCACCCTACTGGCCGGCCATCTTCTGAAAACTTCTCCCATGCCTCCAAGGAGTTAAAGCCCCATCAAAAGGAGGGGTTATGGAGCCTCCATGACCATGATGGCCATTAAGCTCTTACTTTTTCTCTCCTCAAAATTTGGGTAACTTCCTCTCTCTCTCTCCTAGTCACCAAACTTTGAATTTGTTATGCCCAAAATGTGTCTCTCCACCTCCTAGACCAATGGGCCACACTAGTTTGGGCTTAGCCCACTTGGATTTGGCTTGAGCTAGCCATTTAGGCTAGTTTGACCATTTTGACCCATGAGTTGACTTTCGTCAACTTAGCCACTAGGGTTGACCCCAATGGGTTCTTGGTGACCGTATGGGCTTAAGGGTATTGTGGTAGGGTTATTGGGTCAAGTTAAAGCCCCTAAGTTAGACTTTAGGGCTGACGTTGAGGATGTGCTATAAACAGACCAAAGAGTTTTCACCTTGGGCCTTGCCTACTTGATCTAGAGCTTCTGATTGTTTTGTCATGACCTAGTCATGACAAAACAAAGACCTAAGGGTCTAGTTGTTTGAGGGATGTTACATTTGGTTCCTGAAGGGATCGTAAGGATTGGGGCAGAAGTTAGCTGTTTCTTTATTTCCATAAACGCAGCCTCATATTCCGACGTCCACTGAAATGCAACATCCTTTCTTGTAAGAGCTATGAGGGGTAACATAATCTTGGAGAAACCTTCCACAAATTTCCTGTAGCAATCTGCAATATCGAGGAAACTTCAAATATCTGTTGTCGTCTTGAGTGGCGGCAAGTTCTGAACTATTTGAATTTTGGCTTGATCTACCGCCACTCCATTCTTATTGATGGTATGACCCAAAAATCCGACCTATTCTAACCAAAATTCACACTTACTGAACTTGGCGAAGAGAGAGTGCTCTCAAAGCTTAAGTAACACCATCTGCAGGTGTCTAGAATGGTCTGCCCTAGTATCTGTGTAGATCAAGATGTCGTCGATGAAGACAATCACGAAATGATCTAGGAAGGGTTCAAATACCTCATTCATCAGTGCCATAAAGGCAGAGGGGGCGTTAGTGAGCCCAAAAGGCATTACCATAAACTCGTATAGTCCATAACGAGAGCTAAATGCAGTTTTGTGGATATCTTCCTCCCACACCCGAAGCTAATAGTAGCCGGATCTTAGGTCCATCTTAGAGAACACGGACGCACCTTGTAATTTGTCGAACAACTTGTCAATCCTTGGAAGTGGATATGTATTCTGTATTGTAAGCTTATTTAGTTCCATGTAATCTATGCACAAGCGCAATGTCCCGTCCTTTTTCATGAATAGTACATGGGCTCCCAAGGGCGAGGAACTTGGGTGAACAAATCCAGCATCTATTAATTCCTGAAGCTGGATCTTCAACTCGACCAATTCCTTGGGGGCCATCCAATAGGGTGCTCGGGACACTGGTTGAGCTCCGGACACAAGCTCGATCTGGAAGTCGACTTCTCATTGTGGGGGCAAACCTGGGAGAGTCTTAGGGAAAATATACGGAAAATCTCGTACCACTAAAACTTTGGCGAGTACTTGAACCTTATTCTACATTTCGAAGTATATAAGAAATACTTCGTCTTTCTGCCGGACTGACCTTACAGTCTGAGTAGAGGTCAAAATGATGCGGGAGACGGAGGGTATACCTGCCAGCGTAACGAACTGTCCATCTAGATTCTGAAGCCTGACCTCTTAGGTTGTACATTTTATTTGGGTCTTATGCTCGGCTAGCCAATCCATTCCCAGTATGAGGTCGAACCCAATTATTGCCAGGATTGTCGCATAAATCTCAAATCCCACGCCCCTTAACACGGCCTGGAACGAGCATTTCTTCGTAGACATCATATTTGATCCATCTGGTAGACGAATCCGTATAGATAGTCCAGAAGAGCGGACGACGTTTTCCTTAATTACAATAAAGTCTTGGGATACAAAGGGGTGTGTTGCTCCAGTATCAAAAAGAGTTTTGTGGGATGTCCTTCTACCAGAAGTAGTCCTGAAGAGATAAGGAGTATATGCATATCATTTAACAAAATATATACCCGATGTAGACATACATATGCATAAAATCTAATACATAGATATTGATATCTGACATATCTATAGCATCTAAGATATATACCTATCACTACATCAGGGGCTGGTCCATGCTGAAGATCTAATGTGTAGGCTTCCAAGGGCGCTGCTCGGCCCTGCTAACCTCTCCTACCAGCTCTACCTCTGCGGCCTCTCTGACCCTGTCCTCGTACTGCCTTCCCCCCTTGAACTGCTCCTAATCATGTCCTTCCTGCCGCATGCGGGCTGAAAGCTCTCAAGTGTCCCAACTGCTGACACAGAAAGCAGTTCCCTGCAAAGGGAACATCTCACCGAGCTACTGTTGTGGGCTGTAGTACTAGAGCTGGCCTGAGCTCCTATTGCAGTGTTGGGAGTGTTGATGGTGTTGGTGGGCGCCTATAAGCCTGCCTGCACTATCTCTCCTGTCGGCGGGGAGCATCTCCTCTATCTCATCCCTGACCTCTGGGGACCTCGACCTGTCCTCATCACTGCTGGGCCACCATCCTCTAATCTAACTCTGACGTCGCGGCGTGAGTCACTATGGCGTGGAAGGTGGACTAAGAGATTATGATTAAGGTCTGTCTTAAGTCATCTCGTAAGCCTTAGTAGAAGCGAGCAACCCTATCTTTGTCAGTGACTGCTAGGTTCCCAACAAAACATGTCGGGTGGATGAACTCTCTCTCATAATTTGGTACCGTCTGGGACGGATGTACAGGAACCTCTCCTGTAGTGTAGCTTGGTCAGCGTTCGAGATGAAGTGCTCCAAAAAAGCCTCTGAAAACTCCCCCACAGGATCGTGCTCAACGGTCGTCCTCTGAACTTCGAGCGACTGAAAGCTCTCCACCAGTCTCTAGCATATCCTTCTAATAAGGTCACCACTAGTGACATTGTAGCTACTGCTGGTCACATCATTCCTACCAACAACTACTATACACGCTCAACCCACTCTTATGCCTGTATGACAATCTCTATGCCTTTGAAGATGGGAGGCCTCAACCCCCGGAAATTCGTCAATTGGTCAGTGGGTACTAACAACTACTTCGGTGGCTATACCAAGGCTGGCTGGAACACTGCCATGATAGCTGTCAATGTTTACCCCAAGTCGGTGTCGGTAAATGGCACAACTGCAAGGGTAACTGGGTCCGAAGGTGGGGTAGAGGGGACATATCCTCAGGAAGAAGATCTCCCGTTACTAGACTCCGATATTTGGAGAAGTAACAGGAAAAGTGTCGGTATTTTGCAAAAGTATGGGAAATTTGCAAGAACTGAGAAAGCAGAAACAAAGGTGTGTGAGTGTGCTATCGTATAGTTTAGGATCCCTAAGCCTCTATACTAGGGTTCACCAGGCTTCTGCTGTAAGACCCCCCAACCTTTGTCCGGGTATGGCTAGAGGGGATCTTACTTGCCAAAGATGTCCACCCAGTGCTCCTAAAGGGGTAATGACCTATACTACAAGGCACTAGTTGACCGCCTTGCTCGGCTTGAATCACAACATTCACATCTCATCATAGAGTTTTGCGAAAGGATTACCAGGAAGATAGATCAAATATATATAACAATATATTTAAAAGAGAATGCAAAAGGCCGTAGCCACGATTTATACACGAAGCCCGTAGGCTATAAAAGTACTACAACTAACAGCTCATCACTCTCTCAATCCTGCACGCTAGTACTTACGTCTCGAAACTCGGGTGACGACTGGGGTTCCTTTGCTCGGGCAGTCCTATCAGCTGGTGTGTCGTTTTGCAGCATCTGGTCACTACGGTGCTCCATCTTCTATGAATGGTTATTGAAATAACTGTTAGTCACAGAGCTAAGTGGAAATAAATCTCCTCCACGAATCCATATCCTGAGGACGAGCGCACACACCCAACAAAAGTAAATAGCCGAAGCAAGAGAGAGTTAATACATCATTTCACACACATATAAAATAGGAGCAACCATGAAAGGAGGTGCAACATACACTACTAGAAAACTGACTTTTAGCCACGGCAGATTGCCGTGGCTAAAAGTCCAAAACCGTGGCTAAAGACTTTTAGCCACGGCCTGCCCACGGAAAATGGGCGTGGGCAATACGAGCGTGGCTAAAAGTCCAAACCGTGGCTAAAAGTCCAAAACCGTGGCGAATACTGGACTTTTAGCCACGGTTCATTGTCGTGGCTAATAGTGGACTTTTAGCCACGGTTTAATTGACGTGGTTAAAAGGCCACTCATAACATAAAAAATTCAGGCCGACCATCGGGCGCCGGCCGCCGCCGGCCGCCGGCCGCCGCCGGCCGCCGCCGGCCGCCGCCGGCGCCGCCGCCGCCACCCCCCGGCCGCCGCCGCCGCCGCCGCCCGACCGCCGCCGCCGCCATATTTATTTCAAAGGCTAATTGAAATAAATTCCTTATAAACCCAAAAATCTCATTTTGTTTTGGCGGTGTGGGACTAAACGATGCCACGACCTTTTGCCACGGTTCAGGCAAACCGTGGCTAATACTAGACTTTTAGCCACGGTTCAGGCAAACCGTGGCTAAAAGTCCAGTATTAGCCACGGAATAAAACCGTGGCTAATACTCACTATTAGCCACGATTTTTCCCCGTGGCAAAAGAAACCGTGGCTAAAAGCCATTTTTCTAGTAGTGATAGTATAACCGGAATAACAACAACAATAGACATCAGTTATGATTAAAGCTCCACTAACACATCAACATAACATGTATTCATAACCTGTATTCATATAGCAGACATTCACAGCCGCCCACACATCGCATACATTCACAGTCGCGCACACATCACATGCATTCACAGCCGCTCACAAGACCCTATGTCGACATAGTATGGATCACTTCTCTTCAAGCAGGGTAGCGAGCCCCGCTGGCCTCACCGATATGGTCGTCGGTGATAGTGGCAAGTCCTTCCACTTATGGGGGCGGTAGTACCGCACAACCCAAGCGCCAACTTATTACCCCGTATACTATTGGATGTGAGCGACATCCGACGATTCAACATTTTGGCCAACCAGCGGAGGAAACCCAATGGGGAGAAACAAAATGGCCATCACCCGCGGCACTCATCTCCCTATCACCTTGAGTCGTCGAACTTCCCGCACCGGTACGATCGGTCTGCGGATGTAACTAACCTGAAACAATTTACCACAAGTAAATTTACAAGAAAATAAGTAAAATAATTTTGCTATCATGCACCAGGTCTACAACAACTTGTCTTACTATGCTTTAAATAATTCAGGCAAACGACATTTGACTCAACTTTCGACAAGGAGCATGAGAACACTTTATTTGGGGTAAATTTAGGAGGAACATCTCAACTCTTATTATCCCCAACTAAGGCTAAACTTATCAAAATAACTGTCCGTCAGAGCAAGACCCGTGTTTAAAATAGTAAATTGCAGAAACAAAAGTGCGGTAATAGAAGCTGTTGTTAGTATAAGTTGTAGAATTGAAATGCTGTAATGAAATAGAACCAGTATGCAACTAAAGTAGTACTGAACTGAAAGAACTGAACTGAAAGTAAGTACTGAAAGAAACTTGACTAGTACGAGACTGGAATAGTATTTAAATAAAAGAACTGAACTGAAAGTAAATAAGTAGGACCAGTACGAGACTGGAGTACTTGAAAAGAATAACTGAACTGAAATAAATAAAGGAACTGGATCAGTGCAAGACTGGAATAAATCATAAAGAAATTGGTTAGTAGTCCAATCACTCCATTTAGGAGGCTTCAGTTCCATCTCTGTTCTTAGGAGGCAAGTTCAGTTTCATCTCTGTTCTAAAAGAGCATGTTTAGTGTCATCTCATTTATTAGGAGGTTTCTGTAGGTCTCACCCATTGTTAAGTTCCAATAATAATTCAGTTGCTCCCTTTTTAATTACGGCTTAATCAGATTATGGGACCTAATAAGAGTTACATTTATATTATTTGTCGAGAATAATTAGCAACTCATTTGCTCGTATTCTCATTTTTCGAGTCTACTCAAAGTGTTATAGAGTTATTTAAAGAAGAAGTGCTCGATGATTTTACAAAAACCTCGAAATACTCAAAGCTTGGGCACTTGCCTCGATCATTCTCGTTAATAAAAAAAATTGAACTTACCATTTGATTTAAAAAGTGGTCGCGCTCTCCGATTTTCACTTCGAAGAATTGAGCGCATCAATTTCCGAGTGTGACCCTAGACTCCAATAAATCGGAAAATCTTTAATTTTTTTCCCAAAATTCTCAAATTTTGATACAACCTTTAGGAGAGCCTAATATGAGTCTAGTAATTTTTCCAAACATTTTTGAGCAATTTTGCGCCTTAAATTTGACCAAATAAAAATTAATTAGACTTTTAAAAAATGTCAAATCAACTCCAAAAATTCTCAAAATTTTTGTGGAGGAAGCCCTTATCAAGGGGAACAATTTCCATGTTCAACATTTTTTCCCTAGAATCCTAGATTTTTTAATAAAAATTATACATAAATTTGGTTAAACTTTGGTCTGCATATAGCCAGATCAAAGCCCCATCCTGCAGCCAGGATTGCATCGGACGAGATATTAGCTAAATCTTCCCACACAACGGATTGACCACGGATCTGCTATATGGGGTGCTGAAGTTGAGGCAGGGGAAAAATCAGGAAATCACTGCCGTCCATCTCATCCCCGAGATTGGACGACGGTTGTTCCTTCCCGTCAATGAAGAAGACGGTGACCACTGCCACCGCTGACCAACCACTACTGGATGCCGGTGCTGCCCCCGATCAACTCGTCGGGGGCCGACGACCTCTTGGGCAGTGGTCCGGCGGCCTGCCGCCGCCATCCATCGTCGGAAATTACAAACTGAGAGCAGGATGGCTAGGCCTGCGAGCGGTTTGGTTTGGGTCGGTTTGGACCCAAACCGAAACCGAACCGATATGCCTCGGTTTTTGGCTTGTCCAAACCGACCTGAACCGAATCCGATCGGTTCGGCTCAAAGTCGGTTCGGTTTTCAATCAATTTTTTTCGGTTCGGTGTCGGTTTTTTGTGAACCAACATATAATAGTTAATATTAAACCCATCTTTTTTATTTATTTTAATTTTTTTTGCCCATGTAGGAATTAAGATAAAGTATTCGGCAATGATAGATTGATTTAATGAATTTAAATGGCTTAGTAATCACCTACTTGATATGAGTGTCTGTTTTTTTAAGCCCAATTTATTGTGACGGCAAAAGTATCATTGATACAACCATCAATTCATTAATTCAAAAATGTATCAAACACATTAGGTAGATAAGTTATAAGTAGATTGTGACAGAAACATACAGCTAAACACATTGCAGCTAAACACATCGGGATCAATTGAATACAGCTACAGATCAATTGAATACAAGCTAAATACAGCTACAAAATAACAATATCATGGGCAGAAAATATATCATATTGAAATTAATTATTACTAACCTTTGATTGTGGTCCATAGACCTTAATGTAGTGCTCATTTCAGCTAGTAATATCTATAGAAGAAGAACAATATATGTGTTAGTTACTTATCTAGATAAAATCATAAAAATAAAAAAGATATCAATCACACAAAATTGGCTTATCGATATTGTAATATTGTTACCTTTGTCTAAATCTTCGTATTTTTCAACATCTACGAGTATTTCATCCATGCCATTACTATGTGGCTTGCAACGCAACCAATCACTAGTACAAATAAGTGCTTCAATGGTCTTTAATTGGTAGTAATGAACTTCTGAATGGATCAAGGATTCGTCCACCGGTGCTAAAAGCCGACTCAGATTCTACCGTCGATGAATTGCAAGAATATCTTTAGCTATTTTTGATACAATCGGAAACCTCGAAGAGTTGATTTTCCACCAATTTAAGATATCAAAGTTCGGTTGTATCTTCAATGCATCCTCCTCTATGTATTGCAATATTTCAGACTTGTGAATTTTTGAACTTGAATCTTCATCTTCATTATCATCTTTAAACATATTTTTTTGATAAGCTGCAAAAGTATATTCCACATCTCCTTGGTCATCCTTACAAGTACCTGAGGTTGTTGCATGAGAACTTAGAGCTTGACTTAAAGATGGATTGTCAACATTATTATAGTGATCGAACAATCGATAGATTGTACTTTCAGCCATTCCAGGAATTTCCCTTGCTTTTATAGCGTCAGCCACCGCAAATAAACACTTTGAGAGCTGCTTTAAGTTGCATTGAGGATCTAGAATATAAGCAACATATAGTAATATATTACTTTTTTCTAAACCTCCCCAATATTTATCAAATTTTATCTTCATGCGACGTGCAATTGAAATAATATCAGAATCACAGCTGCAATACATTGTTTTGATCATGTGCTCCATCATTGAAATATTTTGAAAGAACAAATGTGAGGTTGGATACTTGGATCCTGAAACCTCTAAAGTAAATGTATAAAACATTTTCAAAAGCTTTTCAAAAACTCTTGCATTTTCCATTCTTCTCTATTTTGTGGACCATTAACAAAACAACTTTGATAAGATAACTCATCCTCCAGTCTATCAAATACTCTTTCAAATTTCAGCGCTATTTCTAACATTAGGTAAGTTGAATTCCATCTTGTATCCACGTCTAAGCGTACAAGAGCTTTGTTCTCAATCTCTGCATTTTTCACACAATGCTTAAATTTTTCAAGACGTTGTGATGATGACTTTACATATTTCACCGCTGAACGGATCTTCTCAATCGATTCATTGTATTCGAGCAACCCATCTTTAACGATTAGATTCAGAATATGTGCAGTACATCTAACTTGCAAAAACTGATGACATAAAATAGTGCTTTTCCAATCATTTGTTTTCCTTTTCAAAGCTCTTGCAACTACATCATTAACTGAGGCATAGTCCATCGTTATTGTGAATAATTTTTTTATATCCCATGCTGATAAACACTTCATTATTTCTGAACAAATTCCCTCACCACTATGATATACTATTCTTACAAAATTTAGAATCCTTTTATGTAATCTCCACTCCTTGTCTATCCAGTGACCAATGAGACACATGTAGCCATACTTTTGAATGGAAGTCCACGTATCGGTGGTCAAGCAAATCCTTTCAGAAGCTATTGTATGTTTCAACTTCTTCTTCTCCTCAATAAAAAGTTCAATGCAATATTTAGCTATAGTGGTCCGAGAAGGTACATTAAACCTCGGTTCTAATTGATTGGAGTAATATCTGAATCCTTCATGTTCAACAAATTTAAATGACAACTCATCCACAACTATCATTTTAGCCAAAGCTTTTTTGCACTCAATTTCATCAAAGTTAATAGCCTTTAGTGATCCAATTGTTGCACCATCATTCTTCGTTTGAGTGAAAGATAACATTTTCGGTTTGGTCTCTACTTGCCTAAACCGACATAACGTTATCATATGTGTCCTTAAAGCGCTAGTGCTATTTTTCTTTGGATCAGCTGCATATACCTTACTATAATATTTACATTTAGCTTTATCTCTTCCTTCACTATCCTTAAACTTACTAAACCACTCCCACACTGCAGATTTATTTCTAGCATTAGCTCCTTCAGGCTCAGTGTTGGGGTCGTCAAGTTTTTATTTCTTGAACACATTTTGTGATGCATCCTCCTCCTGAGAGGGTTTAGGTTCTGCTGACATAGTTTTTATCTCAACAACTTCCTTGATTATTTCTTTTCCTTTAATTTGTTTTGAAGAAGAGGACATCTACATAAACATAAGAAAGTAACAAAAAAGTATAAAACATACAATATCAGACATTTGAAAGTAACAATGAGAAAAATAAAAAAAGTTCAAAACCTTTGAAGATTTAAAATTCTGAATTTCTGATCAATTTCTTCTAATATTAGGATGGAGGAGGAATGGTTTCAATTCATACCTAAATTGGGAACAAATTACAAATGTGAATGGTTTCAACATCTACATAAAGATGCTCTCATACTATTCATACCTAAAGCACAAAATTTCAAATAGTCATATGCATATGCTAGCCTGCTATCTCGAAAATTTATGCACAAAATTTCAAATAGTCATATGCATATGCAGGAAATTTAAAATAGTCATATGCATATGCAGGAAAAAAATAACCAAAGCTGGAAATCCTGGAATAGCCGAATAGGAAGATGAACTCATCTGCAGGGAAAAAAATAAAATAAAAGCATTCAGTCATACCATTCATACCTGAACGACAGAACGAAGCAATAGAAGGGAATAGGAAGATGAACAGCCGGAGTCGCCGCCCGCCGCACGGCCAAAAATGAGAAATCTAAAGCATTCAGTCGTCTTCCATCGCCGCAGTCGTTGCCCTCGACGGTCTCATCGTTGCTCTCGACGGCCTCGTCACTGCCCTCGACGGCCACTCCCAAACAGGAAAGTAGAAAAAGGAAACTGGAGAGCGGAGAGTGAGACCCGACGAAACCCTATCAGCTGCTAAATGAAAAAGAAATAAAAAATGAAACCTGAAGAGTGAAGGCTGGCTGAAACTCGAAAGCCCCGAAACCCTATCACTATATCACTATCAGACTATCAATATCATCTATCGCCTATCTCAAATAAATAAGAATATAATATATTAACAATTAACATGACTTAAATAATGCTATCAGCTATGCCTATCTCAAACTTGAAAGTTGAAACCCGAAGGCCAGTCAGCATTCAACAAACATAAAATGACTTAATGCTATCAGCAAGCATAAAAATAATAAAATGCTTAATGCTTATACAAAATTAAAAAATTAATTAGTTAAATACCTAAAATTTAAATTATGTTAAACAAAAAACTCGGTTCGGTTCGGTTTGATCGGTTTTCACAACCTGAAAACCGACCCGAACTGATAGTCCTTCGGTTTTCAAAAGCTCTAGACCGAATCAACACCGGACCAGGCGGTTCGGTTTCAAAATCGGTGCGGTTTGATCGGTTTGATCGGTTTAGTCGGTTTTCGGTTTTCACTCCTCACCCCTAAGGGTGGCGGCCGGCTCTGCTCCCAACACCATCGCGCCACGCCGCCTCTCCGGTGACAGCCCCAGCCAAAAAATCACCCCCGACCGACGCGCCAGGGGTTAAGCTTTTCTCTGGTGGTGGTCCGACAGCCTGGGGCCACCGGCCACCGCCGCAGTAATTTAACAGAGATTTACTCTATTTTCGGGTGCCGCCGGGGCGGCAATTTTCGGAGGCACCTCGTCCTTCAACCGTCGGGGAAAGCTATCCCCGATGGTGTAGCCCTTCCCCAGCGCCACTACCGGCTCCGGGCAAGGCTCACCACTTGCGGCCACCACCTGACCTGGAGCTTGGCTCGGGTGGTGCCGACGACATTCCCTCCGCCGGGAGACACATGCAGGACGTCAAAAAGGCAGGGAAGGGAAAGGGGAGAAGCTTCCATCTTGACTGGGGGAGCTTGGGAAGGCCCCGACCGAGCCTCCATGGGGGGTGGCAGAGGAGATCAGGTGGTGAAATATTTTCCGGCGAGCTGGAGCTCCGGGTAGGGTGCTCTGAGCTCGGATAGGTTTGTGAGGAGGAGAGCAGGGGAAAGAGTCTTTTATAGGCTTGGGGAGTGTGGCCACCCCTCCCCTCCCCAATGCGGGACTAACCCGTGAGAGAGGAGATGCTCCTACCCTCCTCCTCCACTTGCTCAGGCCAGGTGGCATCATCCTAGGGCTGCTAGGTGACAGCCATCCAGGGGGGGAAGGCTTGGTGGGCTTGGTCTTGAGAGTGAGAAAGAGGGGAAGGGAAAGAGGGTGGTGGGCTTTTGCCAAAGGCCCACCTACCAAGCCCTTGCTGGTTTGGGTGACCCAAAAGGTGAGGAAGGCCAAGCCCTTAGCTAGTAAAGGAGAGGAGGTGCCCACTTCTTTGAGAAAATTTTCCAAAAAATGGAATTTTAGAGGTGTTTGACCAAAGTTAACATTAGGGTGGGTCCCCCATATTGGTTAAAGTCAAAAGAGGTCCATGATATAGGGGTTGGATCAAAGTTGGAGTGTCGTGTCATAATTTGTGTGCGCACGCTTTTTAGTGCACAATTATGCTTGATTTGACCACGAGTTGACCACCCGTCACTGAAATTGACCGGGACGAACTCGGTTGACTTCGTATTGACCATACGAATCCATTGCCACCGACCGTGGTCGATCGGAATTCGTTTGCTAAATATCCAAAATCCGCGCGTCGCAGCACACTAAGGCGGTCAAAATGCTTATATTCATCATTAGACTTTGAATTGTGACACAACGAGTTCCAATGTGTTTGTATTAGTTATGCGAGGTCATAAGAACTGACAGAACTCAAATCAGAGTCTCTAGGTCAATATCATAAAATCTCGTTTTCGTGACGTTTTACTAGGAACGACCATACCCACCATATGACCTTGGAATTTAACGGAACGAGTTCCAATGTGTTCGTATTGGTTATACAAGGCCATAGCTGAGAGGTCTAAGTTGTTAGCCTAAATCACCTAGAGGGGGGTGAATAGGTGAAATGCGTGTCAAATGCGGAATTAAAAACTAACACAGCAAATATCAAGCAATCACAGAAGACAAGAGATTTATAGTGGTTCCCCAATCTTGGGTACGTCCACTTTCCTCACCGATCTAGCAAATTACTAGACTCGGCTACTCCACTATCTCGGATTGAAAACAATCCTACACCTCGGAACCACGTTCCTACAAATCTCGATCCCAAAACGGATCTACAAAAACTCGGAAGACAAAACTTCCTACAAGTCTCGGAGAAGAATCTCCTACAATGAAATTTGGTTTGAAAATAAAAATCAAAACAACAATCTCAGATCTGAATCTTTGACGGTCTTCTTCTTCAGGAACTTCGGCTAGATCAGAAAACGTAGAAGACGACTAGAGAAAGATCCACGAATCTGAGATCTAGAACCACCTCGATCGAGAAAGTAGATCTGGAATCTCCAAGGCTCGGCAAGATCGAGTGATTCTCTTTCTTCTGGATCGCTGGAGAGAAGATCGATGAAAACGAAGGTGGCGATCCAAACTTTTCTTCTTCTTCCGTGAACGGCAATGGCGGCGGCGTGAAAATTAGGGTTCACTGAATTTCTCTTTCTTAAAAAGAATATTTCTGTAATAACGCTTGAAAAGTCATTTCTGAAAAGACCTATTTATAGGTGGGTTCCAACGGTCAAAATATTGATTATTGATGACACGTGGACCAATCAGAATTGACAGATTCAAAATACTTATGATAAAAATGGACTTAGAATAATTCTGGAGAAGTTGACTGCGATACTCGAGTAATGGAGGATATACACGAGTATGGAGAGATGGATTACTCGAGTAGCAAGAAGCAGTATACTCGAGTATAGAGAGAGAGAATTACAGGAGAGAAGAATGAATTACTCGAGTATCAAAATGGTATACTCGAGTATCAGAATTGTATACTCGAGTAATAGAAAGTATACTCGAGTATCAAGACGATATACTCGAGTATAAAAAGGCTAAACTCGAGTATCAGAAAATAAACTTGAGAAACGTTAACATACACGAGTATCAGAGGATATACTCGAGTATGGAAGAATTTACTCGAGTATCAAAGATCAATTACTCGAGTATGAACATACTTACTCGAGTATCAGAAGATATACTCGAGTATCAGAAAACACTTACTCGAGTATAAACATACTTACTCGAGTATCAGAAGATATACTCGAGTATCAGAAAACACTTACTCGAGTATAAACATGCCTACTCGAGTATCAGAATATATACTCGAGTATCAGGAAACACTTACTCGAGTATAAACATACTTACTCGAGTATCAGAAGATATACTCGAGTATCAGAAAACACTTACTCGAGTATAAACATACCTACTCGAGTATCAGAATATATACTCGAGTATCAGGAAACACTTACTCGTGTATTACAAGGAAATACTCGAGTATAAAGGACTTAGGAAAATTCTAAGAGGAAATTTGCTCCAATGCTTCTGTCCATCAATCCAAGTGCATGAAGGAAGTGTATCCCAATAGAGAGGCTATACATGGGCCAACACTTTGGATCACACAATGAGGGATTACATTGTATGGTCCTGTGTTTGGTGACCCATTATAGACTGACATTGGTCTACACTTGGCAATTAGAACCTGCATACATACAACTTGAACACAGCATCAAATACACCTTAATTCATCTTAGTTCAAGGTCTGACCTCCTACAAATCTGAGGTATTGTGGAGACAAATCCCAACAATCTCCCCCTATTTGTAGATGTCAGCACTCTCTATACTAAGGTGAATTGCTTAAAAGTAAAAGAACAGCAAGCATATAACAGGAGAATAAGCTTAACTAAAGCAGAGTAAACAAAATATGGCCATAATCAGAATTAAATATATATATATATATGAGGAAATGTTTTTAAAGCACATAAACAAAATAGTCCAATTCCACTTTCTCAGATCCACTCATGATGGAGCATCCTTGTGCATTCTTTCCCTCTTGAGCTGTTGCCTCTCCAGGTAGCTGTAAGGCTTTGGGAAATAAGTCCTGGGCCTGGGAGGAGCAGCAGGGTTGTTGTGTCCCCAGTTTCTGTCATGGAGTCTGATTTTAATCTGTGAAGCTTCATATGCTTTCCACTCTGAGTAGCTGTAATGATTGTCTCTGTTTTCCCCATGATCTGTCACTAATTTCAGGGTATCAAGAATAAGGGATTTTGAGGTTGGACTCCAAATCTCTGAGTGAACAATTGCTGGATCTCTTCTGGGTTCAGAACGACTTGCAGAAGTACCTTCACCATACTTTCTTTTCCTTTTAGATGGACCTTGAGAACTGGAAACAAAATCATCTTGCCACAAGTCAGAGTAGTTGAGAGGAGGCTCAGTCAGATCACCCTCAGGTCTAGGAGAGAAGACTGGCACACCACTTTCTGGAATGGTAGCTTGGACAGGGGCATCTGCAGAGGGTTGCTCTTCAAGAGGATTGAGGTGGTGAGGAATGATGGCTGGGTTGAGCTGAGCATTGGGGAAGTTCATGTTATGCAGCCACACAGCAGTATCATATGTATAAAACTTTACAGATTGAAGTTGAGAGAGAATGTCTGCTTTCATTTCCTTTACAATTCCATCCACTGTAGTTTGAGCCTGTTTAGAGAGAGTTTCAACTTGTTCTTTTGCAACTGCTTGGGCTTGCTCATAAAGTTTTTCCACTTGTTCTTTTACAACTTTCTCCCCCTTGCTGATATCTATGTTAAGCTTTGCAATGGCTTCATCTTTGAAGGTGCCCACTTCATTACATACTGTCACAACATTCATTTCAGCTCTCTCATCCAGCTTGATCTGATTGTGAGCTACTGTCTCAGCCTGATTTCTTCGCTCACCAATGCTTGTAATGGTGTGGTCTATGGCTTTGCCTCCAATTTGGAACAACCTTTTTAACTCATCAGTATTTGCTTGAATCTCAGCAAAGCCTCTGCTCATCTCTGTTTCAAGAGCAGAGACCTTGGATGTTACTGATTGCAGAGAGGCATTAAAGTATTCTCTCTGTTCTTTTAGCATAAGCTTTATCTTGTTGATAAAATCTGAGGAGGAGGGAGCTGAGGTTGGTTCAGGAGCTGAAGCAGCAGGGGCAGGAGCAGAAGTAGAAGCAGAAGCAGTCCAAGGAGGGATTTCTGAAATTACCACTGAGCTGACTGCTCTCCTGAATGGAACTGGTTCAACATCTTCTTCTGAGGGTAGGAGAGAGGGCATGGAGAAATCCAAATTCTTCAGAGGTGCCTCCACAGGATCTGGAGACATCTCATCATCAGACAGGAGAATATGAGCTGATTTATTAGGCTCATTCTCAGGAGAATGGACTGGAGATCTTGCAGGAGATGGAGCTGGGGTTCTAGCAGGAGACTGAACTGGAGTTCTGGCAGGAGAGTCATTCTGGAAGAGTGGGGCATCTGAGCTGAGCTCATCAATAAGTTTGTTGATATCTTCAGATGTAGACAGAAGGGCTGCTGAGTCTGGAATCTCTGAGTCTGGATTTGCTGAGTGAATATCTGCTGGAGGAGGAGAGATTGGAGGAGTAGGAATTCTTACTTCTTCTGTTTCTGGAATTGCTGATTCTGAAGAGACCTGATTCTGAGGAAGAGAAGAGGCAGGCTCCCCCTCAATTGCTGCACCCAGAGTGTCAGCAATTTGATGTTGAGGAGGAGATGGGGTCCTGATGACAGCTTGCTGTCTGGAGGTTTGGGCAGGGTTCATGATCTTGAGGTCATACCTCTGAATGGAAGATATTGAGACTTTCTTCATGTGGTGAAGAGGAGTCCCTTTAGAGAAGTCAAACACTGTAGGATTTATCTCATGGAGGAGGAGGGAGATAATCCTGGCAAAGCTGGGATGTTTGACACTTTCTTTGATCTTATCCAGAATCATCATTCCAAACTGAAACTTCTTCCTACAGACAATAGCTTGCATAACTTCAAAAAGAGTTTGTGATACATCTCGAATGGAGTAAGTCTTGCACCAGAGGATTTTGGCAATGATGTCAACTAGAAACTTCCCTTCTGAATTGAACAGAGAGCGGTTCAGGGTTTCACCTCCACCTTCTGGATCTCGACCACAGAATAAGGAGGTGCGGTCGGCATCTGCCTTGTCTAAATCATCTTCTTCGTCGACCACGGGCATCCGAAGCAGAGTGGCGACAGAGGTTTTATCTAACCGAATATCAACTCCCCTTACCTTTGATTTCAGAACTGTACCATTGTGTCTAATCTTCAAGTTTTTGTAGAACTCTTCAACATCAGAAAGCAAAAGGCGGCAAGGTTCTTGAAGAACGAAGGTTAATCCGGCCGTGTCGAGGAGAATCAGGAGGTTCTTGAAATCATCGGAGATATCTTCAATGCCATCAGTCACTAATTCCGAGCCGATTCCAAACTTGGAGGAGGGAGGAGCCATCAGCGATTCTGCAATGAGGAAGACGGAAATCTGCGGCGACCGAAGACGAAGAACAGGGTTTCGGGAATATGAACAGCCGGCGGCTACTCGAGTGAATGAGAAGTGGAAAGGACTTTGTCGTTTTGAATATATATATATAAATAATCCTAATTAGGTTTAAAACGAATTAAGTATAAAGACATACCTGAAGAGGCGGCAAATTAGTTGTGCGAATAGAGAGTTTGAAAGATTCCAGAGAAATCCGATTACACGAGAGAAGTTTACGGCATACACGAGTAATCCTTAACATATACTCGAGTATGGACTGAGTATACACGAGTATTAAGTCTAGACGGATTTTTCCATACTCGAGTATAAGAAATTCATACTCGAGTATCAATCTGATTACTCGAGTATATGAAGTTCAATACACGAGTATTAAATTCTGAAGACTTTTCATACTCGAGTATAAGGAGTGCATACACGAGTATTGATTTGATTACTCGAGTATGTTGGACTTGTTACTCGAGTATTCACTATTTCACTCGTGTAAATGTAACTATTCTCGAGTCTCAAATTTCTTGAAGGAATTTTCACTAAACAAAAAAAAATGTACCTCAGAGTATCCAACATTTCTGACCTCTTCTAAATTTCTGAGTCCATCATTGGTCTTCTTTGTTAAGCAGTCCAAGCTCAGTTTTGAAGAATGAAAACTTGGATTCATCCAGCGGCTTGGTGAAGATGTCTGCAACTTGCCTGTCTGTGGAGACATACTGTAGATCTATATCTCCATTTTCCACATGCTCCCGGATGAAATGGTAGCGAAGCTCTATGTGCTTGGTCCTGCTGTGGGAGACTGGGTTGTTGGCTATTGCAATTGCGCTGGAAGAATCACAGAACAGTGGAATGTTCTGGAACTTCATGTTGTAATCTTCAAACTGATTCTTGATCCACAAAAGCTGTGCACAACAGCTCCCTGCAGAGATGTACTTTGATTCAGCCGTTGAGATGGCTACACAGTTTTGCTTCTTACTGCTCCAGGAAATGAGTCTCCTTCCGAGGAATTGGCAAGTCCCGGAGGTGCTTTTCCTGTCGTCTTTGCTTCCTGCAAAATCTGCATCTGAAAATCCAATTAGTTCACTATCATTACTTCTTGGGTACCATAAGCCAAGATTTGGTGTTCCTTTGAGGTATCTCAAGATTCGCTTTGCAGCGATGTAGTGAGATTCCTTAGAGTTCACCTGAAATCTAGCACATACACATGTCGAGAACATTATATCTGGTCTACTCGCAGTAAGGTAGAGCAAGGACCCAATTATGCTTCTGTACTTGGTTTCATCAAAAGGTTTCTCTTTCTCGTCCTTGTCTAGAGACATAGCTGAGGCCATTGGAGTCCTCATAGAGGTTGCATTCTCCATTCCGAATTTCTTAAGCAGCTCTTTGGTGAACTTGGTCTGAGAGATGAAAATTCCATCCTCAGATTGTTTCACTTGTAGCCCTAAGAAATACTTCAGCTCTCCCATACTGCTCATTTCAAACTTCCCTTGCATAAGTTTAGAAAACTTCTTGCAGAGGTTGTTGTCTGTAGAGCCAAAAATGATGTCGTCGACATAGATTTGCACTAGCAAAATCTTGCCTTTTATTTCCCTAAGAAATAATGTCTTATCTATCTTTCCTCTCGTGAACTTGTTCTCAAGAAGAAAGGTAGATAACGTCTCATACCAAGCCCGAGGGGCTTGCTTGAGACCATATAGTGCTTTTTGTAATAAATACACATAGTTAGGAAGGGTTGGATCAACAAAACCTGGGGGTTGCTCTACGTACACTTCTTCCTTAATGTTACCATTTAGGAAGGCGGACTTCACGTCCATTTGATAGACGGTAAAGCCCTTAAGTGCAGCGTAGGCAAGAAATAACCTGATTGCCTCCAGTCTTGCTACTGGAGCATAAGTTTGGTCGAAGTCGATCCCTTCCTCTTGACGATATCCCTTGGCGACAAGTCTGGCTTTATTCTTTATAATTGTTCCGTCTTCATCCATCTTGTTCCGGTAGACCCATTTTGTCCCGATGACGTTCTTATGCTTGGGTCTAGGAACAAGTGTCCAGACTTTGCATCTTTTAAACTGGTTTAATTCTTCTTCCATGGCTAGAATCCAGGATGCGTCGGAGTTGGCTTCCTCAAATTTCTTTGGTTCAACCTGTGAGAGAAAGCTTAAGTGTAAATTCTCGTTAGTTGTACCTCGACGAGTTCTGACACCATCCCGAGGATCTCCTATGATTTGGTCAACAGGATGATCCTTCAAGTGTCTGAACTCTAAAGTCCTTGCATCTGGGATCTCTTCAGCCACTGGAGTTATATCTTCAGCTGGGATGACTTCTTCATCTTGATCATCTCCCTCTCCAAAGGTGGTTGTAGAGGGGATCTTGATGAACGTCTCATCTTTATCTTTAATAGGTTCATCCAAGCTGAGTTCTTTCAACTTTGTACCTGCATCTACAATAGGCACACTAGACGAGTTGCTTTGCAACAGACTCGTCTCATCAAATACAAGATGTATCGACTCTTCCACAACCAGAGTTTTTCTATTGAAAACTCTATAGGCCTTACTATGGCTACTATAACCTACGAAAATACCTTCAAAGCTTTTCTCGCTAAACTTTGTAGTGTGATACTTGCCATTGTTAAGTACGAAGCACTTACAACCAAAGATTCTAAAGTATGAAATGGTTGGTTGCCTGCCTTTTAGAAGTTCGTAAGGAGTCTTATCATGGTCTTTGTTGATGAGTGCTCGATTTTGCACGTGACAAGCGGTGTTGACGGCTTCAGCCCAGAAATACTCCGGAAGTGAGGCATCACTCAACATGGTCCGACAAGCCTCTATGAGTGTTCTGTTCCTTCTCTCAGCCACTCCATTTTGCTGTGGTGTGCGGGGAGAGGAAAACTCATGAAAGATACCTTGACTTTCACAAAATTCAGTCATGGCTCCAGACTTGAATTCCGTTCCATTGTCACTTCTGATTTTGACTACGGAACAGTTGTATTCATTCTGGATTTGCCTGACAAAGTTAGTGAAAATACCGAAGGTATCTGACTTGTGTTTCAGAAAGAACACCCACGCAAAGCGCGAGTAATCATCCACAATAACCAACGTATATTCCTTACCTCCCAAACTTCTAACCTGCAGTGGACCAAACAAGTCCATATGAAGAAGCTGTAAACTTCTATTGGAATCCTTGCCTATTATGCTTTTAAACGAACTTCTTGTTTGCTTGCCTTTGATGCAAGCGTGACAGGGACTGTCCGTAACGCACTTGACCTTGGGTGCATCACGCACTAAGTTTTGAGAGAATAATTTATTAATAGTTTTGAAATTAATATGTGCTAGTCTCTTGTGCCATTGGTCAGCAAGAGATGCACTACTTTTTGCCAAAAGACACACTGGTGTTGAAGAGTCTATACAAATAAAGTTCAAATAGAAAATATTTCTGCTTCGAGTGCCTGATAAGATAGTTTCCATATTGTTAACCGATTTTATCAAGCACTTGTCTGCATGAAATTCAACTACGTATCCTTTGTCGCATAGTTGGCTTATGC
Source organism: Platanthera zijinensis (assembly GCA_039513925.1). NCBI lineage: Eukaryota > Viridiplantae > Streptophyta > Magnoliopsida > Asparagales > Orchidaceae > Platanthera > Platanthera zijinensis. The sequence goes on from CM077082.1 coordinate 39,870,520, forward strand.
TGATGAGATTGTGTTCCAATCCTTCAACATAGGCTACATTCGAGAAGGATACGCTACCGTTAGAAATCATACCATAGCCTTTAGTGATTCCTCGATCTGAACCTCCAAAGATGACCTTTGGTCCGTCGCAGACTGAGGTGTAGTTTAGTAGTAGGCTCCTTGTCCCGGTCATATGCCGAGAACATCCACTGTCCAAGTACCAGATTGGCATTTTGGTGGCCTTTGGACATACCTGCAATTACAATCATTTAGCCTTAGGAACCCAAACAAGTTTGGGTCCTTGGTCTCGAGTTAGAATACTCCCCCTACGAGTATTAGCCTTATGAGTGGTCACTCTCACGTTGCTAACCTTAGGGGTTGCAGCATTTTTCAGGATTGAACCAACAATCACTGGCAAAATGACCAATTCTGCCACAGCACCAACAGTTGAACCTGTTGTATCTTTGCCTTGTGTAGTCCTGCTTGACTTTCTGGAATGACGGTCTGGCAGGAGCTTTACTCTTGGAGGAGGAGACTTCATGATGATGGCAGTTACATGAGGTCTTCTCCTTCATAGGCTTTTCTACAATGGGTTTTACTTTTGGTGTCTTCTTAAAGTTATGACCATGAGCATAAGGTCCATAGCTTTGAAGCTGAATCTCCTCATAAGGTGCCTTGAAGACACTCTCGCCAAAGTTACGAGGACGAGTCCAACCTTGGTATCTTGACTTAGGCTTCTCAGGGATTGGCCTAGAAAAGTGTCCGTAGGTGGACTCATAATCGAGTTCGTTCGTGGGAAAGATAACTTTCTTGAACACAACAGGTTCCAAGGGGGCTTTCCCTTTTTCTTCAGCTAGAGTCTTTCGGGCAGCCTTATTCTTTCTCCTGGCCTTGTTTCTTCTAGAGGATTTACTAGAAGACCCAATGTGGCCTAAGCCAGCACCCTTGGCCTTAGTAGAGAATTCAGCAACGATTGGAAGAACTGTCTTAGGCTTAGAGAAGCTCTCAACAAGCTTCTTTTCAGCCTCGAGTTGTTTTTCCAGTTCTTTGATGATTTCCTCTTTAAGGTCGAGGTGCTTGAGAGCTTTATTGTATTCCTCCATAGCTTCATTTAGGTTCTCTTGAAGAGAGTTAGTCCTATTGACTTCTTCTCTCAAGTTGCTCTCACTAGCCTGTAGAGAATTGATCTCTTTGGCTTGACTTCTCACCATTCTACGACATTTCTCGTAAGCGGTGAGTAATTCCTTATACTGTCCCATGAGTTCAGATTCATCTTCAGAGGAATATCCCTCTTGCTCATTGTCATTTTCAGAATCAGAGAGAGGAGTGTGAGATTTTACCTCCCCAGTAAACTGGGGGACTTGTTCATCATCCGAATGAGCCATGAGCCCAAAGTAAGCTTCCTCTTCTTCACTCGACTCAGATGAGTCAGAGTCGCTGAGGGTTTTGCTCTTCTTGGCTACTAGGCTTCTCTCTGTCCTCTTCTTGGGGTGTGAGGATTTCCTTTCCTCTCTTCTTCCACCCTCTTTCTTTTTGTGAGGGCAGTCAGCGATGACGTGACCTGGCTTGTTGCAACAATAACAAATGATGTCAGTAGAAATCTGTTTGTTCGGTTTAGGATTGTACCTGTCATGGCTACTTGAACCTTTCTTCCGATGATCACTGTCATGTCGTGATCTTCTATATGAGGCATCCTTGCCTCTCCATTGCTTCTTCTTGTTCAAAAATTTCTTGAACTGCCTTGAGAGTAGGGAGAACTCTCCATCAGATAGTTCTGAGCCAGATGAGCTAGGCTCAGATGATTCTTCTTCATCAGCCTCAGGAACTGGGGCAGGAGAGCTAGCTTTTATCTTCCTTGAGCTATCTGCCTTTAGAGCGACAGATTTCTCCTTGGATGCAGACCTGCTTGTCTCTTCTTCAGCTTTTCTTGAGTTGATTTGCAGCTCGTAAGACATAAGCTTTCCGAACAGATTCTGCGGGTCTGTCTCAGCTAACCTTCCAAACTCCCGAATGGCACATACCTTATTATCCCATTCCTTGGTTAGGGATCTTAAGAATTTGTCATTGAGTTCCCCGTTGGTGAAGACACGACCATACACTCTTAGGCCATTTACTATCTTGAAGAAGTTCTCAAAGGTGTCAGCTATGGCCTCCTTGTGACCTTGCCGGAAGGCTTCATACTTTTGATTCAGAAGGGATCTCCGATCATCCCTCACTTCTTCAGTGCCTTCCATCAGAGTCACCAGGGATTGCCACATCTCCTTGGCAGACTGGCAATGAATTAGATTCTGCAGCATTGAGTCGTCGACTGCACTTGCTATAATATTTTTAGCCTTCTTGTCCAGAGAGACAAGTGCAATCTCATCCTTGTCTAGATCCATCAACTTCTTGGGAACTTGCTTGGTGGGATCTATGGTGGATGCAGTCATAGGAATGTGGGGACCTTCTTCAACAATCATGAAGATCCGGGGATCTACTGCTTCCATGAAGAACTTTACTCTTTCCTTCCACATAGGAAAGTTGTTCTTGGTGCAGATAGGGAGTTTAGCAAAATCCTTGGTCTTACTCATGCTTGATACTTTTCAGAAAACAACTTAGAAGGATAAGATCAAGGTGTTAACCTTTTAACGATCAACCTTCCTCTGATACCAATTGAGAGGTCTAAGTTGTTAGCCTAAATCACCTAGAGGGGGGTGAATAGGTGAAATGCGTGTCAAATGCGGAATTAAAAACTAACACAGCAAATATCAAGCAATCACAGAAGACAAGAGATTTATAGTGGTTCCCCAATCTTGGGTACGTCCACTTTCCTCACCGATCTAGCAAATTACTAGACTCGGCTACTCCACTATCTCGGATTGAAAACAATCCTACACCTCGGAACCACGTTCCTACAAATCTCGATCCCAAAACGGATCTACAAAAACTCGGAAGACAAAACTTCCTACAAGTCTCGGAGAAGAATCTCCTACAATGAAATTTGGTTTGAAAATAAAAATCAAAACAACAATCTCAGATCTGAATCTTTGACGGTCTTCTTCTTCAGGAACTTCGGCTAGATCAGAAAACGTAGAAGACGACTAGAGAAAGATCCACGAATCTGAGATCTAGAACCACCTCGATCGAGAAAGTAGATCTGGAATCTCCAAGGCTCGGCAAGATCGAGTGATTCTCTTTCTTCTGGATCGCTGGAGAGAAGATCGATGAAAACGAAGGTGGCGATCCAAACTTTTCTTCTTCTTCCGTGAACGGCAATGGCGGCGGCGTGAAAATTAGGGTTCACTGAATTTCTCTTTCTTAAAAAGAATATTTCTGTAATAACGCTTGAAAAGTCATTTCTGAAAAGACCTATTTATAGGTGGGTTCCAACGGTCAAAATATTGATTATTGATGACACGTGGACCAATCAGAATTGACAGATTCAAAATACTTATGATAAAAATGGACTTAGAATAATTCTGGAGAAGTTGACTGCGATACTCGAGTAATGGAGGATATACACGAGTATGGAGAGATGGATTACTCGAGTAGCAAGAAGCAGTATACTCGAGTATAGAGAGAGAGAATTACAGGAGAGAAGAATGAATTACTCGAGTATCAAAATGGTATACTCGAGTATCAGAATTGTATACTCGAGTAATAGAAAGTATACTCGAGTATCAAGACGATATACTCGAGTATAAAAAGGCTAAACTCGAGTATCAGAAAATAAACTTGAGAAACGTTAACATACACGAGTATCAGAGGATATACTCGAGTATGGAAGAATTTACTCGAGTATCAAAGATCAATTACTCGAGTATGAACATACTTACTCGAGTATCAGAAGATATACTCGAGTATCAGAAAACACTTACTCGAGTATAAACATACTTACTCGAGTATCAGAAGATATACTCGAGTATCAGAAAACACTTACTCGAGTATAAACATGCCTACTCGAGTATCAGAATATATACTCGAGTATCAGGAAACACTTACTCGAGTATAAACATACTTACTCGAGTATCAGAAGATATACTCGAGTATCAGAAAACACTTACTCGAGTATAAACATACCTACTCGAGTATCAGAATATATACTCGAGTATCAGGAAACACTTACTCGTGTATTACAAGGAAATACTCGAGTATAAAGGACTTAGGAAAATTCTAAGAGGAAATTTGCTCCAATGCTTCTGTCCATCAATCCAAGTGCATGAAGGAAGTGTATCCCAATAGAGAGGCTATACATGGGCCAACACTTTGGATCACACAATGAGGGATTACATTGTATGGTCCTGTGTTTGGTGACCCATTATAGACTGACATTGGTCTACACTTGGCAATTAGAACCTGCATACATACAACTTGAACACAGCATCAAATACACCTTAATTCATCTTAGTTCAAGGTCTGACCTCCTACAAATCTGAGGTATTGTGGAGACAAATCCCAACAATAGGAAACTGACATAACTCAAATCGAAGTTCTCTAGCACTATATTCCTATCTAGGGTTACCCCTTACCTGGGTGTGGGTCATGGGTAGAGGTTCAGATCACTTTTATTGGACCCACTAGGGTTCTGGTGGCCCAATAAAAGTCAGGATGTTACACATGCCCCACACGACAGTACGTGGCTGATGGCGGCGGGCTTTGCCCGCCCCTGACGTTTTTTATGTATTTTTTTAATTATTTTAAATTTAAAATATTATATTTATAATTTTTGTTAAATAATTTTTTTTAAAAAACACAATTTTTAATTATTAATTCTTTAAATTATTTTAAAATAATATATTATATATAATATATTAATATTTTATATATAAAAAAAACTGAACTCCCCCATCCCGCACGTCCAAATCCTGCTTCCCCACTCCATCGCCAGCGGCCTGTCCGGTGCTCGCCGGCGAGTTTGCCATTCCCCGACGAACATGTCGGTGGTTGTCCGACGACGAATGGGCAGGGCCACCGCCGCCGGTGGCCTTGCCCGTGAGCCCCAGAATAGCTTAGTACTTGGGCTCACAAGCAGGGCACACTAGACAACCACCGACGAGTTCGCCGGGGACCGACGAACCCGTCGATGGGCACTAGTCAGGCTGTCTGCGGCTACACCTGCGACAGAGTGGGGAAACAAGATTTGGGTGGTCGGGATGGGGGGCATTAGGATTTTGCTAAACCGCGAGAGACTGTTTTTTAGAGAAATAATTATGTGCAGACCAATTTAATTTATGTTGATCCAATGACTGAGATTAGTTCAATAAATTTTAAATGCATGACTTTTTAAAGCCATCACTATTTCTTAATGAAATAGTGCACATATAAAAATAAAGAGCATTATTAGGAACACACATATTCTCGATATTAGCACACAAGAAACTGAAATAATGCCTATTTTTTTAGTTTTGGTTCAACTATTATGAGCACACCACCCGATTTTCAATTTCCCGTAACCCTAATTCGGACTCTTGTTCATGCGAGACCACACCGTCGTTTTCACACGCTACAACACCAACGTCTTCAACGCTGGAGCTTCACCAGAGTTTATTTTTTCCCAGCCTCGCCAACGTATCTTCCAACTCCGACGCCGACCCCTCCAAGCCTGACGCCGACCTCCATTGTTTGCACCCGCCGACGCTTCCTCCTGTTCCGACACCGACCTCCATTCTTTGCACCCGCAGACGGTTCCTTCCTCCCGTTCCGACACACTCGTTCCAGATTACGGGTGTTTCTTCTTGCTTTTCCGATGCCGTTGGTTCCAAATCACTGGTTTTCCTTCAAATCGCAGACATTTTTTTTTAAGATTTCTACTCCTTTGAGATCAGCAACAATGAATGACTTGCTTTAGATGCTTTTACGATTTGAAAGTCTCATTAGAGATTTAATTCTAGGTGCTGAATTAATGACTATTCATCTTCCCCTCCGATTACCTTTAATTTAGAGTAGTTGTCATTGTGGTAAGAGTAATGATTATAAAACAGCGAACGCCACCGTCGGAAAGCTAAAAACTGTGCAGGTGTAGGATCTGGAGCAACTCTAACTCTCCCAGCTCCGGCGGTATTGCTCCGGTGATGGTGATGTTGATGCTCTTAAAAAAATGGGTGAAAAAAATTTAAAATAAGTGTGCTCCTAAAAAAACGAGTGGTAAATAAAATTTTATGATGTGCTCATATCAATGATGTGCTCATATTCAAAATAGATGTGATTGTAACAATGCTTTAAATATATCTGGATTATAAATACAAAAACTTTTTTGCACATTGAATCCCCAGATAGGTACATGAGATGCATTTCAGCCGCACGATCAAACCTCCTTCCATTCGTATCCGCCGTTCGTCAGATAACATTCCCTGCGGATAATAAAAATCCCAAAACCTTACTTCCGCGTCATTCCTGCGCGCCGCACGCAACCTAACTCGCCCGGCTCCTCCGCCCGCATCCTCCGGCAAAATATTCCGCATCCGCCGGCGACGCTGCCACGAACCTCCGCAACTTCTCCCACGACTTCCGCATCTGCAACTTCTTCCACAACTTCCGCATCTAAAGCAGGGCCATCGTTCCAATGTTACAACTCTTGAAACTTCTCTTCAAACTTCTACCCTGCAGATCTCCGACTCATCCGTCTCGCACAACTCCGACTCAACCTAATTTCTTGATTACTCCTTTCTGCAAATGTACAGATCTCATTGATCGGCACATTCTTGAGTTACGTCGTTCTCCGCTACAAATCTTAGCAAAACATAAACAAGGTATTTCGATCTCCCTTCACAAAACCCCCGTTCCTTAGATCTCTACTCTCTCCAATTGAAAACCCCTACCCAATTAACAATGCCTCTCTTCATCACTGCCTCCGTCCAGGAATACGGACCCCGTCCAGGAGTTCCTCGCCTTCAATTCGCAATCTGCTCAGATCTATAACTCCCTTCCTCAGAAATCTGAGGTAATCTGCAACGTCTTCTTTCAGCATTAGATGTGTGAAATTCTTTTCCCTTCTAATGTGACTTCTAATTAATGTATGCTTTCGATTGGTTTTCAGCTTATTCATTTTATAGGTTATGAACACCATTCAAAATTAATATTTGTGACCTTTCCTTTATGTGTTCGGATGTGATAGTCACTGACCCTGTTTACTTCAGAATCTCCCATTTATTCTGAGTCTGTGTATGCCATTGAATCTATGTTTCATGCTCATTTTTTACGACCTTTAGATGTGTGAATATTGTGTGTGTTTTCGATTTCAGTTTTTTTCTCATTTTCTCAGTTTTTTACAATTGATATGTATTTAACGTTTGTAATACCATCATAATTATTTTAGTTTTATGTATATAGTTTGTATCAACCATTACAAGTTGAGTGTTACCAATGTTTCATGCTCGTTTTTTGCGCCAATTAGATGTGTGAACATTGTTGAGTGTTCGTAGTTTTTTTCAATTGATATGTACTTCTCCTTAGTGCACATTGGTGGTGGGCGGCTGTTTTAATTTGTTGCTGCAGCCCTTGACAGTAGATTAGTACCACCTTATTTTAGTTCTGTTCTCATTAAAAAAAAGAGATTTCTTATATTAGGCACTGTTGATTTCTTGATTCCCTCCAGAAAATGAGATTTCTTCATTTCAATTCAACAAAACAGCAAAGGTATAATACATCTTCGCTTGATACACTAAGGATAAAATGTTTCTTTCTACTTTTTCAATATCAGTATGCAGGAAGCAATTTGTTCAAACACTTCGTAGCATAGGAAAGAGTGACATAAATTAAATGGGTCAATCCATGAATGAGCCATTTAACTCTATTCTGTTGTGCTGCTAATTGTAACTCCATTTGCATTTTTATTAAAAATTTGCTATGAGATGGTTTCATAACTGATTTCACTTGCACTTGGTTTTCATTTTTCAAAGTCTCTCCATCCCAAATGATCCAAATGGACAATATAGAATGTCGCTACTCATGAATGTATTTTTGATGCACTTACATTTAAAGGATCCAATTAGAAGAAGGTTTTGTTATCACCAACGATGTGTGTTGATAATAATTAGTTCTTCTTTAATCTTGGTTTGACTGGATACATCAATAGTCTTATTATAATTGTTAGTGAACTTATTGCATATCTGATTTCACTTGAATTTGATGCAATTTGGTATTCAACAAGCATGTATTTCATTTTGATGTGTGCTGCAAATTAACTAGGTGCGTGCCGAGACCGTTGCGAGTTGCGTGGCGTGCGGGGGTTTTCCCCGTGAATTTTTATAACAAAAAATATCATTTTTTTTAAAACTTCCATAATAGAAAAATTTTAAAATATTAAGAAGCTGCCGGGGCGGGCTTCGCCCGCCGCGGGAGGGACATGTACTGTCGCGTGGGGCACGGGAGACCCCGCGTGCATTGTCACTCTTATAAAAAGAAGTATGAATGACTTTTTAAAGTCATGATTTTAAAATCCATAGAACAAATCCTGGCCATTCATTCCTAACCCTAAAAAATCTAACGACATCTATTTTAAAACCCCTACCTCACGACAATTTAATTTCAACCATCTCTTGCCAACGCCGTCCCGCTCCCGCTCAATCTCGCGTGCACGACGTCGTCCGACTCTCTCCTCCCCCGATCTCTCGGCGACTTTCCCTCTCCTCTGCACGGGCCCAGCTTCAACAACGGCTGCTCTTCTCTGCTTGCACATCGACACCAGGTACGCCACCTCTTCTTCATGAATAAGGCCCGACTCAACAACGCCTGCTCTTCTCCAGTTCTTCGCCAACGAATTTACAACGACGAGCCTGCTCCATTTCTCTGGTATGCTGTGATTCGATGCGGCCATACCCTAACCCCTAATCTCTTTTGCTCCAGTCCAGAGACTGTGTTACGACCTATAATAGAGAAAATCACGGTTGTTGGTTCTTGGATTCGGAAGGACTCCAAGGATTCTTCACGGTTTGTTTTGATTGTTCTAACGGATTTTTGACATGTTTTTATTTAATCCATCTGCTCAAATGAGTTTGATTTGGGGCTATGATTGGAGTTTTGTTGAATATTCTGAAATGGCGAGGTTTTGATTAATATTGTTTCTTGCGGTGATTTTCATGGTCATCCTGTTCTACAGAATTTGATAGCGGCAATGTTAGAGAAAAGGGAATTTGTGTAGAATCAACAACGGCTTTTTCCATGAATTTAGGGTTCTATGATTATTGTTGATCTTCCTTTTGATTTAAAACATAATATATTGCAAAAAAAGTGTTGTCATTTGGTCAATGGTTTGCTGAACGGAGTAGGCGAAGCGCTGTAATTTGGTAAAAAATGTGGAAAATTACTGAGTTGTTGCATAAACATTTTAGTTTCAGACCTTTTACTCTGTTTTGCTTTGATGGTAAATTGGATTTCTTGATGAAAAGACTTTTCTTGATGATTCTACTACCAATTTTTTGGATTCTGTCTAATCCACTCCTCTCTTATTTTAGTAATTTTGTCTTCTTATCATCTGGCTGTAGGGGTGGCATCTGTGGAAGATAGGATACTGTAAAATAAACTTACATAGTTTATAAAATAAAAGGGTGGATAGAGTTAGGGTATAATGATTAGGGAGGAGAAATAGTGGACAAAATTTGTTCAAGATGATAGGCATAATTTTGATTTAACACTCTAGGCAGGGTTGGGAGGAACAAGTGTAGAGTGAAGATTTGTTTGGTTGAGGATGATGGTGAGTCTAAATTTGTTGCTTTGACGTTCATGCTGCCAATTCCTAATGCTTGACGTTCATGCTGCCAATTCCTAATGCTTGACGTTCATGCTGCCAATTCCTAAGTTGTTCTTCACTTCTACGCAGGTTTAGGATGCTATTCCAAAAGAGACAATACATAGGGTGTTGCCAAATGATGATCTAAGCTTGGTGAAGAGAAATAGAAGAATGCTGGGCCAGCTACTAGGCACATTGGAGGTAGTAATGCATTTTTGTATATGATTTCATATTTAAAGCTGGATAGAGAATATAGTCTAAATAGTTTATTTGTATGTTTGTTAAATAATCTCTCTTATTTGTTTTACCCAAAATGCATTGGAATTGTTATCTAATTTATATTTTCTTATTTCTTGACCTTACATGTAACCATGCTATACATGCAATTTTTTTTGGAATTATACATTAAGAAATGATGTTATATGAATTTTACTAAGAAGTAGGGGCTTCTTTCAACAATTCCTTTGTATATCCCTATATACACACACAATTAAAAAAAATACTCCATTTGTAATGCGTTTCACCATCAAAATTATCTATACCATTCAAAATATATAGTTTAATAGTGCATAAAATTGGATCCCGTCTTAAAATCATAATGATTTACCGAAGTGCTACGTACGACATGGATTCCTGTTACTCATTTTCACACAACGAAATGTGTATGTTTTTTAAAGTTTTCTGATGTACACAAACGATAACCTATGTGTATGCGTTTTAAATTTTAATTAATAATTCATTTCTTCCATACAGCGTGCTCTTTTTCCATGTTAATCATGATGTATGTTGATATTAAAAAGTACTTTTGGATTGATTTGTGCTGCTTATGAAACCCTACAATAAATCTAGGCTCTCCACCGATTTACCTCCCTTTTAACTAAGCCACCCAAAAAACTTTAATTTGAATCCCCATCTCATTCCTTCTAAGTCAACAATCCTTTTTGCGGCATTACCTCTTTGCACATGTTCTCCCGTTTCGACGGCCTCCTAGGGCAACATCCTGCAATCCCTGTATAAAGAATCCTTAAGCAGTTTCCTTCACCACCGACGACTTCAAGCTCCACCTACCATTCTCAAACCGCGATAAATGTCGCCCCGACGACAAATGCTGCCCCCACGAAAAATGTCGCCCCCGCGAAAAATGTCGCCCCCGCGACGTATGTCGCCCCCGCGGCGTATGTCGCCCCCGCGGCGTATGTCGCCCCCGCAGCGTATGTCGCCCCCGCGGCGTATGTCGCCCCCGCGGCGTATGTCGCCCCCGCGGCGTATGTCGCCCCCGCGGCGTATGTCGCCCCCGCGGCGTATGTCGCCCCCGCGGCGTATGTCGCCCCCGCGGCGTATGTCGCCCCCGCGGCGTATGTCGCCCCCGCGGCGCGACAAATGTCGCCCCCGCGGCGCGACAAATGTCGCCCCCGCGGCGACAAATGTCGCCCCCGCGACGTATGTCGCCCCCGCGACAAATGTCGCCCCCGCGACGCGCGACAAATGTCGCCCCCCACGACGTTGCACTCTCACGTAGGGCCAGAGGCCCGTGCCTTTCACTCGTGTGTGTGTATATATGTATATATATAGGTTTGGAATATATAAGTCCAAGTTTTTTTAACCCTAAAAAAAATTGAGCTGGTTCTCCCAGAATACATGTCAGAATATATGCATTTTGTAGCCAAGAACGAGATATACAACTGTCATGTTGATCATTTTTCTAAAATTTGCACGGTTTGACCGAAATCTGGTCCAAAAGGTTATTGGCTCGAATTTTGAAATTTATTATTATTATATTCATTTCGAGCCAGCAACCTTTCGAGCGAGATTCCAGCCAAACCGTGCAAATTTTTGAAAAATATTCAACATGAATTTTTAGATCTCGTCCTTGGCTACAAAATGCATCTATTATTTGCCTAATTCCGACATGTATTGTGGGAGAACCAACTCAAGTTTTTTTAGGGTTAAAAAGCTTGAGCTTATATATGTAATTCTCTCTCTCTTTATATATATATATATGTACTATTCTAAAAAGAAATAGTTTTGCCTATGCATTATAACTATTAGAATGATCACAACTTTTCAATTTTTCTCCCGACCACTCAGTTTCCAAATTTTATCTGCAAATCCTTGCACATTTATGATATCTATACTATATTAAAAAAATTTATGATGGCCTGCAAATAGCGTGTCCACAAAATTCTATTAAAAAACATGAGCCGTCCGATATCGCAACATAATTCTACAACCTTTAGATTAGAATCCAAAAACACGCTATTCCTCAACCCTAAACCCGTAGAAAGCCCCGCGCTGCTCACATCCCTCACGAATCCCTCCCCCGCCTCCCCTCTCTCGGCAATTACTCCCTCTCCCGCTCGCACACGCACATCTCCCGATAGCTGCTCGCAATGCCTTTGTCCTCACCGATGGAAGGCCTCATCCCGACCGGCGATCCTCATCCTCTGCCTTTGTAGAACCCCATGGTCGCCTTCCGCTTCCTTTGGCAATTCCGAAAATCGACATCCAAAAAGGTTTTGTTCACTCTCCGCGCTCCTTCATTCAATCACTTTGGTTTGGGGAGATTTGGATGCCCCTCGTGGTAGGGGTTTTAGGAGGGGTGTTGCCCAGGTGAGGGATTCCTGATTCCCGATTCCACATATTAGGGCATCGTCTTTCCACCCCAACCCACCTCCTCTTCCCACCCGATCCCTTCTCTGACTAATTCAACGGGAGAAAATCTCCAACGTCTCTAGCTTATGAAGCATGTCGAAGCCCATCGAAGCCCCCCGATGTCCGCCAAATACCGCTAAAGATTACTGCAGACTATCACTACCACCGCCTGCTATTGACTCCCACCTTCGTGTGCACTTGAAGGCTCTATAGCAGCCTGCATCTTGCTTCTGCCCAAATCTCTCAGGTATGCACTAATTCTCCCATCAAACTCTTATTGTTTGTCTTGATCTCATTCTTCGCTACATGGATCTAACGGGTAATTAGAGTTTTGGAGTTTAGGGTTCTCATTAAAACAAGCTTCAATGATGGATACAAAAGTATTTTACTTCCAGTTTTAGTTTTTAGAACTGCTAGAGAATATTCTAGGATGCCATATTCACACAAGTTTCATCCAAGAAGAATGATTTGATATTGTAATTGGCGAAAGTTTTCAATTTTTAGTGTTCAGAGTCAAACGTAAAATCCGGGATCAAAAAAACATTGAAATTTTTTATGTGATTCAAATGTTTAACACAGGTTCCAGATATCATTGACAATGCTTACGTGACTGTAGAATTTGATAATGGTTCTCGCCGCATGCTTGATCTCCGTATATTTGCTAAGGGGAGTAAAAATGAACAAGAAATTTTTGTTGTTGGTGTTGCCAGGAAGGTCAGTTGGATTATATGAATTATCTAATTACATCTCAGAATCAATTCTATTTCTGTTGAATTCTCACTCAGGAGCTGTTTTGGCCCCATTTGCATATGGAAGATGCCAATTATAGTTAGTTATATTTAAACTGCAATTTATAACATTTGGCAATTTAGCAAGTTTAATACAATTTGATAGTTCTTACACAAATTTTTATATACAATGGGGAAGGAATAGATTCACAGTGCAACTATGATAATTAGCAGCTTCTCTATTTCTGGTAAACATTCCAAATATATTTGTAAGATTTTTAGTTGATCGTGTTTGTTTCTTTCAGCTTACAATTTGAATGGGGTTCAACTGTATTACTTGAATTTTTTTAATTAAAGAACATCACTGAAAATATGGGTTTCCGAAACTATGCTTGCTTTTTGCCAGGCAAACTTATAGGTATTTGATTTCAATTGCAACCATATTTGTCTTTCTAAAGATAAACTTATAGATATTTTATTTCAATAACAACCATCTTTGTCTTTCTAAAGTTAGTGATTTTTAATGACACGTTAATTATCAATGTGCATTGTTTTAAATTTTCTTGCTTTACAGCACGTCATCACTAGGTGCTTTCATTGCTTTCTTATATTCAAAATTGATGCTTTCAAGATATCATGGGTTCTGTAGTTTGTTTCTGTACATTTACCCATTTTTCATTAAGTTCCCCTATTTATGTTTTATTTCAGCAAATACTTCCTTTCATGCAATGTTCATATGACTGGATCGCCTGCTGCAAAATTGATGGTTTGGTTTGTAAAAACAGCTGCTGCTACAGTTTCTCTAAAACTATGTTTTTCTCAGTAAATATTGGGCATTATAATTTTATTTAAATCTTTATAGTATTTTTGATAATTCATTAGACTTATTGAAACTGATGATTCATTAGACTTATTGTTAAAACTGATGAACCAGTGATCCTTCCCACTAGATAGAGCAATTGCTCGGGATCTAGGCCACTCCTCCGCTGTATATCCTAACACCATCCTAACACCATTGACGGCAGCCAGCCTCGCCAAGGTACAATTCTGTCTGATTTTGTCTCTATCCGCACATATGCGTCGCTGGCCCCCATTACCCTTACATGTCTTTAATCCCCGTTCAATTGATCCATCTCCTTTCAAGCCCTAAACTATCTGAATGATAATTTTGATGAAAATTATAGGTTGTGAACATGTGATAAAATAAATTTTAACCCAGAGTAAGGGTTCATTTGGTTTAGCGGTGGTGGGAGGAGCAAGCGGGTTCAAACGGAGCTTTCGAACCGGAGGGGGGAAGGTGGGGGTCGAAATGGAGCGGTGGGGGAGAGTTTCCTCCTTGCTGCGGGTGCAAATGGAGCAAACGGAGACGGAGTTCGTTTGGTTACCCTCCGTCTGATGGCGTTTGCTCCAAACGTCGCCCGAAAACGCTAAACTAAATGAATCCTAAGTGAACATCTGAATTTGTTCAAAGTGAATATGAGCCACAAAATGATCAAGGGATAAGAGTTAGTATAATAAAAGCTGCAATTTGGTAAATGCATATGGTTGTCAATGAAAAACCCATATTTGATTGGTAAGATTATCTGGAAGTTGTTTTAGTGCTTAGTCAATAAGTGATTTAGGTTTATGTCTTTATAAAACATAAAATAGTGTTCATTGCACCCCCCCCACGACAATTGTCGCCCTCCACGACAAATGTCGCCCTCACGACAAATATCACCCCCACGTCAAATGTCGCCCCCACGACAAATGTTTCCCTCCACGCCGTTGCGCTCACGTAAGGCTGGAGGCCCGTCCCTGTCACTCGTGTGTGTGTTCCTCGCAAAAATTACTTGTTTTTCATTTGTTCAATGTTATTTTGACATTCCAGTGCAATTTGAATACGCCAAGTTGTATGAATTCTTCTCCAATATGCCTAGGTGGCTTGATAAATTTGATTGCACTAATTCATGTCGATATTGATAGTTTGAGAAGATTGTGAGAAGGCTACAATGCATGTTTTCAATGTTTACCCCATTGTCAAGATATAATTTGTCTAACTAACTTGTGAAGTATTTGAGCCTATTATGAAGATGTAAAATTTGACTCATGCCCTTTTTTTGTTGATTTGTTGTTGTTGTTGATATTGATATCTTGATAAGATCATGAGAAGATTACAATATATGTTTTCAATGTTTTCTCCATTGTCAAGATATATGTTTCCTAAGTAACTTGTGAAACATTTGAGCCTATTATGATTTATGAGTATACGTTTTGACTTATGCCCATATATTTTGTTGACTTGTTGTGACTTTATGTGAGTTTTTTTGCACTACTCTAACATTTGATCATATTCATTACTTTTACTATTTGGTGTTATTAATGTAATTTTATTTTCACATTTTTCTCCATTTACCCTTGTGTCCATCCACTCTTATATATAAAGGAGTGGTATTATTGTTTAATCAATTAATATTGAATCCTAATTCCAACATGGTTATCAAATCTCCAATTCCTTCTCACGTGTTGTTCGGTCCAAACCCTGCTTCCACCCATGTCCTGTCTCTCACACACGATCTCTTTTCTCGCCCGCCGATGGTTCCTCGCTCATCTCTCACCGATCATTTGATCTTTTCCTCATTCCCTCGCAATTGTCGCTCTCTCCTCTTTCTTCCCATGAGCCCTACGTGAGCGAGATCCCAATTTTGTGTCGATTGACACTTGAGGGTGCTGGAACACACGCTGGAGTTCTGAATTCCTATCCGACGCCCGATCCCCTCCATTCTTGAGGATATGATTCTTCCTCCTCTTTCCTATAATCTATTTTGATTTCTTTGGTTCTGTTGGTCGGATCGCGAGCCGCGTTGGATCTTGGTTTTTGCTCTTTTTATGAGCAAACCCTAATCTTCGGCTGTCTAAGTTTTCTTTTGTGATCCATTGATTTCTATTCTTGGATCGCCATGCCGAGTAACGTTTATTCTTCAGTTATCTCATCTAGAGTAAGGGCTTCTTCATCTCTGATGACTTCTGTAACATCTATTCGAGCAATTCATGATCACAATAGTTCTCAAATTATCACCATTTGATTAGATGGTTTCTAACTATCTTCTATAGGCTCACTTTGTGACCCTTGCATTGAAAAGGTGGAGAATGTTTGGATATGCCAGTGACACCACTAGGGAGTACCGCTTTGATTTTACTGGATTGGTTGCAATGGGAGTTTGAAAACTCCTTGGTTATGTCGCGGCTTACCAACTCTATGTAGGATCCATTGTCCACAACTATTTCCCCTTGAATACAGTGGCAGATATTTGGAAAAAAACTGAGCATTATACTTGTCGTGGGAATGCAATTCAATTCTTCTATTTGTGACATTGGATATTCCTTCTGTGATAAGGTGACTCTCCTCCTGCCTGCTACTTAGAGCGTACTCATATATCAGGAATACTATCACTTCGATTCCCCATTCCCGTGTCCTCCAAAGATAAATTATTTGTTCGAGTTCAGGCAGAATGCAACCAAATCTTTGAATTCTTACATGGACTGCATCATGATTTTGATTTGATTAGTGTTCAGTTCCAAAAGTTTATAGTCTTGTGCAGCAGGAGTTTGATCAATGACATACCTAGTTCTTGCTACTCAGTACAAATTTGTAAGTCATCTTGCCTGCATCACCAGGTTAGTCTACGGTCAATGACCATCTTATTTGTGATTATTGCGGGAAGGCATGCCACTCCCGAGAGGAGGCTATGATCATCTTTCTGATGCATAGAAGAGACTACACTCAGCATTAGCCTCGATGGCTTGATCTTATTGGACTTCCAGCCGCCCTTTCGGCAAAAGGTTGATGCTTGCCCATTCTACTAAGGCATTTGGTTCATCATCATTTCTTTTTGCTCACCAGGCAATACCAGGTGCCCATTTTGCATCCACCTGCCCTTCTACTTAGTGGGGCATTGACTGCAGAGCCACATACCACAAGACTAGCACAATGTCTCTTACTTGAGATACACCTCTCTAAATAGTACTGACGGGATGCTTCCATCATCGCCGCTTACGGCTTACCTCATTAATCATATACTTGTGTTCTTGGGCATAAAACTCCCCTCCATACTCTCCATTAACTCTCACCCAACTTCACCCTTGTATCTTTGGGTGTGTGCTTTATTCATGTTTTCCACAAATCCAAACTTGACTCCCGAGATCTGAAGTGTGTGTTTATTGAGTATTCTTGTAATGACCCGTACCGTCACAAGTAACTTCATATTTTCACATTCATGGTTAAGGATTTTCCATTTTGATTCATTAATTTAATCCATGTGCTCGTTCATTATACAAAGAATTATATCATCTCTTAAATAAGCGATTGAGCATTTCAAAATGTAGAGAAAAATAAACTAATTTGCTAAATATTTGCACTGTGCTATTGTGTTTACATAATAAGGGTCTCTCAGATATAATGTGAATTACCGAAAGAAAATATAGCATTGTGCTATTGTGTTTACTCTGTATTACTTCAATCGGCTATTTCCATATTTTAATACTATTTCAGAAATCATAGTAACTAGCCCACAATTCATAAATTCCTAACATGCGGCTGACCATAATAAAAATGTCGTATTCAGTAATTGGAACTTGCCATACTAATATGCCCTAAGCATTGACTGGAAATTGCCATAATAATATAGCAGTTCATATCTTTTCCAACCCCACCATACAATTTCATGTATTAATCCACAAATCATACCAAAATCAGTATAACAACAAATCAACAACCATAGATGGAGGGAGGGGAGGGAGATAAAAAATGCTCACAGAGCAAGGGGAGAAGAAAGTTGAGAGTTGTGCACTCCAATAGTCCAAAGCCCACACATCTTGAGCACTGGAGCCCTAAAGCAGCACACCAACATGGAGAGGAGCCGGCGCAAGTTATAAATGGGAGGATCCCAACTAAATTCTATTATATACACATGAAACCCTTAGTCGTCATAGGTGTAAAAAAGCAATGCTCGAGGATATGCTGGCTCTTGGAAAAAAGTTGCATGTGGGATCTGATGCGACTTCCTTAAGGGAAGACCGTTGTTTGATATGAGTTTTCTCAGTTAGAACTCTCGAGGAATTGTTGAAAGATTGATAGCTAGATACTACACTCAGACTGCTTGGATTGGCTATCCAGAAGTTTTTACTCTAGTATATGAAATGAATTATGTAAGTCTTGCTCTCTTATGCAGCCTTCTAAGGACGAAACCTCGGTCAATTAGATGTGAACAATGCATTCCTCCACGATAATTTAGAGATGGAGGTATAAGAGGTATATATGTCTTTGTCTCTTGGCCTTGCTCCCAAAAGATCTGAAGGAAAGGTTTGCATGTTGAAGAAGGCTCTATACGACATAAAACAGTTTTCTTGGGCATGGCTTGAGAGGTTTCTCAGGACTATGATGACATTTGGTTGCATGGAGAGCAATGTTGATCATATGTTATTCATCAAGCACTTGGCAGGTAAATTGACTCGCTCCTCATCTATGTGGTTGAATTTTTTATTACAGGTGATGATATGAATGAGATCCAAACTCTGAAGGAAAGTTTGATAAGAGAATTTGAGGTAAAAGATCTAGGGAATCTCCGATACTTCTTGGGTATTAAAGTTGTCAGATCTATGCATGAGATCTCCATATCACTGAAAAATTATATCATTTATTTGCTTGAGACATTAGCGATGAGTGGGTGTTTAACACGCTGACACCCCAATTAAAGGCAATCACAAATTAGGAAGGGATGACAAAGAATTAGTTGCGGATATCATCAGGTGTTAGTGGGGAGGTTTTTCTATTTGTCTCACACGCCCAGATATCTCCTATGTGGTAGAAGTTATTAGCCACTACATGCATTCACCAAAGACTCGCCACTTGGATGTTGCCTATCGGATCCCATAATACCTCAAGACTTCCCCAGGAAGCGATATCCTATTATCATCAAGTGATGAATTAATAATTGAAGTTTACACAAATACAGCCTTAACTTAACCTATTGACGACCAAAGATCTACTTATGGCTATTGTTCTCTAGTCGGCGGGAGCTTGATCATGTGAGAAGAAAAAAACATGTGATAGATCAAGCGCTGAAGCAGGATTTGTGAAGGTATGTGGATTTGCTCCATTATGAGTAATCTTGGACTTGAAAAAAAGACATCTGGCTATACTGTGATTGCAAGACAACCATCAATATTTCACTCAATTCCATCCAACATGATTGCCTCAAACATGTTGAAGTGGAATGGCCTTTTACCAAAGAAAATTTATTGAGAGGAATTGATACCGACAAATATCAAGAGAGACAACACCCAACGGGAAAACTTACCGGAAGGATCAACTAGGGGGGAGATGACCGGACCTGGGAAGCCGCTGCTCCTCTTGTTGTCCAGCAGGTTCACTTTTCCAATTCCAAAACTCCCGACCCTTACACAGCAAATGCTTAAATGGCTCCCTTCCCTACAATACCAAACAGATGAAAAGACACATGTACCCCTGGACATAATACAAAATAACAAAATTGATAAAATAAAAGATATGCGCATCAGTCCTCCCCCGCTTGAAGGGGATTCGTCCCCGAATCGGAGTCCACATCGCTAAGATCAATCACAGTGGGGTGGCCATCTTCCGGGTGGTATGGAGACAAGTCAGCGACGTTGAAGGTTGCCAAGACATTGTACTTGCCAGAAAGTTCGATCTTGTAAGCGTTGTTGTTGATTTTTTCCAAAACCTTGAAAGGACCGTCAGCCCGTGGTTGTAATTTTCCTGCCCTCCCACGTGGAAAATGATCCTTGCGGAGGTGAATCCAGACTACATCTCCCTTCTTGAACGTGACGTGTTCGCGGTGCTTATCCACCCAGGCTTTATACTTGATGTTTTGGTCTAGAATGCGTTGATGTACTTTGGCGTGGAGTTTTTAATTGAGTTGGCACAACTGTTCGCCTCCAGGATATGGAGATAGGCCAGAGGGAGAGGAGTAAGGTCCAAAGGTGTTGCCGGATTGCGTCCATAAATGATCTCAAAGGGGCTCTTCTCGGTGGTACGATTTGGCGACCGGTTTTAAGCAAACTCTACCTGCGCTAGCACCGTGTCCCATTGTTTTGGATGCTCGCGGACCAAACTTCGTAATAAATTGCCGAGACTTAGATTGAAGACCTCCGTTTGACCATCCGTTTGAGAATGATATGCAGAGCTAAACTTTAAAGTGGTGCCCATATGCTTCCAAAGGATGCGCCAAAAATGGCTCATAAATTTGATGTCTCGATCGGAGGTTATAGATTTGGGAATGCCATGTAACTTGACAACCTCATGTAGGAACAATTGGGCAATTTTGGATGCGTCGAAGGTTTTGTTGCAAGCAATGAAGTGTGACATTTTGGAGAAACGATCCACGACCACGAGTATCTAGTGATGATTCCGCGGTTTCTTTGGCAAACCCAACACAAAATCAATACTGAGATCTTTCCAAGGTGATGTAGGAACTGGAAGAGGTAAGTAGAGTCCGGCGTTGCTTCCCTTTGTCTTAGCGACATGGCAAATGTGGCACCACTCAACATATCGGGCCACCTCTCTGTCGAGTCGAGGCTAATAGAAGTGTTTGTCCACCAAGGTTTTTGTCTTGTCCACTCCAAAGTGTCCAGCAAGGCCGCCCACATTATATTCATGAGTGATGAGGGGTGCAGAGAGCAATAGGGAATGCAAAGACGATTCTTCATGAAGAGAAATCCATCGACCAATGTGAACTATTGGAATGGCTCAATGTAACATTTAGTCCACGGATGGCTGAAAATTGGGTCATCGACATAAAGCTCCTTGAAGGAATCGAACCCTAAAACCTTCACTTGCATACTGCAGAGAAGAGCATGCTTCCGACTGAGGGCGTCGACCACCTTGTTGTGGGTGCCGATCGTATGTTTGATGGAAAAGGTAAAGGTTTGGAGGAATTCCACCGACTTGGCGTGTCGAGGGTTCAACCAGTGTTGGCCATGAATGTATTTCAATGCCGCGTGATTAGAGAAAAGGATGAACTCATTGCCGAAGAGTTAGTGGCACCGATGTGCTACACTACGAACAATGACATAAAACTCTTTGTCGTAGATGGAGTACTTCTTCCATGCTTCGTTGAACTTTTCACTGAAAAAGGCAATGGGCCGCTTTTGTTGGCTAAGGACTCAACCGATGCCAGTGTCGGAAGCGTCACAATACACCTCAAAGATGTCGTCAAAATTGGGTAACTTTAGCACGGGGGCCTCTGTGATCTTTCGCTTTAGCAGCTGGAAGGATGGGTCGGCCTCCGCCGCCGCCGTCCACCCAATTTTGCCCCCTTTCATACAATTTGTGAGGGGAGCGATAATGGTGCTAAAATCATTGACGAATCGGTGGTAGGACGCATGGCCATGGAAGCTCCGCATGCCATGAATGTCTCAGGGTGTCTCCCAATTGAGGATGGCATTTTTTGTGTTGGCGTACAGTTGTTGTTCACACAGAACGGTGAACACTTGGTGCAAGTGGTCCAAGTGCTAGTTGTAGATTTGCTATACACCAAGATATCGTCGAAGTAGACGACGAATTGGCTGAGGAAAGGCCGAAAAATCTGGTTCATTAGCCACATGAATGTACTGGGGGCGTTGGAGAGGCCGAACGGCATGACCATCCATTCATATAGACCGTCTTGTGTCTTGAATGTTGTTTTCCATTCGTCCGCGGGGCGGACTTGAATTTGATGGTAGCCACTTCGCAAATCGATGCGCGAGAAAACCACTGCACCATACAATTGATCAACAAGGTCCTCAAATCTAGGAATGGGAAAGCGATACCTGATGGTGATTTTGTTCACGGCTCTGCTGTCAATGCCCATGCGCCATGAGCCGTCCTTCGGAATCAGGAGGGCCGAAACGGCACAAGGACTTAAACTTTCCCGCATGGTGCCCTTTGTTAATAACTCATGCACTTTTCTTTTCAACTCATCATGTTCGGCCGGACTCATGCGATAAGCGGGTTTGTTTGCTATGTTTGCTCCCGGAACGAGATCAATGTGATGTTGAATGCTCCGTCGAGGGGAAAGTCCTGCCGGCAACTCCTTTGGCATCACATCAAGAAAGTGTTGAATGAGGGATTGAACTTCAGGAGGTATAAATGTAACAGGTTGGTTTGCTGCCATATTGACCATAGCAAACAGCTCATTGGAATTTTCCATTTCTTCCCAGAAGGCTGTGCGTGAAAGAAGAGTGGTAACTTTGTCCTTGCGGCTGTCCAAAGGCGCCAAAGTGATTTTCTTGCCATCCTTTTGAAAGAAATACGTGTTTTTGAACCCTTCGTGGTGTGTTTTCCTGTCGTACTGCCACGGCCGCCCAATGAGGATATGACAGACATCCATTGGAACAACATCGCACCAAACCTCATCCATATAGGTTTTGCCAATCGAAAAGTGTACAAGACAGCGTTTGGAGACCGACAAATACCAAGAGAGACAACACCCAATGGGAAAACTTACCGGAAGGAACAACTAGGGGGGAGATGACCGGACCTGGGAAGCCGCCGCTCCTCTTGCTGTCGAGCAAGTTCACTTTTCCAATTCCAAAACTCCCGACCCTTACACAACAAACACTTAAATGACTCCCAAGTCCCAACCCTACAATACCAAACAGATGAAAAGACACATATACCCCTGGACAGAGTACAAAATAACAAAATTATAAAATAAAGGATATGCGCATCAGGAGTTGTGAGTATATTGTTTGTTCTGTCCGATCAACAATTTATTGATGTTCTTACTAAAGGATTGAGTTTGAGTGTGTTTGAAAAAAATCATGGCCTTGTTAGGAAAGTTAAATATTACACGCCCAACTTTGGCTGGCGGCGGTGTAATTATATGTAATTTTATTTCCACATTTTCTCTCTACTCTTGTTGTAGAAATCTAGTATGGGCATAGGCTAGTCGTTCTATGATGACATATATTATGAACTTTTTGTATGTTGGGTCTTTTATTATTTTTGCTATGGAGTTGTCCTTCATTGTTGATATCAAGTCATTAAAGTGTTATCAGTAAAGAGTTAGTGGCTGTTATTATGGGTCTTGTAGTCTATTTAAAGGACATATGTTGTTTGTACGAAGGAATCAAAGAATTTTATTCTCTTTCTCTTGTCTTGTTAAGACGACTCCACTGAAGTTTGACGGCGAGCCCATAACAATTTTTCTAGATTGTAACATCATCTACACCTATATATATAACATAGTGTTACTCTTGTTTAATTAATTAACATTGAATCCTAATTCCAACACTTACATGATTAATTTGATTATGTTTTAGATGTTGACAAATTTTAAATTTTATTTGTACTTATGAGATTCGTGTACACAAATGATTGATTAATATTTTTGAATGATATAGATTGTCTATCTGCATGCATGATGTTTGTTTGTTCTAAAAGAAAACTAGTTTCTCGGATGGAGGAAGCTAAAAGCGATGTAAATGTGCAAACTTGTATTATTGAAAATGATATAACATAAATTTAAAGTTATGTTCATGTAATCTTAGAGGCACCTAATACTGTATTTACCATGCTTATGAAATGCACATTATATAAATCACTAATCCTTATTAGCAAGTTATTTATGTATTTTTTACTCAAACTCTAAATCTAACAATTTCAAAAAGAATGAATACTATAATAGGTTGAATATACGCGTCGCACGCACTTTTAATTCAAGTTTTTATTTTTCTTGCTTCTTATTTTCACGTGATATGTCACGTGAGTGTTGTCATATATATATGTACCTTGACCCGGTTTAGGGCAATGAATTAATTTTCTTTCCTTCTTTCTATTTGGTATCAAAGCCGAAGGAAATCCCGCCGATCGTTTCCTCCCGTCCACCTCGGCGTAGACCTAGCCCGCGTCCTGTCACGTCGACCTCCCTCCCTCCTCCAGCCGCGTCCGCCTCCAGCCGCGTCCGCCTCCAGCCGCGTCTGCCCGCGTCCCGCCGCGTCTTCCTCACGCCCGCGTCAGCTCGCATCCCGTCCGGTTCTCTCCAGCGGCTTTCCCTGCCCGGTTTTTTCCGGGCGGCCCTTTGTCTCCTGCCGTTTTGTCCTCCATGGGGGTTGTTGGAGACATTGCGGTCACATCCTCTGGTGTCCTCTCCGGCGACATGATCAGGGACACTCGTAGGATTTGGTTTCTTCAAAAATGAGACCTTTGTCTTGCTTCTTTTCTTCCTCTGGCCTGTTATCGATGGATGATTCCCCCGAAATCTGATCGTCTCTTTAGACCGGTGCCTTCCACAGTCCCTTTGCAGATCCTCCTCGGAGCCACGACCAATCTGGCTCTTTGAAGATCACTACCGTTGCCTTGGATGACACAAATTATTTGGAATGGTCCAAGGCAACGCATCATGCTATTCGAAGTCACCAACTATATGGGCATATTGATGGTACCATTGTTGAGCCACCACGTACCGATCCCTCATGGAGAAAATGGGATGCGGACAATTCCTTGGTGGTCTTATGGTTACTTCACTCTATGCCCCCTCAGGTGTACCGCAACTACATGCTTCTGGATTCGGCTTATGACATTTGGACAAAAGATCATGACACCTACTCTCAGGCAGGCAGTTCGATGCAGATTTATGAGCTCACTCACCGTGTTTTAGAGTTTAAGCAGGTCACCATGACGGTTTCTTCCCACTACTCTGAGTTCGAACGCTTGTATCAGGAACTGGATTACTTCAACACATTTACACGCTGCTTGCACTGTCGTTGCTCAGGCTCTTCAGAAGGATAAAGATCGCTTATGGGTTCATGTCTTTCTTATGGGACTCAATATGGAATTTGATGTTGCTCGCCTGCATGTTCTCTACCGTGAGCCTTCTCCCTCTCTTCGGGAAGCCTTCAGTATGCTCCTCAGTGATGAGAATCGTCGCTGCACACTTGGTTTCTCTACTGACAACTCCGCTCTGGCTGGGATTACTTGAGGTCCTCCACCTCTATGCAATCACTGTGAGAAGAAAGAACATACTGAGGACGTCTGCTTTCTTCTTCATCCTCACCTTGCTCCCATTGGCCGGGGTTCTGGTGCTCGAGGGAGAGGTGGTCACCGTGGTGGTGGTCGTCAGGCTGATGCTCGTACTCAGTATTCTGCGCATTCCACTGAGGTTTATGAGGACAACTCTGGGGCCTTTCTGCTATGAAGTTAGAGGTCTTTCGCCATATGTTGCGTTCCCAGACTGACTCTCCATCCTCTGATTCCACTGTTGTGTTTCCTACTTCAGGTATCTCTGTGACTTCTTCCTCTTCCGAATGGATCATCGACTCGGGTGCAACAAATCACATGACCGGCTCTGTCTCAGGTTTTGCCTCCTATACTTCTCTCTCTGGCCGTTATAAGGTCATTGTTGCTAATGGTTCCCTTTCTTCTATTGCGGGCAAAGGCACTGTTGCGTGTTCTCCTGATCTCTCTCTCTCTCTCTCTCTCTCTCTTCGGTTTTACATGTCTCCTCGTTTCCTCGAAATCTTCTCTCCATCAGCCACTTAACTGCTTCTTTAAATTGCTTTGTAACTTGATGTTTGTGTGTTTCAGGATCTGGATACGGAGCGGATGCTTGACAGTGGTAGGAATGTTGGCGGGTTGTACTTGCTGAACCAGTCGTCTTCTCCCAGTGCTCTTTCCACCACCAGTGCTCCGACTCTTCATGACATCCGACGCTGACACCTGCGCCTTGGCCATCCTTTTGCCCTCTATCTTACAAAACTGTAACCGCACCTTCCCAATAGGACTTAGGAAGATTCATTGCAATTAACAAACATCGATCAACCTTCAGTAAGTGCCTATTCTTTCATTCGACGACACCATTTTGAGTGGAAGTGTGGACACAAGTTGTTTGGTGGATAATGCTATGTTCGGTAAGGTAGGAACCAAATGCTCCCCGATCATCATATCGCCCCCCATTATCATTACTGAACACACGAATGGTGTCGTTGAACTGAATCACAACCATGCAATGAAAGGACTGAAAGCAAGAAAACACATCGCTCTTTCGTAAAGAGAATGACAATCAATAAATGTAACAAATCATTTATAGCCAGATAAAGATAACACAGGTGATGAACCCCAGATATCAGAATGAATAACATCAAAAGGGCATGAACTAGGAAAAGAAACATGACTGATACTCTGACGAACATGTTTTGAGCGTTCACATGTGTCACAAGAAAGCAATTTAATTAAACTACTGAAAGCAGAAAACAGTTTTGTAAGATAGATGACAAAAGGATGTCCAAGAATAATATAGTCCACACCTCTAGCATCGCTCCTCGCATCTTTGGCTCTGTTTGCTTTGTTCATGTTCATACCCCGCATCGCGATAAACTGGATGCTCGCTCTCTACGATGTATTTTTGTTGGATACTTTCCTACCACCAAAGGGTATAGGTGCTATCACTCCCTACTCGTTCGCTATTATTGCACTGTTGATGTTACCTTTCGTGAGGGGGAGTCGTACTTTGGTCCGCGTTAGGGGGAGACGAGTAGTAACAGTGATGAGACCATCGACTCTCCTCTCCTGATTGTTCCCTCTCCTCATTTTCCCTTTACTCCTGTTCCGAGTACTGCGCCTGGTCCTACCACATCCATTCCTCTTATATTATATACATACTTTCGTAGACCTCGGACTGTTGAGCAAGTACAAACCGTGGACATTCCATCGGTGACGGTTCCTGTCTCCGCTCCAGATTCTGATGATGATCTCCATGTTCCCCTTGCTCGTCTTAAAGGTAAAACTGATGACACCAAACACCCCATTGCTAACTACATCTCTTACACTCATCTCTCTCAGGGTCGCACAACTTTTATCTCATCCCTTTCTTTTATTGTGGTTCCTAAGACCTGGCAGGAGGCTGTTCAGATACCTGAGTGGAAACAGGCTATGGAAGAAAAGATCTATGCCTTGGAGAAAAATGAAACTTGGCGGCTTGCTTGTCTTCCTTCTAGGAAGTGAACGGTTGAATCACGCTGGATCTTTTATGTGAAACAAAACCAAGATGGGGTGGTGGAGCGGTATAAAGCTCGCCTGGTTGCTCAAGGGTATTGATAGGAAGGAGGAAGGGAGAGGGAGATCTAGAGAGAAGAATACTAAGGGGATTTAGGGTTAGAAGAGGAGGGAGAAAATACCTTGATAATCAATTGCATATTCCATCCATGAGAGCAGCCCCGGGTAAATATACCCGGGCCAAAGAGGGGCCGACCGACCCCTCCAGTTGGGGCTGAACCCAATTGGTTCAGCCCCGGCCGGCCGGTTCACTGGTTGGGGGCTGAACCGGTTGGTTCAGCCCCGTTGGTCGCCGCTCCCTTGCACCGCCGAACATAATGACACCCCGTGAAGCGTAGCGGGGGCGTAACATTCCCCTCCCCATCAAGAACCAGCTTGTCCTCAAGGTGGTAGTCGGGGTAGAGCTCCTTGAAGTCCAAGAAATCCACCCAAGAATTGTGCGCCGTCGACAAATTCTTCCACTTGACTAAGAGTTCCGGCCGATACTCCGTGCCCCGATTCTTTCATTTAACCATTAACACATCCTCCGGCAGTGGCCGCAGTTCGCCCCCAACAGTAACCTCAGGCAGAAGAGTACTCGCTTGTACATTGACACCCACTTTCCGCTTGAGCAAAGACACATGAAAGGTTGGGTGAATGCGGGATCCCTCCGGCAAAGCTAACTTGTAAGCCACCGACCCCACCCTGCTGAGTATACGAAAGGGGCCGTAATATCGAGGAGAAAGCATCTGATTGCCCCGACGAGCAACTGATAACTGTCTGTAAGGCTGGAGCTTGAGGAAAACTTCATCTCCCACCGCGAACTCCCGTTCCTTGCGGTGTTTGTCTGCCTGCATCTTCATACGGTCCTGAGCTAGGCGGAGGTTCTCTCGGAGGGTTGCCAACATACTATCCCGATCACGAAGAGCGCGGTCGACCGCCGGCAGGGCGGTGCTGCCTGGCTCATAGCTACCCAAGGTTGGGGGAGGGCGCCCATAAACAATCTCAAACGGCGTCATCCGACTGGCAGAGTGATATGAGGTGTTGTAGCAATATTCGACCCAATGTAACCACTCCGGCCAAGTCCGAGGCTCATCCATAACAAAACAGCGTAAATATGTCTCGACACCCCTGTTGAGAACCTCTGTCTGACCATCCGACTGAGGGTGATGTGCCGTGCTGAACTGTAAACATGTACCCTGTAACCGGAAAAGTTCCCTCCAGAAACTGCTCACAAAAGTAGGATCTCGGTCAGAAATAATGGCACGAGGAAGGTCATGTAAGCGGACAATCTCCCGAGCAAAAAGTGCGGCGACCGACTCGCCCGTGTACGGATGACTGAGAGCCAGGAAATTCCCATACTTGGATAGTTTATCCACCACCACCAAAATCACCGATTTCCCTTTGGACTTAGGCAGCCTGTCAATGAAGTCCATGGAAACCGTGGCCCAAATCTGCTGTGGAATCGCCAGAGGAACCAATAGCCTGGCCGGGGATGAAGTCTCGTACTTCTGACGCTGGCAGATCTCACACTGTCGCATGAACTGCTGTATGTCCCGGCGCATGCCGACCCAAAAGACATTCGCTTGCGCCCTCTGAAGGGTCCGGAGCACCCCCGCATGGCCACCCATCGGGGAAGAGTGAAACTCGTGCATCATAACCGTTTTCCATGCTGAGTCGGGGGGCACAACCACTCTGCGCTCATAGTACAGCCGACCATTTTGAAGATGATAACCGGGAGCCACCGTCTCTCCCCGCTGCAAAGCCTCCACCAAGGGACGTAAAGTAGCCGTACGCATGACCTCATGAATATCATCTAATGAATCCACCAACGGCCCAGAAATGTGAGTGAGATTACCCTCTGGTAGGCGAGAAAGGGCATCCGTTACCACGTTATCCTTACCCCTTCGATACTCAATCTCGTACTCATAGCCGAGAAGCTTAGTAACCCACTTCTGCTGTAGAGGAGAAGAGACCCTTTGGTTCGGGAAATGTTTCAAGTTTTGGTGGTCGGTGCGGATCTTAAAATGCCGACCCAATAAATATGGCCGCCACATCGCCACAGCATGAATGATAGCCAACATCTCCTTCTCATAGGTGGAGAGACCCAAGGTGCGGGGGGGCCAACGCCTTGCTGTAGAAAGCTAACGGCCGTCCTTCCTGCATCAGAACTGCCCCTATGCCAACCCCAGAGGCATCCGTCTCCAACACAAATGCCTTCGTGAAATCCGGTAATGCAAGAACCGGAGTGGTGGTCATGGCCTGCTTAAGAGTCTGAAAAGCTGCCTCCGCTTCCTCAGTCCAAGAAAAGGAATCCTTCTGCAGCAGCTGAGTCAAAGGACGAGCTATCTTCCCATAATCTCGTACGAATCGCCTGTAGTACCCTGTAAGCCCCATAAATCCCCGCAAAGCACGAACTATGACAAGCCGCGGCCATGACTGCATACTCTGAATCTTCCTTGGGTCGGCCCTGACGCCCTGGCCAGAGACCAAGTGTCCCAAGTACTCCACCTCCTCCTGACCGAAGGAGCATTTGGAACGGTTGGCGTAAAGCTGGTGACGACGTAGTATGGCCAATACCTGCTCAACATGATCCACATGGTCCTCCCAATTGGCGCTGTAAATCAGAATGTCATCAAAGAAGATCAACACGAATTTCCGCAGGAGCTCGCGGAAGGTCTCATTCATGTTCGCCTGAAAAGTGGCGGGACCGCCAATCAGCCCATTGGCCATGACTAAGAACTCGTAATGGTCATGTGTCCGGAAGGCCGTCTTATGGATGTCCTTCCGTGCCATCAGAATCTGGTAATAGCCTGAACGTAGATCGAGCTTGGTGAACTGTCGTGCGCCATGTAGCTCGTATAGTAACTCTTCCACGACAGGAATCGGAAAGCTGTCCTTTACCGTGACACTGTTCAGGGCCCGGTAATCCACACAAAATCTCCATGACCCATCTTTCTTCTTTACCAAGATGACGGGGGCTGAAAATGAACTCGTACTCGGCCGAATGATGCCCGCCTCCAACATCTCGCGGACGCTACGCTCAATCTATGCCTTCTGAATATGTGGGTAGCGATATGGCCGAATATTAGGGGGCTCGACGCCCGCCTTAAGCTGAATATGATGATCTCTGAATCGAGGTGGTGGTAATGTGCGTGGTTCCTGGAAAACATCAGAATATTCCATCAGAAGAGACTGTAACTGAATTGGTACCTCCGAATGTGTCGTGTCGGCCGTTGGGACTTCCCTAAGGACGGCCATCACCCTTTCTTCCTCGCCCAAGCGCTGCATGCTCCGAAGAGAAATCTCCTTCACTGGCGAAGAGATGATACCCTTCAAACAGAACTGCTTTCCCCCGTGCAGGAACTCCATAGTCATGTGCTCCCAGTCGAACGTTACCCTCTGTAACTGACGTAGCCACTGTACTCCCAAGACCATATCCGAGCCCCGGATGGGTAACAGGTAGACGTCGGTACACCCGCTATAGCCCTGCATCCGTAGCTCCACACCCTTCAGCACCCCTTCGCATTGCAGCTTGCTGCCATCCGCCACCATAACATGGAAGGCAGCCCCATTATCGATCACATGACCCACTCGTTGTGCCACCTCTGGATGAATAAAATTGTGGGTGCTCCCACTGCCCACCAAAACAGTCACCTTCTCACGGGCAATCTGTCCCGCGAGCCGCATAGTAAGCGGAGGAGGGGCGCACCCCTCGAGAGCGTGTATGGAAACTCCAAACTCGGTCAAGGCCAAGTCCACCTCCAACTCCTCGTCCGGAGCCGGCTCGTCTTCCACATCCTCATGCAACATAAAAACCTGTATCTTTTCGCACTTGTGGCCCGACACGAATTTCTCATCGCAGTTAAAACATAACCCCTTTTCCTTCCGAGCGGCCAGCTCACTCCACGAAAGCCGTGTCACTGTTGGCTTGCTACCCATTGGTGGATCCCGCCGTGCTACTGCTACTGCGGCCGCCGACGGCTTGCCCGTGGCCCGGGTTCTCTGCCTGTTGATCCGCTCCTCCTGAATGCGGGCTAAACTGATGGCGTGGTTCAAGCTGCGTGACATATAAGCATGAACCTCATCGCGCATTTGCTCCTTCAGCCCCGACACAAAACAACTCAGCAGTGTCCTCTCCTCCCAATGTACCCGGTTGGCCAACTTCTCAAACTCTGTCTGGTACTCAGTTACTGTCCCCTTTTGTCGCAATTTCTGCAGTAGCGCCTCAAAATCTTCGTACTCCGGGGGCCCGAACTGGGCGGTGAACCCTTCCACAAAATCAGTCCATGGCACATAATCTCTACCTCTTAGGAATCACTGAGTCCACTAAAATGCGTCGTCCTCCAGATGGAACGACGCTAATTGAACCCACTGCGCCTCCGGGACCTCCTGGTAACTGAAGAACAATTCCACCTTCTGAACCCATTCCAGAGCATCCCCCCTTTGAACTTGGGGAAGTTCATTCGTGTCAACTTGGGTGGCATGTACGCTCGAGGCCCCGCTTGCCCTTGCCAGCCCTGCCCGTGCCATGCCTGACGTCTCGGACCCATATGACCCTCGTACGCTCCTGGGTGGCCCCGAGGTGGCTGAACCAGATGAGGAACGTGTTGACCGGCCCACGGAACGTGGCCTCCGTACCCAACGGGAGGAACGCCGCCTCGCGGGTTAAGAAGAAGGCCTCCCATACCTCCTGGAGCCCTCACAGCTGCTCCCGGCCCCCCATCAGCCCGCTGCCACAGCTGTCGGCCCCAATCCCCAAGAACAGGCCCGCTGGAACCCCCGCCTGGACGCCAGGAAGGTGCGCCTTCTCCCTGCGCGACCGAACCAGGCGGAAGGCCTTCCGCTGCCGCCGTCCATGCTCCCGCCGGAACCCCCGCCTGGACGCAATCACCGGAGGTACCGCAGGGTCGGGACGACCCCACGCCAGCCCCGCCGGCCGCCGCTGCCACTCTGGTGCCCGCACGACCCAGATCGGCCGTTCCCGACAGATCGGCGGACCGATCGGGTCTTCCGCCGCTCGATCCTTCATCGCACATGCCTTTCCCTTTCAACAGCGCCTTGAGTTCCTCCATACGAGCGTCCAGATGCTCCTCCAGCCGCTGCGAAGACGCACACATATCTTCCTCGATCGCGGCTACCGAATCCGCCAAACCACCATAGTTTTCGTCCAAGGTTTCCAAACGGGAAAGCTCTTCTTTTTTCCGCGTGGTCACCATCGTCGGAGAACCAAACCTCTGATACCAAATGATAGGAAGGAGGAAGGGAGAGGGAGATCTAGAGAGAAGAATACTAAGGAGATTTAGGGTTAGAAGAGGAGGGAGAGAATACCTTGATAATCAATTGCATAATCCATCCATGAGAGCAGCCCCGGGTAAATATACCCGGGCCAAAGAGGGGCCGGCCGACCCCTCCAGTTGGGGCTTAACCCAATTGGTTCAGCCCCGGCCGGCCGGTTCACTGGTTGGGGGCTGAACCGGTTGGTTCAGCCCCGTTGGTCGCCGCTCCCTTGCACCGCCGAACATAATGACGCCCCGTGAAGCGTAGCGGTGGCGTAACAGGTATACCCATACCCAAGAAATTGACTACCAAGAAAGCTTTGTCCATATTGCAAAGATGAATTCCATTCAGGTGATCCTTTCTTGTGCCACTTGTCATGGGTGGGAGTTACAACAACTTGATGTAAAAAATGCATTCTTGCATGGAGATATGGAAGAAGTTTATATGATTATCCCTCCTGGATTTACCAAAGAAGGATCTAATGGAAAAGTCTGCCGTCTGCAAAAATCCCTATATGGCTTGAAGCAGTCTCCTAGGGCGTGGTTTGGTCGGTAACAAGACCATGCTTCGACTAGGCTATACTCAAGGTCTGTCGGTTTAACAAGACCATGCTTCGACTAGGCTATGCGTGACTATCCCTCCTGGCTTTACTAAAAAAGTATCTAATGGAAAGGTCTGTCGTCTACAGAAATCCCTATATGGCCTGAAGCAGTCTTCTAGTGTGTGGTTTGGTCGGTTTAATAAGACCATGCTTCGACTAGGCTATACTCAAGACAGGTAGATCATACTCTCTTCATCAAGAGGAGAGGAGCTCAAGTTTCTATTCTAATTGTGTACGTGAATGTCATCATCATTACATGAGATGATCTA
This sequence comes from Platanthera zijinensis, assembly GCA_039513925.1. Classification (NCBI taxonomy): domain Eukaryota; kingdom Viridiplantae; phylum Streptophyta; class Magnoliopsida; order Asparagales; family Orchidaceae; genus Platanthera; species Platanthera zijinensis. Next base: position 39,903,764 of record CM077082.1, read on the forward strand.
GAGGAGATCGAACATTTGAAAGATCAGGTTGGCAAAGAATTTGAAGTCAAGGATCTTGGGAAGCTGAAATACTTCTTGGGAATTGAAGTAGCGAGGTCTCGTCGGGGGATCTTCATCTCACAGAGAAAGTATACCCTTGATCTTCTGGAGGAAACTGGGATACTTGGGCGTGCTCCCGTGGATACACCTATTTAGGCGAATCACAAGATTGATATTGATACTAGTGGAGCGAAAGTGGATGCTTCTAGGTACCAACGATTTGTTGAGAAACTTATATATTTATCTCGTACACGTCCTGACATGACGTTCTCCGTGAGTGTCCTAAGTAGATTCATGCACTCTCCTACAATTCGTCATCAACAAACAACGTACAAGGTATTGAGATACCTCAAAAAGTCTCTGGGTCATGGTATTCTGTTCTCTGCAAGCCAGCCTTTGGAGATTGAAGTGTTTACAGATGTTGATTGGGCCGGTAGTCAAGACGATAGAAAGTCAACTACCTGGTATTGCTCATTTGTGGGCGACAACTTGTTTCATGGAAGAGCAAAAAACAACATGTTATAGTACGCTCAAGTGCTGAAGCAGAATATAGGGCTATGACATAGTGAATATGTGAGAGGTTGTGGTTAAAGTCAATTCTCCAAGATACGTGTATCCAGGTGAACAGACCAGTTAATATCTACTGCGACATCAAAGCGGCTATCAATATTGCTCACATTTCAGTTCAACATGATAAGACGAAACATATTGAAGTTGACACACTTCTTCAAAGATCACATAGAAAAGGAAAATATATGTACTCCTTTCGTGAACTCACACGACCAACTAGCCGACGTTTTCACCAAGGGATTGATCAACGGTAACTTCATGAACAATACAATCAAGTTGGAAATGATCGATATATATTCTCAACTTGAGGGGGAGAGTTAAATATACGCGTTGCACGCGCTTTTAATTCAAGTTTTTATTATTCCCGCTTCTTATTTTCACGTGATATGTCACGTGAGTGGTCATATATATATATGTACCTTGGCCCAATTTAGGGCAATGAATTAGTTTTCTTTCCTTCTTTTTATTTAATATGCATGTAGATATAGATAAGGAGTAAAATTTTATACCTTAAACCTCTTATATAAATATCTTTTCAAGTGTACATGTGTTGGGGGGGTCGGAAAAAGGCGGCTACGAGGAAGAGAGGAGGAGAGGGAGAGAGAGAGCGAAAGAGAGGAGGAGAGAGAGCGAAAGAGAGGAGGGATTTAGGGTTTAGAGAAGAAAGGGAAAACACACATTCATTCCAGGATGAAAAAAATACAGGGCTTATGCGTTCTCTTATAGTGATGAGGAGCGAATACAAAAGGAAATTCAGAAATTAGGAAAAAAATACTTAAAATGACACAAACAAATAAAACGTTTTAAGTAAAAGAAGCAACCAATAAATCACTAATTATCTTCTGCGGTAATTGTGGGGCCACCCGATACACGCGCAAACTTTCCAAGGAGGCTCGTCGTCGTGTAGTTCCGTAACAATGCCGCCATCTAGAAAATGTGCCTTGTCCTCAAGGCAGTAGTCGGGAACTGACGGTGAAAATCATCCCGGGGCAGCAATGTCGCGTCCGAGTCGGGTCCGCCGGTCTAAGCCACAAGGATCTCCTCCGATGTACGGTCCCCTGGGGTGCAGCATTTTTGATCGAGGACCGAGGCGGGGTAGTACAGTGCCTCTCTTGCGAGGTCGAGGTCAGCCGTAATGTGATCTGTGGGGGTGTGTTCCCCCACTACGCGCCGTAGCTGTGAGACATGGAAAATCGAATAAATGCGGCTCCCGGTTGGAAGGCGAAGGCGGTAGGAGACTGCCCCTATACGGGCGAGGACCTCAACAGGCCCGAAGAAACGAGGTGCCAGTTTCGGACAAGGTCGGCGGGCCACCGAGAGTTGTCGGTAGGGGTGGAGTTTGACGAAAACCTTCTCTCCTACCTCAAAGGAGAGGTCCCGACGTTTCCTGTTGGCGAAGGAAACCATCTTCTGTTGAGCCCGACGTAAGTGGTGCTTCAAATGATCTAGAATGGTGTCCCTGTCATGGAGGGCGGTGGCCAAGCTCTCCACCTGGCATTCCCCTGGAAGGTGGCGGACAATAGACGGAGGAGGGCGGCCGTAAACGACCATGAATGGCGTAGTTCCGGCCGCCTAATGGTAGACGATATTATATGAGTATTCGTCCCACCCGAGCCACTTGGACCAACTACGAGGTTGTTCTCCCATGAAGCAGCGGAGGTATGTCTCCAGACACCGATTGAGGACCTCCGATTGGCCGTCTGTCTGCGGATGGTATGTCGTGCTCATGCGGAGACGGGTGCCCTGTAAGCGGAACAATGTGGTCCAAAAAGTACTCGGGAAGAGCGGATCGCGGTCGCTCGCGATCGACTGAAGAAACCGGTGGAGGCGCACGACCCCCTAGATGAAGCTATCAGTGACTGTGGCAGCCGTGTATGGGTGACTAAGAGGAATGAAATGAGCATACTTCGAGAGCCGATCCACCATAACCAGAATGCAGTCGTGTCTCTGTGATCGGGGCAGTCGTGTGATGAAATACATGGCGACGTCGTCCCAAATGCGATCGGGGATCGGGATGGACTGAAGTAGACCACCCAGAAATATGGTCTCGTACTTGGCCTTCTGGCAGGTGAGGCAGACAGCCACGGAGGCCCTGACCTGTCAAAACATGTGAGGCAAATAAAGTGATGCGACCATCCATCGGTATGTATGGTAAGCCCCGACATGCCCCCCCCCCCCCGTGGGTGAAGCATGAAACTCTGCCAACAATAGAGGAATGCTCGGGGAGGAGGGGGCGAGTACGAGGCGACCCTTGAAGAATAGGCGGCCGTCAACCAAGGAGTACGGTGGGTGGGCCGTGGCGTCCGGGAGGAGTGCTATTCGTATCCCGTTGAGCGTCGGGTCGACTTCTACTTCCCGTTGAAGGGCATCCGCATCCTCCCAGACCGGGCGGGAGATGACTGCGAGTTTGGGGTTGCGCGAGAGGGGATCGACCGCGCGATTCGACTTCCCTGACCGGAACTCGATGCTGAAGTCGCAGCCTAGTAGCTTGGCCACCCATACTTGTTGAGCGGGCGTAGCGATCTTCTGTTGTAGGTGGTAGCGAAGGCTATGGTGGTCGGTGCAGACCACAAACCGCCGGCCCAGGAGGTAAGGTCGCCAATGCTGAACAGCGAGGACGAGGCCCATGAGCTCGTTCTCGTAAGCGGAGCGGCTGCAGATCGTGTCCGAAAAGGCGCAGCTGAAATAGGCCACAGGCCGGCCGACCTGCATCAATACGGCTCCCACGCCGACGCCCGACGTGTCGCACTCCACGATGAAGGGCCGGGAGAAATCCGACATGGCTAACACCGGGGCACGAACCAAGGCCTGCTGTAGAGTGGTAAAAGCGGCGGAGGCCGCCATCGTCCACTCGAAAGGGCCTTCAGCCGACTTCTTCAGTAGCTGGGTGAGGGGTCGGGCCAACGTGTCGTACCCCTGGATGAACTAGCGGTAGTAACCGGTCAATCCCAAGAATTCCGGTCAATCCCAAGAATCCCCGGACATCGCGGACAGAGGATGACGTCGGCCACTGAAGGACAACTTCGATCTTGTCGCTATCCATGGCGACTCCCGCAGCGGAGGTGGTGTGTCCCAGATAACACACCTCTGGAACCCCAAAGGAACACATTGTGGAGTGGAGCTTTAGGTGGTGGCGTCGTAGAGTAACCAATGTCTGGCGGACGTGCTGGAGGTGTTTCTGCCAAGAAGAAATGTAGACCAATATGTCATTAAAAAAACAAGTACGTGCTGACGAAGTACTGGGCAAAAAATGTCATTCATCGTGGCCGGTGCGTTGGTCAGGCCGAAAGACATAACCAGAAATTCATAGTGGCCGTCATGGGTTCGGAAAGCCGTCTTGGCGACGTCGGCCGGTTGTCCTCGAATCTGGTGGTAGCCGGTATGAAGGTCCAGCTTGGTGAAGATGGTCGCGCTGTGGTGCTCATCCAAAAGCTCCTGAATCATCGGAATCCGATACTTGTTTGGGATGATGGCTTTGTTGAGTTCCCGATAGTCCACGCAGAAGCGCCAACTGCCGTCTTTTTTCCTGATCAGTGGGACCCGGTTGGAAAAGGGGCTGACACTGGGGCGGATGAGACCCCCCATCAACATATTGCGTACCAGCCTTTCGATCTCGTACTTTTGCACGTGCCCATAGTTGTATGGTCGGATCGAGACTCCTGACACGCCAGACTGAAGAGGTATGGCATGATCGTGCGATCGAGCTGGTGGCAACCCGAATGGTGCAGCAAAGAGATCCACAAACTCGGATAGGAGGGCCTGAAGGTCCGGAGGTGGTGCTGAGGCTGATGGCGTGGAGCCCGAGATGGGCCAGAGCCATGCCGAAAAATCGACGTTCGCAGTCCGATGAATCACGCGAACGGAGACGGGGAGCGAAGTAGCGCGACGTCTCCCACAAGGCAACACTCACGACCTTTTTGGAGGATACGCATCGTCATAGTCCCCCAGTTGACTCGTACGTCGCCTAGCGTGCAAAGCCACGCAACTCCCAGAATGGCGTCGATCCCGCCAAGGCCGAAGACGTAGAAGTCCGTCGTCACCGAGTAAGGGCCCAGTGAAAACGAGACGACCGAACAACGGCCCTGGATCGAGCGGCGACGACCATCGCCTAGACTGACAGTGAAATCTGGAGATGGTTCCATTGGAAGACATAGTTGCTGGGACAGATGAGATGAAAGAAAATTATGACTCGCCCCGCTGTCTACCATGATGACAATGTGGCGGTGGTGGAGACCAGCCCAGATCAGGTCGTCGCAGAAGTGCCCGACATCGCACCCTACCGGACCTTTATCAGCCCTAAGTCTGCATATCGTGTCGCATCGTGTTATTTTGTAATTTGTCGTAAGTTGTTTGTGGGTGTAATTTTGTATATGTGAATATATATATATATATATATATTATATGTAAATATATATATTCTGTTAACATATATACTATTATATATATATATATAAAAACGTGTATATATATATATATATATATATATATATATATATATAACAGAAGTTAGGTCAGAGAAAGCCGGGTCACTCATCTACCCGCTCCAGCCGGCAATGTTTTTCCCCTCTGTTCGAGTCGCAGCCTCGCAGGTAGCGATAATGGCGGAATCGATGCCCGCCGTCTCTCCCACGACGTTTCTCGCCCACTTTCTCCGGAGCTCCAACGGGTGGCCACGACATCGGCAACCGCCGGCCACGATTCTGCGCCAATCCCGCACCTCCAAAGGTTCCGCCATGGCCGGTACCTGTGTTTTTTTTTTTCTCTCTGTTGTAAACCCTATAAAAGGGGCGTTGTTTGTCTTTTCTTGCGATGATGAGATATGAAATATTGAAAGTGATTTTTGCTGTGCGTGTTACTCCGATTGAGGATTTCTGTGTGATTTCCTGTAGGTGAATTAGGCGTGATTAGGTTAGGATTACTGCAAGTATTTCTCTGGTTTGATTAGAGCTAGAGTGACTAAAGAGTTTAGGATTAGGAATTGATTTCCGTTTGATTTCCTGTAGATGCTTTCTGTAAGTGAACAAGATTGAAGTCTGGTTCCTGTAGGATGAAGGCGTTTTGACTGCGTTAGTTGGAGTGAAAATCTTGTTATTGATTTCTATAAGATTAGATTGCGAATGATGTTAACAGGAACTTGAGCTTACTGCTTTATAGTTCTGAGCCCCAGAACAGATAACTGAAGGTGTTGCTTCCGCGTGAGAGAAGAACAGTGGGCTTAATTATCCTGTATAAGGTCTTGATTAGTGAACAGTAAAATTAATTTTACTGTGTTGTTCGGATGTTAGGGTAATTTTAGATGAGATTGCTGCTTTAGGTTTTCCCGATTGAGGGTTCCCTTTGTTGATGTTAGTGAGATTTATCCTTGCTTTCTGTAAGAATAGAGGAGTCCTGGTTCTGTTTATTTGTCAGAGATTTCGTGGAGCCACCGTGAGTGATTGAGATTTCGTGGAACCTCTTCGAGTGTGAGAGCGAGTGAATTTTAGACGTGTTAGTGTGTGGCTTTCTTACATTGCTGAGTGATTCCGTGGAACCACCTTGTGTGAGAGAGTGTTTTAATTCCTTGGCGCCCGTATGCGATAGCGGCCGACCTTGGAGCGAAGAACGAAGGTGACGAGGAGTTCCTCGCGTGATCGCCATCGACTTCGGAATACGGAAGACGCCTCTTCCGTGGGTAATTGTTTCTTTCTCCTTCCTTTGTGTGCGCCTCAATATTTTCTCTTAGGATAATTGGACTTATTGCTGGGTTTTCGCCCGAATTTCGTTAGCAAACGCTACGTCGAAAACTCCAAACGGAAACGCATTTGGAGTTCACGATTTCCGTTTTGCTACGACAAGGGGAACGGAACGAAATTGCAAACTTCCTTTCCCGGATTTAAAACTGAGCCATTTTATCTAAGAAAATTCATTTTAAAACAAAATAGCGAAATTTGTGCTTTATAAAAAAAATTAGTTGCTTTTAATTTTAAAAGTGCTGCGCCCGCTCTAAAATTTGGAAAATTTAATTTAATCATCGCATGCATTTAGGGTTTCCTAGAAATAGCCGACAGGCGCGTAAACCCTACGCGTCGTCCTGCATCAAATTGGTATCAGAGGGAGGTTCCGAAATTTTTCTAAGTTTTGGGATCCGCCCTGCGTAGAATAGGAACCCACATATCATTTAAAAAAAAAATTCAAAAAAAATGAATTTTTTTAGCATTATCTTTACATTTGACTTGTGTTTGCATGCATCAACATAGTGATAGAATGCGTCGAGTTGAGCTTGGTCAACCGAGTCGTGGGAACGACGGGAATGAACCACCCCCGTGGTTTTTACCTTTCGCCCACCAAATTACGGCTTTAACTGAAAGTACATGTCAGATGCGTGAAAGGTTAGAAAACCTTAGAGGTAGAGTGAGTAGTTTAGAAAGACCCCCTCAAGCGTCAATGTTGCCTCGAATTCGATATGAGCATTCTGTCAGTGCACATTACGAGGTTCCTCATCACTATGTGGAAATGTCTACATTTAGGAGGAATCCACTATATGAGGATCACGACTACACCTACACTACCTCATATAGAGATCCATTAAGGAGATCTTTACGATACTTTGATGATTATAGTCGAGCACCATATACCACTTCCCGAGATCGTGTTGACCCATCAACACGTTCGCATTATGTTAGAGACGGTCAGTATGTTGACTATCGTCGTTATTATCCTCGTACCCGAATGGATCCTAGTAGTTCTTCGACACCATATTATGAGGGTAGAGTTCAGTATGACGCCCGTTATCGATACTACACGTCACCCTTATATGAGGAATCTGAGTCTGTACATGTGCGACCACCACCACCCGTTCGTAGGACTCACGATTATCCACGAGCACGTTATGATTATATTGGGGACACTCATTATGATTACCCTCGAACTACCTATAGAGGCCACTATCGTCACGAGTACGTCATACCTAGTGATCCTCCTAGTGTTCCGAAGGTAAACATGATGTTAGACGTTAAGGGTCAAAAAGAGCATTCCACTGCCCACACCAGGGAGATGTCACCCATTCTATCTGAGATTCTTATACAAGATGTGTGGATTCAACCCCCATATGAGTCTGCTCCACTGAGTGACCCTGTCCTTGATTCGATATCTGCTAGCTCTCTTTTGAGTGTAGATTCCATGCACACTTCACCTAGTGGCGCACCGAGTCACATCACTACACCAGATGTCACATCGAGTCCCATCACCACACCTGATGTTGCACCGAATGACATTACAATTGGGAGCCGAGAGCTTAGTAGTGACCACGAGGTAGTCACCCCTACCCTATCTGGGAGTATGACCCCTTCTGATGGTTCATTTCTGGAGGGCCATCACTCGACTGATGGGTTGACGACCCTCCTCTTGAGCCTCCAGATGAGCCACCTCGTCCTTATGTGGATGCGCTTTATCTGGATAGTACACTTGCGAATTTTAAGACATGGATATCTGCTCCATTGTCTCACTTGATGTTGATAGTGCTTAGGCATAGCCATCTGGAGACTCGCACTCTAGATGAGTTATGGGACATACCACTTACTGATAACCATCGTCTTCGCGATGAGTTTTCATATGTCCCACCCGGTGAGCCTCCTGATGTCTCACTCTTCCTTAGCACATTTATTACGGTTGTCACACTTCGTGCACATTTATCTGAGAGCACTCCATCTATTGTTGGAGCCTACGTTTGCACGCGTCGCATTTGCGACGAATTTTATTATACCCCTCCTGGTGAACCACCAGATGAAAAACTTATGTGTTCACCACATAGTTGGGATGCTTCCATCTTTAGTGACACAGTCGAGTTTGAGGGTGCACTCACTGAATCGTTGATGTTATATCCCGTCACTCACACTTTCAGAGACAGCCTGCACACCATGCTGACACATCTAGTTACCGTTGTCTCTGATTTGCACTTCAGTGTTCATCGCTCCCGTGATGAAGTCTGTTATGATCCACCCTCTGAGCCTCCTGATCATGTACCTCTTTCAGGAGTTGCTCTTGATGTCTGAGACCATCGTTTTGTGGTCGTCGTTGTGATAGTAGTTCATTTATTGCATTTGCATGATTTGCATAAAAAATATTTTGAGCGGACAATTGCATAGTATTTATGATTTTTATGCAACTCAATTTTAACAAGAGCATAAAAGAGCTACTAACTTTAAAATGAATGACTTGATTATGGTTCGGCTAGATTCGGAATGGTTACCTTCTGGTACTGTAAAGAAGCTAGCTACTGTAGAACTGGACCCTTTCGAGTAGTAAATTGGATTGGGCAAAATGCGTATGAACTTGAGATGCCTTCCGTTTGAAGAGCAAATCCTGTTTTTAACGTAGCCAATCTGACTTAATTCTACGATTACTCGCATGAGTCTTTAGAATTTCCATTGCCTTCTCCTCCATTTGATTCTTCTGGGTTGGTGAGTGAGAGTGAGGAGCCACATTAAGGACATACCGACATTCATTTCGCTACTGACACTTCCATTGTAGTTCCTTTGTTTCACTACCAGTTTCAGGTTGAGCATGGACACCAGGAGATTCTTCTATTCCAGTTCTCGAGCACATATTGGACAGTGACCGCTACTGATGATGATTTTCAGAGATATTTGGTTCGTTGGCATGGCAGACCAGAGACGGAGACCAGCTGTGTCTTGGCCGAAGAGTTAGAGCGCATGGATGCTGATCTTCTACAACATTACCACTCGGAGCACTCACCAGGGATGAGTGATTTCGAGAGGGGGAGAGTTGGTGGAGACCAGCCCAGATCAGGTCGTCGCAGAAGTGCCCGACATCGCACCCTACCGGACCTTTATCAGCCCTAAGTCTGCATATCGTGTCGCATCGTGTTATTTTGTAATTTGTCGTAAGTTGTTTGTGGGTGTAATTTTGTATATGTGAATATATATATATATATATTATATGTAAATATATATATTCTGTTAACATATATACTATTATATATATATATATATATAAACGTGTATATATATATATATATATAACAAAAGTTAGGTCAGAGAAAGCCGGGTCACTCATCTACCCGCTCCAGCCGGCAATGTTTTTCCCCTCCGTTCGAGTCGCAGCCTCGCAGGTAGCGATAATGGCGGAATCGATGCCCGCCGTCTCTCCCACGACGTTTCTCGCCCACTTTCTCCGGAGCTCCAACGGGTGGCCACGACATCGGCAACCGCCGGCCACGATTCTGCGCCAATCCCGCACCTCCAAAGGTTCCGCCATGGCCGGTACCTGTGTTTTTTTTTTCTCTCTGTTGTAAACCCTATAAAAGGGGCGTTGTTTGTCTTTTCTTGCGATGATGAGATATGGAATATTGAAAGTGATTTTTGCTGTGCGTGTTACTCCGATTGAGGATTTCTGTGTGATTTCCTGTAGGTGAATTAGGCGTGATTAGGTTAGGATTACTGCAAGTATTTCTCTTTTCTTGCGATGATGAGATATGGAATATTGAAAGTGATTTTTGCTGTGCGTGTTACTCCGATTGAGGATTTCTGTTTGATTTCCTGTAGGTGATTTCCTGTAGGTGGATTAGGAGTGACTAAAGAGTTTAGGATTAGGAATTGATTTCCGTTTGATTTCCTGTAGATGCTTTCTGTAAGTGAACAAGATTGAAGTCTGGTTCCTGTAGGATGAAGGCGTTTTGACTGCGTTAGTTGGAGTGAAAATCTTGTTATTGATTTCTATAAGATTAGATTGCGAATGACGTTAACAGGAACTTGAGCTTACTGCTTTATAGTTCTGAGCCCCAGAACAGATAACTGAAGGTGTTGCTTCCGCGTGAGAGAAGAACAGTGGGCTTAATTATCCTGTATAAGGTCTTGATTAGTGAACAGTAAAATTAATTTTACTGTGTTGTTCGGATGTTAGGGTAATTTTAGATGAGATTGCTGCTTTAGGTTTTCCCGATTGAGGGTTCCCTTTGTTGATGTTAGTGAGATTTATCCTTGCTTTCTGTAAGAATAGAGGAGTCCTGGTTCTGTTTATTTGTCAGAGATTTCGTGGAGCCACCGTGAGTGATTGAGATTTCGTAGAACCTCTTCGAGTGTGAGAGCGAGTGAATTTTAGACGTGTTAGTGTGTGGCTTTCTTACATTGCTGAGTGATTCCGTGGAACCACCTTGTGTGAGAGAGTGTTTTAATTCCTTGGCGCCCGTATGCGATAGCGGCCGACCTTGGAGCGAAGAACGAAGGTGACGAGGAGTTCCTCGCGTGATCGCCATCGACTTCGGAATACGGAAGACGCCTCTTCCGTGGGTAATTGTTTCTTTCTCCTTCCTTTGTGTGCGCCTCAATATTTTCTCTTAGGATAATTGGACTTATTGCTGGGTTTTCGCCCGAATTTCGTTAGCAAACGCTACGTCGAAAACTCCAAACGGAAACGCATTTGGAGTTCACGATTTCCGTTTTGCTACGACAAGGGGAACGGAACGAAATTGCAAACTTCCTTTCCCGGATTTAAAACTGAGCCATTTTATCTAAGAAAATTCATTTTAAAACAAAATAGCGAAATTTGTGCTTTATAAAAAAAATTAGTTGCTTTTAATTTTAAAAGTGCTGCGCCCGCTCTAAAATTTGGAAAATTTAATTTAATCATCGCATGCATTTAGGGTTTCCTAGAAATAGCCGACAGGCGCGTAAACCCTACGCATCGTCCTGCATCAGGCGGTCACCCAACTTGCCCGCCAACTTTATGGTTTGGGGGCCTGAAATGCCGCCCACAGAAAAGCATGGAAGCTCCAAATGGTGAAGGCCCGCATCAGCGGCGGCCTCTGTGGTGTCCTCTGTCGTGATCTCAAGGTATTCAAAGTCCGCCAAAGTTATCTCGGGCCCGTAGTCGCCGATGATGGCATAAAACTTCTTGGCAGTGCAAACGTGAGTAGGAGAATAGGGCTGACAACAGCAGAAACACAGCTCTTTGCGGCGAAGATCGTCGAACTCGCAGTTGGAGAACCGTTGAGGCGGAGCAGGACGGCCTGGCCTTGCGGCCAGAGGGGGCTGAGGGGCTTGGGGCTCCGGGGTAGTAGTCCTCCATGGTCGGCCGCCTGGAATCGGCGGGTGGGGGGGGGGGGGAGGACAAATCTGCTTCCACAAGGCGGGCCATGCTGAGGGCCTCAGAAACCATCCGGGGGTGGTGGGTGGGAAGCTGGGACCGGATGTTGGGCCGAAGGCCCTGCATGAAGAAGCCAAGATAGTGATCTGGTGGTAGGCCAGGAACATGGGTGACGAGGGCCATGAACTCATCGATGTAGTCATCCAGCGCACCAGATTGCGGTACTCCACACAGTCTTTCGGTGGCATTGCCGGAATAACGGCTGTCGTAGCGGCGAATCATTTCCTGCTTGATTTCCGACTAGGAGATTGTCGAGTTGGTCTGACGGAGCCATCGGGCCCAGTGGAGGGCGGAGCCGTCGAGTCCCACGACGGCGGTAGAGACCTTGTCCTGCTCGGGTGTGAGGTGGAGATCAAAGTACTGTTCTGCCTTGGAGATCCACCCAATCAGGTCTACCCAGGCGAAGGTGGGGAGGTCCAATGCAAGGGCTGGGCGGTCAGGGGAAAAAAGGTGTGGCGTCCCCGATGTGCGGAAGTGGTGCCGGCCCGAGGATTGACATGCCTGTGGCCGGGCACGCGGATCCGCTGGCGGAGGAGGTCGCTAGAGGTTGCAACGCATCAAGCTTTGCGTGGATGACGAGCAAGTAGGCCTGTAAGGAGGCCGCGATGGACTCCTGAGTACTGACACGACGTAGGAGGGCCTTGTTGGCGTCCTCCGATGGGGCCTCGGCGGTGGAGCGGGTGTTCGACGCCATGGACACGAAAGGGCGAGCGGCAGCAGTGGCGTGGCGTGGGTTGGATGGGCGTGGATGGGCGACAACGGACTAGACGGCGCTGCAGAGGCACGACACGGAACAAGCGGAACGACAAGTCGCAGACGTGCGGGCTTGGATCGCGGAATTCACCGGCGACCAGCGGCAGGCGGAGTGGCAGGTCCGACCAGTTGTTGGGGGGTCGAAAAAAGGCGGCTACGAGGAAGAGAGGAAGAGAGGAGGAGAGGGAGAGAGAGAGAGCGAAAGAGAGGAGGGATTTAGGGTTTAGAGAAGAAAGGGAAAACACACATTCATTCCAAGATGAAAAAAATACAGGGCTTATGCGTCCTCTTAGAACGATGTGGAGCGAATACAAGAGGAAATTCAGAAGTTAGGGAAAAAAATACTTAAAATGACACAAGCAAATAAAGTAACAAATAAAACGTTTCAAGCAAAAGAAGCAATCAATAAATCACTAATTATCTTATGCGGTAATTAGAGCTGTCACGGTTCCGGTTCTACTAAAACCATGAACCGAACCACTAAAATAACGGTTCTTCAAATTAGAACCAAAACCTTATTTTGTTTAACCGGTTCCAGTTCTGGTTCCGGTTTCAGCTTAATTTTTGGAACCGTCGTGCCATCGATTTCGGTTACGGTTCAGCAAGAACCAAAACTAAACCGGCCACTAACGGTTCGGTCTGGTTCCATGCGGTTCGGTCCGGTTCCAACTCAAACCAAAATTAAACATGACGGAATGAAATAAAAGCTGGCTGCAAATAGTAAAACTCAAAACAACTTCGAAATAAAAATAATTATGTTGCGCACTTCTCGACGGTCTTTTCCACGATCGGTGAGATAATATCAACCACTTTCCTACGCGTGTAGACTTGTCACGACTTCTAGTTGGCTTGCGCACGTCTCGTCGGCATGCTCTAGCGGTAATTGTGGGGCCACCCGATATATGCGCCCGGCGCGTGTAAACCTTACAAGGAGGCTCGTCGTCGTGTAGCTCCGTAACATGTTCACAACTTTTTTGCTTAACTAGCTACACTTTTAAGTGTTTAAATTGTTTAGAGTCATTATTTTAATATTATGTATTTCGTTTTATTGTGATACCAATTTTTTTCTTGCTGGCACAAACATCTTTCTGCAACACTAAAACATTAGCTTTGATTTTTTGTAATCTAGGGCATAGCGTGCAGTATGAATGGTTGCAACCTTCTATTTTGTAATTGTAATACAAAACCCAAAATAAATTATTGTTGGTACAGGCTAGAACTTCATTGCGTTGTATCTAGTCATTGACAAGGCTCATGTCTTGTTTTGAAGTCCATTGAACAATTGTCGATCTAAAAAGAACATAACTTTAGCTCTAACCATGAGGGTTAAGGCAAGGAATGATTTCTATAGCCTTGCTCTTGTAGTTGTCAAGTCGTCTAAGCCAGATTTTGTTTCTACAACTGCTCCATAAGATTGCACTAACTTTTTTCTCATTGTTTTTTTCATTTATTTTGTTCATTTAGCCTCATTGCATGTGGCTTCTCTAGCATGACTGGTGTTTTTAAATTGAGTTCTTAGACCTCGTAAAATATAGTCTATGGTCTCACAATTGCGTAGATTTTATGAACCTTAGTTTCCTGTCATTTTTGAGGTTGCTGTTATTTTAATAATGTTCTTTTATAGACAGTTTTTTAGAACTGTGTAATTAGTTGGATAATGTCTGCTATTTATGCTCCAACTATGTAATTTTCTTATTATGAATATTCATACTAATTTTGGTCAATTTATTCGATTCTCACCAAATGTTATTGAGCGCAGTAAAGTACAGTAAGATTTATCTACTTTTTTTATGTGGTCCTCCAGGAGGATGGAAGGTTGCAAAATACAATCCCCGACGATATCTTATCAAACATCTCTGATTTGCTTCCATTATCAGACTTTATAAACTTTCGCGGTGTTTGTCGCGATTGGAGAAGAGCCCCATCTTGCCGCTCCAACATCACTAAATTATCGAAGAAGGATCCATGGTGCATTTTATACGACTTTGATGCTCGGGACAAGGATATGTGCCTCTTCTATCAGTGCAACAGTCGGAGAAGCTGCCGCGTCAAATTGCCTGGTCTACGCGGAGCGAAATGTTTTGCGTCCAAGCATGGTTGGCTTTTCATATGTCGAAACAATGATTATCTATTATTCAATCCTTTGACCCTTGAAGAAATATTCCTCCCAAAATATCCGGCCAAATTTCTTGGATCCTCTGCTCTCCAAGTGGGAACTTTTTCAGCGAGCCCCGCCTCCTTCACCCAACAATGCATTGTGGTTCTGTTGAGTTTGCGCGGTTCTTCCACCGTCCACATTGCTTTCTGTCGTTTAACAACTAACAAGTGGGAGGTGACTGCAATTGAGGTTGGCGCTGGTGTTGTGGCATGCGACTCAGTGTTTCTCCCGAATCCTAAAGCTCTCTTTTTTAAAACAGTTAATGCCCTTTCCCGCTACGACCGCCCCAAATGCATCCGTATTTATTATGACAATCATTACTTGTTCTTCAACTGTTTGAAGAAGAGGTGTGATATCTATAATGTGTCTCTCCTTCGAAGGGTAGAGGATGATAAATACTTGCAGAGTTTCAACTGGTACTCTAAGTTGAAGGAAGTACATTCTGATGATTGGGCATGCAAATTCGGCAAGGAATTTACATTCTCCTTCTGTCTTTTTAATGATTGCAAGAGGGATGAACACCTAGTCTTCGGCAGTTGCTCTGGTACCATCCCCAATATTCCGGTTATTAAAGCGGCTTGGCTTTATTAAAATTAGCTAACTAAATTTCATGAAGCATACTGGTTTTTTCCCTTTATTTATTTTTTGCACCAAGTAGTTGGTAACTTTGTATTTTATGGATATTTATGATAAAGGCTTGAGTATTGTTGTTGTTGATGATGATGTTTATGTACAATGTTATAGGTTTTTTTTATTTTATACTTTTTTTTTTGAAATAAATGATTGCTATATATTTTCCCTTTCTTTAAACATTACACGCCCCTCCATAGTACATGGCGACAAAGGATCCATATATCCGACCCCACTATAGTGGGATAAAGGCTTGAGAGTGTGTGTTTATACATTACACTCCCCTTAAATTGCATTTTACTGTTTTAGTCCCCGCCCCAATAAGATAAAGGAGCAAGCAATCCTGGGGGGTCAATAAATGAGTAGGGTAGCTCAGGTTCATCATGGGAGGTTTAATCTTATTGGATGAGTTTATCTTCATACCTTGTTGTGGGGTGTTTTTTCTCAGGTGAGTTTGGACAAAAACATCACTGCCATAGAATGTTTGAAATGACACGTTATGATTGCTACGAAGAAAATGAAACTAGTTTTGAGCATAAAAGTGGACGAAGTTCCTTAGGTGAGGCCTGGCATTCACGAATGTTGGTTCATTACCACCGTGTTCATGACCGCCGCCGCCTTGGAGCCTTAAAATTAACATTTGTGTTGTATCTTTGTTCAAGTATTATTTAGTTCTTATGTAAGCTGATGTCAATGCAGAAATTTTTTGAGTTTTTTAAAGTTGTGTAACTCAAGATTATGTTTTTTATTCTTACCGTCTTTGGGTCTATTATGCTTCCACTATATTGTTTTGTCTTGAAATCAACCAATGTAAGGTGCTTGAAAAATATAGGCGATTGTTAACTGCACCCTGGATTTGGCTATTCGCACCTTTTTTTTTTAAAAAAATCTCTTTATAAAATTTACTCGCAACCGGAAAATCCTAAACCTATTCTTCCACTTCCTTTTCTCCCGACCTCGCTGCAGCCGCTCCTCCCGACCTCACTACAGTCGTTCGTCCCGACCTCGATGTTGCCGCTCAGAACGCCATCGAGTGCTCTTCTTCCAGCTGCTACCTCCTGACTCTTCTCCTCGCTCAGAAACTGCTACCTCCCGACTATTCCTCCTCGCTCAGTAGCGCCGTCGACCATGGCTACATACCCCTGACTCTTCTCCTCGCTCTGAAGCTGCTAGAGATGATGGGTGAATCCAATGTGCAAACATTCTTTGGTTCGGCGCAGGAGTATTCCAGCAACACCGATCATGACTACACACTCTTCTTCGAGAATCTGGATGGTAGGAATTAAAAAAAAACAAATTTTTGTTCCCTTTCAGAAAGTTTATGGAATTTCATTTAGCAAGTTCCTAAATTTGTTCATTACATCTGCTGATATGAAATTGTAAAGACCTGGAAGGGCCAACTATGAGTGGATTTTATTTTCATGGTTTTTTACTGTACAGTAAATGGTAGTATGATTCCCTTGTTTCAAATTGAAATAATGAAATGATTGCACATTGATTTTATTTTTGGAGTGGAGTATCCCTTCCTGTATTTTTCACTGATGATTCCATTGTTAAATTACATCCTTGCAGCAGATGCGGGCGGCGAAGATGCAGTAGAGGAAGTGGGAGGGGGAATGCCACCGGCGTGCGGCAAGCCAAATATCGGGTTGCGGATAAAACTTCAGGCTGCGGTTAACATTGGGGTGCGATAAGCCATATCCAGGTTGCGGTTAACAATCGCCAAAATATGTTGCTGTCATTATTATTGGTGTAAAGGCAAATGAGTATTATTAATAGTACTAATTACATGACAGACAAATGAGTATTATTAATAGTACTAATTACATGACAGACGCTTTCATAACAGTTTTATCCAGTACAAACTTATTATCCTACACTCTCCTCATGATGAGAAGTGACAAGAAAGTGTATATATATCTTTAACATGTATAAAGAAATATAGTGATCTGCTAAATATAAATTCATGAAATTAAACAGAATTGTCCAATCTGGTTAAGTAATAAATTATAGCCGTTCGATCATACAAATGAATCATGATCGTCGGTCTAGATTTTCATAGGGCTTCTAAACCTAGAATAATAAGGTGCCATAACCCTATAAATTTATAGGTCTCCTATCACAGGACATGAAATTAACATTTTACCCTTCTATGGGTAAAAAACTTTTAAGAAAATCACAACAATTTTCAATAGCTCCCTCACAAATTGCTCTCATGCGAAAAAATCACGCCCGGGAGAAAATATCGTGCCCGGGCGAAAAAATCCCACCCTGACTTTGGAAAGTAAATGCTCTTGAGCCTCTTAGCAGCCTTCTCATCAGCTTTAATTTTCTTTTGTCTTTGTCTTTCAAAATAGTTGTATGACTTTGGAAAGTACTTGCTAGGCTCAAGAGCATATGATGGAACAATACTTTCTCTCTTGTCTATTCTGAATTTCTTTCTGATCTATTCATTCCTTTCAAGTTTAGCCCATTCCGCGGAGCTGTATAGCTATCCTCTTTCAGTCTTGTTTTCTTTTATCTTTTCCCAAGAAGAAAGAATGACAGTACTTGATTGAGGGCTTCATATCTCAAAGTCAGGCATAGACTCTATTTCTTCTCTATATCTCTTCTTGCTCTGTTTGATCTCTGCTTCTTCCATAGAAGCAAACTTGCCTTTGCATTTTGCTATTTGTTCAGCGATGGGGCTGAATGCAAGAACAACATCAACACTAATTTCAGTCCCATCACCGTTAGTGTGTCCTTCAGGACCAGGAACATTATCATATGCATACTGTTCTAGACCCAATGATCCCCTGATAATATTTGTGGTTTAAATAGCATTATCTGTATCTGTCTGGATCATTGATTTCTCCCCCTTTATGACTTTTTCTGTGATGACTGTAGTCAGGGAGTCCTTTGTATAGGAAATTTTGTCAGCCAAATAATTTACTCCTTTGGTAACATAATTCTTGACTTCCAGCATGTGGTCATCTAGGATCTGTGTGCAAGCATCCATCCTTCTTTCCAGAGTAATTTTGTTGGCTTCAATGATTTTCTTTTGTACATTATGCACCATTTCCATATTGCCCGAGGTAATGTTTTGATTCTCCATTATGTCATTTTTCTTGTCTTATCTCCTCAAGCATCCCTTCAGTATAAGTCACAGCAGGAGCAGCTCTATTGAAGAATGCAAATGTGTTGGCTTTCAGTAAATTTACCACAAATCTAATAGACTTGATCTCTGTAGATAGATCTTGTCTCAGTTCTTTGATGGAGTCATCTATATAGTGCTCAAGCTATCTTCTCTGGCCATCTAGAGGACCTTTCAGTTAAGCCAGTAAGGTGGAAGACATACCATCAGCTTGTTGAGATGCCCCTTGGAAGCAGACATCCTCATCCTCCCTCCTTATATCTATCATGACTTCTAAGTCAGCCACTACAAACTCAGATGAGAGATTATGAATTTCAGCATTAGGCACATTAGTCTCAGAAATCTTAATAACATATTCAGTATCTTGAGTAGGTATCTTAATAGGAATCTCCCCCTCAACATCCGTACTGTCCATATAAATTTTTTGATCTTCAGCAGCTGTGTTGGGCACAATTTCTTGTGCTATCTCTGGAACTTGCTACCCCTCAACATTAGCATTAGAGGGCAACAGTTGAGATCCATCTGGATTCTGATGTATTCTTTCCTATAGTTTATCCAAGAATGAGTCAATCTGTTCTTGTAGACTCACATAAGATTGACCTTGCTCCCTCTCAGCAGGAGCATCTACTTTGAGAGTCTCTTCCTTTATCTCCTCACAGATTCTGTTTATAACATCACCAACCAATTTCTCAGCCATTTCTATTGGAGTGTCTTCAGACTCAGAAACACTGCTTGGCAGAGTCCTTACTACAGGTTCTGATGACATAGACACCTGAGCACTCACATCTCTTCTAGTCTTAGTAGTAGATTCAGAAAACTATGGGTCGTAAGGTTCTTCACCTCTACTCTCAGAAGAGCTGCTTTCAGAACTTTCTTTAGTGATGGTGACCACTTTCTTTCTCTTTCTATCAGCTAGTTGTTGGTGAGGGAGCAATACTCTATCCCACCTTTCAAACATCATAGAGTCCATCTTCCGTATGTGATGTATTTTAGCTCCTAGCCTTATATTGAGGATCCCTGGAGCAGAGCTCAACATG
Organism: Platanthera zijinensis; assembly: GCA_039513925.1. Classification (NCBI taxonomy): domain Eukaryota; kingdom Viridiplantae; phylum Streptophyta; class Magnoliopsida; order Asparagales; family Orchidaceae; genus Platanthera; species Platanthera zijinensis. The sequence goes on from CM077082.1 coordinate 39,923,226, forward strand.
AATAAGGAGAGAATTATGCCCAAGTTGGGTTCTGAAATGCACTCCACTATTCTCCCAAAATGAATCCTTCCCTAGTCAGTTGAAAGATCTTATTTTCAAGGTAGCTAGCAACCTAGAGGGGGGGGGGTGAATAGGTTTGCCTAGGTCTTTTGATAGTCTTTTAAATCACTTGTTTATTTCTTTTAATCTTTTAGCTCAGAGATACAGTATCCAGGCTGGGTCTCCAATGTGGTAATGGTTAAGAAGGGAGACGTGTGCGGGAGAATGTGTATCGATTTCTCTCTTTTAAATAAAACATGTACTAAGGATTGTTATCCCCTGCCTTGAATCGATGCACTGGTTGACTCAGCCGTCGGGTTTTCTCTAATGAGTTTTCTAGATACCTTTTCAGGATATCATCAGATCCGGATGCACCTGCCCGACATTAAGGATGTTTCCTTCATCATGGGAGACGGGTGCTACTACTACAAAATGATGCCCTTTGGGCTGAAGAATGCAGGGGAAACATATCAGAAAATGATGGATCGAGTCTTTCAAGAGTAGAAAGGAAGGAACTTGGAGGTGTATGTGGATGATCTCATGGTAAAGATTTGGGATGCGGACTCTCATCTCCGAGATCTGGAAGAGACCTTCAACACCCTGCGAAAGTATAAGATGAGGCTGAATCCCATGAAGTGTGTTTTCTGGGAAAGCAGGGGAAAGTTCCTGGGTCACCTCCTTACTCCTGCGGTGGTGGAACCCAACCCTGATAAAGTAAGGGTGATCATGGAGTTAGGGTAACCACAAAACGCCAAGGAAGTCCAACACCTAATATGAAAGCTTGCGAGGTTGAGCAGGTTCCTCTCTCGGGTGGGAGAGAAGTGTGGGCCTTTCTTCAAAGTGTTGAGGAGAGGCCAGAAGTTCGAATGGTCCGAGGAATATGAGAATGGTTTCCAAGACTTAAATAGGCAGCTAACTCAGGCTCCACTTCTCCAGGTACCAAATGAGGGTGAAGATTTGTCCCTATATCTTGGGGTCGGGGCCGAGGCCATGAGCTCCATCCTGGTATGGGAGGAGGGAAAGAAGTAGCTGCCAATCTATTATGTGAGCAGGGTCCTGAGGAAGGCGTGTAACACCCCTATCCGTCACATAGCATATAGCAGTAGGTCCGACCGGGGCCCGACGCCATATACTATGGACAGACCGATTGGTTACTTATTGAAACCATTCAACCAATCACAACGTCCTACACAGAGCATCTAGTGTAAGCAAAATTTTAAGTTACAAGGATTAAAGAACCCTGCCAAGCATGAATGTCCACTACAGTAAACCCATAGGAATGTTATAATACACAAATAAGTTGGCCTTAAGGCCTTACAAAAGTTTGCTCAATTAAGATGTCTTCCAAACCTCGGCACGCAGGCCTGTCATATATGAGAATAACGGAAAACACTCAAAAATTAGGCCTTCAAGGGCCGACATAACAACTTGGGCTTTAGCCCGCTATTTACCGCTCGGCTCCGCAGCACCTGCAAGCAACAATCCACCGCACGGTAGTAAACAAAAGCAACGGTCAGCTATGCTGACCAAATTATAACGATCCCGCCCCCAATTCGGGGCGGCGATGCTCTTCCCTGCATTTAGTTAGCATGAACAAGCAGTATAGTGTAAACACACACTCTATCACAGGTGCAGGCACGCACGACCACACACCTCGTGCACTCAGGGCACATTCACGGCGAACCGGCCAGCGTCACGTCAATTTAAGCCATAAACGTTCTCGTCTCACCACCGCCCTCTTGACGGCCAACCTTATGAGCATTTTGTCTTCCTAGCATTGGTCACGTCAATTTAAGCCATAGATTGCCGAAGACCCTCATCTATGCCAACGGTTCAGCCGAACGACATAGATCGGGTACGATTCCGCCTGACCCGTGCTCACACCGCAACGACAATTTAAGCCATATACGTAGGTCAAGACTCCCCGAGTCCCGTTTCCAACACACAATTCACATAACCCGGTTATGTTCACGTTGGCTCCCCGGCCACTATGTTGGCAACATCCCGCATTTGCCCAGTTTTCCGGGTGCCCCTTGGAGTTAGTCTCCAAGGTTCCCTGATGCAATCTACCTTGTAGAAAACCCGAAAAACAACCATTCACACGGAGTCTTCTCCGATCATCATGCAATGCAACATCACCGATACAGACCAACTTGTCCGGATAGGCTTCACACATCATGCCTATGTCCGTTCTCGCATACGGACTCTACACAAGGGGGACTTTACATATCTACCCCAAGGAATGCCTCAACTCATCGCACACTCGCGTTAGAGGGCTTCCTATGTAAAGGAAAAGGGACTTCACATGTCCTAGGATGAGAATCGTTACCCTTGCGTTTCTCCTTGGCGCCATGACGATCTAACCGGATGGAAAGCACCGCAATCTCCTTGCCTCCGCGGATCCGAAGTCGGCTCGCGATTTGGAGCTCCGAAACTCCGCCGGTGACCGGATCTAGCACCTCTTCCTCCTCCTTGCTCTCCCTTCTCTCTAGATTTTAGAGAGAGAACCCAAATGAAAATAAGGGTTTTCCAACCCTATTCCCAGGTTATACCCCATCAGGAACAACCCCAGCCCTTGGATCCCAAGCCAAGGAAACAGACGGCCACGATTTAGGCTAAAATTAGAAAATCTGGGCCGAACACGGCCTGCGACACTCCCGTGTCCAGGGCCGTGTTAGCCATTCGCCGTCTCTCCTATAGCCCGACCAGTACACGGCCTGTGACACGGCCTCTGACACGGCCGTGTCACATGTGACACGGCCGTGTCAAGATCCGTGTCACGCCCCGTGTGCAACTTCCAGGATTTTCTCGAGATGGACACGACCTGTGACACGCCACCCGACACGCCCGTGTCACATGTGACATGCCCGTATCTGTGCCCGTGTCATGGCCCGTGTGCATAACTCAGAAATCTCCCGAGCATGACACGCCCTGGGACACGCCCGTGTCCCAGGCCGTGTGCCTAAACCTGACGATCGCCGATCGCCAAAACGTCGACCACGCGACCCGTGGCTGAACACGCCCTTGACACGCCCGTGACACGCCCGTGTCACGCCCGTGTCACCTGCTCCAAGTCCCATACTTGGCTTAAAACGTCACCCGTCCTTCTTTTGAGTTTCGGGGTGTTACAAGGCGGAGCTTCGATACCCAATCCTAGAGAAGTTGTCTTTCACTTTGGTCATCTCGACTCGTAGGCTCCAGCCATACTTCCAGGCATATTCCATCCAGGTGGTGACTGACCATCCCCTCTATAACATCTTTGAGGGGGTGGAGCACTCTGGAAGGCTTGCAAAGTGGTCGATAAAATTAAGCGAGTTTGATATTTCTTTTGTCCCTCATCTCTCGATAAAGGCCCAGGCAATGGCAAATTTCTTGGCCGATTATTTGATTGACATAGCAGAGATGGAACTCACTCGTTCGGTTCCCTGGAAGGTGATGGTGGATGGCGTTGTTGGATCATATGTCGCCCTTAGAGGGGGGAGGGGATGAATAAGGGCTTTATGGAATTTAATTCTTAAATAAAAATATTATAGTTAATTAATGAAGTTATGGAATATTTTATAGGAAATTATATTTCTTTTATATTTAAACAAAAATATTATATTAAAGATTTTTTTTAGAAAATTATGGAATTCAATATTACTTTACTACTGTTAGCGATATCACTATCGCTCGACATACTAGATACAAATATTGAATTCTAAAAGTGTATTCTAAAAAGCAATTTGTAATATATTTTACCTTAATGTTATTGATAGAGAAAATAATATTTAAAACATTTCATGGTAATAAAATCAAGATAATGAGACAATAAATATCATGATTTTATTTCATAAGAAATTGATTAAAAAATATAATGTATCTCTATAAAGCTAGAGATCGAGACTATGAAAAATATAAACTCCTTTTGATTTCACCGGTCCTTCTACCAAGAACCGGCCGGTTATAACATATCTCTCCCTAGATCTTGTTACTAGCCTACCCATATATCTCACCATGATCTAGTCGCTGTACACAAGATGACGAAAACTCTCTAAGTCATACAAGGACCTAGATGTCGCGCACAAGGCGGCGATTTCCTCCTAAGCCACACACGGACCTAGACGTCGCGCACAAGACGGTGATTTCTCTATCGATTACAAAGATGATAAGATAAGTTATAAAATATAAATTAGGAATAAAAATCACTCAAAATGAAGCTCAGAAGATGACGTCGAATCGTTGTAAAGATTGCCTGAGATGCTGCGCACGAATCGTCTCTTCTTCGCAGTTGAACGTTCTTGAGAAAGTTGGAGTTTTCTGAAGGCTGGAGCTCTCTGGATGGAATGCACGGGAAATAATACTACAGGTAATGAAATTTGTCATCTCCACAAAAAAATGATCCAAATTTATACTTTGGAGTTATCATCGGCGATATCCAATATCGCCTAGTGATACCTCCAAATAGTGCGCTTGGTGGCGGGATCATGTGGAACATGGCCTTCATCACGCTAACATCATTTTTGTTATCGCCTGGCAATAGTAGCTATTGCTAGCAATATCTCCTTTTCACTTTTGCCATCTGAACCTTTTCCAGATTGTAGTTGACTTAATTCTCATTCCGGAATGGGGTGACACGTTTCGTAACTCTTCCCGGATTGAAAGTTATGGTTATTTGAAGTTTAGTACACAAAACTCATCCTTTTGTTTTTTCCAAAATATACACACCCTTGGATCATGCTCATGACTAAGAACTTATCTCCTCATTAAAATGTACAACCTGCACACTATAAACACACAAAATACTAGATCATATACATTACAGTATTTGTTATTCTCAAACCAAGAGATGTAGAACGCATGCTCCAACAATCTCCCCCGTTTGATAATAACAAATACCTAAATAAGAAATTAGTGAGTTTAAGAACAATTATGGTTACAGGTAAGTGCGACAAAAGATATACATGAATAACAAGTTTATAGCGTGATAGCTTTAAAGTACAAGTGCATACTTTTTCTATATGAAGGCCCTACATAAGTGTTCCCTATATATTTTACTACCCCTAAATATCTATTCCACTAAATTTCTCAGTTTATTCTGAGTAGGGATGAGTATACAATTTTAAAGATTGATTAGGGATAACTTATAGGAAGAATAGTCATGGTCAAGCAACAAATGAAGTATGCACCACTTGTATGATTACTGCCCTTACATTGATGCTTCCTATGAATTTTTAATGTACTCCACCTAAATAATTAGATTTATGCAATTCATTCTCCTCTTTAGTAGTATCAAAAGAGGGTATTAGGTGAGTGTATGTAATAAGAATTAATGTCCTCTATGTTGGAAAAAACGTAATATATAGCTTATTAAATACCACTTGTTAAAAATAAGCATGATTGAGCATAATGTAGTAAGCAATATAGATGAAATGATAGAGTAAGCATTTTTATTTCAAGATACCACTAGCTTGTTGAAAAAAACATGAATAAGTGCAAGTAATAATCACATTAGAAAGTATAATAAATATTCTTAAAAATAAACATCTTTTTAGAAAGTAAGAGCATATAAAAGATAATGAGTTTTAAAACATAAAAATTGATGTTTGAGTTAAAGTTCCAAGAGATTCTATTCTATTGAGATATAATTGCAAGCATGATTTGAAAATATCAAGAAAATATACAAAACTACAATGTAATAAAATTTGCATTTCAAGTAAATAAAACATTGAAGTGGTCATGCTTTGTTATCTAGTGCATTTACATATATTTATAGAGAATTGTGTAGATATGCATTAGAATCCAATTCTCATGAGTAGAAGTTTTATATATGATAATAATGTATAAAAAAAGTGATTTGATAAAGTATACAAATGTATTAATCAAAACGAATGACATATATAATGAAATAACACAATATTAAAATACATAATAAAATTACTTCCACAATATTTCAATGCACATACATAAAAAGTATAACTACCAAGGTGCTTCGCACACATAATGCTAATTAAGGCTTATTAGGGAGCGAAGTAGTGCTTGGGAGATCACTTTTATTCTTTTTTAACTTTGTTTTTATTTTTGTGATCCAGTGTACTAAGAGATGTGGTGAATATTTTTGTTTGTTACAAGATACTTTACAATCCTTTCCAAGGTACTCAACCTCTCAATGTTCATTAAGACTTATCAGGAGGGTGAGCAGTGCTTGGTGGAGTTTTCCTTGTCATTTATTATATGCTTTTTATGTTTGTGACCAAGGACTCGGAATTCACTTGTTTTGCAAATAATATCATTTAAAATTTTAAGACACTTTTCTCTAATGAATAAGTGCGTGAAAAATAAAGAATTGATATAAACAATTCAATGTAGTGTAGGTAATCTATTTATGTATTTTAATTACATGTTATTACACTACACAACTATGCAAGTATAAGTTAAAAACACATGTAGGTTATCAAAATAAGTGAGTGTGTAAAATCATTTTCAAACACAAAACATTACTCATACTTAGAGGCATACTAAACAATTCTACACATGTTTTCTACAATCAATTTCGTTGCACATAACAAGATAATATTTAAGGCATGACATAATCAAAATAATATTTTAAAATATGTGAAATACTAAATTAAACATTGTATTTAATCTTTAATTAATTTAATTAATCGTCCTTGGCAATGACAATGAATAACAAGCAGTTTTTATAATTTTTATTTTTTTTAAAAAATACAAAATAATAAACACACAACGGAATAATGAAAAAAAAAATTTTTGTTCTTTTGGACTAATTTTGTAATTTTGCATTTAATTTTTAAATATTTTTAAAACAAATCATTTTCTAGAAAACATATAAACATATTAATAACACGTCAGTTTAATGACCTTCTATGCCAAAGAAAATGTAAAAAAAGACTAAATAACAATTTTATGCTACCACCAGCATTAGTACTAATGCTTGTGCTAGCCACAGAAATATGTTATATTGCATAGAAAACATGATTTTTTAAATAATTTTTCATTCTAATATATCTTGATTCATGTTTTCTAATATAGGTGGCACCAAGTATCGCAAAGAATTTTGAATAATAATGAAAAATGTGCGGATATAATTTTTTTCATATGGAAAAAATTATTTTTCAAAATACTTATGTTTTTCAAAATCATGAATGCCCAAATTGTATATAATATGAAAAAACACATGATGACATGTTCGAATAAAAGGTATAATATACATGATATAAATAATAATAGATTTTATAATAATATTCATATAGTGATAATGATGTAGTATGTCCCAGATTAAAAATACCCAAACTATATGTCTACACCCTAGCCCCGTAATAAGTGATAGGTGGACATGAGGAGTTGCATGCATGTCATAGGTTGAGTTGTTAATCTCATATGCATATAAAAGATTACTCTCAACCTTGCACTCTTTTCCCCCAGTGCCTCGTAAGGCCCCACTAGAACCCTCCTCAGTTAAGGACAAGACATGACTTAGAGGTTAGGTCTCTAATGCACATAATCCTACGCTCTCGTTAATGTGAGACATAAACTATGTGTAAATAATCATGGATATACTAAGCGTTTAAGTTTAAGGAAGAATTCATAAACTATGTGTTTATTTGACATTCAAAATTATTGTAGATTTTAAAATCACATAGTTATTTTAAATTTAATTTGTAATATGAAAGATTTGATTTCAAGAGCCTAGACACCTAGAGGGGGGGGGGTGAATAGGTTCTAATTTTTTTAACTATTTAGGCAATTAACAAGTTCTAACACAGCATATAAAATCACAGTTCTCAGAAAAAATAAACACAACACAGCAAGATTTATAGTGGTTCCCCAATTTATGGGTATATCCACTTTCTCCCTTCGCCTATCCAGTAGAGAACTGGATTCAGCCAAACTTCCTTCCACTATCTCAGATCCACAGATCTTACAACTCAGAATCTGATAGGTTCCTACAGCTCAGACTTCTTCAGGTCCTACCTCAGATTCTTCCCAAGAACCCTACCTTAGGCAACAGCCCTACCTCAGCCTTTATCTCTAGGCCTACAACTCAGACTTTAACAAGTCCTACACCTCAGGCACTCAGCCCTACCTCAGCCTTTATAAATACAGGTTTACAACTCAGATCTATATAAGATCTTACAAGAAAAGGTTTATTTAAAGAAATAGAAATTTCACCCAGATTGGAATCTAAATGGGTGAGAACTTCTTGATCAATTCTTGAATGACTGAACACTTCAGATCCAACCTGACTTAGCTTCTTCAAAGCTTCTTGAATTTGAACAAAATAAGGTTGATCTTTACTTGGTGTTGAAGTTGATCTTTAATCAGCTTTCTTCTTAAATTCAGAATCAGATCTGAATCTTTCTTGCAGACTTGTTCAGGATCTGCCTTCTTCTGGGTCAGCCTCTTGCTCTCCAACACTTGTTGATAGTTCTATATAGAGTTCATCCATGATTACCGGCTGATCCAGTTTATAACGGCCTTCTAACAGCACTGACAGATGTGTCAGTCATGTTACTTATGACAGTTGTCAAGTCTTCAGTCATGACAACTGACCCTTCATTGAAATTCTTTCTCAGCAGGACACCGTCAGCAAATTACTTCAAATGTGTCGACACAAATAGACCAAGTGTGGACACAATTCTTGATGATGTCGACACAACTTCCAATATGTCGACACAGTCATTCTTTATCTTCTCGATACAGCTTCTGTTGTATGTGTTGACACAAGTCTTGTGTGTTGACACAACTACTCCTGGTCTCAACATAACTGATGCTGACAGATGGCATTGAGTGTATATCCAGACGTCGTTGAGTGTGTGTCGACATAAGTCCTATGTGTCGACACAAGCCTTTCAGACTCAGTATAACTATTGTTGACAGATGGCGTTGAGTGTATGTCCAGACATCGTTGAGTGTGTATCGACACAAGCCTTTCAGACTCAGTATAACTGTTGTTGACAGATGGTATTGAGTGTGTGTCAACACAAGTCCTGTGTGTCGACACAAGCCTTCTTCAGGTGTCGACATAATTCCTGGGTGTCGACACAATTCCTGGGTGTCGACACAGCTTCTGCTTCGGGTGTCGACACAATTCCTGGGTGTTGACCCAACTCCTGCTTTAGGTGTCGACACAATTCCTTACAAGTGTCGACACTTGTACTTAGAAATTTTCCTTCATCTCTTAAACCTGCACACTGAAACACAACATCCCATCAAATACAAATTGATGTATATCATTGAGTACAGAGAGGCTTCTCCAAATCTGATACATAATTTCCAGTGTACCCAACAATCTCCCCCTATTTGGAGAAGTCATAACCCTTAGTCAATGATATACACCACACATGATAAAACAAAGAAAAAAAATATGTGTACATTCATTTCACAGCAAGGTAATCATATAAACACAAACAATAGCTAATATCAACACTAAAAATGATATCATTCATTAAACATAAAATTGTTTAGCTTACAGATTTCTTAATAGAACATAAAGATTACATTGTTCTACATACTAGCCTATCTATCCTAAGATTGACTAGGCTCCTTGATTACTATTCCTTTGCCAGACTTGATCATAATACGTGCACATTGGCTCAGTATCTTCAGCTGGTTTCTTCCCTTTCAGATCCTTCTTTTTGAGTTCTTCAGCCTTAATCTTCTGCCTTTCAAAGTAATGATAAGGCTTTGGAAAGTACTTGCTAGGCTCCACAGAGTTAGCAGGTAACTTTCCAGGTTTGATATCCCTTCTGAACTGATGTAAGGCATCTTGACTTTTTCTGATATTTACCCTATTCTTGTTCAGAGTATCATTTGCCTCTATCATGCATATTATCTTTTACAGCTTTCCAGACAGTAAGAATAATATTTCTAGAGGTTGGAATCCATTGCTCAAAATCAGGCTTTAATTCTGCATGTTCTCTGAATCTTTTCTTAGAAAGCTGAGCATCTTTCTGAGCATCCTTAGCAACATCAGACATTTCAACTGTTTCAATAATAACATTATGAACCTCCTGTGGAGGGCTATACATATACTGTACCGCTTGCTGTACTTCTTCAAAATCAGCTGAAAGATATATGACTTGTGCAACTTCCTACTGAACCCCTTCAAAATGAGCAAGTTGAATACCAGATTCAGCAGTTTCATTATCATCACAGAGGGGTGGATATCCAAGAGTAGCTCTGATGGTATTAGATACCCATTTAGCATGCTCAGAGATAGCTTTGACTAACATTCTCTCCCCTTTTATGACTTATCTGGCTATATGATCTCTCAGATCATTCTTTTGAAACCTTACTTGATCAACCAGATATTCAGTACCTTCTTTGTAGTAGGCTTTGAATTTAGTCAGGTGATCAGAAATAGTCTTTTGAAAAGCTTCAATGACTATTTGGATAGCAGCTAGATCCGCTTGTATTTGTTTGGATACTTCAGTTTTCAAATCAGTAGCAATACTTCCCTATTTTTTGAGAATTTCATCATGTGAGTCCTTGAGATTTTCATTTGATCTGAATTGATTTTCTAAACTATATCCTTGCTTGACTGCAATGTCCTCAACTTCAGTCTTTATCAGCTGTTGTTGCTTAGCCAAATATACTACAACATTATCTCCCTTATGGAAGCAATCTGTCATCTCTTTCTTATTCAAATTGACTTCAAATCTGATGGATTTAATGTCTTGAGCTAGCTGGAACTGCAGTTCTTTATGTGACTCATCCACATATTTCTCCAAAGATTGTCTTTACTCATCTAACTTTACTTGTAGTTGAATCATCAGTGAACTGAAGTCCATTCCTTGAGCAGATGGTTGAGAGACTGTTTGTAAGGCTTTCTTATAGCCTGTTCTCCTTTTCCTGATAGTAACCAGCTTCCTTTTCTTAGCCATAGAGGATTCTTCATCATCAGAAGATTGTGATGTGTTTTGTATATTCATAGTGTCTATATCAGTAGGGACATGCTGAGATATCTCCCCCTCAGTTCCTTGTATCTCTTTCTTAATCCTTTGCTGCCCCCCTCAGCCCCTATTTTATTGAAGTCAGGGAACAGTTCTTCCAAAGTGAACTCCTGCTACATCTGAACAGGAGGAACAAGATTGTCTTTTTGAACTAATGGTTCCCTCTGGATATCTAGATCTTTGTCCAGGATCTTCTCAATACTGGAGCAGTGGACTTGATCATCTTGAGCTTGATCTGTCATTTACACATCTTGTGCTTCATTCTCAGTATTAACTTGTGCTTCCTTGTTTATTTCTGATACAATATCCATGACAGTATTAGCAGCATACTCACTTTCTAGAGCAGCTTCAGCAATACCTCCCCCTTGGGCAGGCATTTGTGATTGTTCAGTGTTTTGGACATTTATTTCAGTATTCTCTCCCCTGGAGTGGAGACTATCTGATTCTCTAGTTGCTGACTGCTCTCTACTTGAGCTTGAGCTTCTTTTTCCTGTTGGTCTTCATCTGAGCTAAAGACCACTTCTTCTTCAGAATCACTGGAGGATTCCACTTCTTGGACAATGGTTTTCTTCTTTATATCTTTCTTTACCTGTTGTTGTGGAGTAGAAACTTCCTTTGTCAAGACTCTATCCTATCTTGATAGAATCCTCACATCCATCCTCCTCATGTGATTGATCTTAGAACCTGGCAGTTGATTCATAACATCTAGGATAGAGGAAGCTAGATACAAGCTTAGTATTCTACCCAGATTTGGCTTCTTAATTCCTTCTTGAATTTTGTCAAAAACTACTGATGACCAGTCTATTTTTACACTGAATATGACTCTGGTCATAAGGTTAAACATGTAAGCAAAAATTCTATCATGTCCACCTGTCTTATAGAGAATTACCTTGCCTATGTTCTCTGAGAGAAATTTACCATGGGAATTCATTCCCTTCCTGGTGATAGAGGATCCTACCTTGGTATTTGGATTCAGTCCACACCAACTGAGTGCATCTTTCATCATTGATGGAACAATGTCATCATCTTCTTTAACTCTGGCGAGTTGAAGCGACTTCTTGATCGTCTTCTGTGAGAGTTTCACTCTTGTACCATGTATAGTGGCTTTCATCTTCTTTCCTTCAGAATCCACAATTGCAGACGAGTAGAATTCAAGCACTTCCTTCTTCCAAATTTTGTAGGTTCGGAGACTAAAATACTCCAACCCATTCTCTAAGATTAGGGTAAGCACACCCTTGATTTCTTGTGAAGCTGTCTCGAATCCCCTGCGAACTAGCTCGTATCCCTCATTGATCTTGTCGTCCAGGTGTGGCACCATTGATGAGAGAGAGAGAGAAGGGAAGAGAAGAGAATATCGTAGTCAACATAAAGTCTAGAGTCAAGAATTCTGAAAGCGTAGTCGACCAGATTTTGTCTTCTTCTATTTATAGTCTACTGGTAAAGGGTATGTCAAAAGACACGCCTTACTTAGTAATAATACTAGTCGACAAAAATATACATGTGTTGACAGTAAAGACTTAGGTCACGACAAAACTTAGTTTTAGTCGGCACGTCTATGTGTCGACATACTTGTGCCAGTGTCGACACAGACTATCAAAGTCTCGACAGAGAGTGTCGACACCAATTTTTGTGTGTCGACACAAAAATATACTAATACAAGGTCTCGACAGAGTTATGTCAACACCAAATTTTCTATCGACACAATTCTTTTCTTTGTCGACATAACTAAATGATAGTGTCGACACAGTTAGCATGTGTCGACACAATTTTCTAACTTAGACAAAATTTCTTGAGAAATTTTGGACTTACAGATACTACTTGAAAAATTTTATGTTGACCTATCACCTTATTCTTGGACCAACATACCTAATTCAATTTTAAAATAATTGAACTTACTTTCATCCAGAGGTTTTGTAAATATATCAACAATTAGGTTGTTAGTGCTTTTAAATTCTAGATTTATGTCTTCCTTTTCAACATGTTCTCTGATGAAATGAAATCTAATTTCTATATGCTTAGTTCTACTGTGTGAAACAAGAATTTTAGCAATAGAAATAGCACTAGTAGAATCACAAAATAATGGAATTCTACTTACCTTGATGTCATAGTCTTCTAGCTGATGTTTTATCCATAATAACTGAGCACAGCATCTGCCTGCAGCTACATATTCTGATTCAGCAGTGGAAATAACCATACTTATTTGCTTCTTGTTGCTCTATGACACCAGCCTACCACCTAGGAATTGACATGTTCCAGTGGTACTTTTTCTGTCTTCTCTACAGCCTGTAAAGTCTGCATCTGAAAAACCTGTAGTAAGAAATCACTATTCTTAGGGCACCAAAGACCTAGATTAGGTGTGCCCTTAAGATATTTCAAAATTCTCTTGACAGCAGTATAATGAGATTCATTTGGGCAAGCTTGGTACCTAGCATAGACACATGTAGCATACATAATGTCAGGTCTACTAGCAGTCAAGTAAAGTAGGGAGCCAATTATCCCTCTATACAAAGACTCATCAACATGTTTTCCTGCTTCATCTTTGCCTATAGACATACTTGTTCTCATAGGAGTTTTCATGGTGGAGGCTGTCTCCATGCCATATTTCTTAATTAACTCCTTGGTGAACTTAGACTGAGATATGAACAATCCATCATCAGTCTGTCTAACTTGGAGTCCCAAGAAGACTTTCAGCTCACCCATGCTGATCATTTCAAACTTCCCTTGCATAAGTTTGGCAAACTTACTACAAAGGTTATTTTCAGTGGAACCAAAGATAATGTCATCAACATAAATCTGGACTAGGATGATCTTACCTTTTGATTTCCTAAAGAATAGAGTCTTGTCTATTTTCCCTCTTGAGAATTTATTCTCAATAAGGAAGGCAGATAAAGTTTCATACCAAGCCTTAGGGGCTTGTTTCAAATCATATAGAGCTTTCTTAAGCCTATATACATAGTTAGGATAATGAGAATCAACAAAACCTAATGGCTGTTCTACATATACTTCTTCCTTCAAGTCTCCATTCAGAAAAGCTGACTTGACATCCATTTGGAATACTTTGAAACCTTGAAAAGCCGCATAAGCCATGAACAATCTTATAGCTTCCAACCTTGCCACTGGGGCAAAAGTTTGATCAAAGTCTATCCCTTCTTCCTGTTTGTAGCCATTTGCTACCAGTCTTGCTTTGTTCTTGATAATGGTGCCATTCCCATCTAGTTTATTCTTGTAGATCCACTTGGTTCCTATAACATTGTGATCCCTTGGTTTAGGAACCAACTCCAAGACTTTACATCTTCTGAATTGATTCAGCTCTTCCTGCATGGCATCAATCCAGTTTTGTGTCTAGCATGTCTTCTTCAAACTTCTTAGTTCTATCTGTGATAGAAAACTTGTACATAGAACTGTGTTCATGCTTTTGCTCCAGGTTAGAACTCCCTGGCTTGCATCACTAATGATTTGGTGTGCAGGATGATCCTTCAAGTGTCTTCTAGCTGGAGGAAATCTGTAAACCTCTTGGTCTTCTTCTCTTTCCTCATTCTGATGCACTTTATTGTCTTCATCTTCATCCAGAGAGTCTTGTACTCCCCTGGACAGTTTCCATCCTTTTCTTCATCAGTCTTGCAGGTTGGTCCTCACTAATAGTCAGCTTGTCCATTCTTTCCTTTAAACCTATAGAGCTACCAGAAGAGCTAGACAGTTCACTGTTAACTAACTTAGACTCATCAAATACTATATGGACTGATTCTTCTACAACTTGTGTAGTCAAGTTGTAGATCCTGTATGCCCTACTATTATTGATGTACCCAACAAATATCGCATCTAGGGATTTGGTAGCAAACTTAGTTTAGTAGTATTTACCATTTACTAGGACATAACATTTGCTACCAAAGATTTTAGGTAGGAAATATTTGGTTTTCTGCCTTTCATAATCTCATAGGGAGTCTTCATATGTCTTTTATTGATGGAAGCTCTATTGAGTACATGACATGCAGTATTTACTTCCTTAGCTCAAAAGTATTCAGGGAGAGAAGTATCACTTAAAGTGTTCTACTTGCCTCAATTAGAGTCCTATTCTTTCTCTCAGCAACTCCATTTTGCTAGGGAGTTCTTCACAGAACTTTGTCATACTCTCAGACTGAAATTCAGTTCCATGATCACTTCTGATTTTGACCACTGAATTGTTAAATTCATTCTGAATTTGTCTAACAAAAGTCTGGAAGACAGTAGGGGTTTCAGATTTCTATCTCAAGAAGAAAACCCATGTAAATCTAGAATAGTCATCCACAATAACTAATGTGTATGCTTTCCTACATAGACTATGAACTAGCATTGGACCAAATAAATCCATATGCATGAGATATAGACATCTCACTGAATCTTTGGTAACAAGTTCATGGAAAGAGGTCTTGGTCTGTTTGCCCTTCTGGCAAGCTGAACAAACACCCTCTTTAATGCACTTGACCTGAGGACCATTCCTCACTAACCCCATACTAAATAATTATCCTATTGACCTATACTTCAGATGAGCTAGCCTCTTGTGCCATTGGACACACTGTGATGCTTTCTCATCTGCAACTAGACAGATAGGTGAGTTGTTATACTCACAATCAAGGTTAAGACAATATACATTCCCTTTCCTAGTGTCAGTCAGAATGATCTTTTGATCACTTGACCTCTTTATTTGGCATCCACCCTTGAGGAAAGAGATATCATACCCAAGATCACTTAGTTGACTTATGCTAATTAGGTTATGTTTCAGACCTTTCACATAAGCCACTTGAGTGATACAAATAGAGTTATTAGAAATGTTACCAAACCCCTTGATGACACCTTTTTCTGATCCACCAAAGATTACTTTGGGTCCATTCTCTATGGGAGAATAGTCCTTCAACATCCTTCTTGTTCCAGTCATGTGCCTAGAACATCCATTATCCAAGTACCATATAGGGGTATGGCCACTTGGACTCACCTGCATCAAATAAAGATTTACCCTTCCTTAGAACCCAAATTATTATTGGGTCCTAGGTTCAAGTTAGCTTGAAATCTGACATGCTTACCTGCAACCTTTCTGACAGGTAAACTGGCTTTATTCTGAATACTAGAATTGAACCAACAATCAATGGCAAAGTGGCTCATCTTGCCACAACACCAGCACTCAAACCTATTGTACCTTTTCTTAAGTACAGGTTTCTCAACATTGGTGTCAGCATTCCTTTTAAGTGTAGGTGCTGGAGCAGCATACCCCAAGGATTCCTTAAGAATATGATGGGTTTGCTTATAGGGTGCCCTATTAGCATATGCACCCTTGCCATTGAGATCACCATACTCACAGTGACCATGAGTGAGGTCATGATCATACCTGTTAGTAGGTTGCACCATTTTTCTAAAAAAAATAGGGGGTTTCATAGCTAGTGGCTGAACTAGGCCTTTGCCTTTTCCTTGAGAATTGGCTTCCCTTGTTCTTTCCTTGAAGCCTAGTCCTGTCTTTCCTTTCTGAGATATGAAGTTATCTATTAAAGGCAAGACAGACTTTGGCTTTGAAAATTTAGCCACTAGATCCCTTTCTTTATGGAGTCTTGCTTCCAGATTTTTGATGTGATTTTCTTTGAAGGAGATTGTGCCCATCTGAATAACAGTTATGTTTTTCAGTTTGACAACCTCCTTCAATTTCAAATATATTAGATTAGCTGAATCTGTTGTAGTCTGTTTGAGAGATTCAATTTCCTTGGCCTGCTTCTTGACAAGGAATTTGCCCCTCTTAAGTGCTTGCAACAAACCACCATACTCATCAATTAATTGATGTACATCCCCCTCAGATTCAGAACCATCCACTTCTCTTGAAGTTGATGCTACTGATTCTGATCTAGTAAAATAATCAGAAGCTAAGGATGGACTGTATACCTTACTTGGACCAGGCTGATCCAGCCACTGATCTTCTTCTGAAAGAGCCATCAGCCCTTTACAACAATAGTCTTCACCTCCATTTATGGAATCCAGTATTTGCAAGAATTCTGATTCCGTAGAATCCTCTTCTGTAGTAAACAGCCCAATATAAGCTTCTACATCATCTTCTTCTCCAGATTCTGAGGATAAAGAGTCAGTCCAACTCTTCTGCTTCTGGGCAACCAAGGATTTCTCCTTCTTGCCCTTATTTTGAGGCTTCTTCTTATCCTTAGTCTCCTTTCTCTTATCAGGACAGTCAACTATGACATGTCCAGGCCTGTTGCAACAATAACAAACAATTTTAGAGGTAGTTTGTTTACTAGGATTAGAGGCATACCTGTCCTCCTTAGAAGTCTTCTTCTTCTTGTACTAATCATCCTTGAAAGAGGATGAAGATGGCTTGGTTCTCCATTTCTTTTTCTTCACGAACCTCTGAAACTGCCTTGTAAAGGCAGCAAAGTCTTCATCAGAATGGTGGCTGTCTGATGTACTGATGTCAGGATTTTCTGCTTCAGCCTCAACACTTCTTCTGGGTGGAGAAGGAGACTTTTTCCTACCATTCCTTGTGGCTTCAGTTTTGAAGGCTACTGACTTGTCTTTATACTTAGACCTACTGTTTTTATCCTCCTCTTTTCTGGCAGTGAGCTGCATCTTATAAGATAGCAGTTTTCTAAACAAGTTTGGTGGAGGTGTATCAGCAAGCATGGCCACCTCTCTGATGACACATATTTTTGTATCCCAGTCCTTGTTCAGTGACCTGAGAAACTTAACATTCAATTCATATGTGCTAAAGACTCTTTCATAGGTCATCAGCTCATTTACAATTCTAAAGAACTTCTTGTAACATTCTGTTATGTTATCTGACTTAGCTTGTTTGAAGCTTTCATATTTTTGATTCAACATAGATTTTCTATCCTCTTTAACTTCTTCAGTTCCCTACATGTAGACAATCAGGGTGTCCCACATCTCCTTGGAGGTTTTGCAATGTACCAAATTCTGAAATGTGGCATCATCTATAGCACTTACAATTATGTTTTGTGCTCTCTTGTCTAAAGTTGCAAGAATGATCTCATCCTTAGTCATTTCAGAATAGCTCTTAGGGGTTTTGAGATTAGCATCAAGAGCTGATATATTCATTGAAATGAAAGGACCTTCTTGTACTGTGATGTAGATTCTAGGATCAGATGCTTCCATGAACAATCTTACCCTTTCTTTCCATATCCCAAAGTTTTCTTTCCTGCAGATGGGCAGTTTCATGGATCCAAATTCCTTCTGATTCTCATTTGAACCCATTCTGGCTAATTGTTAATTGCCTTAGAGATTTACTCAGATTGTTAGGTCTATCTTTGAGTACCCTCCCTCTGATACCACTTGAAAGATTTGATTTCAAGAGCCTAGACACTTAGAGGGGGGTGAATAGGTTCTAATCTTTTTAACTATTTAGGCAATTAACAAGTTCTAACACAGCATATAAAATCACAGTTGTTAGAAAAAATAAACACAGCACAACACAGAAAGATTTATAGTGGTTCCCCAATTTATGGGTACATCCACTTTCTCCCTTCGCCTATCCAGTAGAGAACTGGATTCAGCCAAACTTCCTTCCACTATCTCAGATCCACAGATCTTACAACTCAGAACCTGATAGGTTCCTACAGCTCAGACTTCTTTAGGTCCTACCTCAGATTCTTCCCAAGAACCCTACCTCAGCCTTTATCTCTAGGCCTACAACTCAGACTTTAACAAGTCCTACACCTCAGGCACTCAGCCCTACCTCAGCCTTTATAAATACAGGCTTATAACTCAGATCTATATAATATCTTACAAGAAAAAGTTTATTTAAAGAAATAGAAATTTCACTCAGATTGAAATCTAAATGGGTGAGAACTTCTTGTTCAGTTCTTGAATGACTGTGTACTTCAGATCCAACCTGACTTAGCTTCTTCAAAGCTTCTTGAATTTGAACAAAATAAGGTTGATCTTTACTTGGTGTTGAAGTTGATCTTTAATCAGCTTTCTTCTTAAATTCAGAATCAGATCTGAATCATTCTTGCAGACTTGTTCAGGATCTGCCTTCTTCTGGGTCAGCCTCTTGCTCTCCAATACTTGTTGATAGTTCTATATAATTTGTTCTGTTCAATACTTGTGGTTGTTATGGATCAGCCCTTTATATAGAGTTCATCTATGATTACCGACTGATCCGGTTTACAACGGCCTTCTGACAACACTGATAGATGTGTCAGTCATGTTACTTATGACAGTTGTCAACTCTTTAGTCATGACAACTGACCCTTCATTGAAATTCTTTCTCAGCAGGACACTGTCAGCAAACTACTTCAAATGTGTCGACACAAATAGACCAAGTGTCGACACAATTCTTGATGATGTCTACACAACTTCCAATGTGTCGACACAGTCATTCTTTATCTTTTCGACACAGCTTCTGTTGTATGTGTCGACACAAGTCCTGTGTGTCGGCACAACTGCTCTTGGTCTCGACATAGCTGATGCTGACAGATAGCGTTGAGTGTATATCCAGACATCGTTGAGTGTGTGTCGACACAAGTCCTGTGTGTCGATACAAGCCTTTCAGACTCAGTATAACTGTTGTTGACAGATGGCGTTGAGTGTATGTCCAGACGTCGTTGAGTGTGTGTCGACACAAGTCCTGTGTGTCGACATAAGCCTTTCAGACTCAGTATAGCTATTGTTGACAGATGGCGTTGAGTGTGTGTCGACACAAGCCTTTTTCAGGTGTCGACACAATTCCTGGGTGTCGATAAAGCTCCTACTTCAGGTGTCGACACAATTCCTGGGTGTCGACACAGCTTCTGCTTCAGGTGTCGACACAATTCCTGGGTGTCGACACAACTCTTGCTTCAGGTGTCGACATAATTCCTTACAAGTGTTGACACTTGTACTTAGAAATTTTTCGGCATTTCTTAAACCTGCACACTGAAACTCAACATCTCATCAAATACAAATTGATGTATATAATTGAGTACAGAGAGGCTTCTCCAAATCTGGTACACAATTTCCAGTGTACCCAACAATCTCCCCATATTTTGAGAAGTCATAACCCTTAGTCAATGATATACACCACACATGATAAAACAAAGAAAAAAAAATATGAGTACATTCATTTCACAGCAGGGTAATCATATAAACATAAATAACAACTAATATCAACACTGAAAATGATATCATTCATTAAACATAAAATTGTTTAGCTTTATAGATTTCTTAATAGAACAGAAAGATTACATTGTTCTACATACTAGCATATCTATCCTAAGATTGACTAGGCTCCTTGATTACTATTCTTTTGCTAGACTTGATCATAATACGTGTTGGCTAAAAGGAAAATCTAAAATAAATAAAAACAAAAAATGCCAAAAACAAAATAGATATTAAGTAAATAATGAAGTAGAATTTTGTTTATTTCATTTTGATTTATTTCTACTTCACAAATTTGATTGGATACTAATAAATAAGAGATTTTGGAATCCAAAGGGGACTAAGTGTGACGGTTCCTTTGGGTGCCCAAATATGACGTATTGGTACATGAGGAGAAAGTGATGAATGAGCCTATACAAGTGGAATTAGTGTGACATTTTTAATTTTAGGCCCTCATGCATACTTTGGTTTAAAATTATTGTTATGTAACAAATTTCCATAGTCTTAAATTTAGGCTCAGAATAATAGTGACTTTTGAAGAAATGTTTTTTAGAAAATTTGTTAGCATTCAATTTTATGTTGGAATTGGATGGATTTTGTAAATGAGTATGATAATTATATTTTGGAATTACATTCACTAGCATTTGATGAGTTTCACTCCCATTATTAGAATTCAATATGTTTTTATAATTTAACATTTTACTAGATGTATGATATTTAAGATTTGAAATACTCGTAGAATCCTTACAGAATGTTGAAGATAAACTAGAAATAAATGATTTTTTTATTACTAGAAAATTTTTCCACAAATAATTTTAATGATTCTAGTTTATTCATTATAACATTGTTTTCTTTTATCAATTTTTCATTATGCTCTTTTGAAATTAAAATCTCCTTTTCAAATTCCTTTAATCTTTCTTTAAGATCTTTGCAATTATAACAAGGTGTTGAAATTTCAACTACAGAGCATGAAAGAGAATTTGATACATCAATATGAGATTCTACTTTAGTGCTTGCTTTTAAACTTATATTTTCTAAACGTAATTTTGAATTAGCATTTTTCAATTTCTTAATTCTACGTTTAGCAATTTCAAGCATGTTATATGTAAAAAATAGAATTTATAACAAAAAGAGAAGAATTAGATTTTCTTACAACACTTTTGGGTGAGGCATGATTTGAACATATAGTTCTTTTGACATCTTCATCGTCCTCTTCCATAGATGAGATTTCATTTCCTCTTTCACACGATGTGTTTTCTTCTTATAATCCATTTGATGTGTACTCATTGGATCCTTCAATGGACGAGCTTTCTTGAATACTCATGCAAGCATTCATATTCTCTATGTTTTGTACTTATTTTGTTCCCGTTGATGGAGAATCATAAGTTTCTTCAAGAAATTTCCAAACTTCATAACTAGTAGGAAACATATATATATATGTTTAAAAATATTTTGGTCTAGTGCATAAAATAAACTATTCAAGGATTTATCATTTAAAACCATTTCATTTTTATTTATCTTATTTGGGTGCTTTTCAATAGCAATATTCCAAACCTTTTCATCTAAATATTTAAGAAAATTTTTCATTAGGATTTTCCATCCTTTATAATTTTCACCCATAAATAATGGTGGTGCTAAAGATTTTTCAATTAATAAAAGTTCATCCCCTCTAGTGGTTGCGAGATCATGAAGCGCCATTATTCCTGGTTATGAAGCCATTTGAACTAACCTGCTCTGATACCACGTGTTGGATCTTACGACGCCCTTAGAGGGGGGTGACTAAGGGCTTTATGGAATTTTAATTCTTAAATAAAAATATCAGAGTTAATTAATGAAGTTATGGAATATTTTATAGGAAATTTATTTATTTTATATTTAAACAAAAATATTATATTAAAAATTAATTTTTAGGAAATTACGCAATTCAATATTACTTTACTACTATTAGCGATATCACTATCGCTCGGCGCTAGATACAAATATTTAATTCGAAGAGTGTATTCTAAAAAGCAGTTTGCAATATATTTTACTTTAATGCTATTGATAGAAAAAAATAATATTTAAAACATTTCATGATAATAAAATCAAGATAATGAGACAATAAATGTCATGATTTTATTTTATAAGAAATTGATTACAAAATACAATGTATCTCTATAAAGCTAGAGATCTAGGCTATGAAAAATATAAACTCTTTTTGATTTCACGGGTCCTTCTACCAAGAACTGCCCGGCTATAGTATATATCTCCCTAGATCTTGCTACTAGCCTCCCCTAGATCTCACTATGATCTAGTCGCTGCACACAAGGCGGCAAAAACTCTCTAAGTCACACAAGTACCTAGATGCCACGCATAAGCCGGCGATTTCCTCCTAAGCCATATACAGACCTAAACACCGCGCACAAGGCGACAATTTCTCTACCGATTACAAATATGATAAGATAAGTTATAAAATAGAAATTAGGAATAAAAACTCCCTCAAAATGAAGCTCTGAAGATGTCGTTGAATCCTTGTAAAGATTGTCTGAGATGCTGCGCACGAACCGTCTCTTCTTTGCTCTTGAACGTTCTTGAGAAAGTGGGAGTTTTCTGAAGGCTAGAGCTCTCTGGATAGAATGCATGAGAAATAATACTCCATGTAATGAAATTTGTCATTTCCACAGAAAAATGATCCAAATTTATACTTTATAGCTATCGCCGGTGATATCCAATATCGCTCGGCGATACCTCCAAATAGTGCACTTAGTGGTCAGATCGTGTGGAACATGGCCTTCATCACGCTGATGTCATTTTTGTTATCGCCCGACGATACTGGCTATTGCCATTGATATCTCCTTTTCACATTTGCCATCCGAACCTTTTTCAGATTGCAGTTGACTTCGTTCTCATTCCAAAATGGGGTAGCACATTCCGTAACTCTTCCCGGATTGAAAGTTATGGTCATTTGAAGTTTAGTACACAAAACTCATCCTTTTGTTTTTCCAAAATAAACACACTCTTGGATCATTCCCATGGCTGAGAACTTGTCTCCTCATTCAACATGTACAACCTACACACTATAAACACATAAAATACTAGATCAAATACATTACAGTATTTGTTATTCTCAAACCAAGAGACGTCCAACAGACGCCTCAGGAAGGCACTCCTTGGGAGTAGGAGTAATCTTAGAGACTCCTCGGGGAACGAGTATAGAGCAGATGGTGGTCATTCACTTTCCCATACAAAAAACCAAGCAGAATATGAAACAGTAATAGCGGGCATTCATCTGATAAGGGAGCTGGGGGTGCACAATGTGGAGGTGTTAACGGACTCCATGGTGGTATCCTCTCAAATCAATGTCGAGTTCAAAGCATGGGAACCCACTCTCCAGTCATACTTAACAAAGGTGAAGGGAATCGTCGGCATGTTCCAAACATTTTCCATCCTGCATGTGATGCGGGAATAAAAGGAACAAGCGGATCAACTTGCGAAGTTCGGACCCCGTGTGGGAAGAACCATGATTTGCCTATTCCGCCCCTCTATTGAGGAGGGGAGCAGATAGAGGTGGCCCAATGCCCCTCATGGATAGACACTTTTGCAACTTTCTTATCCATGGGGGAGCTCTTAGAGGGTTTGTACAAGAAGTGCTTCAATTACAAGTCAGCGTACTACCTAATGCGCAATGGGAAGTTATACAGAAAGACCCTCTCGGGATTGCTAGCGTGTTGCGTGGCTGAGGAAAAGGTCCTGAGAATTATGGAGGAAATCCACTCTGGCGAGTGCTGGAGCCACTCGAGAAACAGGACTCTGGAGGGGAGGATGATAAGGCAAGGGTATTTTTGGCTAGCCATGGGCCAGGATGCCACAAAATTAGCAAAGAAATGTCAAAAGTTCCAACTATTCGCTCCTCTCCAACTACTGCCGGCTCAGAGGCTTAGAAGCATCACTGCACCCTGGCCCTTCGCCATTTGGGGAATTGATCTAGTGGGACCTTTCCCCCAAGCCAGCGGGCAGAGAAGGTTCCTATTGGTTATGATTGATTATTTCTCTAAGTGGATGTTGGTCAAGACGTTGGCCATGATGACCTCTCAAGTGATTCGCAACTTCGTATGGGGGGAGATTATTTGTCGACATGGGCTGCCTCATTCCATTATCATAGACAATGGGCCATAGTTCGCCAACACAGAATTCATCAGCTTTTGTGGTCAACTTAGGATAGACCTCAGATTCGCATCACTCCATCACCCTAGGAGCAACAGGTAAGTAGAAGCGGCAAACAAGATCATCGTGAATTTGTTGAAAAAGAAGGTAGAAAATTTGAAGGGGAGTTGTGCAGAGAACCTCCCCTCAGTTCTTTGGGCCCTGAGAATCACGCCAAATACAGCCACTAGGGAGACTCCTTTCAAGCTCTCCCATGGCTGCAAAGCTATACTCCCAATAGAGTTTGAGGTCCGGACACCGCGAGTAATGGAGGTAGAGTAAGGTGGGGAAGAATGGAGGACCGAGCACGAGGGAGAGTTGCGACTCTCCCTAGACATGGTGGAGGAGCTATACGACTTGTTAGCTATCCGATAGGAATAGGTCAAGTGGAGGATGACCAAGTACTTTGATAAGCATGTCAGGATCAAGCAATTCGCAAATGGAGACTTGGTCTTGAAAAAGGTCGATGCGACCGGAAGGTCGGAAGTCGTTGGCAAGTTGAATCCCAATTAGGAGGGTCCCTACGTTATTAAAGAGGCCTTGAAGTTAGGAGGATACCACCTCTAGGATGTGGAAGGGGAGTACCCGATCATTCCTAAAGCGGCGTTGACTTAAAACGCTTCTATTCATGAAAGAAAGTAATAAAACATCACTTTTCCTCATCCTTATCTAACATTGATGGTCCATTTGATCGACATAAGGAATATGAGCTTGGTTGATCAAAAAGAAAGTCTGGTTGATGTTCAACACCTGTCGTCAGGCTCCCACTAGTTGATTAGGCAGTTGGTAGCTCCCGGTGGTTGACCAAAAGGAAAGTCTGGTTGTTGTTCAACACCCACCGTCAAGCTCCCACTAGCTGATTGGGCCAGTGGTAGCTCCCGATGGTTGGCCAAAAAGAAAGTTTGGTTGATGTTCAACACCTGCCGTCAGGCTCCCACTAGTTGATTGGGCTGATGGTAGCTCTATGTGGATGGCCAAAAGGAAAGTCTGGTTGATGTTCAACACCTGCCATCAGGCTCCCACTAACTGATTGGGCCAGTGGTAGCTCCCGGTGGTTGGCTAAAAGGAAATTTTGGTTGATGTTCAATACCCACCGCCAGGATCTCTCTAGCTGATTGGGCCGGTGGTAGATTCCGGTGGTTGGCTAAAGGGAAAGTCTGGTTGATGTTAACACCCGTCGTCAGGCTCCCACTAACTGATTGGGTCGGTGGTAGATCCCGGTGGTTGGCCAAAAGGAATGTCTGATTGATGCTCAATACCCACCGTCAAGCTCCCACTAGCTGATTGGGCCGGTGGTAGCTCTCGGTGGTTGGCCAAAAGAAAAGTCTGGTTGATGTTCAACACACGCCGTCAGGCTCCCACTAGCTGATTGAGCCGGTGGTAGCTCCCTGTGGTTGGCTAAAAGGAAAGTCCAGTTGATGCTTGTTGGGTACATTGGAAAATGTGTACCTGATTTGAAGAAGTCTAACTTAGCATAATGATATACATCAAGGTGTATTTGATGTTATTTAAGTTGAATGTGTGCAGGTTAAAAGTATGGAAAAATTTCTAAGTCCATGTGTCGACACCAGAAGAAGATGTGTCGACACTTCAGGAAGATTGTGTCGACACTTGAAGAAGGCTGTGTCGACACAGAGATAATGAGTCGACATCAACTGTGTCGACACCAGGAGGCTGTGTTGACACACAGAGGCAGAGTCGACAATATTTGTGTCGACACCAGAAGACTGAGTCGACACATATAGGCAGAGTTGACAAAAGCTGTGTCGACACTAGAGGCAGTGTCGACACATACTATGTTCTGAATCTACATCAACTGTGTCAACACACAAGACTTGTGTCGACACATTGCCAAGTCTAGACCAAGTCATTTGCTGAAGAATGATGAAGTGTTTGAGTCAACACAAATACTCAGTGTCGACTCATTCTCAAGTTGTAGTATGCAGAAGCTGAGTCGACTTAAAGGCAAACTTGTCGACTTCACCAGAGGCAGTGTCGACACCGAAGTTACTTGTGTCGACACATATAGACAGATGATCTCGACACTTTCTGACAGACAGTCTCGACACTTTGCTGTCCAAGATAAAGACACAAGATCTGTTTGAAGACTTGACAGTTGTGGGTTACAACAGGTTAACTGAAGCTGTCAGACTTGTCAGAAGACAGTTAGAAACCTGATCAGCCGGTCACCAAAAAGAAGGTC
This sequence comes from Platanthera zijinensis, assembly GCA_039513925.1. Classification (NCBI taxonomy): domain Eukaryota; kingdom Viridiplantae; phylum Streptophyta; class Magnoliopsida; order Asparagales; family Orchidaceae; genus Platanthera; species Platanthera zijinensis. Next base: position 39,949,725 of record CM077082.1, read on the forward strand.
TATAAATAGACAGATTCAGAAGTAGAATATAGAGTTTTTTTTTTGAGAAGCAACACACATAAAAACTGATTAAGGAATCAATTCAAGAAAGTGCAAGGCACTGAAGAAGATCTTCACCAGAAGATCTAAGAAGACATTCTGAAGGGTTCAACCTCTCAGGATCAGTCTAAGGGGAATTCGTTCTAGAATTCTGAAGAATTTTCAAAGGGATTGGATAGAGAGGGATCCAGCCGTTTGAAGATCAAGAAGGAAGTTGTTACAGGTTTCTCAAGAAGCTGTTTGGAAATCAACTCAGCTAGTTCAGATTCAAGAAGCTTTGAAGAAAGCTAAGATTCAGTTGATTTCATCCATCAGCTGATCAGGTGCTGTCTTGTCCTTTCTCTCTCAACAAGGGCAAGATTCTATAAAACTCTTTTCTAAATTCTGTAGGATCTATTAATATAGATCTGAGTTATAAGCCTATGTTATAAAGGCTGAGTGTAGGAGAGATAATCTCTGAGTTGTAGGTCTTGAATAAAGATTGAGGTAGGGCTGAATTGCCTAAGTTGTAGGAGTGTGGTATCACTCTGAGTTGTAGGAATCCATTTTGGATTCTGAGCTGTAGGATCTGAGGATCTGAGTTAAGGAAGGGAGTTTGGCTGAATCTAGCACACTACTAGATAGGCGAAGGGGGAAAGTGGATGTACCCAGATCTTGGGGAACCACTATAAATACTTGTTGCAATCTGTGATGTATAGTTCTAGATTGTGTGATTGTGATTGCTAAAGTAGCTGCAGAACTCATAGAAAATAGTCTTTAATTACTTAATCATTCTTCCTTAAGTTTGAAAAGAAAATAAGAACCTATTCACCCCCCTCTAGGTGTCTAGGTAATCTTGAAAGTAAAACTATCAAGTGGTATCAGAGGGAGGTTGCTCAAAGTAAGACTTAACAGTCTGAGTTAGATCTAAAGGCAGAATCAAGAATCAAGAAAATGGGTTCAGGTGAGAATCACAAGGAATTGGGATCTATGAAGCTTCCCATCTGCAGAAAAGAAATCTTTGGAATTTGGAAGGAAAGGGTTAGGCTGTTTATGGAGGCCTCAGACCCAAGAATTTATATCACAGTGAAAGAAGGTCCATACATTCCAATAAAGACTTCTGTGTTAGATGCAAATGAGGAAACTCCTAAGGATTTTTCAGAAATGACAAAGGAGGAAATCATCTTAGCCACTATGGACAAGAGAGTTCAAAACATCATAGTAAGTGCAATAGATGATTCCACCTTCCAAAATCTGATACATTGCAAGACTTCCAAAGAGATGTGGGACACCTTGATTGTCTATATGGAAGGATCTGAAGAAGTAAGACAAGATAGAAAATCAATGCTCAACCAAGAATATGAGAGCTTCAGACAAGGAAAGTCTGATAGCATAACTGAGTGTTATAAGAAATTCGATAGGATTGTGAATTAATTGATGTCCTATGGAAGAGTCTTCAGTACATATGAGCTGAATGACAAGTTTCTCAGATCTTTAACAAAGGATTGGGATACCAAAATATGTGCCATTAGAGAAGTGGCCAAGTTAGCTGATATTTCTCCTCCAACCTTGTTTGGAAAATTGCTTTCATATGAAATGCAATTGATGACTAGGAAGGAGGAAGAAAGAAGTACAAAAGGTGAGCATAGATCTGTGGCTTTCAAAGTTGAAGCCACTAGAAAGAAAGGGAGGATGTCTTCATCTCCTCTCAAGGAAGCTACAGAAGAGATAACAGAAAATTCAGATAGTCAGAAATCAGGGAGCAGTGAATCAGATACTGACTTTGCTGCCTTTACAAGACAGTTTCAAAAGTTCTTGAAAAAGAAGCAGTGGAAGTCCAGGCCCTCCACATCACAGCCAGTAGATGAGTACTATCATAAGAGAAAATCCTCAAGAAATGAGAGAAACAGAACTAAGCCCAGCAAAGCCATAACTTCTAAGATTGTTTGTTATTGCTGCAATAAGACTGGACATATGGTAGCTGAATGTCCAGAAAAGAGAAAGGAGTCAGTAGACAGAAAAAGAACTCAACACAAGGGAAAGAAGGAGAAATCTTTCATTGCAAAGAAGGATAAGAGTCTTTCAGATCAGTCCTCATCAGATTCAGAATCTGAAGCAGAAACATACATAGGATTGTATGCAGCCAATGAAGAAGAGGAATTTCTGTAACTGATGGATTCCATTCATGATCAAGAAGACAAGGAATGCATGGGTCTGATGGCTGAGTTAGAAGATAACCAATGCCAGGATCAGCTTGGTCCTAGTAAGGTACAAAAGGTTTCTAGTTCTTCTGATTTTAGTACTGGTTCAGAGTCAGATTCATTTACATCAAGTGATGTGAATGGATCTGAATCTGAAGGTGATATTCATCAGTTGATGGATGAATATAGGGTCTTGTTACAGGCTCTTAAGAAAAGCAAGAATCTAGTCAAAGTTCAGGCTCAGAAAATTGCTAATCTTAAGGTGGCTGCAACTGAGTTTGAAAAAGTAATGGATCAAAAGTTAAATGAGATTGCCAAACTGAAAAATATAACCTATATTCAGATGGGCACAATCAAATATAACAATGATCAAATTAAGAGTCTGGAGGCCAGACTAAGAATAGAGAAAGATTTAGTGGCTAGTTACTCTAAGCCAAAATCTGTCTTACCTTAAATAGATGAGTTTGTGGCTCAAAAGGGTAAGGTAAGATTAGGCTTCAAAGGTAACCCCAGGGCTGCCCAATTCAAAAGAAAAGGCAAAGCTCCTGTCCAGCCTCTAAACCTTTCAGTCCCAGTTAAGTTTAGAAAGGTGCAAGTGCCTTCTAACAAATATGATCTTGAGAATATTCATGGTCATATTAAGACTAATGTTCAGATAAACAAGGGTGTAAATGCCAATAGGTCTACCCATGTTCATAAACCCCATGGTTATAAGAAATCTGTGGGTGAAGCTGCAGCAGCACCAGCACTGGACAGAAATTCTTCTATCAAGGGTGTATCAAGACCTAGATATAATAAGTTTGAATGTTGGTGTTGTGGCAAGAGAGGCCATTTTGCCTTAGTCTGCTGGCATAACACAAATGTAAGGAAGAACAATAGTCTACCAGTTAGAAGAGCTGCTGGTAGTCTTAATATGAATAGTGCTAACCTGAACCAAGGACCCAAGACTTACTTGGGTTCTAAGGGAAAGTAATTCTATATTGCAGGAAAGTCCAAGTTATCATGCCCCTATATGGTACTTGGACAGTGGATGTTCCAGGCACATGACTGGAACAAAGGGGCTGCTGAAGGAGTACACATCTGTCAAAGATTGACCTAAAGTAATCTTTGGTGGATCTGAAAGAGGAATCATCAAAGGGTTTGGTAACATTTCTTCAAACCAAATTACCATCACCCAAGTGGCTTATGTAAAAGGTTTGAAACATAATCTGATTAGCATAAGTCAGCTGAGTGATCTTGGATATGACATTTCATTTGTTAAGGATAGATGTCATATCAAAAGGTCAAGTGATCAAAAGATCATATTGACTGGGTATAGAAAGAGAAATGTTTATTGTCTTAATTTTATATGTGAGAACAAGGCTTCTCCCATCTGTCTTGTAGCTGATGATAATGCATCTCATTGTGTCAAGTGGCACAAGAGGTTGGCTCATCTTAACTACAAGACAATTGGCCAACTCTTCAGCAAAGAGTTAGTGAGGAATGGTCCTCAAGTTAAGTGTATAAAGGAAGGGATATGTTCAGCTTGTCAAAAGGGCAAGCAGACAAAATCCTCCTTTCATAGTCTTGAAAACAAGGATTCTGTGAGGTGCTTATACCTCTTACATATGGATCTTTTTGGTCCTATGCCAGTTCATAGTCTAGGTAGGAAGGTCTACACTTTTGTGGTTGTAGATGACTATTCTAGATATACATGGGTGTTCTTTCTGAGACAAAAATCAGAAACCCCAAGTGTCTTACTTAGTTTTGTGAAACAAATTCAGAATGAACTAAATAGTACAGTGGTCAAAATCAGAAGTGACCATGACACTGAATTTCAATCTGAAAGTATGACAAAATTATGTGAAGACTTTGGGATTTTCCAAGAGTTCTCCTCACCTAGAACACCTCAGCAAAATGGTATTGCTGAAAGAAAGAATAGTACATTGATTGAAGCAGGTAGAACTCTATTGAGTGACACCTCTCTTCCAGAATATTTCTGGGCTGAGCCAGTAAACACTGCATGTCATGTGATCAATAGGGCTTCTATCACCAAGTGCCACAAAAAGACTCCCTATGAAATTATGAAAGGTAGAAAATCAAATCTATCCTACTTTAGGATCTTTGGTTGCAAGTACTATATACTTAACAATGGCAAGTCATATCTAACTAAGTTTGCTGCCAAATCCCAAGAAGGGATATTTGTTGGGTACAACATAAATAGTAAGGCCTATAGAGTCTTCAACTTGACTACTCAAGTTGTAGAAGAATCAGTACATATTGTGTTTGATGAATCAAGATTAATCAACTGTGAGTTGCCTTGTAGTTCATACAGTCCAACAGGTATAAGCAAAAGGATAGACAAGCTTTCCATTACAGAAGATACAACAGCAAATGAACAGATGGAAAATGTTGACTACAGTCCAGGGGGAGTACATGATTCTATAGAAGCTGATGACTCCCAGGAAGTGCAGCATAATGAAGGGACTGGAAATAATCAACCAGAAGGAAATCTACCTCCTGCTATCAGACATCTTAAATACCATCCAGCAAATCAAATAATAGGTGATCCAAGTCAAGGAGTGCTGACTAGAAGCATAAATCTGAGCACAGTCCTGCACTCAAGTTTCCTATCTCAATTAGAGCCTAAGAAATTTGAAGAAGCCATCCAAGACCAACATTTGATTAATGCTATACAAGAGGAGCTTAATCAATTCAGAAGGTGCAAAGTCTGGGAGCTTGTTCCTAAACCAAAAGACCACAACATCATTGGAACAAAGTGGATATTTAGGAACAAGTTGGATGAGAGTGGAGTAATAGTAAAGAACAAAGCAAGACTGGTTGCTAAAGAATATAGGTAGGAAGAGGGAATAGATTTTGATCAGACATTTGCCCCAGTAGCAAGACTGGAGGCAATCAGGATGTTTCTTGCCTATGCTGCATACCAAGGATTCAAGGTATACCAAATGGATGTGAAATCAGCATTTCTGAATGGAGATCTAAAAGAAGAAGTCTATGTGGAATAGCCATCAGGTTTTGTAGACTCTATTAAACCTGATTATGTTTTTAGACTTAGGAAAGCTTTATATGGGTTAAAGCAAGCCCCAAGGGCTTGGTATGACACCCTGTCTACTTTCCTTATTGAGAACAAATTCTCAAGAGGCAAAATAGACAAGACTCTATTCCTTAGGGAGTCTAAAGGCAAGATAATCTTAGTCCAAATCTATGTGGATGACATAATTTTTGGGTCTACAGAGAACAACCTTTGCAAGAAGTTTGCCAAACTTATGCAAGGGAAGTTTGAAATGAGTAGTATGGGGGAACTTAAGTTCTTCTTGGGACTCCAAGTAAGACAGACTAATGATGGTTTGTCCATATCCCAGTCTAAGTTCACCAAAGAGTTGATAAAGAAATATGGTATGGAATCTTCCTCTACCATGAAAACTCCTATGGGAACAAATATTCCTATATGTAAAGATGATACAGGTAAGCCTGTAGATGAGTCTTTGTATAGAGGAATAGTTGGTTCTCTATTATACCTCACAGCTAGTAGACCAGATATTATGTATGCTATATGTGTCTGTGCTAGGTACCAGGCATGCCCTAAAGAATCTCATTACACTGCTGTTAAAAGAATTTTGAGATATTTAAAGGGCACACCAAATCTAGGCCTTTGGTACCCTAGGAATAGAGATTTTCAACTAATAGGTTATTCAGATGCAGATTTTGCAGGCTGTAGAGAGGATAGAAAGAGTACTACAGGTACTTGCCAATTTTTGGGAGGAAGACTGATATCATGGAGCAGTAAGAAGCAGACCAGTGTGGCAATATCCACAGCTGAGTCTGAATATGTTGCTGCTGGAAGTTGCTGTGCACAGCTATTGTGGATTCAGCATCAGTTAAAGGACTATGGTATTCAAGTAAGTAGAACACCTTTATTGTGTGATTCTAAGAGTGCTATTTCTATTGCTAACAATCCTGTTTCTCATAGTAGAACTAAGCATATAGAAATAAAATACCATTTTCTTAGAGAGCATGTAGAAAAAGAAGATATCTCATTGGAATTTGTTAAAACAGATTATCAAATTGCAGATGTATTTACTAAGCCACTGGATGAAACAAAATTCAATAAATTTAAAATTGAATTAGGAATGCTGACCATTGATTAGTATATCAACAAACAGAAATTGGCTAAGTAAAATGGTGTCGACACTTTCAGTGATAAAGTGTCGACTCAGTATAGTTATGTCGACTTGTCAGAGAATTAGTGTCGACATAGAGAATTTGTGTCGACACTTAAGGGTCAAATAGTCGACTAATCCAGAAATGTAGTGTCGACTTCACCAGAATAATGGTGTCGACACTTACAGATTTTGTGTCGACACTTGTACTAAGAGTCGACACAGAATTTCTGATGCTATTCTATGTCTTTTTTGTGTCGACATATCCTCAATTGGTGTCGACGCACAGTAGTCAACACTGATGTCGAGACAGTAAAAGTTTGTGTCGACACATTTCATCTGTGTCGACACATTTAGTCTATTTTTTCCCGACTTTTGACCTTCTTTCATTAGAGGGTATAAATAGGTCAATAACGTATTCTGTCGACACGCTCACAAGGTTTTCGAGACTAAAACCCTGTGTCGACATTCTCTCTCTTCTCTTCTCTCCAGTTTTCTCATCTTTCTAATGGCGCCAAAGGTTGAGGATAACATCAATGAGGGATATGAGCTGGTTAGGGCTGCGTTCGACAATGCCACGCCTGAAATAAAACAGGTGATATCCTATCTTGCTGATAATGGATTGGAATATCTGGTTTCTGAACCCACCAAAATCTGGAAGAAGGAGGTACTTGAATTTTACACTTCAGCATCAGTGGATTCTTTTGGACTCAAGATCAAATCCACAGTTCATGGAACCAAGGTGAAACTTACTCTACGGAGTTTAAGAAAGATTCTTCAATTACCAAGCATTGAGAATGTAGAAGAGGTCCCAGCCTCTAAGACAAGGGAGGCTCTACAATGGTGTGGATTGGATCCAACCATCAAAATTGGAGCAGCCATCAACAGAAAAGGAATGAATCCACAAGGCAAATTTCTATCTGAAGTGGTTGGGAAGGTGATTTTGTGTAAACCTGAACGGCCATGATAGGATTTGGCCTTAATGTTTAACCTCATGACAAGGATAATCTTTAGGGTTAACACAGACTGGTCAGCAGTTGTGTTTGATAAAATCAAGGAAGGACTTAAGAAGCCAAATCTGGCTAGGATTTTGAGTCTATATCGGACTGGACTCATCCTAGAGGTCATGCAACAAATTCCTGGTACTAAGATCAATCACATGAGAAAAATGGACATGAGATTATTCTCAAGATGGGATAGGGTTCTGTCCAAAGAGTTGCCTGATGTGGACAGGCAGTACACACTAGAGAAATCCCCAGGTCATGATCAAAGTACTGAACAACTTCCAGGAGATCAAGTGAGAGAGCAGGCTGAAGACCAGCCTGAGTCTACTCAAGTCCAGGATGAATCTTTACCTGCACAGGTGCAGGGGGAGCAAGTTTATTCTCCTGCCCAGGACATTCCTAACACTGAACAGGTGTAGGGGGAGCAGATTTCTGAACTAGTGCAAGAGGAAGAACAAATAGATTTATCAAAAGATTTGCACACTACTGGCCTAGATGACTCATCTTCTGCTCAGGCACAAAAGGAATTCACTCTAGATGAGTTGTTTCCTGATGTTGAAATTGCTACTGATAGAGTTGAGGAGGAGCAAGAAATTGAGAATGAGCTCAAAATTGAGGGGGAGCAAGTGATTGTTGACAAAGATCAACATGTCACTGAGACAGATATTCCTCCTTCACCTCCTAAAAGAGTTCAGATTGAAAGCTCTTCAGAATCTGAGTCTGCAGAAGCCAGAGTGGCAAAGAAAAGAAAGCTCATGGTCTTCAAAAGAAGAAGTCATAGCTACAAGCAGGCTCTACAGACTTCAACTCACCAATCTCCATCTGATTTTAATTACAACAAGTTCATGGTAGATTTATAGGTGAAGCTAGATAATCAGAGATTAGCCTTGGAGAAATATGTTGATGAAAGCCATAAAAATCTTCAGTTTGATCTGGCTCAAGATATAAAGTCTATAAGATTTGAAGTCAATCAACATAAAAGAGAAATGACTGATTATTTTACAAAAGGGGCACATGTTGTTGTATATCTGGCCCAACAACAAGGGGAAATGAAGAAAGAAATAGATGCTCAATCTATTAATCAAGGATACATTCTTGAATATCAGAAATGGCTAAATGACAATCTGACAACTGCCAACACACATATTCTTGCTCAATTTCAAACAACCATGTCTAAATTGACTGAAGCTAGGGCAGCTGAAATGCTAGCATATGACACTAAGTTCAAAACTGCTTTAGACTCAGTTCAGTCAGCCATAACCACTTCCCAGAAGGACATTACTGCAAAACTTAACAAGTTGAAACCCTTCTTCAAAGATGGCATTAATTATCTAGATGGTCAGATCAGGTTTCAAAAGGAAGATCTTATAGATCATGTAGCAAGAGAAGTCCTAAAGGGAGAGAGGGTACTTATTTCTGCTGGCTCAGAACATGCCAAGTGGGTCACTAACAGTGTCAGAGCCACATTGGGATATCCACCCCTTTGTGATGATGATAATATGGCAGAGTCAGGAGTTCAGCCACAAGGTCTACTTGAAGGCAACCAACCAGAGGTTGCTCAAGTCATATACCCCCCTGCAGATTTTGACTTGATTCATCAGATGGTGCAAACTATGTATAGTCCTCCAGAGGAGGTTTCAAATATTATACTTGGAAAAGTAGACATGCCTGAAGCTGCAATCAAGGCTCAGCAAGAGGCTCAACTGTCAAAGAAGAGATTTAGGGAGCAAGCTGAACTAAAACCTGATTTTGAACAGTGGAGCCCTACCTCTAGAAACATCATACTAACTGCCTGGAAAGCTATAAAAGATCAAGTCCATGAAAGGGGCAAGTGGTACAATGAACAAGAATGGCAGAAGCATGAAGCCAGACAGGAGGCTATTGTTCAGTATAGAAGGAAAGCTAAGATGGGAAAGCTACCTCCTGATGCTGTGGAGCCTAGCAAATACTTTCCCAAGCCGTATCACTACTTTGAGAGACAAAGACTGAAGACTGAGGCTCAGGAGAAGGCTGATCTTAAAGGCAAAAAGCCCATGGAAGAAACTAAACCTTCTGTGCAGGCTCAAGTACAACCAGGAAGAGGGATTGTTATTAAGGAGCCTGATCAGTCTTAGTCTAAGATGTCTTAGTTTTAGTTTTAGTTTAAAAAATTGTGTAATGTGAAACATTCAGTGTTAAACATTTTGTAAACAATCATTTTGACATAATACACAAAATCCTGCTCTTTAAGTAATTTTTGTGTATATGCTTTTATCTCTGTGATGAATCTGTGCAAATGTTTTGATTGTTAATATTTCCTGTAATATTAAGCTTATATACATCATCATCATTTTGTTTATTATTATCATAAGTGGTGTATATCATTAGCTAATATGGGTTATGACTTCTCCAAATAGGGGGAGATTGTTGGGTACATTGGAAAATGTGTACCTGATTTGAAGAAGCCTAACTTAGCATAATGATATACATCAAGGTGTATTTGATGTTGTTTAAGTTGAATGTGTGCAGGTTAAAAGTATGGAAAAATTTCTAAGTCCATGTGTCGACACCAGAAGAAGATGTGTCGACACTTCAGGAAGATTGTGTCGACACTTGAAGAAGGCTGTGTCGATACAGAGATAATGAGTCGACATCAACTGTGTCGACACCAGGAGGCTGTGTCGACACACAGAGGCAGAGTCGACAATATTTGTGTTGACACCAGAAGACTGAGTCGATACATATAGGCAGAGTTGACAAAAGCTGTGTCGACACCAAGAGGCAGTGTCGACACATACTATGTTCTGAATCTACATCAACTGTGTCGACACACAGGACTTGTGTCGACACATTGCCAAGTCTAGACCAAGTCATTTGCTGAAGAATGATGAAGTGTTTGAGTCAACACAAATACTCAGTGTCGACTCATTCTCAAGTTGTAGTATGCAGAAGCTGAGTCGACTTAAAGGCAAACTTGTCGACTTCACCAGAGGCAGTGTCGACACCGAAGTTACTTGTGTCGACACATATAGACAGATGGTCTCGACACTTTCTGACAGACAGTCTCGACACTTTGCTGTCCAAGACAAAGGCACAAGATCTGTTTGAAGACTTGACAGTTGTGGGTTACAACAGGTTAACTGAAGCTGTCAGACTTGTCAGAAGACAGTTAGAAACCTGATCAGCCGGTCACCAAAAAGAAGGTCTATAAATAGACAGATTCAGAAGTAGAATATAGAGTTATTTTTTTTTTGAGAAGCAACACACATAAAAACTGATTAAGGAATCAAATCAAGAAAGTGCAAGACACTGAAGAAGATCTTCATTAGAAGATCTAAGAAGACATTCTGAAGGGTTCAACCTCTCAGGATCAGTCTAAGGAGAATTCGTCCTAGAATTCTGAAAAATTTTCAAAGGGATTGGATAGAGAGGGATCCAGCCGTTTGAAGATCAAGAAGGAAGCTGTTACAGGTTTCTCAAGAAGCTGTTTGGAAATCAACTCAGCTAGTTCAGATTCAAGAAGCTTTGAAGAAAGCTAAGATTCAGTTGATTTCATCCATCAGCTGATCAGGTGCTGTCTTGTCCTTTCTCTCTCAACAAGGGCAAGATTCTATAAAACTCTTTTCTAAATTCTGTAGGATCTATTAATATAGATCTAAGTTGTAAGCCTTTTTTATAAAGGATGAGTGTAGGAGAGATAATCTCTGAGTTATAGGTCTTGAATAAAGACTGAGGTAGGGCTGAATTGCCTGAGCTATAGGAGTGTGGTATCACTCTGAGTTGTAGGAATCCATTTTGGATTCTGAGCTGTAGGATCTGAGGATCTGAGTTAAGGAAGGGAGTTTGGCTGAATCTAGCACACTGCTAGATAGGCGAAGGGGGAAAGTGGATGTACCCAGATCTTGGGGAACCACTATAAATACTTGTTGCAATCTGTGATGTGTAGTTCTAGATTGTGTGATTGTGATTGCTAAAGTAGCTGCAGAACTCATAGAAAATAGTCTTTAATTACTTAATCATTCTGTCTTAAGTTTGAAAAGAAAATAAGAACCTATTCACCCCCCCCCCTCTAGGTGTCTAGGTAATCTTGAAAGTAAAACTATCAATGCTCAACACCCACCGTCAGGCTCCTACTAGCTGACAAGGAGGAAGAGGTGGAAATACCTAGTGCCCGCCAAATAGAGAATCAAAGGAGCGAGCATTGTCAAGGGAGAGCACTCCAGGCGAGCTATGTCTCGCCCCTCCAAGCGATCTGGGTCTCGCCTGTTGAAGCCAGAAACCCGACTTCACCTAGAGTTTGGATCTAAAGTTACAGCTCACACCTACTCTTCCCAAATTCCTTCCCTGACGAGAGTCTCGAGGACTAGAAATAGACTGTGGGCATCAGCTCGGAGGTCTCACCTCTTACCCGGAAGAACTAGAAATTCTTCCCTTCCCTAGCCAGTGTTGAGCTAGGTGCCTTAGGGGAAGAAGAAGAAAGGAGTCAACAACCTTCTTCCATACACCTTATCGGTCTATTTATAGGTCTCTGAGTTTGACCTGCCAATAACCAAACTGAACCGACCTGAAATTACCAAAATACCCTGTGTTGGGTCTGCCAACAGCCAAACTCCGCTGTTCTTAAGGGTTATATGCAGACCACAAAGGTCAAAAGAGTAAAATTACCTGAGACCAAAGAATAGAACCCCTACCTAGGGTTAAAAAGGTAAAAACTGCCTTTTAAATGGATCAGCGCTCGACCAATCGCTGAACCAGCGTTGGACCCATCGTCGAACCGACGCTTGACGATTGTCGAATAATGCTCGATGATCGCCGGTCTGCGCTCGTCGAGAATGGCATCCCGCATGCGAGAGTTTCTCCCCATCCTGCCTCATCCTGCCTCGCGAGTAACTCATTTCGCCTACTCCATTGCTCCTCTCTCGCCTTGCATGTGCCCTGCTACATAGCTCCCTCTCGCCTTGCGAGTGGACTCTCGCCTGCTCCTCTACTCCTCTCTCGCCTTGCGAGTGGACTCTTGCCTGCTCCTCTAATCCTCTCTCGCCTTGCGAGTGGACTCTCTCCTGCTCCTCTACTCCTCTCTCGCCTTGCGAGTGTCCTGCTCCATGGATCCCTCTCGCCTTACGAGTGCCCCGCTCCATGGCTCCCTCTCGCCTTGCGAGTGGGCTCTCGCCTGCTCCTCTCTCGCCTTGCGAGTGCCCTGCTCCATGGCTCCCTCTCGCCTTGCGAGTGGGCTCTCACCTGCTCCTCTCTTTTCCTTGAGCCTTCTCCTCCTGCGGACCCGAGGTTGTACACAATCCTTGCTCTTTTCGAGGTTGTCTCAAGCTCTGAAATAAAGTCCAACCGAGGCTCGCGTCATTAAAGTTCATTTATGAGAGAATATTTTGCAGGGCCCTCCTCCGGAGCCTATAAATATGTGACACCTACCCCGCGTATAGAGTGCCCCTCTCTCACCTCTTCCTTCCTATACTCCATCATCGTCATGTCTCATAGCCAGAGTTTCCGCGAACGACTCGTGATGGTGCGCAAACAAAACAAGGCCAATATGGCTGTTCTGGCCCCTACTTTAGTTCGCACCCCTGCTCCCTTACCGTCGTCGTCTCGCCCGAAGAAAGTGAAAACTGTTGCCCCCCTTTTCGATCGAGGAGCCCACTCCAACATCTTTGGAAATCCATACCCCTCCTCCCGCGTCTCTTGAGGAGAGAGAGGTGAATTTTTGCTCTTGCCCCTCCTTTTCCTTTATTCATCTTCTTATTTACTCATTTCATGCTTCGTCAGGGAGATCTCGCCCATCATCTCCCACCAGTAAACCCGATGGATAATAATGTCATCCATCACGAAGACTCCGACTCGCCTTGACCATCTACCCCTCTGAATACGAAGAATGACGACCCTTCCCAGGTCGCTTGGACCTCTCGCAACCCAGGTAAATAAATTAGACCTTCCCTCTCGCTCCTCTGTTCCACTCACCGCTTCCAAGCCTTCTTTCCAGAACACCTCTCATTCTGTCATTTGGCTCCTTCCTGCGTAGGCACCCTGATCGACTCGCCTGCAGAAGACTTCTCTGGGCAGCTCGTCGTCTCGCCTCCTCCTCACCTAGATGAAATTGAAGACTATCTGGGCGACCCCATGGATCTGGTGGAGATGAAGCATATGATGGCCGAGATGTTTAGAAAATACATACGCATTATCTGCGAGATGGAACAGGACAAACAAGCTGTCGATAGGCGAATTGACTGGCTGGAGATTGAATGCGCTCGCCTGTCCTCCAAGATTGACACTGGAATCGAGATAGACGAGACCGACCCTAAGGAAATTATAAATGAGATCGACAGGCAACTCCGTCTCGCGCGCCGTGGTCTCGATGCTGTTCGTGCCTTTCACGTCCCTGGTCGGCCCCTATGTACGGGGTCTCGCGATGGAGGGCATTGGAAATGGCACAAGAACTGAAGACCCTCCGCCTTGTCTCGCCTGTTTAATAGTCTCGCTCATTTGATTTTATTCATAATTATGTAATCTATACTATTCTGCCATCTCACCTTTAATTTAAACCCTGAGAACACGATGCCCGCCTCGTGCGGAGTGGAATAATTAATAATATTGTTGTCCTGTTAATTCCTCTCTGCTGGGCTTAATTATCATAGCTATGTTCAATTGGCTGCTTTTCCCATTATTTTATTTTTTATTCCTGCTTGCTGGAAAAGCCCTCGCTGGGCAACACGATTCGAGGTCAGGAGAGAGAACATGAAACGTCGGCCGACTCTCCGACTTCCTCCATGCTTTTCCCGCCCATTTTTCCACTTTCACTATCCACTATAAATATCCCCACCCCCAGACCAAAATGATCCACCTGTGATGCCCCACCCCTGTTGCGTCTCAGATCTTGCTCTCTCGCTTCCTCCGTCTCGCTACTTGCTCTCGCCATTCCCTCTTTGCCGCCTCTCGATTTTACCGTCTCACTTATAATGGGAAAGAAGAAGGCTAAGGAGGGTGAGGGGCACAGCCGGTGCGAGAGGAAATTTGCTAACCATGACTTCCCCCCGACAAGATCTCTGAAGAGGACTACAACCTCTTCACCCGTGAGTTCCTGGTGGAGGGATTCGAGTCGCGGCCCCCAAAGGTCGGCGAGGTGATCAACACTTTCTACCCTGGCGAACTCTCCTTACGCGTCTCGCACTTTGAGGCGGGGATGAGACTTCCCCTCTAGCCAGAGATCAAACAGGTCTTGAAATATTTTGGATCCGTCCCTGTACAACTAAATCCGAACGACATTTCGGTTTTAGTTGCTTTCGCAAGTTATATGCTCCGAGAGTGCATTGAATTCAGCCTGACCGTCTTCCGCAAGCTATTCATCTACCACGCAAATCATGATGGCATCTACTACTTCACATGGCAAGGCCTGAAGGTGTGCGAGACACCCAACAAAAATCACCATTGGCTTACCCACTTCGTCTTCATCCGCGGGAACCTGGGGGCATCCCGCTCGCGCCTGTGTCGCATGCCGAGATGTTCTACGTGTCTCCCCAGGTCGGCGGCGCGGATAAGATCCTCTGAGACTTCTTTGTCGGAAAGGATTTCGAAGTCCATTTCCTGAGGCGAGGCCTCGACTCTCTCCTTCCTGTGCTTCCTGGCGAAGGTACGCTCGCACTTCTTTAGTTTCATGTTTGTTATTCCATCATCTCGCTGTCTAATCGCCGAGTTGTTTATTTAGGGGAGCGTAATATCCCTTTCCATCCTCCTTATAAGAGTAGCGTGAAGCCGTCAAAAGGTCTCACCCTCGCTAGCATGGCGGCCGAGGCGGCGAAAGAATCGCTGGCTCCTTCACCCAAGAAGAGACCCAGAGATGATGTCTCTCCCTCTCGCCACAGCCCCAAGAAAAAGGTTAAAAAGTTTGTGACGTTCCCTAAAGGGAAGAAAGAGATAGCCCGGAAAGAGAAAAAGGAGATGTCGGGATCCCTGAGCCCCATCTCCGTAGGAGAATCGCAATCGCCTCGATCGCCTCCCCGACAGGCCGTCTCGCCTACCCGCGAGACGGCACTACTCGACCAGCCCGCCAACACTTCGACTCACGAGACCGGATCTCCATCTCGCGAAGCCGCTTCCTCCAGCCGCCCAGTCCCCTCCTCACATCAAAACTTCAACATGGGTCCCGTGGTACAAGATGCCGTCGGCGACCCAGTTCTTCTATGGGAGAAGGACGCGAACCGTGTGTCGGTCTCCACCCTCCTTCCCTCATGGAAGGAGCAGGACCCTCCCACTAACCATGCCTTCTCCCTGGGCTACGGCCTTTATGGTTGTACATAGGCAGATTCCGTCGAAAAGGAATCCTCGCGAGACCTCGTCTTGAAGACCTCTCACGCCCAGCTGCGCGCCCTGGAGCTCTCGCACCGCATCTCGCGCCTCCTAGTTTTCAACAATAATAAATGGAAGGACGCTTAGGAGGGCCTAGCGGCAGAGCGTGAGAAATTGTACGGTCTCAAAAAGAGGTTGGCCATTGCTGAAGCCCTCCTCGTAAAGGCCCAGGGTGGCGTGGTAAGCCTTAGTCTTATCCTTGGTCAGTTTTTCCCTCGCATGCGTTTATTGCTAACTGATGAGCACCTCGCAGGATGCCGAGATGGCGGAACTAATGCGCTTGTGCATAACAACCTTGGAGGAGGAGAACAAAAGCTTGACGACCCAGAACGCCCATCTTCGAGACAGCGCTTTGTCTTCCTCTCGCCCGGAACCCTTCCAAGCTCCCCCGCCCTCTCATTATTTCTATGAAGAGGTTGAGGAACTTTGTCGAGACGCCAACATCAAGACGGCCGAGCTCGTTCTGAAGATGATGAAGGAGCTAGGGGTCGTCAAAGAAAACTCTGAAACCGTCACGGCTCGTGACCTCATGCCACACCTTTATGGCAAGGAGGACGAGGATTCATCTTCCAATGAAGAGCAGTGAAGAACCGGATTTGGGGCTCCTCCTCCCCTCCTTTTGCTTCTTTCTTAACTGTACTATTTAATACTTGTTATTTTTTGAGATTTTTGAAGTATTCATTCATAAGAGAGTACCCCCTCTCTTTTTTTGTAATGAACAATTATGACCAAATGTATAAAGGAAACTTTTGCTATGTCCTCTCGCTTTTTATTCTTCTTATTTTACTTTACTTTGCCTTGTTTACTGAGAGACGGCCCTCTAATTTGTTTATAGTTGCGAGATGTAGCTACTCATCGTCTCACTACCTCGCTCGAGAGTTAGTTTTAGAGTGCGAGTCATTATACTTCCCCCCGCCGCCTCTGCGCGTGAGACCATCTGACTTCCCTCTCGCGTCTCGCGTCAAGACACCTCTGGCGCGAGTGGCCCCCAGGGATTAACCCGCTCTCTTAATAGGCAAGGCATTTCTTCCCTCGCGAGTGCCCACTTGCCATGGGCGAGACCCTCTTGAGCACTAGCTGGGAATGTCTTCTTTCATTTTCACTGCTCCAACCTTTTCCTCCCATAGTTTTTATTTTTTTTGAACTTTTTTCGTTTGAGAAACTTGTAAAGATATTTTTTCTTCGAGAGATCTCCCTGTTTACCCTGCCACTGAGTGAGCCTACAGTCCTGCCAGCTTGATGAGAGCCTGGTCAGCGGGTCTTCTCAGGGCCTTGCCATTTATCCTGCCACTGAGTGAGCCTACAGTCCCGCTAGCTTGATGAGAGCCTGGTCAGCGGGTCTTCTCAGGGCCTTGCCATTCATCCTGCCACCGAGTGAGCCTACAATCCTGCCAGCTTGATGAGAGCCTGGTTAGTGGGTCTTCTCGGGTCCTTGTAATTCATCCTGCCACCGAGTGAGCCTACAGTCCTGCCAGCTTGATGAGAGCCTGGTCAGCGGGTCTTCTCGGGGCCTTGTCATTCATTCTACAACCGAGTGAGCCTACAGTCCTGCCAGCTTAATGAAAGCCTGGTCAGCGGGTCTTCTCGGGGCCTTTCCATTCATCCTACCATCGAGTGAGCCTACAGTACTGCCAGCTTGATGAGAGCCTATTCAGTGGGTCTTCTCGAGGCCTTGTCATTCATCCTGCCACCGAGTGAGCCTATAGTCCTGCCAGCTTGATGAGATCCTAGTCAGCGGGTCTTCTCAGGGCCTTGCCATTCATCCTGCCACTGAGTGAGCCTACAGTCCTGCCAGCTTGATAAGATCCTTGTTAGCGGGTCTTCTCAGGGCCTTGCTATTCATCCTGCCACCGAGTAAGCCTGCAGTCCTGCCGGCTTGATGAGAGCCTGGTCAGCGGGTCTTCTCGGAGCCTTGCCATTCATCCTGCCACCGAGTGAGCCTACAGTCCTGCCAGCTTGATGAGAGCCTGGTAAGCGGCTCTTCTCGGGGCCTTGCCATTCATCCTGCCACCAAGTGATCCTACAGTCCTGCCAGCTTGATGAGAGCCTGGTCAGCAGGTCTTCTCAGGGCCCTGCCCTTCATCCGTTGCAATCTCAGTTCATGGAAGAAAACACCTGAAATTTCATTATATCAGGAAATCATAACAAATTTACAAGTATTTGAAAAGATGAAAAAAATGTCAAGGGAAGAATCTTTTCAGGTCGTCGCTGCTTAGGGCGTGATCGAGGGTTACCATGTCCACATCCTGGAGGTGGTACCCTCCTGACTTCAGGACCTCCCTTACCACAAAGGGGCCTTCTCAATTGGGTTTAAGTTTTCCCACCGAGGCTCCTCTGCCTGCCACATTTACTTTTTTGAGGACCAAGTCGCCCTTCTGGAACTGTCTGACCCTTATATGCTTATCAAAATATCTGGTCATCCGACACTTGACTTCTTCCTGCTGGATCGATACCAATTCCCTGAGCTCCTCTGCCAGATCAAGAGAGAGCTTTTGCTCCTCCTCGTTCTCTACCCATCATCCTTCGTCTCCTTTCTTTGCAGTAGCCACTCTGGGAGATTCAACCTCGAACTCTATAGGTATAACGGCCTCCGAGACATGGGAGAGTTTGAATGGAGTCTCTCCCATGGCTGTGTTCGGTGTGGTCCTCAAAGCCCAGAGAACGGAATGGAGCTGTTCTATCCAACTTTCCCTTAAGTTATCGACCTTCTTTTTCAAAAGATTCATTCTAATCTTGTTCGCCGCTTCCACCTGCTCGTTACTTCGAGGATGATGAACTGAGGTGAAGCAGAGGTCTATGCCCAGCTGGACACAGAAGTCTACGAATTCTCTGCTAGCGAACTGTGATCCATTATCCGTGACGATGGCCAACGGGAGCCCATGCCGGCAGATAATCTCTCCTCATACGAAATTTCTTACCACCTGTGATGTTACTTTAGCCAACGCCTTTACCTCTAGCCACTTTGAAAAGTAATCCACCATGACTAGTAGGAACTTCCTCTTGCCACTTGCTTGGGGGAAAGGGCCCACCAAATCTAGCCCCCATATTACAAAGGGCCAGGGATCCGTGATTGAGCGTAATCTTTGGGCGGGAAGGAGTTGAAGGGGGGCGAACCCCTGACACTTTTTACATCTCTTTGTAAATTCCTCTGCATCTCTCCTGAGGGTATGCCAGAAGTAGCCTTGTCTTAACACTCTTCCTTCCAAGGTCTGACTTCCTGAGTGGCCCCCACATTCTCCTAAATGAATTTCTTCTAGAACTCTTGAGATCTCCTTCTCAGACACACACCGAGCCAACAAACCCGATAGTGTCTTTCAGGATAACGTCCCTTCCTTCAGCAGGTAGTACGCCAATTTATACCTGATCCATTTCTTATCGAGGTCTCTCTCGGTAAGATGTCCCGAGGTCAAAAAAGTGATGAAGGGGTCCATCCAAGATCCTTGCTGGTCCACTTCCATCAATTATCCCTCTTCTATGGAGGGTCTGAAGAGCTCCGTCACGGTTCCTCCAGCTTGAGGCCCGTGCTTGGCGAGCAGGTCAGCCTTAACACTTTCTTCTCTTGGGATGTGTTGAATTGAAAAGCTACGGAACTGTTTGATGACACCTTTTACCTTCATTAGATACAATTGAAGGGTGGGATCCCTTTCTTCAAACTCTCTGTTGATTTGTCCCGCTACTACCATGGAATCTATGGAGACTTTGATGTCTTGTATGCCCAGCTCCCGAGCTAGCTTGAGCCCCGCGATGATCGCTTCGTACTCTGTCTGGTTGTTAGTGATGGTGAAGTGAATCTTCAGGGCTTGCTCAATTCTAGTTCCTTCGGGACTCACTAAGATCATCCCTCCTCCAAAAGAACTTTTTCTAGATGCTCCAATTACTAGTATCTCCCAGGCCGCTAGAAGAGGTGCCTCAGCTTCTCTGACATCAACCACGCAAGAAAATCTGCAACCGCTTGTGCCTTGATAGCCACCTGAGGAGTAAAAGTGATATCGAACTCACTAAGCTCTATCGACCACTTGACCAACCTCCCAGAATGCTCAAACCCTTCCATGATGCGGCAAAGAGGATGATCTGTCACCACCTGGATTGAGTGGGCCTGGAAGTATGGCCTGAGCTTCCTGGCCGAGATGAGTAGAGCGAAAGCTAACTTTTCAAGGATGGGATATCTGACCTATGCCTTCTTTAGGACTCTGCTTACATAATAGATCGGGAACTTCTTCCTCCCTTCTTCTCGGACAAGGACAGAACTCACTGCTCCGATCCCCACTCCCAGGTATAAGAACAAACCCTCCCCTTCTCTTGGCCCTTAGAGTAGCGGTGTTTGGGTGAGTTATTGCTTCAGAGCTCGGAAAGCTTCTTCGCACTCGGGGGTCCATTCAAACTTCTTGCCTCCTCTCAATGCTCGGAAGAAGGGTGAACAGTTCTCTCCAGCCCGGGAGAGGAACCTGCTCAATCCGGCCAGCTTGTCGGGGAGACATTAGACTTTATTAGCGCTCTTCGGAGATTCTAATTCCAAGATCGCCTTCACTTTGTCTGGATTGGGCTCCACTCCTGAGGGGGTAAGCAGGTGTCCTAAGAACTTTCTCCTATTGGCCCCGAAGACGCACTTCAGAGGGTTGAGCCTCATCGTGTATTTCCTTATGGTCCCAAAAGATTCTTCCAGATCCAAAATATAGGACCCGAGATCTTAGCTCTTGATCATCAGGTCGTCCACATAAACCTCGAGATTCCGTCCCTTCTGCTTCCGGAAGATCCTATCCATCATTCTTTGGTAAGTTGATCATGCTTTCTTCAATCTGAAGGGCATCATGTTGTATCTGAAGCACCCATCTCCCGTGATAAAGGTAACATCTTTGATGTCTGGGGGGTGCATGCGTATTTGATGGTACTCTGAAAATGCATCTAGAATACTCATTAGTGAAAAACTGACGGCTAAGTCATCCAGCGCATCGATTCGAGGCAGATGATAACAATCCTTAGGACACTCTTTATTTAAAAGAGAAAAGTCCACACACATCCTCCATTTTCCCTCTCCCTTTTTACCATTACAACATTACTCACCCACCCCGGGTACTTGCTTGCAGATATGAATCCCGCCTTGAGCAGCTTCTCCACCTCTTCCCTGATGGGCCGGACCATCTTGGAAGCAAGTGGCTCTCTTTTTCTGTTGTACTGGATGAGCCTTGGGGTCAAGATTGAGACGATGGCATGCCACGTCCACACCAACCCCTAGTATGTCAGCTGCGCTTTTTTATCTCCTCCTGGTCCCCGGGGCTGCGCTCCCCACTGACTTTTATCTTCTATTTCCTCCCTTCCTTAGTGAGAATTTCCATTTTCAGCACCTCGACCGTCGCCTTCAGCCTTGAGGGCTCCTCCTCTCCCTCTTTCTCCCTCAGCATCTCCTCCTAGTCCCTAGCCTTACGCTCTACGGCCTCGCATTCTGCGATGGCCACAGCCACCTCCATCAAAAACCTCTCCACCTCTTCATTAATTGGGACCCCTCCTAACAACGGACCTCCTCTCTCTTCCGGCCGAGCTTCCATCCTGGATGGCTCCCCTACTTCCTTTATCTATCTTTTCCCTTTCCTTCCCCCTTCATTTCCTCCAGCCCGTTCTACCTCTATCTCTCCCTCCTTCTCTCCTGCCATTTCCGGCTCCACTGCAATGCCTCTCTCCATTCCTACTTCTTCCTTCTCCTCCTCTACCTCCATCTCTCCTGCCTTCTCTCCTTCCATTTCCGGCTCCACCGCATTGCCTCTCTCTATTTCTACTTCTTCCTTCTCCTCCTCTACCTTTTCTCCGACCTCCTGCTCCCATTGCTCCATCCTCTTCTCCAATTCCTCGGCATCACCTTGCCAAGAAATGGTATTCACCGCCGTCATGTAGCACTCTCTAGCTACTTTTGGATCTCCTCGTACTCAGATTTGGGTTCCCCCGATATTGAGCTTTAGGCATTGGTGGAAAGACGATGGGACGCACCTAAAGGCACTGATCAAAGGGCACCCAAAAATGGCGTTATAACTGCTAGGATCGTCCACTATCATGAAGCGGCAATTCCTAGACAGCCCCCCAGAGTTACCTAAAGTCCCACTCCCCCTCGACTTCCTTCCTTTCTCCTGAAAATCCGAACAACAGCCAATCTGCTGCCAACACCCTTCGAGCCTCCACCCTCATCTCATTGAACGCCTTCTTAAAGATTACATTCACCAAACTCCCATTATCGACTAGTATCCGTGACACCGTAAAATTTTCGATGGCGGTCCGGATCACCATCGCATCGCAAAATGGATCTTCGTAGTTTGCCAAGTCCTTCCTAGAGAAGGTGATTTTCTCGTCTGGGGGAGGGGCTTGTGACTTCGAGGCAATGCTCCGACGATACATGGTATGAAGGCTCGCCTTACAAGTTGCCTTAATCCCCCCCCCCCCCCCCGTGGATCACTCTGATCCCTCCTCGGTTTCCCACATCAGCCCGATCCACACACCGTTCCTCCTCCCGGTCCCAGCCATCTCCATTATCTTCACTAGTAGTTGTTGCTCCCCTGCTCCTCTAACCCTCTACATCTCCAGAAACTCTGTGCAGGTAGCCGTTACATGACCTTCCTCCTCATGCAAGTCATAATATGGTAAGGCTACCTCCTCCTCCCGTCTCCCCTCCTGGTGGTTCCTCCTCCTTCTAACTCCAGCTCCTACTCTCCCCTGTTCTCTTCCTCTTCCTCTCCCTTGGCCAATGGCCATAGCTTGCTGAGGCGGGGTAGGGGTGGTCTATGACTATATCCCCACCCATGCTGGTTGAATCGTCCCGGTCCTCCTTGATAGTTCCTTCCTACTTGGAGAAAACCTCTTCCCTGTGTAAGACCCCAACCTCGGAGATGATCGCGGGGCGATCAAACGGCACTTTTGGAGGTCTGAACAGGGGCACACGGCCAGGCACACGGCCGTGTGCCTACCCGTGTTCAGTGATTTATTGTGTTTTTGTGCTGTCTCGAGTCAGAGAAGTACACGGCCTGAGACACACGGCCGTGTCTCAAGCCGTGTGTGGGGCACACGGCCTCGAACACGGCCGTGTTCGAAGCCGTGTTCTGGAAGCCCGACGATCGTCCTGAAGCTCCAGGTAACACGGCCCGTGGCACACGGCCGTGTCAGGAGCCGTGTCGATCGGCGAATGAGCTACACGGCCAGACACACGGCCGTGTGTCAAGCCGTGTTCGGCCCAGTTTTTGGGATTTTGGATCTAATCTCGGCCGTCCGTTCCCTTGGATCTGGATCCGACGGTGGGGGCTGCTCCTGGGGGGTTATTAGCCGGGATTAGGGTTTTGAATCCTCATTTTCTTTGGTCCACTCTCTCTCTAAGTGTTTAGAGAGAAGGGAGAGCAAGAGGAAGGAGGAGCCCAAGATCCGGCCGCCGGAGGAGCTCCGGAGCCCCGATTCGCGATCCGAGTCCGGATCCTCGAAGGCAAGGGCGAGGCGAAGCTTTCCATCCGACTACATTTTCATGGCGCCGCGGAAATCTTCGAGGGTAACGATCCTCTTCATAGGGCATGTGTAGTCGCCCTTCTTTCTATGCATGGGGAAATCCCCCTCTCGCGAGTGAGCATTGAGGCGCGGAATCCCTTCGGGTAGATATGTAAAGTCCCCGTTGTTAGAGCCCGGAATCGGAGTACGGGCATAGGCATTGTGTGTGAAGCCTATTTGGGTTTAACCCGGATCGGTGATGTTTGCATTGCGTGGCCGGAGAAGACTCCGCGCCGGTGAATTTAGTTTTCCGAAAATTCTACGCGGTAGATTGCATACAGGGATCCTTGGGGGTTAACCTCGAGGCGCACCCGGAAAGCTTGGGCGGAATCGAATTGCCGCCACGATGTTGCCTTGGAGGGCAAATCGGTACATAACGGGGTTATGTGCGTGTTTTGATCGATTGTGGGAATGAGGAGAAACTTGGCCCGCACCGATGGCTAAATGGCCGTGGTGAAGTGAGCGACGGGCGGGTGGAACTCTACCCATTCCAAGTGGTCTCGGTAGAAGCGACCTAAAGTATATGGGACTTCCCGGGGGGCTGGAAACGGGCCTAGGCTTCGGCTGAAAGGGCTAAATGCTCACGAGTGTTGCCATCCGAGGGATGGTGGTGGAATCGCGGTGTCGGGCTGGGTCCGGACCGGGTTCACCGATTAGTGCCCTGAGAGCACGGAGTGTGCGGCCGTGCGTGCCGACACTTGTGGCGAATAGAATACCTTATAGAATTGCTATGGTAGTTTTATTGCAGGGAAGGAGCACCGCCGTCCCGAGAAACGGGACGGGGTCGTTATAATTTGGTCAGCTTTGCTGACCGTTGCCCTTTTGTATTGCCACCTCTTGGGTGGATTGCTTTCTACAGGTGCTGCTGCGGAGCCAAGCGGCAAATAGCGGGCTAAAGCCCAAGTTGCAGCGCCAGCCCTCGAAGGCTTAGTTATTAGCTTTTTCATATTCATGTATGGCCGGCCTGCGTGCCGATGTATGAAAGACGCTATCTTGTTAAGCGAACGCTTTTGTAAGGCCTTAAGGCCGTGAACTCTTTTGTGTATGTACTCATTCCTGGGTTGTAGTGGACATTCATGCTCTGTGGCAGGGTTCTTATCTTTTTGCAACTTAATTAAATTACTTCCGCTAGGTGTTGTGTAGGACGCTCTGATTGGTTGTGTGGTTTCAACGCGTAACCAACCGTCTGTCCGTAGTATATGGCGTCGGGCCCCGGCCGGACCTACTGTTATATGCTATGTGACGGATAGGGGTGTTACAAATTGGTATCAGACTTCTGGTTTCGGTCAAGCTTAAATGAATTCGTGGACGAATTCACTTTAAGGGGTGGTGAGCACATTGTGTGCGTCATCGTTATAACATGAAAAGAACCCATGAATGTCCACTTAGGAATGAAAATACACATGATTGAGAAACCTGCGTGTTCCTATAATTGCTGTTTGCAGTATTTTTTGGTCGCTTATTGGTGTTTTGCACGATTTTAGGTGACCAGAAGTGGTGCTGGGCCGTCTGAACGGCCAGGTTCTGAGGCGAGCAGTGCGCCAAGCGATGCGCCTACAACACCTTTGTCTGCTGAGACCATTAGGTTGGTGGCAGAAGCGGTCATGGTAATGATCAATGCGCAGCCTACAAGGTAGGTGCAGCAGCCTGCTCCTGCTGTGGAACAGGTACCGCTTCAGACGGCAGAGCGAAGGAGGGTTGAGCAAGTTGTGGTGGAACCAGAGTTGCCGCGGAGAGCAACTGAAAGACAGCTGAAGCATGTCATGGGCTTTCATCCACCGGTGTTCACGGGGGCAGAAACCCCGACCCTAGCAGAGGATTGGCTCTCAAGGGTCAACAGGGTGATGACTGCGACGGAAACTGAAGAGTGGCAGAAGACCACTATAGCGACGTTCCTTTTGGATGGGGACGCAAGGCTATGGTGGGAGGGCTTAGAGCTGCATCAGTTGAGGGGAAGGCCATTGGCCGAAGTCCCGATGGAGGAGTTTGCGAGACTGTTTATGGCTCGATACCTCCCCTCAGCGCAGAGGATTGCGCTAGAGAGCGAATTCCAGAAGTTGGTGCAGGGTGATAGCACCGTTGATGAATACCTCCACGAGTTTACTCGGTTAGGGAGATATGCCGGCGCTACCTTCGCAGACGAGGAGCGCAAGACGAGCCGCTTTTATGAAGGGCTAAGGGATGATTTGAGGTTGTTGCTGTCGGGCCCCAAGACGCAGGGTTTCATGACCCTGGTCAGTTCGGCCCGGTCCTTGGAGAAGGATATGAGAAACGTGCAAGCGAAGAAGGAGAGGGAATCTGGTGGCAAGAGATCAGAGTTCAAGGCACCGACTACGTCGAAGTCGGGCTACCGCAGATTCTCCAAGAAGTCTAGGACGTCGGGTCCAGCTCCTTCTACAGGTGCCTCGGGGGCAACTACCAATCGAACCCCGGGCGCTTGCTTCACGTGTGGAAAGCCGGGGCACTTTGCCCGTGACTGCTGGAGTGGACGCTCAAAGTCCGAAAGGAAACAAGGAGCTACCTACGAGGAAAAGGGCAAAGCGGTGGAGTCGACCGCGTCCCACTATGCTCCGACTCAGCCTAGAGTCTACAACTTGGGCCAGCAGGAGGCCATCAAGCAAGCGGATGTGGTGACAGGTATGAGTTAATTTATGCAAGTTGACTTGAGAATACTATTACCTATTGCTTGTTAAGCTAATGTCTTTTGCTTAGGCTTTGTGTTGATTAGCGATAGTCCGGCACGAGCACTATTCGACACTGGTGCTTCGCATTCTTTCTTGTCCGAACAGTTTATATCGCGCATCGGAGTCCCTTCTTCGATGGCAAAGGACAAGCTAGATGTGTTGCTACCAAATGGGTGCTCGATGCGTGCGGACAGAGTGTGCGCCGTGAAGGTTCACATTGGGAGCCAAGAGTTCGACTTGCTAGCGTCATTGCTGCCGCTAGTAGAGTTCGATGTTATCTTTGGAATGGATTGGCTGTCAGAGCAGAAGGCTTGGATCGATTGCGACTGTAAGGAGGTCAAGCTGGGTGTAGGGCGGGAGACTACTTTCGAGGGGCTTAAGGGGTCGAGCAAGACACTAATGTCTGCTCTTCAGGTGGTGAAGGCGGTTCGTGCTGGTGCAGAGCTGTTCTTTGCGATAGTGGGGGCTGTGGAGCCAAAGTCCCCGTTGGATAGCATTCCCGTGGTTTGCGAATACCCCGATGTGTTCCCGGATAGCCTTCCCGGAGCCCCACCGCAGCGAGAGATTGATTTTACGATCGAGCTCGTGCCGGGTGCCAAACCCGTGTCACGTGCTCCTTATAGATTGGCGCCAAAGGAGATGGCGGAGTTGAATGTTCAGTTGGAGGAACTGATGGAGCAAGGTTATGTGCATCCAAGTTCGTCGCCTTGGAGCGCACCGGTCCTCTTCGTTAAAAAGAAGGATGGTAGTATGCGGCTGTGCATCGACTACAGAGAATTGAACAAGTTGACGGAAAAGAATAAGTACCCGATCCCGAGGATTGATGATCTCTTTGATCAGTTAGTCGGATCGTCGGTATACTCCAAGTTGGACTTGAAGTCGGGGTACTATCAGCTAAGGATCAGGGAATGTGATATCCCAAAGACGGCGTTCAGTACGAGGTACGGGCATTTCGAGTTCACGGTCATGCTGTTTGGACTGACGAATGCGCCGTCGGTGTTTATGGATCTGATGAACAGGACGTTCAGAGATTTCCTGGATCGCTTTGTGATCGTCTTTATTGACGATATTTTGGTATACTCGCAGTGCGAAGAAGACCACTTCAAGCATTTGCATTTGGTGTTGGAGACTCTGAGGAGGAATGAGCTTTACGCAAAGTTCTCCAAGTGCGAGTTCTGGCTACCTTCGGTAGCGTTCCTTGGTCATATAGTGAGTGGGGAAGGTATAGCGGTGGATCCGGCGAAGATTGTTGCGATACGGGAGTGGCCTGCGTTATCTTCTGTCGCGGAAGTCCGTAGTTTTCTCGGGCTTGCCGGATATTACAGGCGCTTCGTAGAGAACTTCTCGCGGGTAGCGTTACCTCTCACGAAGTTGACAAGGAAGGATCAGAAATTCTTGTGGACGCAAGAGTGCGTGCAAGCTTTTGAGGAGCTGAAGAGGCGGTTGACCACGGCGCCAGTGCTTAGTTCGCCGAGTGGGACCGAGGGCTTTGAGGTGTATAGCGACGCTTCGGGTAGTGGCTTGGGCTGCGTGTTGTTGCAGCATGGAAGTGTGATCGCGTATGGATCGCGTCAGCTGAAAGTGCATGAAAGGAATTATCCGGTGCACGACTTGGAGTTGGCGGCCGTGATTTTTGCACTCAAGTTGTGGAGGCACTACCTATACGGCGTAAGAGTCGATATATACACCGATCACAAGAGCCTAA
This sequence comes from Platanthera zijinensis, assembly GCA_039513925.1. Classification (NCBI taxonomy): domain Eukaryota; kingdom Viridiplantae; phylum Streptophyta; class Magnoliopsida; order Asparagales; family Orchidaceae; genus Platanthera; species Platanthera zijinensis. The sequence continues at coordinate 39,977,337 of CM077082.1, forward strand.
AATACTTGTTGGATCAAAAGGACCTTAATATGAGGCAGAGGAGGTGGATGGAGTTCCTGGGGGACTACACCTTCAAGATACATTATGTACCCGGGAAGGGCAACGCAGTTGCGGATGCGCTGAGCCGCAGGGCTCCCGCCCGAGCCAACTGGTTGTCGGTGCATGATGAGCGGCTAGTGCGGGAGTTGGAGGAGCTTGAGATCTGTTGCGTGGACAAGCAGACGAGCACCAAAGCAATGTTAAACTGGACAGAGGTGCAGTACGACCTGGCTGACCGGGTTCGGCAGGCATTGGAGTTGGATGATTCCATGAAGGAGCTTTTGGAGGCCGCTTTGGATGGGTCAAATTCCCAGTTCTCGGTAGAAGACGGGTTATTAAGGAAGGATCATCGTTTGTGCATCCCAAGTGGGGGTAACCTCCGGGCGGAGTTGATGTACGAGGCTCATCATACCAAGTACTCAATCCACCCAGGGAGCACGAAGATGTATCGCGATCTCAAGAAGTTGTTTTGGTGGCCGGGGCTTAAGAAAGATGTGGCGTTGTACGTGGCTAAATGCCAAACGTGCGCCTTGGTGAAGGCGGAGTGCCAAAAGCCAGGAGGATTTCTGAAATCCTTGCCTATACCGGAGTGGAAATTCGACGACATATCCATGGACTTTGTGCACGGGTTGCCAAGGTCACAGAAGGGGAACGACGCCATCTAGGTGATCGTAGATCGGCTAACTAAGGTGTCGCATTTCATTCCGCATAGTAAGGATGATCCAGTCGAGAAATTGGCAAGGTTGTACGTTGACAATATTGTTAGGCTGCATGGAGTGCCCCCGTAGCATTGTGAGTGATCGCGATGGGCGGTTCACGTCAAATGATTGGAGGTTGGTGCAGCAGATGTTGGGAACAAAGTTAAAGTTCAGCACAGCTTTCCATCCGCAGACGGATGGGCAGACCGAGAGGGTCAATAGAACGATGGAGGACATGCTCCGCATGTGTGTTCTAGACTTCGGGAAGCATTGGGAAGACCACCTTTATTTGGTGGAGTTCGCGTACAACAACAGCTACCAAGCGAGCATACAAATGGCGCCCTTCGAGGCCCTGTATGGTAGGAAGTGTCGCACGCCGTTATCATGGCTTGAAACGGGTGAGGCAAGGTTGTACAAGAAGCAGGAGGTGGAGAGTGCTACCTCGTTAGTGCGGATCATTCGGAGCGCTTGTTGATCGCTCAGGACCGGCAAGCGAAGTATTACAATGCCAAGCACCGGAACGTGGAGTTCGCGGTAGGCGATTGGGTATACCTGAAAGTGAAGCCGTTCAAGGGGGTTTCACGGGTGAGACGCTTGAAGAAGCTGAGCCCAAGGTACCTTGGACCTTTTGAGGTCCTGGAGCGAGTCGGCGAAGCTGCATACCGTTTGAAGCTATCAGTGGAGTTGAGTGGATTACATGATGTGTTCCACATTTCTGTGTTGCGGAAGACGGTGCAAGAGCCTTCGCAGGTGATCGCGGCTGATCAAGTATCGGTTGAGGAAGGGTTGACAACGAAAGTCAAGCCCATATCTATTGAGGATTTCGAAGTCAAGCGGCTTCGGAACAAAGAAATCAGAATGGTGAAGGTCCGTTGGGATAACTGCGGGCGCGAGGAGCTCTCTTGGGAGCGAGAGCAGACAATGCGCGAGGAGTACCCCAAGTTGTTCCCCTCAGGTACTCGTTATGTTTTTGTTTTGTGTAGTCTCTGTTCTTAATTTCGGGACGAAATTCTCTTAAGGGGGAGGGAGTTGTAAGACCCCAACCTCGAAGATGATCGCGGGGCGATCAAACGGCACTTTTGGAGGTCTGAACAGGGCACACGGCCGTGTGCCTACCCGTGTTCAGTGATTTATTGTGTTTTTGTGCTGTCTCGAGTCAGAGAAGTACACGGCCTGAGACACGGCCGTGTGTCTCAAGCCGTGTGTGGGGCACACGGCCTCGAACACGGCCGTGTTCGAAGCCGTGTTCTGGAAGCCCGACGATCGTCCTGAAGCTCCAGGTAACACGGCCCGTGGCACACGGCCGTGTCAGGAGCCGTGTCGATCGGCGAATGAGCTACACGGCCAGACACACGGCCGTGTGTCAAGCCGTGTTCGGCCCAGTTTTTGGGATTTTGGATCTAATCTCGGCCGTCCGTTCCCTTGGATCTGGATCCGATGGTGGGGGCTACTCCTGGGGGGTTATTAGCCGGGATTAGGGTTTTGAATCCTCATTTTCTTTCGTCCACTCTCTCTCTAAGTGTTTAGAGAGAAGGGAGAGCAAGAGGAAGGAGGAGCCCAAGATCCGGCCGCCGGAGGAGCTCCGGAGCCCCGATTCGCGATCCGAGTCCGGATCCTCGAAGGCAAGGGCGAGGCGAAGCTTTCCATCCGACTACATTTTCATGGCGCCGCGGAAATCTTCGAGGGTAACGATCCTCTTCATAGGGCATGTGTAGTCGCCCTTCTTTCTATGCATGGGGAAATCCCCCTCTCGCGAGTGAGCGTTGAGGCGCGGAATCCCTTCGGGTAGATATGTAAAGTCCCCGTTGTTAGAGCCCGGAATCGGAGTACGGGCATAGGCATTGTGTGTGAAGCCTATTCGGGTTTAACCCGGATCGGTGATGTTTGCATTGCATGGCCGGAGAAGACTCCGCGCCGGTGAATTTAGTTTTCCGAAAATTCTACGCGGTAGATTGCATACAGGGATCCTTGGGGGTTAACCTCGAGGCGCACCCGGAAAGCTTGGGCGGAATCGAATTGCCGCCACGATGTTGCCTTGGAGGGCAAATCGGTACATAACGGGGTTATGTGCGTGTTTTGATCGATTGTGGGAATGAGGAGAAACTTGGCCCGCACCGATGGCTAAATGGCCGTGGTGAAGTGAGCGACGGGCGGGTGGAACTCTACCCATTCCAAGTGGTCTCGGTAGAAGCGACCTAAAGTACATGGGACTTCCCGGGGGCTGGAAACGGGCCTAGGCTTCGGCTGAAAGGGCTAAATGCTCACGAGTGTTGCCATCCGAGGGATGGTGGTGGAATCGCGGTGTCGGGCTGGGTCCGGACCGGGTTCACCGATTAGTGCCCTGAGAGCACGGAGTGTGCGGCCGTGCGTGCCGACACTTGTGGCGAATAGAATACCTTATAGAATTGCTATGGTAGTTTTATTGCAGGGAAGGAGCACCGCCGTCCCGAGAAACGGGACGGGGTCGTTATAATTTGTTCAGCTTTGCTGACCGTTGCCCTTTTGTATTGCCACCTCTTGGGTGGATTGCTTTCTACAGGTGCTGCTGCGGAGCCAAGCGGCAAATAGCGGGCTAAAGCCCAAGTTGCAGCGCCAGCCCTCGAAGGCTTAGTTATTAGCTTTTTCATATTCATGTATGGCCGGCCTGCGTGCCGATGTATGAAAGACGCTATCTTGTTAAGCGAACGCTTTTGTAAGGCCTTAAGGCCGTGAACTCTTTTGTGTATGTACTCATTCCTGGGTTGTAGTGGACATTCATGCTCTGTGGCAGGGTTCTTATCTTTTTGCAACTTAATTAAATTACTTCCGCTAGGTGTTGTGTAGGACGCTCTGATTGGTTGTGTGGTTTCAACGCGTAACCAACCGGTCTGTCCGTAGTATATGGCGTCGGGCCCCGGCCGGACCTACTGCTATATGCTATGTGACGGATAGGGGTGTTACACCCTGCCCTTGAACAGGGACTCCGGGCTGCCTCTAACCTTGCTCTAGGTATGTCGGAGCCCTCGGCTCCTCCCTCCTCCTTCCTTCTTGCTGCCTTGCCCCTCCCGGCTCTTTCGACTCAGCCTCCGTCAGTCTTGCCAACTTTCTGGTTAACGCCGGGTTCGCCTCCTCCATCGATATCTCCTTTGCGGCTTTCTCTATCAACCCCTCAAATGACAACGATGCCTTTCGGGTTAAACTAATCTTAAAGAATCCCTCCCGCAGTCCAACGGTGAAGGCCATCTAGAGAGCAAATCCTGGTACCGTCTGAATATCCAAGATTTCTTCCTAGAATCGGTCCACATACTGGGCCAAGGACTCATCTGCCTTCTGCCGGATCAGAAAAATCGATTCCGGGTTCCTCTTCCTTTTCTTTGAGGTCGATAAATGCAACTGGAAGCTCCTACTCAGGTCTTCGAAGCCATATATCGATCCCATCGGGAGTTGATGAAACCAGTCCCTAGCCTTATCTTTTAAGGTGATGGCGAAAAGACGACACTTGAATGCGTATTTCATCGGCCTGATGGAGACCGCATCTTCGAACCATTGCAAGTGCTGGAGGGGGTCATCTTTCCCCATATAGTAGGTCATCTCGGGCTCTCGGAACCCCTCCGGGACGGGAGCTGAAAGTATCAACTCGCAGAATGGGGATCCTCTCGCCAGGGGTCTCGCCACCTCTACTCGCGTGACGACATCACCCGGTGAGACGGCACTCGCAGGGTTGGGGAACAACTCCCTACCTGCCAGGTCTCGCCCGCTTCCTTCCACCACTTTCTCTTTCCCAGGTCGCCCCCAGTGCGTCCTATCTGACCCTTGCCGAGACGAGCTCGTCCTGATGCGCGAGACCGGACGCCTGAGTTAGGGGGTTGAGCAGTCGCCCCGCTGCAAGATCCCCTGCAGTATGTCCATGATGCCTCTGATGGACGCCATAAATTCCTCTCGCCTTACATATCCTCCGCGGTTCTGGGACCCGCCCTCGTCTCCTTTGCCAAGATCTCCTGCCATGAAGTGGTTCAAGATTCTTCTATATAGGCTGCGGCCCACGCTCACCGCACCAAAAATGTTGAAGCCAGAAACCTGACTTTACCTAGAGTTCAGATTTAGAGTTGCAGCTCATACCTACTCTTCTCAAATTCCTTCCTTAACTAGAGTCTCGAGGACTAGAAACAAACCATGGGCTTCAGCTCGGAGGTCCCACCTCTTACCCGGAAGAATTAGAAATTCTTCTCCTCCCTAGCCAGTGCTGAGCTAGGTGCCTTAGTGGAAGAAGAGGAAAGGTGTCAACAACCTTCTTCTAGGCACCTTATCGGTCTATTTATAGGCCTCTGAGTTTGACCTGCCAATAACCAAACTGAACCGGCCTGAAATTACCAAAATACTCTGGTTTGGGTCTGCCAAAGGCCAAACTTCGCTGTTCTGAAGGGTTATATGCAGACCACCAAGGGCAAAAGAGTAAAATTACCTGAGACCAAAGAATAGAACCCCTACATGGGGTTAAAACGGTAAAAACCGCCTTTTAACTGGACCAATGCTCGACCAATCGTCGAACCGGTGCTGGACCCATCGTCGAACCGGCGCTCGACGATTGTCGAACGGCGCTCGACTATCGCCGGTATGTGCTCGTCGAGAACGGCATCCTGCAGGTGAGAGTTTCTCCCCATCCTGCCTCGCGAGTAACTCGTCTCGCCTACTCCATTTCTCCTCTCTTGCCTTGCGAGTGCCCTGCTACATGGCTCCCTCTCGCCTTGCGAGTGGACTCTCGCCTGCTCCTTTGCTCCTCTCTCGCCTTGCGAGTGCCCCGCTCCATGGATCCCTCTCGCCTTGCGAGTGCCCCGCTCCATGGCTCCCTCTCGCCTTGCGAGTGGGCTCTCGCCTTCTCCTCTCTTGCCTTACGAGTGCCCCGCTTCATGGCTCCCTCTCGCCTTGCGAGTGGGCTCTCACCTGCTCCTCTCTTTTCCTTGATCCTTCTCCTCCCGCGAACCCGAGGTTGTACATCGCCCCTCTAGGAGAGCTGGGTCTTGCTCCTCCAGGCAAGCTGGGTCTCGCCACTCCAAGCGAGCTGGGTCTCGCCCCTCCAAGCGAGTTGGGCCTCTCCCCTCAAGTGCCCATTCGACGAGTACCTCTTAGGCACCCGCGAGGCGACCCAAGTCGGGAGCTCTCATGAGGGGAGAGATTGTCGCAAACGTGTGGATCCTAGGCCTCCATACGGGTCAACCAGAATATCCCAGGGGAACGACAGACAAAATCTCAGTCGTGCGGGGCGCTTGCGAATCCTTCAGACAGCGTCTCAGCCGAATGAGATATGGCTCACGGGCCGACTATCGAAATTCTTATCGTTCTCTATGCTAGGTCCTTAAGAATCGAGCGAGCAAACAATTGAGGAGTGGTTTCAAATGCGGCAAATGAGAAGGTCGAGCCAGGTCGCGAATAAAAAAGAAAAATTATCAAAGGCAATCAACACATCCATTCAAGAAAATAATAAACATTAATGAGCGAGTTACATTGAAAAGACAAGTTTGGAATCAGCTCGCGTGTACGATAATACAAAATAAATAACTAAATGTAAATACACGTTCGACAAAAAGAAACCCTAGCCCGCAGATTATTCAAGGCGAGCACTCGGGAGACGCGCTACCCCGCAGGGGGAGGTAGGTGTCATCGACCGGCTTCGGGATCGGGATAAACATCTCCGGAACCACATCCTTTATCGAAAGTCTCGCACCCTCGCTTGTCTCCAGGCCCACCCACTGCATGGTCTGGATGGTGTACTTAGTCGCCTTTATTGAATTTAGCTGCAACAACACGTCATGCTCGTACTCAGTATAATGGGCGAGTTGGCCGCTGCTGCTGTAGGGCGGCGAGAGAGCTGCAGATTCCAGTTCTCACACCCGCGTCTTCAACTCCTCATTCTCTTTCACAAGTGTAGCGATTCAGAATCTAAGGCGCTCGGTCGTCGCCGCTTCCTGCAAAAGGAGGCGAAAGTATTAAGGCAGGAAGATATCTCAAGGAAAAAAGGAATTTTGCATAAATTTCGGAACTTACCACCCCCACCAGGTACCCAGCGAGAATGGCGTCAGACGCGTCCGCTCTCTTCTTGTGCAGCTCCACCTCCTCGAGCGCGAGGGAATGGGATTGCTCCTTATCTACAAGGTTCTTTGGATGCTCAGCGACGTTCCTTTCGGACTACATGCAGCGGCGACCCGCCATGTGAGCCAGCTCCAGGCTACGAAGTTGGGCTTGTGTGCTCTCATGCACGAGTGCTCGCGTGGACTCCTCGTCGAAAATCGAGGCATCCTCCCTCATGTAAAGACTGAAGAAAAATGTGAAGGCCTCCTGGCTGGTCTTGTCCTGCTCCAGCCAGTTCAGCAGTAGGGTCGAGATGGATGCCATATTCTCCCCTTGGTCCCACTGCAGGAAGGGCTGGCCGAGCTCATCGAGCTACCTCTCGTCGTAGCCAAAGTTTTGGTGCTCCCTTGGCACGAGCTTGTCGGCGAGCTACTGTTCTCATGCCTTGGAGCTACCGGCCACCTCGTCAAGGGGTCCGCATGTGGGAACTCTAGAAGTGGCGGCCTTCTCAGGGAGGTGGCCCGCTAGTGCTTTCCCCATCTACGGGACGCGAGGGGCTCGCCGCCCCGGTCTTCAATTTCTTGAACCCGGTGGTGGGGGAGAATGCTCACGGGAGACCCTCTTTTGAGATGAGAGGGGGGCCAGGATCTCACGACATGTGGCAGCAGTCTCCTCGGCGAGGGGGAGCTCAGCGGGAGCGACCCGGGTGCTTTCATATGGTTGGTGTTGGGGAAGGTCTCGCTCACCTACGGTAATCTATTGTCAGAATCTAAAACAAAATAAAGAAAGAAGGGTGAGTGCGAGTAGCCTTACCTTCCCTGGGCCGGACGGGGGCGAGGGTGTCAACGTTCCTTCGAAGGAACGCGACCTCAAAGTTCTTCCCCATGTTGAAACTCTGTTCGGACAGTTAGCCGAACAAGCCACCGCGACCTGTCTAGCCGGTTCGCCGCGGCCTGACCAGCCAGTGTTCTAGCGAGTAGCTGTATCGTGCTGATGATTCAGAGTGCCAGAAGTCTGTTCGGGCGGTTAGCCGAACAGGCAGCAGCGAATTGTTCTACCGGTCTTCAAGAGTGCGCCTTCGCGGTTAGGAGACAAGCCGCTATTAATTTTGTTAAGTCGTGAAGCTCGGGTCCAAGGTTTATTCTCAGCGGTCTGTGGCAACCCACGGTATGTGGTCTAGTATCTTGTCGCAGCTTAAGCGAATTGGTGAGCAGCGTTGCGGGTTGCTAGTTATCTGCAGGAGCGGCTTAGCGACTTATCTGGCGGCCTTACTCTTGTGTCCGGAGGTTTTTATGTTATGGCTTGTATAGTGAGCGGTTTGGGTATGTCAAACCGCTCAGGCCGCCCGACTTGTATTTAGTCCCACATCGTGGGTTGTATTCTCTCACCTCCCCCGTTTTCTATAAATAAGGGGGCATACCTATGTATTACTTACTTTTTTGGAGCAATAAAATTTGCGGTTATTTACCTCTTTTTCGCCATTTTTAACTTGGTATCAGAGGGTAACCGGTCCTGTTGCTCCAGAATTGTGTTGCTCCTCTTGCGGTTTGTTTTTTGAAACCGCGCGGGTTGCTCCTTTCCCTCCCTTCTTTCGGTCTTCTCCAGCTTCTTCCCTCCCGCTTTTCTTTCTTGTCGTGCGGTTTTTCCCCTTCCTCACGCGGTTTCGTGCTCTTTCCTTTTTTGAGAGCCTTCTCTGCCCTTAGGTCGCAGTTTCTCCCTGCTGCTGGTGTGTGCTCACCGAGACTGGGCGGTTTCTGTTTTTGTTCCCGCAGTTTCTTTCCTGGTTGCTTGTTGTGGTTTCCGCTTTGTCCGCGCGGCTTGCTTTTCTTTATGGATACTCTGTCGTCTTCTGCTACTTTCCCTGCTCCTTTTTCTCATGCTTCTCCCTCTGTTTCTTCTTTGGGCAATTTGGGCACGTTGTCCAAACTTACGTGCCCAAATTATCCTGACTAGAGTGTGTCGTTTGTTTTTCTGTTACGTTCTCAACGTAAGCGTTCCCACTTGACTGAAAACCCTCCTCCTGTTAGCTCTGATGCTTATGATGATTGGGACGCTTTTGATGCCTTGGTCCGTACTTGGCTGGCCAATAGTTTGTCTGATGAGTGTCTTCATGTCATTCGTCATGATCATACTGTCAAAGCCGCATGGACTCATCTTGCTGCTTTATATTCTAAATGGGCTCAGACTTCCCGAATCTACACTCTTTATGCTGATCTTTTTGCTCGCCCTGTTATGACACCTGCTACAGCTTATCAAGAAGTGCAGAGTCTTGGGGCTGAACTTCTTCAACATCATCCCTTTTCTGCAGATCTTGTCGAGCAACACAAACATTTTCAGGAGCTCTTGGTGGTTTGCTATTTACTTCGTCTTCTCGAGTCTTATGATCTGATTCATCAATAGATTTTCGGCGAAGCAGACACTCCGACTCTTGATGCCACTACTGCTCGGATTTCCGTTGTTACTACTCTTCTTCAGCGCCCTTTACTTCCTTCTCCCCTCCTGATCTTGTTGCTCATTCTGCCCGACATGATCATTCTGGTAGTCGCGGTGGCCGCACTGGTGGTCGGGGTTTCTCCAAATATCTCTGTTCATATTGTGGCAAGACTGGCCATCTGATTGATCGATGTTGGGTCAAACACCCTCATCTTCGTCCTACTTTTGCTGATTCTACTAAGAAGTCTACTGCATCTCTTGCCACTTCGGGTACTGCTCAGTTAGCTACCACGGGTAGGTGGCTTATTGACTCTGGTGCTACTACTCATATGACTGGAAATTCTCAGCTTTTCTCTTCTCTTACTACAAGTACACACTTACTGCCTGTTCTTATTGCTGATGGTTTCCCTTCTCCGATTCATGGGTCTGGAACTGTGCATGTTACTTCTTCTCTTCTGCTTCGAGACACCCTCTATGTTCCAAATTTTCCTTGCAATCTTCTTTTTGTTACTGCTCTTAATAAGCAGTTTGATTGTGAAGCGATTTTTACTGCTTCCACTTGTCTCTTTCAGATTCCTCAGTCCAAGGAGATGATAGCTACTTGGACTGAGAGTGGTGGCTTGTTTTATCTTGATACTTCTTCTGCTTTTTCTGCCTCCTCCTCTCTACTTTAGTGGCATCTTCGACTTGGTCATCCTCCTCCTCGGATTCTCTATCAGCTTCTGCCTGATTTACCTCAGGGCGAGTCCACTCTTCACTGTGACGCTTGTCAGTTTGGGAAACATCATCGTTCTACTTTTCCTGCCAGCACAGGGTGCAGTTCTTCTTAGCCTTTTGATATTGTACATTCTGATATATGGGGTCCTACACCTACTCCTACTGTGGTAGGGGTAGTTTATATTTTGTGACATTTATTGATGATTTTTCCCGATGTACTTGGCTGTATTTGTTGCGTGACCGCTCTGACTGTTTTTTATTTTCACTGCTTTTTATAATGAAATTCATACTCAGTTTGATACTTCTATTAAAATTCTTTGGTCTGATAATGCTAAGGAGTACCTTAGTCATCAGTTTCAATCATTTTGTGTTGATCGTGGCATTGTTCATCAAACCACTTGTCCGTATACGTCACAACAAAATGGTGTTGCTGAACGGAAAAATCGTCATCTTCTTGATATGGCTCAAAGTCTGCTTACCCACATGCATGTTCCTAAGTCTTATTGGGGGCATGCGGTCCTTCTCTCTTGCTTTCTTATTAATCGTATTCCCTCTTCTATTGTTGGTGGGAAGACTCCCTTTTCTACTCTGCATCCTTATGCGCAACCTTTCCCTTTGCCTCTTCGTGTCTTTGGCTGCACTGCCTTTGTTCATTCTCCTTCTTCTACTCGTGATAAGTTGTCCCCTCGCTCAGTTAAATGTGTCTTTCTGGGCTATTGTCCGACTCAGAAAGGGTATCGCTGTTATGATCCTATTCTCCGCCGGCAGTATGTCTCTGCTGATGTTACTTTCTTTGAGGCTATTTCATACTTTTCTCCGTCTACCTCTCCTCTTCTTTCATCTGATGATTCTGTTACTTTACCTATTGTTTCTTCACCTTCTCCTAAACCTACTACTCTTTCCTCTCTACCTTATGATTCTCCTGCTCTTCATTCATCCGCTGATGAGCCACTGCCCATGGTTCCTAGTGTGCCTACCTCTCTATTGGGGGAATCTACACAAGTAGACAGGGCTGACCTTGATCTTCCTATTGCTCTTCGGAAGGGTGTGTGCTCATGCACTCAGCATCCTCTGGCTGGTGTGGTATCTTACACCGGCTTGTCTCCTCGAGCACAGAATTTTGCTTTGGCTCTCTCGGCTGGTGTTCTTCCAGCTTCTTATCGTGATGCTTTACTTATTCCTCATTGGAAAGCTGCTATGGATGAGGAGATGAAGACTCTGACTGAACGGGGTGCCTGGTCTTTTGTGCCTACTCCTACTGGTGTTGATGTGGTTGGTTGTCGTTGGGTTTTTGTTATCAAGTATCTTCTTGATGGCACTATTGATCGCTACAAAGCTCGTCTGGTAGCCAAAGGTTTTACGCAAACTTATGGTATGGATTTCTTTGATACGTTTTCTCTAGTTGCCCGGATTACTATGATTCGTGTTCTTTTTTCAGTGGCTGTGAACAAAGATTGGGCCATCTCTCAATTAGATGTCAAGAATGCTTTTATTTATGGAGATTTGAATGAGACAGTTTATATGGAGCAACCTCCTGGGTATGTTGCTCAGGGGGAGTCTCAAGTATGTAAGTTAAAGAAATCCATCTACGGTCTTAAACAGAGTCCAAGAGCCTGGTTTGAGAAGTTTAATGAGGTTATTTATGTTGTTGGATTTGTTCGGAGCGCTGCGGATCACTCTCTGTTTATTCGGAAGACCTCGTCTGGGCTGGTTATTCTTGTAGTATATGTGGATGATATTCTTCTTACTGGGGATGACAAGAAAGGTATTGATATGACGAAAAAGCATCTTCTTCAACACTTTGTTATGAAGGATATGGGATCTCCTAAGTATTTTCTAGGGATTGAGATATCTCAAAAACCTGGCTCCGTGGTTCTTTCATAAAGGAAATATGCTTTGGATCTTCTACAAGAGACAGGTCTTCTTGGAACTAAACCTGCCCGATCCCCTATGGCTGTTGGAGATGACAAATGCTAGAGTGACTCTTCCCCTCTTCTAGAAGATGTCACGAGGTACAGATGTCTGGTTGGTAAACTCATCTATCTGACAGTTACTAGACCAGACATCTGTTATGCAGTGGGAAAAGTAAGTCAGTTTATGCAAGCTCCTAGGGAGTGTCATATGCAGTCTGCTCTGAAGATTCTTGAATACATAAAAGGTGCACCAGGTAAAGGGCTCTTATTCCTGAAAAGGGGACATTTGAAGGTAGAGGCTTATTCTGATGCGAGCTATGCAGATGATAAGGGCGACAGGAAGTCAACATCAGGTTTTTGTACTTTTGTTGGAGGAAATCTAGTTAGTTGGAAAAGTAAGAAGCAGGCAGTGGTTGTCATATCGAGTGCAGAAGCCGAATATAGAAGCATGGCTTTGACGGCTTGTGAGCTAAAATGGCTTCGAACTCTCTTATTTGATCTGGGAGAGTTTTATGATCATCCCTTACCAATGTTTTATGACAATAAAGCAGCTATATACATTTCGAAAAATCCAGTCTTTCATGAAAGGATGAAGCATATCGAGGTTGACTATCACTTTATTAGAGAAGAGATTCTAAAGAAACAGATATGTACTCCTTTTTTTACTTCTGACAGAGAGCTGGCAGATTACTTCACGAAACCGGTTACTTCGTTCATAGAGGTTTGCAGCAAGCTGGGCATAGTTGATATATAAGCTCCAGCTTGAGGGGGAGTGTTGAAACTCTGTTCGGACGGTTAGCCGAACAAGCCGCCGCGGTCAGTCTAGCCAGTTCGTCGCAGCCTGACCAGCCAGTGTTCTAGCGAGTAGCTGTATCGGGCTGATAATTCAGAGTGCCAGAAGTCTGTTCTGGAGGTTAGCCGAAAAGACAGCAACAGATTGTTCTGCCGGTCTTCAAGAGTGCGCCTTCGCGGTTAGGAGACAAACCGCTACTACTTTTGTGAAGTCGTGAAGCTCGGGTCCAAGGTTTATTCTCAGCGGTCTGTGGCAACCCGCGGTATGCGGTCTAGTATCTTGTCGCAGCTTCAGCGAATTGGTGAGCAGCGTTGCGGGTTGTTAGTTATCTGCAGGAGCGGCTTAGCGACTTATCTGGCGGCCTTACTCTTGTGTCCGGAGGTTTTTTATGTTATGGCTTGTATAGTGAGCGGTTTGGGTATGTCAAACCGCTCAGGCCGCCTCGACTTGTATTTAGTCCCACATCGTGGGTTGTATTCTCTCACCTCCCCCGTTTTCTATAAATAAGGGGGCATACCTATGTATTACTTACTTTTTTGGAGCAATAAATTTTGCGGTTATTTACCTCTTGTTCGCCATTTTTAACTCCCCACAAATAATCCGGAGAGGTCGACTTCTTGATCTCCCAGGCTGGGAGAGCGGTAGTTCGGCTTGTTGAGATGTACTCGTGAGAATGGGACGTTGCCGAAGTCCCCCTTCATGAAAATTAATTTCCTTAGCCAATTATGGCTCTTATTAACCATCTTCCGCACCTTGACATGGTTGTTGGATAAGTAGGCGGTGTCGTCCTTATTCGCTCAGAAGGAAAAAAAATCTTGCGGAAGACTGCAGGGATGAATTTGATCCTCTCCTCCCGTGGAAAATAGGCGAACACTACCACCGCTGCGACAGAATTCAGGGTTAGCTGGCCCAGGATGGCCCCGAAGTACTTTAATACCTGCCTAACCTCGGGCTATAGGGGAAGGCGCAGGCCCGCATCGAAATGGGTGATAGGGATCGTGAGCTCGGCATCAGAGAGATCATTGATCTTCTACTCCTCTCCTGAATGCCTCGCCGCAAATTCGAGCGAGATGAAATTGGCGACCACCGAGACGAGCTCGTTCTCGGTGAGGTTGGCGGAGAATAAAGCGTAATCCGAGAAGGTCCACACACACCCTCTTTGCCCCTTAGTGCCACCACCGCCTCCTCCCATCTTGCAATCTGGTAAGCGGGCTGGATGCTGAAGTTCTTGCGAAAGATGGCGAGCTAAGAGTCAGACTCAGGTGCAAGGGGAGTGCATAGGAAGATTAAAATGTGGTAGGTGGATGAAGGGCAGTGAGCTATTTATAGAAATAAAAAAGGGCAGGAAAACGTCCTTTTGGCGGGAGGGTGCGGATAGCAAAAATGCATTGTGACACTTTGATACTCGAGCCCTCCCCGAATTCCTATCTACTCATCGCGGTCCTATAAAAGCTAAACGGTAGCGAGATAAGAGGCGAGCGAGCCAGGCTTGCCAGCATCCTCCTAGAAGGCGAGTGAGCCAGGTTGGCCCTCATCGGCCTAGAAGGTGAGTGAGCCAGGGAAGTTAGCCCACATCTTCCTAAGAGAAGCTAAGCAGTAATAAAATGAACAACAAGCGAAAAAGATAATTATATACATACAACATAGGACCATTAACGGGTGAGCAGACCCAAATAAATAAAGGGGAGGGGAAAGCCCTCCCGATGAAAAGAAAAGAAAAATTAGTTCGCAACTAGACCACGTGAGCTGAGGTCCTGGAAGCAAGTACGGCCCAGGCCCTTGAGCTAGAAACAAGGAGGCTGAAGGCTCAATACTGAATCCATTTCCACCTACCCTACCCTCGTGCCCCGGAGTGAGGCGGAAGGTGGGGGTAGTAGTACTCACAAACAACCGCGAGCTCTTACTAGGTCAGGACAACCTGCTCCGTGGCCCGCTGCAGTCGTTCCTCAGCCTGCGCAAGGTATGTAACACCCCAATTTTCTTAAAAGCAAGGAAATGGATTCTGGAGGTTTCGCCCGGCGGTAGCTCGTTACCACGCAGCGGCAGCTCCAGGGTCAGTGTTGAGTCAACTCGACACTAGACTTACCGCGTGGCGGAAAGTTATTACCGTGCGACGTAGCTTGGGAATTAAATTGGCAGAGCTCTCGGGAAGCTATCGCCCAACGATAGGGATACCACTGGCGATAGCTGGGTCAATTTAATCTACGAGGCTCTCGGGATTCTACCATGCGGCGTCAGCAGTTAGCGCTTGGTGATAACAGCAGGTGTCGTGTCGTAATCGATGTCGGCTATCGTGCGGTGTTGCATCCAATCGCGCGGCGATAATAAAACTGTAACGTCATGGCCAGATGTCGGCCTGTGATTGGAGGGCCTGGGCGGTTATATGCATAACGAGGCAGTGTCGCGCGATAGTAGCTAGTTACCGCGCGGTGGTAGCTCAGTTTATATGCTTGGTTTGGCTGTTTCCTCTTCATTATTCTGGAGTTGGAGAGTTTGGCCTAGTTTTTTGGAGGAGTAGCAGCGCCGAAAGAAGGGAGAACTTGTCGCCGTTCATGTTTCAGGTCTCAGATTCTTAAGGCGAGTTCAGATTTACGGAGGCAAAGTTAGATCGGTCATTTTTAACCGTCTAGATTTCTCTCATGGTGCCAAAGCGTACATCAAGGGTAACGATCCTCTTCCTTGGACATGTGAAGTCCTTCGTTTTGGCATTTTAGGATATACGCTTCACGAACACGTGGAAGTGGTTCTCCCGACTAGTAGATCTGTGTATTCCAGTAGTGTTACATTTAAATCCAGAATCGAACTACGGAATAGGCATGCTGTGTGAATCCCATCCAGACGGGTTGGTCTGGATTGGTGATGTTTGTATATTTTGTATGCTAGAGAAGACTCTATGGTAATCGCGTAGATTTCAGAGTTGAGGGGTGTGTAGATGACTGCGTTGAGAGTACTTGTGGTAATCTCCAGGAAAACACTCGAAAAAGGGGAAGAACCAATAGTTTATCCCCTACCGCGCGGCGATAGTGCTACCGCTGACGATAGCTTCCTATAAGATATGTTTGGTTGATGAAGCCTGTCTCTGGGAGACTTGTGGGCTATTTTGTGGGGCATGTCTTGTGAGACCTGTGGGCCATAATGGCCTATCTCTCGAAGACCAAAGGGTCAGTTTGTGGAGCGAGAGCTTAAGTTACTCAGCTTTGGTATCTATGAGAGCTAACCTAAGTTCATAACAGGGTTATGAATAGTACGGAAATGGGAAAGGGGATGCCAACCCGCGTCGTGGCTTGCGCGCCTAACGAATTGAGCATGGGAAAGGCTGAATTGTACCCAACCCTTATCGTTTGTCTTGGAGTGAGTCATATAATGGATTTGCAGATTGTTATGACTTTGCCGGAGGCTTGGGGCATTGTCTCTGGCTTAGACCCTTGTGAGACTAAAAGCTCAAACATTGTTGATTGTCAAAGGACGGTGGTGTGACCCTTAAGGTCCTGTACACCAGAGTGTGCCTGAGAGCACGGGGTGTTGGTAGTTTGAATCAATGTCTATGGCTAGCGGTGCTTAAGCTGCACATTTTTATTGTCAAGTGATGATTAAACTAATGCCTATAGGGAAGGAGCACCGCCACCCCGAGAGAGGGGTGGGGTCATTATAATTTGGTCAGCTAATATTGATCATTGCTTTTGTTTGCCACCTTTGTGGTGGAATGTTGCGTGCAGGTGCTGCTGAGTCAAGCGAGAAGTAGCGGGCTGGAGCCCAGAATTGTTATGCTGGCCCTCGAAGGACAAAGTGACTGCTGACCACACTTTAATTCAAGTTGAACATTGTAAGGCCTTAAGGCCAAGACCTTATTTGCGTATTTGTTTTACATTCCTAATTGTGGTAGTGGATATTCGTGCAGTTGTTGGGTTCTATTTTCTTATAACCTTTAAATTACTTCTGCTAGAATACGCTCTGTGTTAGGATGTGAAATTTTGGATGATGGTTTCAATTTAGTAACTCCTTGGTCTATCCGTAGTATATGGCATCGGGCCCTGGCCGGACCTTCTGTTATATGCTATGCGACAGATATGGGTGTTACAAGTTGGTATCAGACTCTAGTGTCGGTTTTCCTTTTTTGAATTCGTGGGTGAATTCTTTTAAGGGGTGGTGAGCACTGGTATGTGTATTGCCGTTATAACATAAAAGAACTCATGAATGTCCACTTAGGAAGGAAAACACACATGTTTAAGGAACTTGAGTGTTCCAATGATTGCGTTTTGGCAATCTATTTGTCGTCTAATCGAGTGTTTTTACAATTATAGGTGACTAGGAGCGATGCGGGGCAGTCGCATCAACAACACTCCCCAGAGAGTAGTGCGCATAACGACACGCCTGCAACCCCTCCTTCTACAGAAACCATATGAATGATAGCGGAAGCGGTGCTCGCTATGATCAATGCCAAACCGGGGGGCAGGTGCAGCCTCCTGCTCCTGGGTTAGGTCAAGTGTCGCTTGGCGTGGCAGAGCCCATAGTGGCAGATCGAGTAGTGGCAGAGCCTGTGGTGTAGAGAATAGCTATGGAGAAATAGTTAAAGCACATGATGAGCTTTAATCCACCAGTTTTCTCGGGGACTGGAACCCCAACTCAGGCTGAGGACTGGCTTTCTAGAGTAAAGAGAGTCATGATAGCTACGAAGACTGAGGAGTGGCAGAAGGCAATAATAGCTACTTTCCTTCTAGACGACAAGGCAAGGTTGTGGTGGGATGAGTTAGAGCTATATATTTTGGCTGGGAGACAACTCACCGATGTATCTATGGAGGAGTTATCGAGACTATTTCTTGCACGATTCATCCCGATAGCGCAGAAAATAGCAATGGAGAATCAGTTTCAGAGGCTGACACAAGGAGAGAGTAGTGTGGACAACTACCTACATGAGTTCACAAGATTGGGACGTTATGTGGCTCCACTTTTTTGAATGAGGAGAACAAGACCAATCGGTTTTATGAAGGACTGCACGGTGATCTGAGGTGGCTGCTCTCAGGTCTGATGACGCAGGGCTTTCTGACCCTGGTCAATATGGCCCGATCTCTGGAACAAGATCTGAAGAGAGTTCAGGGCAAAAAGTACTCGGCGATGAAGAGGTCAGATTTTAAGGTTCCAAGTTCGTCGAAGTCTGAACATCGAAAGTGGTATAAGAAGCCCAAAACTTCTGGGTCGACTACTTCGTCAGTTACTACTGGAGCATCTTCTAGGCGAGGCGGCCCAAATCTATGTTATAATTGTGGAAAGTCGGGGAATATAGCCTGCGAATGTTGGAGTGGCAAGTCGGGCAAGAAGGCAGGAGCATCCTATGCTAAAAAGGGGAAGGCGGCGGAGTCAACCGCATCCCATCAAGTTCCAGCCCAACCTAAATTCTATAACCTTGGCCAACAGGAGGCCATCAAGCAGGGTGATGTGGTGACATGTATGTGTTAGATTTTAGTTGTATAATTTTGCATACCTTGCGTCTTATGCTTTGGTTGTATGACTGTCGTGTTTTAGGCTTTGTCATGGTCATGGACTATCCGGCTTAAGCATTGTTTGATACAGGAGCTTCACATTCCTTCCTATCCGAGGACTTCTTGTCACGTATCAGAGTGCCCTCTTCTGTGGCTAAGGATAGATTGGATGTGTTGTTACCTAATGGGTGTTCGATGCGCGCAGATAGAGTCTATTGCGTTAAAGTGTTGACTGGAAGCCAAACTTTTGACTTGGAAGCGTCACTACTTCTAATAGTAGAGTTTGACGTTATCTTTGGCATGGAATGGCTCTCAGAGTAGTGTGCGTACATCGATTTTGGCTCTAATACTGTAAAGTTGGGGTTGAATACAAGCCAAGAAACTACTTTCTCTTGTTTGAAGGGAATGAGCAAGACACTGATATCTGCTCTCCAAGTAGTTAAAGCAGTTCTTATGGGTGTAGAGTTATTCCTCACTCTTTTAGAGGGGAAGAAGCCCATGCCTTACTTGTATAGTATCCCTGTGGTGTCGGAGTTTGCCAATGTCTTCCCCGAAAATTTCCCTGGGGCCCCACCTCAGAGAGAGATCGAGTTCACCATTGAGTTTGTTCCTGGTGCCAAGCCAGTGTCGCGGTCTTCTTACCGCTTAACACTGAGAGAGATGGTAGAATTGAAGGCGCAGCTTCAAGAATTGATAGAGCAGGGGTTTGTGCGTCCAAGTTCGTCACCTTGGAGCGCCCTGGTCCTCTTCATGAAGAAGAAGGATGAAAGTATGCGAGTTGTGCATCGATTATCGGGAACTCAATTAGCTAATAGAGAAGAATAAGTACCCAATTCCGAGGATCGATGATTTATTCGATCAGCTAGTTGGATCAATTTTGTATTCAAAGCTGGACTTGAAGTCTGGATATTATCAGCTGAAGATCAGGGAAAATGATATCCCCAAGACGGCGTTCAGTATTGGATATGGGCATTATGAGTTCACGATCATGCCTTTTGGGCTGACGAATGCGCCATCGATGCTTATGGACTTGATGAACAGGATGTTCAAGGAGTATTTGGATCGGTTCGTGATAGTGTTTATTGATGATATCCTGGTGTACTCCCAATCCGAGGATGATCATGCAGAGCACTTGCATATTGTTCTGGAGACCTTGAGAAGTAATTAGTTGTATGCCAAGTTCTCTAAATATGAGTTTTGGCTATCTTCTATAGTGTTCCTTGGTCATATTGTCAGTGGTGAGGGTATCGCGGTGGATCCGGCAATGGTTGCGACTATTCAAGAGTGGTCTGTGTTGTCTTCTATAGCGGAAGTCCGGAGTTTTTTAGGGCTTGTTGGCTAATACAGGCGCTTCGTGGAGAACTTCTCGTGGATAGCGTTACCTCTCATAAACCTGACGAGGAAGGATCAGAAATTTGTTTGGTCTCCAGCGTGCGCTCAAGCTTTCGAAGAATTGAAAAGTCGTCTGACCACGGTGCCTATTCTATGCTCGCCATGTGGGACAGAAGGCTTTGAGATCTATAGCGACGCTTCAGGCAGCGACTTAGGCTGTGTTTTGTTACAACATGGGAGAGTGATAGCTTATGGTTCGCGCCAACTGAAGGTGCATGAGAGGAATTATCTGGTCCATGATTGGGAGTTGGAGGCCGTGATATTTGCGTTGAAGCTCTGGAGGCACTATTTGTACAACATGAAGGTCGACATTTACACTGATCATAAGAGCTTGAAGTATCTGTTGGATCATAAGGACTTAAATATGCGTCAGCGAAGGTGGATAGAGTTCCTTGGGAACTACACCTTCAAGATAAATTATGTTCCTGACAAAGGTAATGTGGTTGTGGATGCATTAAGTTGTAGAGCTCCCGCGCAGGCCAATTGATTAATGATGCACGATGAGCGTCTCGTTTGAGATTTGGAAGCCTTAGAGATCTCTTGTATTGATAAGAGATCGAATGTTGAAGCACGTTTGAGTTGTATTGAGTTACAGTTTGACCTCACAGATCGGATTCGGCGGGCATTGGATTTGGATGACAGCATGAAGCGGTTCATGACTAAGGCCCTGGATGGGTCTAATGCCTAGTTTAGGGTTGATAATGGGTTGTTGTGGAAGGACAGTCGTTTGTGCGTCCCAAAAGTGGGTAAAATACAGGAGGAGTTGATGTACGAGGCTCATTACACCAAGTACTCAATCCACCTGGGGAGTACAAAGATTTACAAAGACATGAAAAAGCTGTTCTTGTGGCCCAGGACGAAAAAGGATGTAGCGTTTTATGTGGCTAAGTGTCAAACTTGCGCTTTAGTGAATGTTGAATGCCAGAAGCCCGAAGGATTCTTGAAGTCTTTGCCTATACCAAAATGGAAGTTCGAAGATATATCCATAGATTTTGTGCACGGTTTGTCGAGATTGCAGAAGGGAAACGATATCATTTGGGTGATCGTAGATCATTTGACCAAAGTGTCGCACTTCATCCCGAATAGGAAGGACGACTCAATGGATAAGCTAGCAAAGTTGTATGTGGAGAATATTGTTCGTCTGCACAGTGTGCCCCGTAGCATCTTGAGTGACCGGGATGGGCGGTTCATGTCTAATGACTGGAGGTTAGTACATCAACTGTTGGGGACCAAGCTGAAGTTCAGTATGGCCTTTCATCTGCAGATGGATGGTCAGACCGAGAGTGTCAACAGGACGATAGAGGACATGCTTCGCATGCGTTCCTTGGATTTCGACAAGTGGTGGGAGGATCACCTATATATGATTGAGTTCATGTACAACAACAGCTACCAGGCAAGTATTCAAATGGTGCCCTTCGAGGGCCTTTATGGTAGGAAGTGTTGTACTCCCTTGTCATGGTTGGAGACTGGCGAGTCCAAGTTATACAAGCGGAAGGATGTCGAAGATGCGACTCCGATTATGCGTACAATCTGAGAGCGATTGCTGATTGCACAAGATAAGCAAGCTAAGTAATATGATGTCAAGCACAAGAACGTCAAATTTGCCGTGGGCGATTGGGTATACTTGAAGATCAAGCCTTTCAAGGGTGTCTCAAGGGTTCTACATTTGAAAAAACTGAGTCCGAGAAATCTTGGGCCGTTTGAGATACTGGAGCATATTGGAGAAGCCGCCTATCAGTTGAAGTTATCAACAGAATTGAGTGATCTACACGATGTATTCCACATATCGGTGTTGAAAGGCGGTGCAAGAGCCTACGCAAGTGATTGCTACAGATCAAGTACTAGTTGATGGTTGGTTGACAACGAGGGTCAAGCCCATTCAAATTGAGGATGTAGAAGTCAAATGACTTCATAATAAAGAGATCAGGATGGTCAAGGTCCGATGGGACAACTATGGTCGAGAGGAGCTTTCATGGGAGCGGGAGCAAACCATGAAGTTGAAATTCCCCGAGCTATTCAATTGAGGTGCACAGTTTAAAGTTGATTAAAATTCTTTAGTTTCCTGCATGACTTAATTTCGGGATGAAATTCTTTAAGTAGGGGAGATTTGTAATGCCCCAATTTTCTTAAAAGCAAGAAATGGCTTCTGGAGGTTATCGCCCGGCGGTAGCTAGTAACTGCGCGGCGGTAGCTCAAGGGTTAGCGTTCAGTCAACTCGACGCTGGACTTATCGCGTGGCGGAAAGTTATTACCGCGCGGCGGTAGCTGGGGAATTAAACTAGTAAAGCTCTCAGGAAGCTATTGCCTGGCAATAGGGATACTGCTGACGATAGCTGGGTCAATTTAATTGACGAGGCTCTCAGGATTCTACCCCGCGGTGTCTGTTAGCTCACGGCGATTGCAGCAGGTGTCATGTCATAACCGACGTCGGCTATCGTGCAGCGTTAATATCCTATCGAGCGACGATAGTGAAACCGTAATGGCATGGCTACGTGTCGGCCTGTGATTAGAGGGCCTGGGCGGTTTCACGTGTAACAAGGAAGTACCGCGCGGCAGTAGCTAGTTACCGCATTGCAGTAGCTCAGTTTATATGCCTGGTTCGGCCGTTTCCTCTTCATTATTCTGGATTTGGAGAATTTGGCCTGGTTTTCTGGAGGAGTAGCAGTACCGGAAGAAGGGAGATCTTTCCGCCGTTTGTGTTTCGGGTCTCGGATTCGCAAGGCGAGTTCGAATTTATGGAGATAAAGTCAGAGCGGTCGTTTTCAACTGTCTAGATTTCTCCTATGGCGCCAAAGCGTACATCAAGGGTAATGGTCCTCTTCCTTGGACATGTGAAGTCATTTGTTTTGGCATTTTAGGGTAGACGCTCAACGAACACGTGGAAGTGGTTCTCCCGACGGGTAGATCTATGTATCCCCATAGTGTTGCATTTATATACAGAATCAAAGTATGGAATAGACATATTGTGTGAAGCCCATCCGGACAGGTTGGTCTGGGTTGGTGATGTTTGTATGTTTTGTATGTCGGAGAAGACTTCATGGTAATCGCGTAGATTTCAGAGTTGCGGGGTGTGCAGATGGATGCGTTGAGAGTACTGGGGGTAATCTTTTAGAAAACACCCGAAAAAGGGGAAGAACCGATAGTATGTCCCATACCGCGTGGCAGTAGTGCTACCACTAGCAATAGCTTCCTGTAAGCTATGTTTGGTTGCTGAAGTCTATCTCTGGGAGACTTGTGGGCTATTTTGTGGGGGCCTATCTTGTGAGACCTTGAGGCCGTGATGGCCTATCTCTCGAAGACCTGAGGGACAGTTTGTGGAGTGAGCGCTTAAGTTGCTCGGCTTTGGTAGCCATGAGAGCTAACCTAAGTTCATAACAGGGTTATGAATAGTACGGAAATGGGAAAGGGGATGCTGATCTGTGTCGTTGCTTGCGCACCTAACGAATTGAGCACGGGAAAAGGCTGAACTGTACCCAACCCTTATCGTCCGTCTTGGAGTGAGTCATACAGTGGATCTGCAGATCGTTATGACTTTATCGGAGGCTTGGGGAGTTTTCTCTGGCTTAGGCCCTTATAATACTAAAAGCTCAAATGTTGTTGACCGTCAAAGGACGGTGGTGTTACCATTGAGGTCCTTATACCAAGAGTGTGCCTGAGAGCACGGGTCGTTAGGCGTTTGTGCCAACGTCTGTGGCTAGCAGTGCTTAAGCTGCACATTTTAATTGCCAAGTGATGATTAAACTAATGTCTGCAGGGAAGGATCACTGTCACCCCGAGTGAGGGGTGAGGTCGTTATAATTTGGTCAGCTAATGTTGACTATTGCTTTTGTTTGCCACCTTTGTGGTGGAATGTTGTGTACAGGTGATGCTGAGTCAAGCGAGAAGTAGCGGGCTGGAGCCCAAAAATGCTATGTTGGCCCTCGAAGGCCAAAACGAATGCTTATGTTATTTTATAGATCATGTGTGGCCGGCATGCATGCTGAAGTATGTAACACACTTTAATTCAAGTTGAACATTATAAGGCATTAAGGCCAAGACCTTATTTGTGTATTTGTTTTACATTCCTAGTTGTGGTAGTGGACATTCGTGTATTTGTTGGGTTCTATTTTCTTATAACCTTTAAATTACTTCCGTTAGAATACACTTTGTGTTAAGATGTGAAATTTTGGATGATGGTTTCAATTTAGTAACTCCTTGGTCTGTCTGTAGTATATGACATCGGTCCCCGACCAGACCTTCTGTTATATGTTATGCGACGGATAGGGGTGTTATAAGATGCACTATGGGCGAGGTCATCCCGTCTTCTTGGCACCTCCTGCCCTCCAAGACCCCGAAGCGTGCCTCCGCGTCTGCCTTATCTTCATCCACCCTGCCATAAACCTCCCGTAGCATCAGGGAGTGTTTCCAGAATAGCTCGGCCACCCATTTTTTCATTCCCTCAACATCGTGAGGGTCGCCTAGGTAGTCAGAGATGCAGTCTGGGGAAGGGAGAGGCGAGAACTCTTCGCTCATGTCGACTTCAGATGATGACACCTGGTGGAAACCTGAAAAAGTTAGGGGATCAGCAGAACATGAAGGCAACGATGAACGAGCAAGTATATGAACTAACCTGGGGTCGGCACATCTCTCGCACTGATATGAGGGCGGGAAGTGCCCAGTTAGCCCTGAAAGTGCTCGCTTTCGAGAGCCGAAAACGACTTGCCCAATCTAGGGCGGATCGGCGATTATAGAACCTAAGGATGTAGGTCACCGGCTCCTAGGGTGAAAGTTGCAAAATAAGGGTAATCAGAGATAAAGGGAGACCAGGCAGAAGGCAAGTGCAAGAAGCCGGGTCCCACCAGTCCAGAGATGAATGCTCGGGACTGCAAGAAGGGAAAATCCCGTGACCGAGGGGCTGACGGCTCGCTCGAACAAGCGTGAGGAAGGATATCATGAGCCCAAGCCCCCGCCTCCATCACTAGACTGGAGGAGGGGGCCTCACCCTGAGGAGGCCGCTTAACCATCTTGGCCTTCTTGGGTCTGAAGGAAGAACCAGGCGACCTCCGAGCCAGCCAAATGGCGACGTTGGTGACCTATGACTGCACGCCCTCCTTCGCGGCCTCCAAGCGAGTGTGAACCTCCTCTGAGATATGCATCAGGCGCACCGCTACAATAACATGTAGAAAAAGGAGGGGGAAGTAAGTGGGTGAATTCCTTTGAAAACAGCGATATATAGAGAGCATGAAGGTGGGACCCACCAAAAGATCCCCTCCAACTCAGTAGGCACTAACCGATCACATGAGGTTGGATGATTCTTTATGAGCTTTGGAAAAGCTCATAAAGAGCGGGGATTATGTACAACCCCGTGTCTGTCGAGTGGACCCAATGAGGCAGAATGGGGTCCTCGACATAGCCCGACCTGTATCTGCCTAGAAGACGAGCAAAGAAGGGTTGCTGGCCTGCTCCCTCTAGGCAGGTGGGCGAGCCAGATCGCATTTGCCTAGAAGGCGAGTAAACCAGGGCCGCTGGCCCATTCCCTCCCGACAGGCTGGCGAGCCAGCTCGCATTCGCCTAGAAGGCGAGCAAACCAGGGCCGCTGGCTCGCGCCCTCCCGGCAAGCGGGAAAGCCAGCTCGTATTCTCCTAGAAGGCGAGCAATCTGGGGGCGCTTGCCCGCACCCACCTGAGAGGTAGTCGAGCCATAGGGACCCGACACGTGCTTGTCTAAGAGGCAGGCGAGCTACGGGAGTCGGGCCGCACCCGTCCAGGGGAGTGGCGAGCTGGTTCGCGCCCTCCCCATTTGGGGGTGCAGATATCATGTGTTTAATATTATTTGGTCTGCCAGTAGCCTCTTCAAACAACAGATTTATGCTATTGGCAGATCGATTTGGGCTGCGTATAGCTGTTCTGGATAGCGGAGTTGCGTTGTTCGTAGGACAAACACAAAAATCTATAAATAGACCCATAGGGGTACCTCAGAAGGAAAGCTTTCTCATTCTCTAGTTTTGTAGCGCTTTCTGAGGTATCCTTAGCTCAGCACTGGCTCAGGAGTGGAAGCGCTCTAAGATCTTTCAGGTATGTGGTGGGACCTCCGTGTTGTAGCCTCGGGTCAGTCTCGAATCCTAAGTTCTCAGTCAAGCAGACTTGTAAGGAGAAGTAAGTGTACGGTCACCCCTTTCTAGGGTCCGAACTCCATAGAAGCCGGTTCTCGGTTTCAACACTCTCTACATTGCCTAGATCCATTCAAAATTGCTGGGAATGAGAATGTCTTGACAAAAATTGAAACTACACAAGATGTTGCACCAAGCCAGGGGGAGGCCAGAGAAGTTATTAACACAAAAATTAATGAACAAGATATGCCATATGTCTAGGGGAGGTAGTTGCTGCTTCACCACAAGAGGAACCCAGGGTTAGTGATGAAGAGGAGGAAGAAGAAACAATGGTATTTTCCAAGAGGGAAGTAAATGTCAAATATACCAAAAAGGGACAACAATTGCAATTCAGAAAAGGAAAGGTCCAATCAGAGAAGGTCTAATCTAAGAAGAGGAAACTGTCAGTCACAACCATCACTCAGTAAGATGACGAGATGATTAAAACATGCATTGGAAGCTACAACACTCCTCCAGTACTTTTTCCACCCAACATAATTCATATCCATATAGAAGAGCTGGATGTGATCAATATGAACATAAGAAATTGTAGTATTCCTCCAATACCATTACCAAAAGATCATGCTGATAGAAGAACCAAGAAATAAAGGCATGATGCTGCAGTCAAACTCATAAAGGGCAAAGGTGTGATTGAATTTAAAAATTGCATAGAAAAATTAGAAAGTATATATCAGAACTAAAAAGAAGAAAAACAAGCATACATGAAGTATATAGAGGTGCTCAAAGAGATTTGGAGAGGTTTATTTCAATCACGGAGTTTCTCAAAGAAAAACCTGACTACTGGAGGTATACAGACTTATTTTATTACTCTAAAAGGATCAGGGACAATCTGCTAGATAGCCTCTACAACTACCTACTTGATGTATTCTCCTCTCAAATCCTTGGTAAAACCAATTAATGATATAAGGATAACAATCTGTTGGAAGTCTTCTATATAATTCTTATTTGAAGTTATACATTTTCAGTTGCATACTCATCCTTGTGCCAATTACTTGTTATTGTTTATTCAATGCTGCAAAAGTATTCATTTTTAATGTTTATTTTGTAAATCAAAATTAAAAACTTTGTAAAATTTGTTAAGCAAAATAGGGGAGATTGTTGGGAAAAATCCTTTTGATTTAACTTAACAAATTATATTATAAAGTGATTTTATATCCTAGGATTATTACTCATATTGTATAGTAAGGGTAATATGGCACACTAGAATAGAGAAGAAAATCATGAAAAATCAACATGCGTCGATTAGTAGTCGACGCACCATCGACTGAAAGTCGGCGTTACTTCGACGGGAAGTCAAAGTAATAAGAAAAGATCAGTCGACGCTATTTTAAGGTAGAAGTAGATGCATATGTCGATAGGATATCGACCCAACATCGACTATAGAGTTGAGTCTACGGGATTTCATTTTGAAGGAATATATGGACGAACTCCTACATGAAGTCAACGTAGCATCGAGTATAGTCTAGAATGGAAATTCCAGAGATCTTGTCTAGGCTTATTTGTGGGAAGAATCTATGAAATTAATTCAAATAGGTCTAGTTGTTAGAAGGAGGATAAAAGGAAATATTTCTCTACAGATGTCAGAGGAGTATTCATAAAAAGATTTTGAATTATATGTCGAGATTTATTGAAGCAAATTTGGAAGAAGATAATGTTATTCCTTCTAAAGAAAATTCCTATGAGCGGGACAATTCAAAATCACTCAAGAATAATATACTCATATGAAAAAAAAGATACACATATTTACAGAAAAAGAGAAGGAACACACACAATACAGAACTGACAATTCTTAATTATCATCTTCTTCATTCCTCTCTACTGCTACAACTACACATTCTAAACAAATGACCATAGAAGATTTTTGGATCCAAGTCTTATAACCCCTACAACTTCTCTTCTAGCAAGGGCTCATCATATCAAAGAGATCCAGTACACTTAGTGCCAACAATCCTCAGATTCTTGCTGAGATAGGACAAATCATTGAAGACCTCACTCTTCATCTCTTATACCTTTTCTCATCTCTTCTTGCACTTATTGATTAAAGAGTTTTTAGAATCCTTCTTCAAAGGATTTAGTTTGTGGTAATGAGACTCTCCTTATCAAAAGACTCAGTTTGTGTTGTTTCAAGATCTTCTTATCAAAAGATCTAGCTATTGGTTCTGAGAGTCTTCTTATTAAAAGACTCAAACACTAGGATAATGTATTCCTACCAAAGTGGTAGAAGAGTGAATATACCCAGATTTTAGGGAACCACTATAGCTTTGGTGTTTTCTATGTTTATTTTGTTCTAAACCAGTCTTTTAAATCTCTATTCACCCCCCCCCCCTAGAGAATTCTCAAAGGTCTTACAAACAACTATTCACACTTTTAGCAAGTGCATATTTTCTTCCTCATCTACTACTATGTTCCCCATATATATACTTAGCATGGTGAACTATTAAAGGTATGCATCCATAGATATATTATGTTGAAGCAACATCAAGAATTGCTCCATTGTGACCTCCCTCATTGAGTTCTAATTGGCAGGACGCCCATCAAAGAGCCCACCTAGCTCATCTACCCACTAGAACTTTGCATCAACTTTAATCATAAAGGTGGAAAAAGGTACTTTCCCATCCTCATGTGTCCCTGGTACCTACAATAGCTCCTTGAATATTGCCATCCAATCCTTTGCATATGTTGGAGTTACATTCCCCTTAAATGGAGGAGGGTAAAAACTTAAGAAGTACTTTAGACGATGGTCCCTCTAAATCATAACATGATCTATTAGTGGTTAAACTCACTCCACATCACCCTCCTGTGTGGTGGGTGCACCTCCACCCCTTATGGCTAGGGCAATCACAATAGCATATGTTAGTATTTTGCAAAGGTCTATAGGTGACATGTTGACATTCAAAAAAACCCTGAGAAGTTTAACTATTATTAGAAGGGTCTTCCTGAACTCTCAATGTACATGTATCACCATCGACACCCTGGCACATGGAAATAACTCAAATTAGATTATTTATAGTAATCTGTAATAAACAAAGGAATGATCACATTTCTAATAGACAATCTTATATGGATATCTCTTTTTAATAGTCTAGTTTTTCTAAGCCTCTGCTTTTCAATCTAGAACCCCTAAACTTAATTATGATACCAAATTGCAGTACCCACCTATATTTACCCCATGATATTCATTCACTCAGTCCCCACTACATAGTATAATCACAAATGAATTGTTAAAAGATGGTATAAACTAAAACATATAAACAACTAGACATTCTTATATAAGTACACAGTCAAAAAGTAAAAATATAATGGTCGCAACTACTAGAGAATGTCCACAACTAAAACAACAAAATTTTCATGGTCTTATGACCTATAAAATCCTCAGAAAATAGTAAGACTCTCTTGAAAAAAAGAGATGCAAGCACCCAAACAACTTGACTCGTAGGCTTACTCAATGACTAGACAACAAAATAAACAGGTAAGCGGGAAAATAAGCACTCTTCATAAAATGACTCTAGGGCCCCTACATATCTTTACCACACCCTACAACCATAGCAACAAAAGTAGTCCACATGATTCATCTATGAACTAACCATAACTACATAATAAAAACACTCCTCCCAGCCATCCTAACAAACATTGGAGAACTATATCACCATGCAAGTTAGTACTTTATAATATAAATATAATATAAAGCAATAAAATAGTAAGGGAAAATGGTAAGAAATAGAGCAATCTATAAAATAAGAAAGTCCATTATATACAAGTTCAATAATTATTAACATCACACAGTACCATACATTCATATATTGGAGAGGCTCCTGAGTCGTATGCTACAAGGGCATAAATTTAACCCCTGAGTCATAAATTTAACCCTTGAGTTGTATGCTACAAGGGCATGAATTTTCGCTTAGAGTCCACCAAGGATGACCAGTCGGTTGCAAGAAAGCAAGTACCAATCCCTAATAAAAGCCACACACACACACACACACAAGTATATATAGGGTAGAGGGAAAATAAGAACTAGGGCACCCTGATCAGACATCTAATATTGTTTGGGCCGATCGGGTGTCAAAAACAAAATGAAATAAATAAAGTAATGTATCAAAATTGAAAGAATATGAGGTAGTATAAAACACCTAGAGGGAGGAGTGAATAGGTGATAAGCTGAATTTAGGCTTTTTTGAAGTTCTAAGCTAAACTATCACAGAAAGTGATGAACAGGGCATAACACAAACAACATACGTTGATTTATAGTGATTCTCCAGAGTATAGATACATCCACTTTACCTCACCACCTATCTAGCAGTGTGCTAGACTCGACAAACTCCTCCAACTTCTCAGATCCCAGATCTTATAACTCAGATTCCGCAGAATCTTACCTTAGGTCTTCAACAAGACCCTACCTCAGACTTTAGCAATGTCTTACCTCAGGTTATCCACAGCCCTACCTCAGAGTACAAAGACTCCTGAAACTTAGAGGCCCAACTGGTCTCCTACCTTAGATCTATATAAGATCCTACCTTAGGCTTAACTCTTAGTCCTACGCTCAGATCAAAATGGATCTTACACAGCAGTGATTTATAAAATGTTTACAACAATGGACTCAAAAAGATATTGCTTTAAACTTGAGTCTTCTAGTGCTTTCTTATATGAAAGCTTCCTTCTGAATCAGCACTTGAATAGAGTTGTCTTGAACTTGAAATCAGGTTTAGTGTTGTTCTACTTGTTTGAAGAAATATATATATTTCTTCTCCTTTTATAGCAAGAAGTTGAGCTTCTTGTTATATTACTTGATAACTAACTTGTAGCACTACAATGATCACAAAGATCTTCTTTGTAAGCTTGACGGCCTTTTGATGCTTCTAAGAGATTGTTAGCTTCTGTAATATTAGGTTTGATGAACCCCTTGATTGACTTTTATATTTGTGTCCTCTCCAATGGTCGAAACATCGATCAGACACTATACATCAAAGTAATTTTCAAATGCGAGTGATGTGACATATGCTTTTGGCGCCTCCATTGACTTATGATCCCTCCTTTCTGGACAACACAATGATAATTTTGAATGTCTGAACTATATCATTTAGTGAGGATGTCTCACAAAGCGATATAACACTTAGCGCCAGATTACATTTTCATCTACAACTTGCACAACAATATCGTTGTGTGACTCCTTCTATCACAACGTTTCCATTGTGAGATCCAAGCACGTCAAAATGTCAAGGCTCTGGATTCAATCAAACTTAACTTAGACCATATCAAGGTTATAAGGATGCTCATTTATGGTCTATATTGATCTCCTGTCTTGTAGAAGTTGTCTGAACATATGATAAATAATGCCTACACAATTCACAACATACTAGAATCAAATATAAATTGTACTTATCATTGCATGATGTACTTCTTCAAATCTTGGAATATTTATGGTAATTTCCAAACAATCTCCCCCTATTTAAAGAAGTCAGAACTAGGATCAATGATAAGATACATATATATATATAATTTAAAAACTAAACAAGACAGAGATCAACAAATATATCAATTTAAAAGACTGAAAGCATTCATTAAGTAAAGCAGATATGAGAATTCATATACAATCAGCCAAAGGGTTTAAGTTATAATAACATAAACATCATTTTCCACACTTTAAACCCAACATCAAGTTCATTCAACTAGCATGCTGCTATCCAGATCTTCTTTCTTTCAACCTCTACATGTCAAAGTACTTGTAAGGCTTTGGAATGTATCTAGAAGGTACTCTGACATGGGTTTGTCTGTCCATGTTTTCCTTGATGACTTTTTCTTTGAGGGACTTCATTTCTAGATGCTTGATCCATTTTGTAGAGGGATATATAGTGTTTATATCAGTTTTGTTCATGCCCTACCTAAGTAGCCATGATGATTGTTCTTGAGTCAGCACTCCAGTATTTATGGTCAGGAATAGTAGCAATATCTTTTCTCCTTTTAGCCATGTACTCTTCAGGGGGCATGGTCCCTTCTCTTTCCCTCCTCTTGGCCTTTTGTACATCCTTTGTATCTCTTTCCATTTTCACAAAGTCAAAATCTGTTGGCTAATTTAAGTCTAGTAGGAGAAGATTTAGGGCCAATTTTGTGCCTTGAAGGCACCACAAGGATTGATCATCGTTGATACTCTCCCCCTTTCTGGCTTCTTCAAATATCTTTTTTTTAAGATCAACTCTGGAAGCCTCAACTCTACTGGAAAGATTCTGAAATGTCTTCTCTTAATCTTCAAGGAGTATCTCTGGAACTTTCTATGTGACCTAGAACCTTATGTTGATACTTGGAGAAGTAATCTTGCAGATGGTTTACCCCTATTTCAATAGTTTCATCAGTTTTGCTGACAAAATGCTTGACACTAGTGATATCTTTAGTACATTGCAACAAATTATCATCAATTGTTTTCATTATTTTGACATTACGGTGTACAACACTTGTTGCTTTGTCGAACCATCTTGCAATCTCTGCATTCACATGAGTAATATCTTCCTTAATGATCTTTATTTCTCCTATTATTTCATCCCTAACTACATTCATGGATTCATTTATGTAAGTCTTCAGAGAGGTGGTCTGCTTAGCTAACATAGCCTTTACTGTTATGGTCTACTCAGCCAACATAACTCTTAATGTAGAGAGGATGAAGCTTGATGTATTAGTAGGGCTTGTAGATGTGGATGGACATTAGGGATGAGATGCTTCTTTAATAGATAGTTGGGACTTGACTTGGATCTTACTCAGGTCCTCTTGGACTGCCAACTCAATATGAGTTGCATCCTTAGCCTCTTGAGTCACAATCATAAGTTCACATAGAGTAGGGAGCTCAGTGTGAGTCTCCCCCTCAACATTAGCACCATCTTCCATGATTTCATTAGAATCAATATTTAAGAATTGGTTCAGAGTGCCTACAACCTCTTTGTCATATGGCTGTATCACTACTGAAGGAACTTGATCTTGAAGGTTCGTTTCAGCCTCCCCCTCAGTTGAGGCACTCTCCCCCAGATTAGCACTGCTGACATCAACTTGAACACAAAAATCTTAGTGTTCAATTACAACTTCATCTAAGGATGTGAGGTTTGGGTCATGAATGGGTTCACTATTATCTCCTTCATCTTTATTTTTGCCTGAACATGAGGAATTGGACTTGATGACTGGAGCATTTTCCTTTTCAGGTGAATTTTCCTCACTGCTAGTTTCTTTAGCAACCCATTGCCCTTCTTAGGTCCATGACTTTTCTTCTCTTTTGGAGCCTTAGACAAAACTTTCTCATACCTTTCAAAAATCTTAAAGTTCATCCTTCTCATATGATGAATTCTTATATCTTGCTTCTTGCTGAAGCTATCAAGGTAGGCTGTTAATAAGTATAAGGATAAAATTCTTCCCATATTAGGGACCCGAATTCTATCTAGAATTCTTTGGAGCACAACTTGTGCCTAATTTGTTTTTTTTAACTAGGATGATCCTGGCCAATAACTCAAACATGAATTTTGAAATTCTATTTTGTGAAACAATTTTACACAACATTCCTTTCCAACAATGTCTGCCAGCAGCTTCCCTTTCTGATTGAAATGCTTCCTTTCTAGGGACCCATACATCTATCCAGAATATTGACACTAATCAAGAGCATCAATATTGTCTTGTTTGGTGAGTTTTTGATTTGCTTCCTCATCAGTAGGAGGCCAACTTCTTTACAGATACCTTCACATTCTTTTCCCCAATTTTACTCTTGATTACTTTTCTAGAAGGTTTGATTGTAGCATTAGAGTAAAACTCTAGCACTTCTTTCTTCAACACCCTTAAAGCCATGCCTGACTACCTCACTACCTTCATACATGTAGTTTTCTGCCTTGGGTGCCATACTATTGAGAGCTTTGTCGTTTGAAGTGGTCGCGAGAGACGGAGAGCACGAGATGGGATTTAGGGCAAATGTGCTTATGTTTAAACCTAAACCCTTTGACACTAAAAATATATATATATCTAAAAAATATAGAAGGTGAAGAGCCGCATAACTGGATAAGTGATCAATTTTTTAATCTAATGACAGTTTTTAATATTAAGAGAATTTTAACTTAAACAACCCATCAAAAAAATATTATCTTGTCTTCTCAAGACGATCATGCTAATATAAATGATATCTACTCAGAGTATCAAAACGTTACAAGTCTTTTGACTTTCTTCCATTTACAACCTTCTAGCTTGCCACCTGTATCCATACTCGGAGTCCTAGCACCTACTTCTTCTCCTTTGCTTAAAGATACTTATGTCTAATACCATGTTAACATTTGATTGGCTTTTGGACATCCTGCAAAAATAAATCACTTTACCTTAGGAGCACAATTGAATATGGGCCCTAGGTTCCTTTTAGGTTTGAATGCAGAATTTTGAATGAGAGAGTGATTTGTTAAACTAATTTTCCTTGCATGTGACATAGTTGGATTGTACCAATAGTCCAAGGCAAAATGACTCACCTTGCCACAACAAAAGCACTTATGACAATTGTACATTCTTTTCTGAACACTTTCAAATTTGGGATGTGCAAGCTTATGTTCAGAAAGGTTGGCTTTTGCATTCCTCTCATTTCTTAGAGCAATCATATGACTGTGTGCATGATGGTAGATGGCTTGCACAACCATAGGATTCCTCTTATGAACAAACCCTTGAAAAGTGACATTTTCCTTGCCTTTGAGAGTTGGAACTGGGGCTTTGAATACAAATGGTTTACAATTTCCAATTTGTATTCCTTCCTAAGGAGACTTGAGGGTACTTGATCCAGCATCCCTTCTTCCTTTCCAGGGTTGTTCCTTTTGGACACTACTGGAGGAGCACTCATTCTTCCTCACCTTGAGGAGCTATCTCTCTTAAGCTTTGATGGTCCTTTCTTTTTGAACCAAAAGATCTATCTGACCATCAATTATGTCCTTGAACTTAATAAAGTGACCTTTTCTGTCTTCTCATCAAGTTGATATTTTGTCAGCTTGAGGAGTTTAATCTCATCAACCTGCTTCTTAGCAAGCTTCTTGCTCTTCTTTAAAGCTTCCAGAATGGCACCATATTTCTTAATTAATTCATCAAACTCATTTGATGATTTAAAGTCATCCTCATCATGGGATGATGAGCATGCCTATGAGTAAGCACTTCTTTCATATTCATAATTTGACAAGATTGTAGAGGTTTGAGTATGTACCTTATCATGATGACAGTCATCCTGATTTTCCTCATCATCCCTAGTCATGAGTCCATAGCTATCTTCATCATCAAAATGACTTTCTGACAATGAAAGTGATGACCTAATAACTACATCAGCAAGAGGATAGTTCATTAGGTCCTTTTCTTCAATATCACTAGTAAAGGGATAAAGAGTAGCTCTAATGCACCCTTTGGTTAGAAGGATATTCAACCTCTTCAGTTAGTGTCACTCAAGCTTTTCTTCTTCTTTGCTAAGAAGCTTTTCACAGGCTTCTTTCCCTTGTGATGTTTCTCATCATATGTTGTCTTTCTTTATTTTCTCTTGATTGGGCAGTCAACAATGACATGCTCAGCCCTATCACAGTAATAACAAATAATGTTACTTTTAAATTGTTTGTTCTGTGTAGAGTCATACATGTTTCCTTTGGATTTTTTTTGAATCTGTTTGAGTTATAGTATTGTTGTCTGGTGTTGGAGGAATAAGATGACTTGTTTTTCTATTGTTTCCTCCTATTCAACATCTTCTTAAACTATTTGGGGAATGCTGCAAATTCCTCATATGTTAGCTCAACTTTAGTGGTACTGGGCTTAGAAGTCTCTCAGTCAGTAACCTTTCTTGGAGGAAAAGGAATTTTCTCCTTGCTTCTCTTAGTGATTTTAGCCTTAAAAGCCATAGATTTTTCATTTGAGTGAGACTTGATAGCTTCCTCCTCTTCTTTCCTTGTGTTAAGCTGTATTTTATATGACAACATCTTTACAAATAGAGTATGGGGAGGAATGTTGGCCAGATTCCCTATCTCCCTTATGATACTGATCTTGTTATCTCATTCTCTGGTTAGGGACCTCAAAAACTTATCATTCAGCTCATAGTCTGTGAAGACTCTGCCATATATCCTCAGCTCATTAACAATTTTGAAAAAAAATTCATAGCATTCAGCAATGAAATCCTTCTTCCCTTGCCTGAATGCCTCATACTGCCGATTCAAAAGGAATTTTTATCATCCCTAACCTCTTAAGTGCCTTTCATGTAGACTATCAGTGTCTCCCACATTTCTTTAGAAGTTTGGCAGTGTAGTAAATTCTAGAAGGTGGAGTCATCTATGACACTTACTATTATGTTCTTGGCCCTCTTGTCTATGGTGGCCAAAACTACTTCCTCTATAGTCATTTCGGAATATAACTTAAGAACTTGTAGATTTGAGTTAATGGAGGAGGCCTTCATGGGGATGAATGATCCCTCCTCAATTGTGATATAAATCATTGGATCGGAAGCTTCCATATATAATTTAACCCTCTGCTTCCAGATGCCAAAGTTCTCTTTTTTGCACATGTGAAGTTTCATGGAACTAAGCTCTGTGTAGCCTTCACAAGAAGTCATGGTGTATAGATTGTCTACCCCTTTAGGAACTTAGTCAAACTGCTAAGTATTTTTGAACTAACCTCACTCTTATACCACTTAAAAAAATATGGGGTAGTCTAAAATACCTAGGGGGTAAATAAGTGATAAGCTGAATTTTGGACTTTTAAAAGTTTTAAGCTAAACTATCACAAAAAGTGAAGAACAAGGCACAAGATAAACAACACACACAGATTTATAGTGGTTCCCCGGAGTATTGGTACATCCACTTTCCCTCACTACCTATCTAGCAATGTGTTATACTTGGCAAACTCCTCCAACTTCTCAGATCCCAGATCTTAGAACCAGATTCCTCAGAATCTTATCTCGGGTCTTCAACAAGACCCTACCTCAGGCTATCCACAACCCTACCTCAGAGCACAAGGACTCCTACAACTCAGAGACCCAACTAGTCTCCTACCTAAGATTCACTCCTTGAATCTTACCTCAGATCAATACAAGATCCTACCTTAGGCTTAACTCTAAGCCCTACACTCAGATCCAAATAGATCTTACACAGTAGTGTTTTATAAAATGTTTACAGCAATGGACTCAAAAAGATATTACTTTAAACTTGAGTCTTCTAGTGCTTTCTTGAATGAAAGCTTCCTTCTGAATCAGCATTTAAACAGAGTTGTCTTGAACTTGAAATCAGGTTCAATGATGTTTTGCTTGTTTGAAGAAATGTATATTTTTCTTCTCCTTCTACAAGATGAAGATGAGCTCCATGTTGTATTGCTTTAGAGCTAACCTGCAGCACTACAATGATCACAAAGATCTTCTTTGTTAGCTTGATAGCCTTTTGCTTCTTCTAAGAGATTGTTAGCTTATGTAACATTATGGTTGATGAACCCCTGGATTGACTTTTATATCTGTGTCCTCTCCAACTATCGAAATAGCAATCGTACACTACACGTCAATGTACTTTTCAAATGCGAGGGATGTGACATATGCTTTTGGTGCCTCCGTTGACTTGCGATCCTACCTTTTTGGACAACACAACGATTATTTTGAATGTCTGAACAATATCGTTTAGTGAGGATGTCTCACAAAGCGATATAACACTTAGCGCCAGATTGCGGCTTCATCTACAACTTACACAATGATATCGTTGTGTGACTCCTTTTATCACAACATTACCATTATGAGAAACAAGCACATCAAAATGTCAAGGCTCTGGCTTCAATCAAACTTAACTTAAACCATATCAAGGTTATAAGCATGTTCAATTATGGTCTATACTGATCTCATGTCTTGATGGAGTTGTCTGAACATATGATAAATAACGCATGCACAATTC
Source organism: Platanthera zijinensis (assembly GCA_039513925.1). Classification (NCBI taxonomy): domain Eukaryota; kingdom Viridiplantae; phylum Streptophyta; class Magnoliopsida; order Asparagales; family Orchidaceae; genus Platanthera; species Platanthera zijinensis. Next base: position 40,014,883 of record CM077082.1, read on the forward strand.
ACAATATACTGGCATTAAATACAAACTATATTTATCATTGCATGTTGTATTTCTTCAAATCTTGGAACATTGAGGGCAATTTCCCAACAAAAATGACTCAAAATGACCATCCGGGTGCATTCGCAGACTCGGATCGCCCAAATGGGTCGTCAATCACTGCCCCCTGTGGGAATAAACATGTGTGTGTTGTTGATCACCATCAAATCCCCCCCCCCCCGACTTGAAAGCACTCATCTCTGTTGAGCGGAGACAATCATACTCTCGGCGTAAGTTCGGGGCGAGTCTTTCAAGCTCCTTAGCTAAAATCTAAGTGTCATCAAAAACCGAGCGGGCGAGCCAATAAAACAAGTATCGTAGGACTATCTAACCACCCGTCATAGTGAAGTTGTGACCAATGATCTGTAGTGCAACTCCGATAAGCATAGGAGATTTTTGAAGCAATGTATCCCCATCTGAATCTGGTGCTAGTGGAACTGCCGATGGGGTGGAGTGGTCCTCCGAGTGGTGCTTAACCATCCACGACTGCCGAGCATGGTGGGTATAGAGGCACTAGAGAGGGGTGGGGCTTGTTATGGCTCTGTGGTAGCTGCAAATAATAGGTCCACATACACTCGTTCCTCGTAGTAAGGAGTTAAATCCTCTACATTGAACACCCGGTGAATTCTTATTGCTTGTGGGATATCAACCTCATAAAAGTTCACACCAATCCATCGAATGACTGTGTAGGGGCCCATTTGATGGGCACTTAACTTCTTCGCTACCCCCTGTGGAATCCTCTCAGGTTGATGGTCGACGACGGATCATAACAGGATCCCCAACGTAAAAACATGCTTCCCCTGTGCAGATCGACCTGATCTTTATAATTTTCATTACTAGGTGCGATCTTTCTCCGAACTATCTCATGATGTGTATGTGTTGAATGAATGACTTGACAGACTCACTAGGTCAGGCCTCTAATGGGACATCAACCAGGTCGATGGGTTTCCTAGGCTCACAACCTAATATGACATGAAATGGACTCAGACATATAGTTCTAATGACTAAACTATTGAATGCAAACTCCACGACAGGCATGACAAAATCCTGAGTCAATGGACTATCCCTAATGAGACAACATAAAAGGGTCCCAAGAATATGGTTGACAATTTTCATCCATCCGTCTATATGTGATAAGTGGTGTAAAACTTCAGCGTGTATCAATCTTCTTCCATAATGTTTTCCAGAAATAATTCATAAATCGGGCATCACGATTCGAGACGATGGAAGTGGTCAATATGATACTTGAATACCTCCCTGATGTACAAAGCAACCACGTGAGGAGCATCGAAAGTCCTATGACACGGGATAAAGTGGGCCATATTTGAGAAGCGGTTCACAACAACGTAAATCAAGTCAAACTTCCGCAGCATAGGGGGAAGCCCGAGCACAAAATCTATACTAATATCTGCTCAAGCTCTAAGGGGAATAAGTAACAAAGTATATACCTATGGACTATATGGATCCCTTTGTCGTCTGGAAGATACAACAATGTCGAATGACGTGAGTAACGCCCTTCTTCAGATAGGCCAGAAGAAGTGGTCCTCGACTAACACAATCATCTTATCCCGCCCAAAGTGCCTAGCATCCCCTCATGTGTGTAATTCCCAATGAGGAAGTCTCGAAGGGAAGTCTGTGGCACACAGAAGCGAGATCCAAAGAATAGATAGTCATCTGAAATAATAAAACCCTCATGAGGCTGAAGAGGGCCCCTTGATAAGGCAGTATAAACATTGTCAAAGTCTATGCACTCTGGGTAGTCATGCCTAAAATGCTTAAATCACTCAACGCACACGCTCATGGTATGGAGAATTGTGACCCAATATCTCAACACAACAACCAAATTGTTCTCAACACCAGCTTGGTGTTTGAGAACGTAATGATACTCCTGCATGAACTCCACCCATTTCGCATGACGGTGGCCTAACTTTTTCTGTGGATCCAGAAATTGTAGTGCCTGGTGGTCAGAGTATAAGACTAACTCCTTGTGTAGGAGATGGTGGTGCTAATATTAGAGTCTGTAAGACAACGTAAAACTCTTGATCATAATTATAGTACTTCTGATGGGCATCATTCAGCTTATCACTGAAATAAGCAACTAGATGGCCCTCCTTGCTAAGTACCCCTCCTATGCCCACTCCAAAAGCATTGCACGCTACCTCGAATGCCTTTGAAAAGTTCGGAAGGCACAATATAGGAGCAGTCAATAACTTTTCCTTAATCTCCTCAAATGCTCTAGTGTCCACTGTTGTCCAGACAAAAATCCCCCTTGCGTAGGTAGCTCGTAATGGGGGCCATGATCGAGCTAAACCCTTATAAAAAACCTCTTGTAAAAGATGGACGAGTTTGTGGAAGCTCCGGGCCTTGTGGATACTAAACGGGATGGGCCACTCACAGAAATACTTGACCTTATCAAGGTCTACAAAGATACCAGACTCAGAGATAATATAGCTTAAGAAATGCACTGATGTAATCAGGAATGAGTACTTCTTGAAAGTCTTTAATTTCAAGGATAGCTAAATCACATAGAGGGGGGTGCATAGGTTATTTATCTCTTTATTAGTTCTTTTCTTTTCTTTTATTTTACTGCTTGAGTGGTTGGTTAATTTCTGCTTTCAAGATGATTTACCATGCACAAAGAAAACAACACAGCAAAACACACAGATATTTATAGTGGTTCCCCAATTGGGTACATCCACTTTCCCTCCCACCTATCCAACTGTCTTATTGGACTATGCACTTTTCCAAAATGCTCCAAAGAGCTTACACCTCAGGCCCTTAGCCTTACACTTAGGTTCACCTCAAAACCCTACCTCAGAACTACAAAGGTTCCTACCTCAGAGCCCTGCAGTTCTCCTACAACTCAGTGGTCCTCAAACCATCTACCTCAGCCTTATCTCTAAGGCCTACAACTCTGGTTTTTCAGCCCTATAATTTCAGGCACTAGGTCTTACTCTCAGAGTGCTGCAACACTCCTACAGCTCAGATCCAGAAGGATCCTGCAAGATGGAAATGGGTTGATGAGGTTCTTGATTGAACACAAGAGGAATTCCTTTGTAACAATCAGCCTTGGGTGAGTTAGACTCAGCCCCCCCCCCCACTATGACACCAAGAAAGTTTTCCTGTGTCAACTTTACTGGACTAAGTGCACCTTAGTCCTATCTACTTCACATCACCAAGTTTATCCACTTGAGTTGGAAGTGACTCGCAGAATACAATTCTGCCTCTTTCTGAACTGACCCAAAGGATCAGCTCTCTCTTCTTCACAGCAACAATGATGTAGAAACTTTGGTTTATGCTGGAAGCAACTAGCAGATCAGCTTCTCTGCTCTTTTTTGAACTGAGCTAACTGCTCAGTTCTAACTTCTTCTTCACAGCTCCTCAAGAGAATGTTTCTTTAGAATGTATAGGCTGGATCTGTGAAGCTTCTACAATAAGGGTTGGCCCTTGCTGCTAACTCCTTCTCAGAGAATCACCATGAACTTGCTAGCTGATGTAGATGAAGATGGCACCAGCTATCTTACTGTTGAGGATGTTGATCTCAACAACTAACTTGTTTTTTGTGTCTTGCTGATTTTAGCTTCCTATTCTTCAGCTCCACAATAATGGCAGAGAAGAAGAACTACTGTCACCGTTGTCTCCTCCTATAAAGAGCACTTCCTTTTATTTATTGAAACCCAAAGGCTCTTTTAGCAGTGGGTCCCACACTTTTAATGCTGGTTGCAATTTTGCTTTAACGCCAACTGACGTATAATAGGTCTGTGGCAACCTTTGTCTCGTACTGTAGCCATCCCGCCACTTATTTAAAATATGTTGACTTGATGACGTCACCAGCTGTAGACTTAGCCAAAAATCAAGCAACATTAGCATAGGCGTTGAGTGAGTAAGCATCACTAAATGCCAAAACACTTGACAGATTTACTGTCTCTTTGCGTTGAGTGAGTAACCTTCACTCAACACCAAACTACTTAGAATACAAATATATTTCTAGGCGATGAGAGCGTTGAGTGAACATCCCTCACTCAACGCCATCTGCCTTAGCCATATTTCTGCTTCTTCAGCAACTGAAGTATTGAGAGTGTTGAGTGAGCATGCCTCACTCAACGCTATTTGCTTTTAACTCATTTCTACATAAAGGCATTGAGAGTGTTGAGTGAGCAAGCCTCACTCAATGCTTTTTGCCTTAGCCAATTTTCTGTGTTTAAAACCACTGGGCTTAGACTATCTTACTTTGAACTGAGTTCGACAAATGGTGAACTGAGCTCGACGAACTTTGAACTCAGTTTGATGAATTCTTAACTGAGCTCGACGAACTCAGAATATCAAGCTCTGAACTTAGCTCGAAGAAAGGTGAGCTGAGCTCGATGAACTCTGAACTCAGTTTGACGAATTCTGAACTTAGTTCAACCAATTCAACTTACAGTCTTTTTGCTGAATGACGTTGAGTGTGTCTTCATCACTTAACTCCAAAACACTTAGCCATATTTCTCTATAGTAGCATGGCGTTGGGTGAGTTGATTTCACTCAACGTCTGGGGACTTGGCCATATTTCAGCTCATTCCAACTTAGGCTATTACTGTTTTAGCCTGTCTCACAGCATTTTGTTGTATGGCGTTGAGTGAGTAAACTTCACTCAACTTCTGTAGACTTAGTCATTTTCTCAGCTTACCACTATATGGCATTGACTGTATAGGCTTCACTCAGCACTATAAGTCATCTGGCGTTGAGTGATTTACCTTCACTCAATGCATGTGGACTTAGACAGATTTCTATCAGCCCACACCATAGGTAAGTGTTTACCTGTCTTAGCCACTTAGGCTACCTGTCTCATCATTTCTTATTAGGATAATCTGCAATTATTAATATTGAACACAAGTCAGATCACAACATGTGTATACATTATTTTGCTGGTCCTTCTTCAAATTCAGGACAATGGGATTAATGGACCCAACAATCTCCCCTATTTGAAGAAGTCAAAACCTAAGCCAATATATATACTAACATACTTATGTTATAAATATTTAAAATATATCATCACAGCATAATTAAGATAAATCATAGACATATCAAATGATGTAGCAGATAAGTCAAAGATATAACAAATGATGAGTTAGATAGATCATGATTATAACAAATGGTTGTTCTATTTAATCATATAGGGAATAGATGTTTGAGTAATATAAACACAGTGTTTCATCCCTAGCCCTGTAAGCAGAACCTGAAACATTTTAAGTTTCAGGTTCCCTTATCATAATCCCACTTCCTCTGGATTTCTTTTTCGGCTTGTCTTCATCTCCAACTATTTTCTTTCCTTTCTTATCAACTTTATCAGCAGCCTTAGCCTTAGTAGCTCGAGCTTCAGCTTTATCCTTTTGTCTCTCAAAATAGCTAAAAGGCTTGGGGAAGTATTTAGATGGTTCCATAGCATCAGGAGTGAGAAGATTTGCTTTTTTATTCCTCCAGAAAATTCTTATTTCTGTGTCTCTCTTTTCCATCTTATCACATTCAGTCTTGCTATACCGTTTGCCTCTGTCTGATTTCTTATTTTTGACCTGATCCCAAACAAGCAAGATGATGGATCTGGACTCTGGGCTCCATTTCTCGAAATAAGGTCATTTTTCCATTTCTTCTCTGTATTTTCTCTTTCTCATCCTGACATCTTCTTCTGTTTCAGCAGTTTCAACAGTCATTTCTCTTATTTGTAGTGTCTGGTCAACAGTGGGGCTGAAAGAGGGAATTTCAGCATCAGTGGGCTACACTCCCCACTGATTACCAACACTATCATGATCTTCCATATACATCACATACTCTTGATGATCTTGGGTAGGCTCTCTATTTAAGATTTCTAGTACTTGAGTAGGCATCATTGGGATATTGTCACATTGCACTGGCTCTTATCCCAATGACCCTCTCACAACATTTGTTGACCAAACCATGTTTTCGGTATTGGCCCTTATGACTTCTCTCTCCCCCTTTTTGGCTTTTTCAATTAATTTAGTGGTCCGAGAGTTGCTTGCCTTGCATCTTTCCACTTCCAGGTAGTTCACTCCAGTAGTGACTTGATTCTTAACTTCTAATATATGATCATCAAGCATCTTGGTGCAAGCATCCATCTTTGTGAAGATTTCAGTGTTCTGTTCTCTTCTCAGAATTTTATCATTCTCATGAATGGTCACAGAGTTCTTAGCCTGAATATTTTGATTCTCAACGATAATAGCAATATTCTGGCTTGACACATCCAGTTTCTCCATGGTGTAATCTATAGCAGGAGCAGCTCTTATAAAGAATTTTACTGTTTCTCCTTTCAACAGATTCAGTTCAAACCTTATGGATTTGATCTCAGTTGCAAGATCATTTCTAACATCTTTGAGGACTTCATCCACATAATTTTTCAATGCCCTTCTCTGTTCATCTAGCAAACCCTTTAGCAAGGACATGAAGGTAGGTGGTAGCTGATCAAATCTGGCAGATGTGCCCTCATCCAGAGCTTCTTGTACATGCTTGCTCCCTATTCCTTGAGCTGTGCCACTCTTGTGTTATTCAGTTTCTGGATATGGTGAGGAGTGTGCTTTTTCATGACTGTCTTCCTCTTCCTCAAATTCTGATGACACTAGATCATGTAACTTATGACCAGGGAGATCAGAAGGTTTCTCCCCCCTCAACCACTGCCATGCTTTTATTTGCATGCAGGTTAGCATCAGCAACAACCTCGATTAGAGGAACCTTCAGTTGCTCCCCTATAAATAATGCATCATGCATTATCTCTTGCACCAGTGGCTCCCCCTCAATTTGAGCAATTCTTCCCTCAGCACTTGGAATTTCCATGACTTTATCTTGTAGTTCCTCATCTTCAGACATAGGTATATGCCTATCTACATCTTCCAATCTGGATGCATCATCCTCCATTTCTGCAGATATTTTGTTAACAATTTCCTCTGTTATTTGCCTAGCATCCTTGGCTGAAGGCAAAGCATCTCCTTCCTCTCTAGTAGATCCAGCTAAATCAGCAGCAGTCTCATCTACTTCAGGAACAGTATCTGATTTTATTCTGCTCACACGACTAGGAGGGGTAAGATCAGAAGAGGCGGATACCTGAATATTCATGTCCCTCCTAGACACTTCAGCAGATGAAGATAGATCAGGATCATGAGGCTCTTTGTCCTCAGATGAGTTGCTAGAGGAGCTGGGATTAGTAGCAACAATTCTCTTTTCTTTTCTCTCCACAGCTTCTGGACCGCGGGGCTGAAGGACCCTGTCCCATCTCTCAAGCATCCTGATGTCAATCCTTCTCATGTGGTGTATTCTTGCACTAAGTTTCAGATTCAAAATTTCTGGAGCAGTTTTTCGCAGAAAAAGTGAAAGGATTCTCTCCAAATTGGGTTCAGCCATACAGTACACTATTCTTTCAAACGCCAATATTCCCCAATCAGTTCTCTTGGACAGTATGACCCTAACCATTAGTTCAAACATCCTTTTTGAGATTTTGTCATGGGAGCTTGTTTTGTATATCAGAGCTTTCCCAATGACATCGGCTAGAAACTTGCCTCTCAGGTTAAATTCTTCCCTTTGAATTGATCTGGTTGTGTTCTTGGAAAGTTCACACCATTTCATTGCCGATTTTGCATTGTCTAGTAATAGCTTTTCTTCGTCCTCAGTTGTAGAGAGCTTTGGCAACTGCAGAGCCTTGCTGAGCCTTCTAGGAGTTATCTTGATCTTCTTTCCACTTACTATAGTCTTAATTTTACCAGCCGAAGCATCCGCTTTGGCGTTGACAAACAACTCCAGCACTTCCCTCTTCCACAGAAGACAGGGTTCCGTCAGGATGAAGGCTAGGTCAGATTTATGTAGAAGATTAAGCACATACTGAACTTCTTCTGGAGCATCAACAAATCCATTTCAAACCACCTCTGCTCCTTCGAAGAGGAAATCTGGTCCCTTGGCCACCATTTCTTTGGAGAATTTGAGAATGCTAGCGAAAGCGGCTTCCCGTCAATTTAGCGAATGCGGGCGGGAGAGGGTAAAGAACAGTGACTTGGCGTATTGCACAAGCCCTTCTATTTATAGGTATTCCTAAAAAGAAGGCAGAAAGTCACTAATCCATATTTGTTGTTTAATCTTGATCAATGGCAAGGATTGAATCCCGACGCATATCCACAGACCGTCTTTTCTCCAATATTTGTTGAGTGAGCTTATTTAACTTAACATCAGTTTTCTTTAGTAATTAAATTTTCAACTAGCCCCTAACTGTGTTGGACCTAACTTGCAGGGGTGATATAGACCTGCAGTACACATTCTAAAATGTGTTTTATTTGGGGTGCAATTAGACATAATCTCAATATCCTTACATTGATTTCAACTGAGAGTGTTTTATCCCCCAACCTCAATAGGCTCAACCAAATTTTGATACTTATTTAGCTTAGTATTCCATATGCAATATGTATTTGGGTATGTTGAGACAAGTTACATTTTGTTGCAAGGTGAATATGTAAGCCACTAACGTAAATATTAAGAAGAGTTGTTTGGATTATAGTTTTTACATCTTTTTAGTCATTTATTTCAATTACCCTATCTCATACATGTGTAAACAGTTTTAACATTAAATAGTATAATTAAAGAAAGGTGAATTCTACTTATCTCAGCTCTATAGACTTGAAGTCCATGCTGGATTCACAGTTTCTGAGCATACTAGCAACCTTGCTTCTGAGCTTTAGCCTTTAATGTTCATCTGGCTTTCTTTTGTAAGCTCCCCCTTAATAATTGCACTTATCATTGACATTTAGTGCATGATGATAAGTTGAATCATCTCTTGTATCTAGACTTGGGTCTGGTACAATTTTGTCCAAAGACCATAAATGGTTATGGCCACTTGAACTATCCTGTATGACAGAATTACCTTGCCTTAGGAACCCAAGCTGACTTGGGTCCTAGGTTCTTGTTAGCTTGAAAAAGCAAATGTCTACATACAGGAGCCCTGTCAGGAAGACTTTCTCTTGCCCTTGGCACACTAGGGTTATGCCCACAATCTATGGCAAAGTGGCCCACTTTGCCACAACACCAATACTCATGAATTTTGTATCTTCTTTTCTGAGTAGGTCTGGCAGAATGGTTGACTGCAGACTGAATAGAAGGAAGAGCAGCTTCCTTGTTCCAAATTATCTTAGTCACAGTCTAACTGGGAGTGGGTCTAACATGATAAGAGCTTGGTTTTTCACAAGGTCTATCAGTAGCAGTTCTCTTTGTAGAGGACATGCTGTTGGTGCCCTTGGAAGATTCCAAGTCTTGCATCCTGGCTTATTTACCCTTGGTCAGTGTGTGAGCAGGGAGATTTTGAGAAAAGGTTACTGCATTGCTTAAGAGAGATGGAGCTGGTGCATTAAGTATAAAAGGTCCAGGATGGGCCTTTTTCACTTCTTCATAGGGAGCCTTCTGAGCACTCAGACCCATGTCCTTTCTTCTTCCATTATAAGAGACATTTGTAGTCTTACCAGGAAGATTCACATTCCTCCAGTGACCATCCCTAGGGTCTTGGTCATACCTGTTGGAAGAGAGAATTACCTTGTGAATGGTAGGCTGAGGCCTGACAGGAACTTGGCCTCTTTTTTGAGATTGGATCACTTTAGAAATCCACTCAGATTCAGATCTTCTCTTGATAGAGTCTATCTTAGAGAAGTTAACCACAATTCTCTTCTCCCTATCAGGTTTCTCTTCAAGATTCTTGATAATAGAGTCCTTGTATTTTAAGGACTCAATATGGATATCCACCATGATCTTCAGATGAGCTGCTTCCCTCTCTTTTAGACATAGCAAGGATGAAGCTTCATCTTGCTGGGAAGCAGTCTTCTGTAGGGAGGCTATTTCCTCTGCTTATTTCTTAACAAGCAGCTTGCTTTCCTTGAAAGCTTTCAGAAGGGCAGCATGATTGTCAATCAATTGATTACTATCATCATCTATCAAAGGACCCTCATCATCACTAGATGAGGAGACATCAGAGTCTTTATAGGATTCATATCCAGACTCTGAGGATGAGTTAGATGGGGAATGTACCTTATTTTGACCAGACT